>OX326948.1:27470352-28670352 GCA_946800315.1 Misopates orontium | reverse complement strand
TTCGAACTATGTCCTACATCCACGAGGCTTTCGCCTGAATCAAACTTCTTTCAACGGACAAAAGTTATTACACCAACTGGTTTTACTCTAACACCGAATCCCTCTAATGTTGATACCACCGGAACCTTTTTCGCGTCTACTCCGTTTGACCCGTAAGACCAAAACTCCCGTAGTGATCTTCTTATGAGAATGCTTCCAAGCGAACTGCACGTACGTATAGATCCCTTTAACTGGCGCAATCCTTTCCCCTTGAACTCCCTTCAACTCTTGTCGGCTTCTCACGTTCTTGATGTAACTCAAGAGGGCGAAAACTAAGAAATCAAAATAAAAGAGAACACCTAAAGATGTATATTTTGTTACACGAGTGTTCTACATTAATTCCTAGGATTTCTACTATTTATAGGATAGCTCTCCTGAAAGATATCCTTGAATCTCGGCTAGTCTCCATATCCAGTCGAGACATGATCTTTCCAAATATATCCGAATCTTTTCGTGATAAGGCGATCCTTCCTTTTGCAACGTCTTTGTTTCCGTTCGATAAGATCTTCATGATCTTCGTATATTCTGCAAGACAAAGAAGAACTCCACAAGGAATAGATTACTAAAGGATATAGGAAAGAGTTTGATAAAGATTAACTTTCCATAAGATAAGATACTATAAGATCAAGTTAAATCTTTCCAAACTCACCTAAATATTCACGCGTCTAATAACAAGATAAATACCATATAAAACCGTGTGAATAAATAAGTAAATAAATTAAAGTAAATAAAACCGAATTTTCCTTTAAAATAATTTTGCAAACAAGGAAATAAAATCTAGTTGGACTTGGCAGTCCTGACTGTTCAACCGAGTTTGAAAGGTGTAGGACTTTGCGGTCCTAACAGAAGCCAACAAATCAGAGGGTGTGGTTGTGCCCTAAGATCCAAGAGAAGCTGCAGAAGAATATTGATAAGCATTCTGACTGTATCCCTATGAAGTCAAATGCTGATTCTTACCAAATTGGTGGCCATGATGGAGCTGTGTCAGTTTGAAGGATAAGACTTGCACCTGCAGGAGCTGGGACATAACTGGGATTCCTTGCAAACATGCAGTATCAGCCATACTACATGCAGGGTATGAGCCAGCTGACTTTATCTCAGACTGGTATCATGTGGAGAAGTATCAGAAGGTGTATGAATCAGCAATTTCTGGAGTGTGTGGTATAGCTATATGGGGTGAGGGGGTGTATATACCACCACTACCACCTAATTTTGGTAGACAGGTTGGAAGACCCAAGAAGGCTAGGAAAAGAGGTCCAGATGAACCTGTGATCAAAACTAAGAAAGGGAAGGAGCCAATGAAACTGAAAAGGATACAAAAGACAGTGAAGTGTGGTGGTTGTGGGCAAGAAGGCCATAATAAGAGGGGGTGTCAAAAGAGAAGGAGTGAAGGAGCTGCTTCAGGTGTGGTGGATGGTGGTGAGCCTATGGGAACAAATGAAGCTGGAGAATCATCTAGGAGAGGTTCTAAAAAGAGGAAGCAAAAGTCTATGAGTACCAGAAATGTTGCAAGCACAGAAGCTAGTACACACACAATGGTGCAAAATGAGGTCCATGAGGTATGGGTATAGTGTTTGATTTAGTGGGATTCTGAAAATATATTGTTTGAGTAATGTATTTATTACTTTACTAATGTATTGGACTTCAGGTTCCTAATGCAACACATGATGCATTGGTTGAGACTACACCTCAGGGTTCAACTAAACAGCAAGTGCATAAAGGCAAGAAGAGAGCCAGGGGTAGTAGAAGTGGACAGGATTTAACTGAGGGGGCTGAAACACAAGGGCAAGATCAGACAGTTGAAGAGGGAACAAGTGAAGCTGCTGGAGTAAATGGTGAAAGCCAGGGGCAAGGGTGGATGATTGAGATGTTGAACACACCAGCCAATAAACCTGGACCTTCAATTAATGATCAACTGATGCAAAGCTTAGGTTCACAGCCTAGAATGAGCCAAAGGGTGTCCCTAGGTACACAAGTAAGCCAAACAGGTACCAGTCCAGTTACAATCCAAGTTCAAATCAATAACCCTACATATATGAGAGGTGGGAAGAAGTATGTGAAAATGTCTAATCTGGCTAGTGCCATGAGTGACATGAATGCACCAAAAAAAGGGAAGAAGCCTAGAAAGGATAAGGACAAGGGCATGTGAGAAGCTGTTGTGTTGTTTGGTTGTAACATTTTTCCCCTGTTTTGAACTATTTATCTAGTTTTTTGTGTGTTGGGTTTAGTAGTTCTGTAAAGTTGCCATTGAACATTGGTTGGTTTTCCTTGAGTTGATGTAACTTTGATTACAATTGTAGTGATGACAATTATGGTTATTGAGTTGATGTATGCAAAATGTCAATTTTGGTTTTGTTGTTCACTATATGTGTTGCAGAATGCATTTGCAGGTTTTGTTGTCAATTTTGAGTCCTGTTATATGTGTTGCAGATTATGCATTAGCATGTTTTGTTGTTAAGAAATTTGCAGGTTATAAGTGTTGCAATTATGCATTTGCAGGTTTTGTGTTAAGACATTTGCAGGTTATATGTGTTACAATTATGCATTTGCAGGTTTTTTTGTGCATTTTGTGAGTTGTAAAAACAAGATACCATGATAAGGACAAACAATGTTACACTAACAATCCATAAAAACTTGTCAAATCCATACACCATACATTACAATGTTAACAATAACAAACAAATTGAGCTAACTCATAACCAAGATTCATTACAAAACTATACTAATAAGCTAAAACAAGTTCTGCAAAATGTAACACCCATACAAACAGAAAAAAAAACCAAGAAACTGTAATCCATACTCCTAATTTCTTGTTCTCATCATTCAACTTCTTGTTCTCCTCATCCAACATCTTGTTCTCCATTTTCAAATTCGTGTTCTTCATCTCCAACTCACTTTTCTTTGTTTCCATCTCGATCAGCATCATTTCCAGATTTTGTTTCTTTGACTCAATGGCTTCAAGCTTCCTGCGCAAAAAATTAGGCAAAATAGCCATAGCAAAAGGACAAACAGGGGGGTCTTTCCAGACAAAGAAATTGCAGCCAACACTCCATTTTTCACACCCATGAAATCTTCTTCCTGGGTTAAGATCCGTGTAGGATATCCTAACAATGGCGCGTCTCCTACATCTGCAGTATAAATCCGATGCCGAGGTCGACGATTCCGACATTTCGCACTGACTCGATTGAGAATTTGGACGAATTTGGGGATTTAGGGTTATGGGTTTGGGGATTTCGATTCTGTTTTTAGAGAATTTGGACGAATTTGGGGATTTAGGGTTATGGGTTTGGGGATTTTGATTCCGATTTTTGAGAATTTGGACGAATTTGGGGATTTAGGGTTTTGGGTTTGGGGATTTTTCGACGAATTTTGGGGATTTAGGGTATCGGGTTTGGGGATTTTGATTTGAATTTTGGAAATCTGAAATTTTTTAAAAAATGTCTAAGTGTTGTTAAAATCGTGTTTTTGGACGTGGGAAATCCACGTGGAGCGCAATTTTACAGGTGGAACGGCGATTTAGCCGTTGGCACGCCACGTAGGCAAAAAGCCCGTGCTGAGCCCGATTGGGCATTTTTTGCGGCGAATGTCGAAAGGTACGGGGCAAAAGTCCGGCCCGAAAAGATATTGGGCAAAAGTGCCAAATCGCCAAACTTAAAGGGCTTATTTTGCATTTCCTCCATGAAATTATTTCAGAAAGACTTTAACAATTCTTTTGAAAACCATTGATCAGGCATGTAGACTATTTTCCATTGTTTTCACGTAAAAGAAAGAAAATATTTGTTTTGAACCCATATAGTGTAATTGTTTTGTCGAGCTCCTAGAAAGACCTGCGTTTGTGTTGGGCTGCCAAATGGCTGAAAGTTGGAATACGTTTGGGCTGCCAACTTGCTTAAAGTTGAAATACTTTTGGGACTGCCAACTTGCTTAAAGTTGGAATACTTTTGGGCTGCCAGCGAGCTTATCGCTGGATGGATATCCATGTCATTGATGGCCCGTGAACGGGTTAAAAAAGTGATCGTAGCGTTTCTCGATGAGCTTAACAATTATTTTTGAACGAATGACTTGATAAATTGACATTTTTTTTATGCTCATGCATCAATATCTATTTCCCTTTTAAATTGTAAGCATTATTGTATATATTTTAAAATCCATGCCTGATTTTAGAGAGAAGTCTTGAACTGCTTATTGAGTTTTGCGGCCCACCCCTCGCATTATTGCGATCTTTACAAAGAATTTTGAGTTAAGGTCAAGCCAACAGGAGCACCCGAAGATCGAGTCTGGAGTTTTGTTATTAGCAGTAGTTAGTTTTAGTCATGATTTCGAGTTTGAATATTTTATTTGTCGTTGACGGTTGGTTTTGGATTTTTTTACTGAGGACTTTAGATGCTTTATACCCAAAGTATTTTATTCGACTATATTTTACTTTGAATTGGTTAATTTTGATCAAGTCTTTTTTTTTCATGCTTCCGCAAAATATTGAGTTTCTTTTCTCGAAAGTTGTTTTGAAAGGTTTCATGTTGTCGGGATTTATGGCAGCGTGGCCATCACGTCATATTTTAAAATTAGGGGCGTGACAGATCTATATCCACGCTGTTGGACCACATTCTTTGTCACAAAGCTCCTGGAAAGCTGGACGCTGGCGGATCGATCTATGGAAGACATTTGAAGGACGTGTTAGGGCCACAGAAATTTACACACCCCAAAAGAAAGACAAAAAAGGAAAACGTGTTGGATTTTTCACGTTTTAGGAAGTCTCATACATAAGAAAGTTCTGAGTCAATCTTGGATTCAATTTGGATTGGAGAGAAAAAATTGAGAGTGAATGTGCCATATTACAGATCCAACTAGATAAGTTTACCTAGCTAGTGTTCATCACATTCCGGCGAAGAGAAAAGCGACAGAAAGAAAAGGGCTCGTGGAATTTGCATAGAAGTGTTAAACCGAAACCAAAAGCATAGACATGTTTCTGAAGAATTTGGAAAAGAAGCTCAAATAAGAAAACTAAACTCAACTTGAAGGCAGATGGAATACACTGTACATGAACCAGAGTAAAGTTGGTTAAAGGGCGGTAAAGTTGGCAACCTTAAGAACATCAAATTTCACAGCATTGATTCCTTCTTGCGGTAAAATTGATGGATTCCTTCAAGTTTCAACCAATCAGTTGGCATCCTAAAGATGGGTTCCTTCTTTTGGAAGAAACAATCTTAACAATTTCATATCGAACAATGGGAGGTAAATTGGTTCTTTTAATCACTGCTGAGAGAGTAGAAGCTAAAGAATTAATGAACAAGGGTGCCAGTGGAAACACATTTTCAAGAAATAACCTCATTGAATGAATGAAATAATGTCAAGAGAAGGGTTCACATAGGTTCTGTGGAAAGGACACCATTGCAAGCTTGGAGTCTAAAAATTTAAGAAAAATCTCATGTACTCTTGGCACCTTCATCAGAATTGACGATTATACACTTCTCATGAAATAGTGACTCAAATACAACCCCCGAGATGATAAATAAAGTTGTGCGTGAAAGAAGTAAGGCAGAAACTAATAGATGTATTGTAACAGCCCAAAAATCCAGCCTACAATAAACAACATGCGAACAACTAAACTATCAAAACAAATATTAAAATATCTCATAACTAAAGGAATGACATGACTGTGAACAATACAAAAAAAAAATAAATCTCAAATACATTACTCTAGTCTATGACCCGAACTGGTTAACTCCAAACACCTTAAGTCTTTGAGGTCTTGCCCTGAAGGTTTCCCGAGTCTGAAAGGAAGGAAAAACACAGAACTAATGAGATAAAAATCTCAATGAGTGCTCGATGTGTGTGAAAGTGCGTTAACATTTTCTTTCAAAACATACTAAATTATACATGAAAATTATGCTTTCTGTAACTCAAGAATATTATTATTAGGTACCAATAATTTATTTAAAATTCAGAATTTCGAAATAATACAGAATGAGACAAGATCATCATTTTACAAAACAAAGAAATGAATGTTGATACTAAATAATAATAACTTAAGACAAGCATATCGATTGTTTTAATTAATTATGATGATCAACGAAATAGCTGATGCCGTCAACCTTAACGCCCCACACGAACACTCCTTATTGCCCCGTCCAAGGAGCTACCCTGGAAACTAATCACATGCCATGGCACATGCGTAACGAATGATCTCCAGAGACACAACGAACCTCCCGCCGTGTCTAAAGAGAAGGGGCAAGGGGACATGAAGCACCACCGGCAGCCCTCTGCTGCCCAGCAATACTACATGCCTAACCAAGCCAAGTTAGATCCAACTAACTAATAACTGAACTGAACATAACCGAAAATGTGAGCATCATAACCAACTTAATTTCTTTGACAATTTAAAATTTACATCTTGCTTACTTTACAAAAGCAGTGGTACTCTTATAAGTGACGTACATACATATACAAGCATTCCTTCCAGTTTTGCAAAATAAATAGAGTTCTGGAACACTCACCTGAATCGCTTTATAGAGAGGATAGAATATGCAAAAGCTAATCCGAACTACCTATTGATCAAGAGAAATATTAACCACAATCTTACTAAAATTCCAAATCTAATTTAAATGAGGCAAAACTCTAAAAATATATTTATATATGACAAGTTGTACATACACATATATTATATATACACAATCTGCCCATATTAAACACACTAATCAATTTACATGCATACACAATATAGAGTAAATATATATATACTTACACACATACATATATACCCTCAACACCACATCTACACATAACGTGATACACACATATATATATGTATATATATATTTATATATATAGGTAACACATTACTATTTAAAATAAAAATACCTCATCCTACCAATTCACTAACACATAACTTACACACACATAGATACAGAATCCGTTCATGATCATTAAAGCACACACTGTTCAAATTGATTATAAGCAGGTCATGTAATACTCACAATTTTACATTATCTTGTGATATAAGAACTTATCTTTTAGTGTGTAGGCCATCCTGGTACCTCCAATATAAAGGAACTCTAGCCAACATTATAGTATTATAATATATGCAATTCTTTGTCGTATGTTAACATATATAAGTAAAAAGAATAAACTCAAGACCTAATTCATTAAATAGTACTCATTCATGGTAATCAATGAGCTCCCAACCTTGAAAAAGTAATCAATACTCCCCAATAATATAAGTATTCATCAACATAAATAGGATCTAAACGATCAACAGAAGAAGGGCAAAAACTGAAAAAAAAAAAACATTGGAAAAGATTTTACCTGTTGAAAATTCTTTGCATGGAAGAAAGCAAAGCGTGTGGCGAAATTAGACCCATGCGATAAAGAATGAATCCTTAAACTGACTAATGTGTAACGGAAGGGAAATACTCATAACGTATTTGATATAATTTTAAGGCTTTGGGCTATTTTATGGGCTTCTATTATCTTTAGAATTAATTAAATCGGTTCAATAACTGGTAAAATCCTCATGGCTAAAAAATAACACAATACTATCAAATTAGTTTAGTGAACTTCTTCATACATTCATAACTTTATCCACAAAGAAAAATAAATATAAAGAAAGGATAATACTAGACTATTAACTGACCATGTACCACCTAAGATAAAGTAATCACCCTTTTTGCACTAATTTATATTGATATGGAGAAATGAATATATAAATAAGAAAAAAATAAATAAAAAAACAAGGGTATTACACGTATCGCAGACTACAACACGGGGTATATTGAGAGCCGGGAACGTCTTATGCACAGCAGGGATACTGGACACCCCTCTCACATACATGTTGGACCCATGCACATGGCCCTCACACATTTGTGAGAGTGGGGGTGTAGTACACCCCTGTACCTAAGACAATTCCTTGAGAGCCTTGCCAAAACAGATTCAATGGGCAGAAAATAGAACTTTCGTAGCTGCCTCATCGAAACTGGAATATTTGGGTTCTCTTTTGTGAAAATGAGGGTTCAAGCAAAGAGGGGTGTCGATCCTTTGTCCCACCTTTTGTCCCACTTTTTGTTCCACTTTTTACTAATAGTAATACCTATTTTATTTAACTCTGATTTTACTTTAGTTAACTTAACTTGATTTAAATAATTTTTACAAACCAGCGCTGTGTCTCTTGATCCCTCATTCAAAAAACCAACAATGTGTCTCTTTGCATTTCTCATTCAACAAGTAGAATCTACATGATCTGGATTCAAAGAACTTTTCTCATCTCCTGCTTCAACAATGTCTATATCTCGTCTCTTTCATCTTCCTTCGCTGGACCATAGGGAATCGACGTCGTCGGAATAATTGAGGTATTACACTTTTTTAGATATGGACAAATCGTTTTCCTCTGTTCTTCATCAGCTGGAGCTTTTAAAACACTGCAAGTTTGTCAATGTTACATTATCAATCAGAATATTTTGCTATAGATACCAGCTTTTTGATATGTGAGTGGGTCTTTTCTTCTATAATTCATCTGGAAATCTGCACGTACATTGATAATGAGCACTGATAACTAATCTGGAGAATGTGTGTTGAGATTAAACTCTAACCTATTTCTTCTCACAAATTTGTGCTACATATTAAAGTAAAAGGTATTATAGTTGCTGAGATATACATCAGCGTATACCAGTGGACATGAACATGTTAATTTTCTTCTTACAAGCTTGATGAGGTTAATTTTTTTTATAAAAAAAAATGATTAATTATATGATAGATTTTTATCTTGATCAAAGTTAATGCGCATGTTCAGTAATGGGTAGCAGCGGGCATCACTACAGGAAAATGTAACAACGCCCACGCTTTTGTGCGACGCTTTTGCAAAACGTTGGTATAGATTCGCCTTCTTCATGTTCTGTTATACTGACTTTTGTAAAAAAGGAAGAAGCAAACAACAAGGCAAGTGATGCAGTTCGAGTTAGGTTAGAAATAGAAATCGGATTATGAGAGAAATCAGGTAAGTACAAAACATTCTTGAGAATCACATCAGGCATGGCCTTAACATCACCTATATGAGTAGCAATAGTGCTGCTATTGTTTGGTAAGAAGACTTTGACATGCACATGATTAGGGTTAGTAATAAAACAACTAAGACTACAAGTCATATGATCTGTAGCACCCGTGTCAATGATCCAAGTATTAACAGATAACTTAGATGACATTGAATTAAAAGCCAAAGATTTAGAAATACCAATAGTTGCAGATGTTGTAGCTGCAAAAGGGCGAGTCTCAGTGGAAGCAGGAGCATTCTGCATCATGTTCTGGGCTTGTTTGAATGCAAGAAACTCTTCAAACAATTCCTTATGGGAAGCAGATTGATCAACCTGTCACTGAGGATCTTGAGAAGCACCAGAAAAATCAGCATTAACAAGATTTGCAGAATGATTCTGCTGAAATTGTCTTTTACAGTGGGACCATCCCAACCAGGGGGATAGCCAATCAATCGAAAACATTCGTCCACACTCCCCAGTGTGGCCATTGTATCCAGAGTGAGTCCAGAGCAACTTTTTCTGATCCTTAGAATGAAACTTATTGAATTTACCAACATTGTACCCTGATTGTTAACAGCAGAGGAGACTTTATTCTAAAAATCTTGAGGAGGCTTGTTTCTTGTAAGTATAGCCAATGCATCAGTAGGAACAACAGTAGAACAAATATCCCTATGATTCTCCTCTTGTAAGAGCATTGAATACACTTTGGACAATCCAAGAATAGGAGATAACAACATAATTTGGCTATAAATAGCAGCATAAGAATCATTAAGTCCTATCAAAAACTTAAGAACACAATCGGACTGTTGTAGTTCAGTCATAGATTTGTTAATATCACATGTGCATTTACCACAAGAACATGCAACTATAGGGCGCTGACTAATGAAATCATCCCAAAGTGATCTAAATTGATTATAGAACTCTGTAATAGACAAAGAACCTTAAGCAATCGTGGACAAAGACTTTTGCAATTGATATACCCTCGATCCATCGGTACAATCATACCGGATCTTCAATTCATTCCACAGATCATGTGCAGAGTCAAAGTACAACAAACTGTGACGCAGATCTTTTGCAACAGAGTTAAGTAACCAACTCAGCACCAGATTATTTGCCATAATCCAACAAACACGAAGAACATCATCGTTTTCAGAAGGCATAGGAAGAGATCCATAAATGAAGCAAATTTTTTTCTTAACATTCAACGCCATTTGAATTCCTTTACACCACGAGATGTAATTCTTTCAATGTCGCCAACAATGGCAGATCCAGTAGAATCATTATTGCAATAAAAAAACACAGATGATGAATATTCACTAGGATTTTAAAGAGGAATCACAGGTGAAGAAGAGTGTGAATTAGAAGGAGTAGTAGACATAGCGAATCCACAGATTTGATCGGTCTAAAACCCTAAAAAACTGAAGAAATTGATCGAATCAATCGAATCAATTAAAAAACATAACAGATTTGCTGAAGCAAAGATCGAATACGGCTGGATTGATACCATATTGAATCATCAACGATCATAAAACGAAATTAAAAAATGAATTGACGATTATATTGATAATTGAATGATTACAGAGAGAAGAAGGTTCTGGAGCGTAGAACTTGATTACAAGAGCAGAACAAAGTGAAGTGAATGGGGAGGGAGAAGATCTATTTATAGTGATCAGGTGTGTGTGATTATTTACATAAAACAACCTGCACTTTCCTGAAATAGCATAACAGACCCTAACAGCTATAACTATAATTTAAATAGTTCCAAATAAGGAAATAATCATTTAAGAGCTGGAAAGATGCAAAAATTATTTTATGCAACTGTTTTACATTGCTGACATGGTGTAACCAACCATCATGATTAAACTTTTTCTCAAATTATAAGAAATAACTTACTCATAATCTTATCTCACCCACGTATCTACACAAATAACAGACTTATTACGCAACCTCATGGTGTAATCGTTACACGGAATAATTGAGATTGAGGGAGATTAGGTATGAGATGGATGGATTGTGGTAGATTCTGATAGAGTATAATGTGGCTGTTGTGTTTGGTTGAATAAAAATTATATTAGATTGATTATAGGAATATGATTGAATTGACAATTTGGCCCTTTCATGTTTGCTTTTCTCTTTCCAAAAAATATTACATTTCAATGAGTTTCTTAATCTATTATATGTATACTTTCAGACTTGGAAATACAATATCTTTTAAAACTCTCACATACAATCAATTATAATATTTAACTATTTATTAATTCAAGTTATTAAGGTATTATGTAATACTCTTCTTGAATTTGTTATGCATAACTTAAGACCTATTAATTTGTATCTATTGAATTAATTAATAAGTAAAAAATACTACTAAGTTAAATTATTTCCATTTTTTGTATATAACTCCTTAAAAGTACCTACGAGGGGATAAAAAGAAAAAGAAAAATGTAACTTTAATTCTTGAAAAACAAACATGCAAATTAGATTTAAAGTTTTTCATAAGATTATTAATAATAAAAAACTAAAGAAAGAAAATAAAAAAAGGTAAATGGAAAGTTTCCACTACTGAATTGGAACTTCGAACTTGGTTGCGATTGCAAAGGAGAACTAACATGCATAGATCAAAGTTTCGTTTCCACAATATGTTTCTCTGCTTTAAATATTAGAAATTTTTTGCAATGTTTCGAGATATTTTCGGTATATTTTAGAAAATTCATATAAATTGTTGTTTCATTAGACTTACAAAATATAGTATGTTTCTTTTCCAATGAGTCAAAATTGAAAACGTTTCAGTACTTCTGGAGGAAAAGAAAAAATACTTTGATCCATACTAACGGGAACATCTAACGTGCAAGGAGATTGTTGAAATGAACATACCAATATCTGAACTCCAGTTTTGAATCTGCAATCTTATGAGAATGAAAAGACGATTTTAACGGGATTTTTCTCGAGTTAAAAAGACAAATTCTCAAAGTCTAAATGGTAAAAGAATATGACAACACTAATCCAATTTATTGAGGATCTTCAAATATTTAGAGGTAATAAATGGAGGTGATATTGGTTCATTGGTTTAGGACTTTGATCTTGTAAGGAACTTGAAATTTATCCTTTGTGAAGTGTTGGCTACTACCATACACTTAATGCATCTAGTTTTGGAGTTTTAAGTTGATAGATACAAATATGCTGCTAAATTTTGCTTAATTATGCAATATATTTTAAAATAAAGTAGAGGATCATGCCACACGTCTTGTGTGAATTATTAATAAATAGTTTTATGATGAATCTAGAAATTTTTATTCAAGATATAAGTCAACATTAGATCCGATTTGATTAGAATTATTCACTATAAAGGTGTTAGAAATTGTTGCTAGTATAACACTAGGTCTGTGTCTTTTCATTTATATGATCCAAAGTTCTATAGAAATCTTTAATCAATCAATAGAAGTCTCACTTTTCTCTTCTAGAGAGTATTTAGTAACAATAAAGCTCAAAAGCATCGCACCCGTTAACCTATTGTTGATGTGCGATTTTCCTCCAACTTATGAAAAGTAGAACATACCCCCAACCTATTCAAAATGTGCGAACTGGTCCTGAGTCATAATTAACTGTTCAATTTGGACATGTTTCTACATTTTTGGCCATTAAATGCAATCTACGATGATGACAAGTTGCAAGACTAAACGAAGGCATATTTTCATTAAATGACCAAAATTGATTCTCGAACAACTTATAGAATCCATAATTTAAAGTTTATGTGACGGAGGATATCTTGTAATAAAATTATTGTGACTCTTTTGGCCACACGTTTCACACTTTTTCTCAGTAATATAATTTGATAAATCTCAATTCCGAAAGCTTGAAGTCTTGGTAGGACCGGGAGGCACAATTCAATCTTTCGATGACAGTAACATCACAAAAAATACGAACGAAAACGTATGAATACTAAAATAAAGTAACTTTGGAAGTTCATTAAGACTTTTTCACTGAACTCATATTGTGGAACACACAAGTTACAGATCAAAATCAACAGTGTAGTTATAATATTTTTTGTAAAACCAAAACTTGTGCAATTCACATAATACATAAAAAAAAAAAAAAAAATTAGCTCTCTGACAGTTGAATCACTATTGCAAGTACACTAAAAGTTCCAATTATTTTTGTCGGTTTAATTGTTCCTGCATTATAAAAAATGTTAAATGAGAACTCATGAACTTCAAGATATAATAAATATAACCATCTGGCTTAAGAAAACATGTCACCTCTAGTAATTTCCTTTTAACTTGAGATTCCTTTAATAGGGCAATAACAATTTAAATTTGTTCTGCCATCCTCTTCTACCTAGTTTTATGATAGCAATTCGAATATAAGCTATCTTTTTATCAATAAAGCGCATAAAATCTAGAATTAAGATAATAAAAAAAAAATAGATAAAGTTTCATGAAAAACCCCGGAAAGTTGTGATGAAAAAGATAACGGAGGTACTGAACTCCATGGAAGTACAAAAGCTAATACTCTTTCCTTTATTATTGAGATTTTGCACATATAATTTGCCAATGTTGAACTTAACAAGCCAAGACTAACAATAACGCTAACAAGAAAAGTTACAACTATACATATCATGGATTACGTAGATAACAATATTTGAGACAATGAGTTGAGTAGTTTAATCTTGATTATCCTTGTGTTGGACAATAAATATTTAAACATGTTGTGCCACATTCTTCTACCTAGTTTAATAAAAGTAAATGAAGTATAATCTTCATATTTAAGAAAGCACATGAAAATTAGAATTAATATAATATCAATCAAAAAAATTTAAAAAATAATAATTTAAGTTACATAGGAAGAACCTCGAAAAGATGAGGTGAAAAAGATAGTTGTGAAAAAGATGTACTAGACTAGAGTCCACTGAACTACAAAAGTTAACGTTATTCCGTCCGTTGTTGAGATTAATCTGACATTCTACAACTATAGTTTACCACTGTGAAACTTATAAGTGACAAATACCATAAACAAACAAGGGAGGAAGCAAATGAACATAATTTGTTGCCAACCAAAAAATTATCATACCTGGTAGTTTGAGTTTTTAATGTCAAGGAACATAAATGAATTATTTGATGAAGAAACAATGTTTTGCTTCGGCTTTCTTTTTCCAGCGTTTTCTAAGCCACTCATAGGCTTTTTTTTTTTTTTTTTTTTGGGGTCAAATTTCACGCATTTTCTCACTTCGGCTTCAACACCTCATATAGTAACATCATTAACAATAGGTTAGTAATCGTTAGATGTATCTATAATCATCTTCGTGGCTCCAACATATACATTCTCAACTACCGGAGATGGAAGAGTTTCTTTCTCATGTGTTTCACGTGGAAGCAGGGGCGGAACTAGGATTTTTTTTCACCCCGAGCTACTCTTCACTTAAGTCACTTAAATAACATAAAATTTAAAAACAGAATATCAAATGTGTAAATTAGAATGAGTAATATTTAACCAATGATAAAAATTACATGCCATAGCGTAAAAAGAAAATAAAAAATGCTATTGGAGTGGAGCTCTACGGTTCTTCATAGAGTAGAACTCATCAAATGCTATTGAATGCACAATAAATCAATAATCTATTATCAAAATAAAAAGAAAACATTTGACGTATATTCAAAAACTACAAGAGGTAACTAGGGTTTGAATGCACAATAAATCAATAATCATCTATTCTATGGAAAATAACAAAGATTAACAATGAAACTTGATTAACTTACAAATTAAAGTGAACTTGGAATTGAATTTTGGAATAGAAGAGGGGTTGAGTGAAATTTCAAGAGAGGGGAGGATGTTTTGTTTTTGCTTTTGCTGTGTGCCTGTGCGTCTGTTTCTTCTTCTTTTTTTTTCTCTTTTTTTTTTCGTTTTTTTCTTAGTTCTTAAGCTGACCAAGTGAGTTGATTTTGCTTTTGGGCTTTAGAATATTATTCGTACTGGGCCTAGATTTTATATGTATATTACTGTTGGGTTACATTAATAGATTAGTTTATATTGGGCCTAGATTTTATTTGTATATTATTGTTGAGATGGGCTACATTAATAGAAGATATATACCTATTAATTTTTGGGCCAAAAACGACCCCGGGCTCTAGCCCGGGCTAGCCCTGCGTAGAAGAGTTCTTTTTGACACAACTCTTGATACATGAGATTCTTTTACCAGAGCTATGTCTAGTATGTGATCCAACTTTGTCATCTTTTCTTTGGAAGTTGCATCAATCTCGTCAATCAACTTGAGGATACTAGTCTTGGCAATTTTATATGTTTATAATGGGGATGTTCTTACCTGCCCTCAATGGTAGAAAACATCCCCCTCACATGTGGTGGGCCCCACACTGATGTGGGGCCCACCACATGTGAGGGGGATGTTTTCTACCATTGAGGGCAGGTAAGTGTTTCACGTTTATAATGACAAAGCAACCCGTGTCGCGACCAGATTATGCAACTTGCACGACTCTTTATAACGCACTCCATTCATCAGTTTTACATCCTTTTAATTGTATGCTCAATAGGGCTGTTCATATGTTCAAAGTGATGGTTATCATCATATTTTTTTTTTTTGACTCTTCTTCACTTTTTTGGTCCATCTTTTCTTAATATAAATATCAAGAATTAGTACAATATATCTTGCATTAAACATTTAAGCGATAAGTAACATAGAATTCTCATTTTCACTAGTAGACGAGTCATATGTAACTATATGATGATGCTTTAGATAATGAATTATCTGGTACTCTGATATATCTACAGTAGATGAGGATAATTCTATTTTAGAATCAATATTCATACTCGGCTCATTTTGAAATGCCAAAAAACCTTCATGTGTATAAACACTTTATAGCTTGCAAAAAGTTGCCAAGGTGAGTAGCGACATTCTGATAAATATGCTGAATGCATAATTGATAGGCCCTATTTGTGCCAAAGAGGTGAGTAGGGGTATTCTGATAAAAATGCACAAGTGTTAGGCCCAATTTGTGCCCAAGCTTTGGCCATTATTGTATCTTGTTCGGTAAGGGTAGTTTGAGGCCTTTTTTCCCGACATGGCTCTTGCAAATGTATCAAACAACTACTTAAATATTTTTGTTGTTTCATCATATAGCAAGGCTGCATCAAATAAAGTGGTTCGTTTGTGGTGGTTACCTCCAAAAAATAGATCGAATGGCTATTCCTCTTTATGATATCTGTAAGTGGTGTCGAAGCACACCACCAGAAAAAGTGAAATCGGCCATCATTTGAGTATCTATCCAAAAGATATTTGTTATCAAATCATTTTCATTCACCTGAATTGCATAAAAAAAGTCGGGATTTCTTGATTGCTTTTCTTGTAAGAATTCAAGTATCTCTCCAGTATCACCTTTTTTCATTTGTGTAGTTCTCTTTGACTGCAAGTAGTTCTTTAAGTCTTCAAAAGTGAACCAAATTTTCTTGCGCCCACACATTTGTATTGCCATAACTCAATCCAACTTTTGGTGCTATATACCAGAATGATCTATATCTTCTGCTTATGACATTTGTGCAACAAATCACAGTTCTATGAGAGCTCAACAAAAGTGACTTAGTGGGACTCAGGGGCGTAGGCAGAAATTTTGATTAGGAGGGCAAGTTGTTACTTAAGGGAAAAAAATTATTAATTAATATTTTAGTGTTTAAATTTATTAACGTATTTTATTATAGGAACTGTTGGCTAGCCTTATATAAACAAAGGAATACATAATAATAAAAGTAATTTCGACATCTTCAAGTACAAACTTATAAACTATCACAAAATATTAGTAAATATAAACATAAGTATTTATATGTGTGTGCGCATAACGTATATTATCTAGATGTATTTATATACGAACGTATTTGCCGTTTAGATACATGGTACTACTACATGTTCTTCATAGTTAACTTTGACTTATGCAATGAATTATGCTCCATAGTTCGATCTGTATTTGATCAAATTCATCTAACTTGAACTGGTTACATAATCTTAAATACTTTCTTTCTTAGTACAAACTATTAATAATAAAAATAATATCATTTTTTTGTGAAAACTTTTTCCAAATCTTTTAGATGACAATGTGCACTCAATATAGATATTATTTAACTTTAGGGAGACTATTAAGATTAAGAATCTCAAGACAACTTATTTATTTCAGTTATTTAGCCGCTTGGTCATTTGATGTTTAATTACTTTATATAGCTTCACCTTTGCGCAAACAAAAGTCAAGCAACTTAAACAAAGAGAATAAGTATTAAAAAAAGAGATGAAAGGGACTGGAAATAAAATATGACGACTTGTTTGTATTAATAACTTAGCAGCTTAATTAGTCTTTTGATGGTTAATTACATTTATATAGTTTTAGTTTTGCACATGTAGAAATCAAACAACTCAGACGAAAAGAGCACATATGAAGAAAGAGAATTAAGAGGGACTGGAATTAAAGTAAATAGGAAGAAAGTCAATGTAACTTATTTGTGCAAGGGGTGCAAAAACCAAAAAAAGAAACATCACAAATTAGTCAATGTAACTCACTACGTCGCTTTGGCCCCTATTCTTTTTTTTTTTTTTGCAACATGCCTCCTATATTGTTGAAAAATAAGCACTTTGCCCCATGAAGTCAAATCAAATGGAAACAAGTGCGGACCTAGGTCACCTAGTTCACTGATCACCCCTGCCACACCAGCATTCTGGTCGCGGTCCGACAACTTCAGTGCCGGAGCACCGACTTAAGGAGAACTAAAATATCTTGATTGGCGAACTTAACATTCTTCCTTAGTTCGCGTGATTTCTGAGCCACCATTTGTAGCTGTAGTGTGTGATTCGCCATGTTTTTGCATTTGTTTTTGGTGATTCATGTGTTCAACAATTTGGTAGGGAGGGAAGAAAGAAAAGTAAAAGCCAACAACGAAATAAAGAAAAATAAAATAGAACAAAGATAGTTATATAATCACAGTTATTATTTAGGGATAAAAGCGTCAAACCCCCTATACTATAGGGGGTGTAACGATTTGCCCCCATGAACTTCTTTTTCGGCAACAAGCTCCCTGTACTATGGATAAATAAGAACTTTGCCCCATCGACTATTGACTAGAAAAATAATTGACCCTCCATCGAATTTCCGGTCAATTTTTCGCCGGAATTCGAAATATGAACATGATGGTTCATCACTATTTAACCTCATATTCAATAAAATTCTATTTTTTCACTTCAATTTTTGTTATATTTTCTGAATTTCCAAACCTTAAATTTTGATAATTTAAACTAAGGTTTGAAAATAAGAAAATATAATAAAAATCGAAGTGAGTAAAGGGCATTTTATCGAGTTTGAGGTTAAATAGTAATTTAAACTCATGTTCACGTTTCAAATTCCAGCGAAAATTGAACGGAAATTCGATGAGGGGGCAAAAAGTCTTGGTTATCCATAGTACGGGGGCTTGTTGCAAAAAAAAAAAAAAAAAAAAAAGTTCAGGGGGCAAATCGCTCCACCCCTATAGCATAGGGGATTTGACGCTTTTATCCCTTTTATTTATGTACAAAAAATATAAACTATGATTCGTTCATTTAGTAGACCAGTTGTTAAATAACATATCAGAGAAATGACAGAGTGTAAAAGGGAAAGGAGAGCAAGGAAAGTAGACGGTGGGAATTGAATTTCTTGGAAAAAGGAAAGAAATAAAAAGAAAAAAAGTAATAAATGTGAGGGGCTCCGCTCTAGAAATAATATTTAGGAAAAATCAAAATTCATGAAAAGGTACCAACTCTTTCGTGTTCCATTAGAAGTAGAGAAATGTGCATTTTTTGATACCCTGACTTGGCACCATTTATTTTTTCATAAATTAACTTGGAACCTCACGTTTTTGGTATCCTAGTATTTTTTTCAATTTTGGTACTCCGGGGCGGCGATTTCAAAATATTGCCGGAATCTTTCACGTAGGACTAATTTTAGGGATTTTGACCCCAGTCGAACTCCCAACTCACCCATTTGCAACTTTACAAGCCACGTGGAAAAAAGATAAATAAAACGAAAAAATAACAAAAAAACAAAATTCAAGGTGGCAAGTGGGTGATCGAAGTGTGACTAGGGTCAAAATCCCCAAAATTAATCTTAATTCTGGCAAGATTTTGAGATCGCCGCCACCGTATTACCAGATTTGGAAAAATTGCCGGATTGGGGTACCAAAATCGTGATATTCCAAACTAAGGTATGAAAAAAAATAGTGCCAAGTTAGGTATGTAAAATGCAATTTTCCCATTAGAAGTACAATTATGTATATCTACAAATATAATTAATTAAATATACAAGTATATATGTCTCTTATATTTATATTATATGTCTATGAGTCATACAAATGGGTAATAAAATGATGGTTAGATTTAATTAAATAATTATTAATTGATTTTAATAGACGCAATGCGTTAAGACATGTAAAATTTAGATTTGCCGCACTGACGTACACATATTCACACGCGCTCTAGCTTGCGCATCCGCTTTATGTGACTTAGGTGCGGGCACGTGTCCAAATCCAATCCTGAAAAAATGAGTCAGGGGCAAAATGATTATTTATCCGTAGTACAGGGGCAAGTTGCTAAAAATTAAAAGTTATTAGATAACGTGCAATATTGGTAGAGTACAGGTGGTTTAATGCTTATATCCCTAATTATTCTATTAATAACCTATATATCAACATTAAATTGATTATTATATTTGGATCATATTCAATGTAGATGTTTCTTTGGTTATAAAGTTTTTTGTTTAGACTTTGGAGTTAATATTCCTATATATCAACATTAAATTGATTATTATATTTGGATCATATTCAATGTAGATGTTTCTTTGGTTATAAAGTTTTTTGTTTAGAGTTTGGAGTTAATATTCTGATGGAAATCAAGAGTTCAAGTTAGATTAGGAGTCTAATTATGTTTTCTAGTTTGGTTATGAGTCTTATTTATTTCCAATTTATTTGTTTCATAGTTATCTTGTTACTTTATTTAAGAGCTTTAGTTTTGTTAGGTTTTATTTGCTTAGCCTATAAATAGAGGCTACGTCTTATTATTGAGGACAAGTTTGATGATTATTATTATTTTGCTGATTGCAAGATTTTCTCCCTAATTCTCTTTCTCTTCTATCTTATTATTCTAATTCTTATTCTTATTCTTCTAATTAGTTCTTTCTCTAATTCCTCTAAATTCTATTTCTTCTCTCTATTTCTCTAATCTCTCTTTTCACAACGTCCCGATCTCCATCAATTTGGCACCATAGCCCATACGTATCCTTCATTTTCTACTGCATTATTCTGTTTTCTTCTATAAATTTTCGTGTTCAGTTTGTCTTTTGAAAAAAAAAAAATCTGAAACAGGGGCGTGCGCAGCACGCGGCGTGCAACAACTCGCAAGTAGCAAATCAGTGACTCCCACCGTCGTCTGTCTCTGGTGCCAACACTGCCGCCGCCGTCTCTATCACCATGCCCGCAAACCTGCGTCGCCACCACCAACCATCGTCTGATTCCTGCCGCCGCTCACCACCGGTCGCGTTCCTGAATCGCGAAACCCTAAATTGCGAATTCATCCACCGCTGTTATGGTCACTCTACGCTGCCGCCTGACTCATTGCCTTCCGAATCTATCGCTCCCCCGCAGCCGTTTGCCGCCAGCAACAAGCCCTAGTGCTTCTCAGCCATTTCAGCAGTTTTTCCGCCACATCGCCGCCGCCTCCAGACTCGCTGCCATTATGCCACCAAGTCCACTGCCACCTCACCACCAGCCGTCGCTGCAGTTCCCGGCAGTTCCTTGTTTCAGTTGAAGAAACCCTAATTTTATCCCCAATTTTATTTTAAGCTTAGTTTCATACTTATTGAGCTTAACTTAAAATTAATTCTGATTACAGGTGTTGTTGGAGTAGTCAAAGCCTAAACAATTGAGGAAGTGAATCGCCTAGATTACAACAGAGACGTGGTTGACTCAAAATTGTCGGTAAAGTTAGTTCTGTTATTGAATTGTGGACTTTTATATCTTGTTGGCAAGTTTTTCATGCCCTTCACTAGGTCAATGGCAATGGAACAAAAATTCGAAGATATGTTTAATAGGATGAAAGTGGAATTTTTGACCAAGTTAAAATCGAAAATCCAAGAATTGAGGGAGGAATTTGAAGAGAATCTTACGTCATTCGAAAATAAATTAGATGATCACATGTCTCAGTTTCAATCTAATAAGGGTAAAGGAATTCTAGAAACACCTTGGGTGCCAATGGCACAAATATCTATGGAGAATTCTAGTCATGTGAATAATAGGAACACAAATCCCGGACATCATTCACCTAGGCATGATAAATCTCATGTGGCATATTGAGCTTTTCACTCAGTGATCCTGGTGGCTGATCAAAGCCTGAAACAACTCTAGTTGTATCCACGTTTACAAAATTTACATATATAACACATGGATTTAGTAAAATACTCAGATAATGAAGGACACATTAGATTAGAAGGGTGTGACATGGAGATCCAAATCCCAAATACATAACAACACATACACATTACTATACGGCGAAAAACTTAGTTAACTAAGAGTCTAA
Organism: Misopates orontium; assembly: GCA_946800315.1. Classification (NCBI taxonomy): domain Eukaryota; kingdom Viridiplantae; phylum Streptophyta; class Magnoliopsida; order Lamiales; family Plantaginaceae; genus Misopates; species Misopates orontium. The sequence goes on along the minus strand of OX326948.1, from coordinate 28,648,710 downwards.
GACATATGTCAAATAATGGAATGCATTAATGTACTTGCACCAGTAATAAGAAGCCCTGAAGAAAAATCCTCTTCAAAGCTGAAAAATACTCTAATTATAACCACGTTTAATTGTCCATATTATGGAGAAGTAAAATTAAAACAAAATCGCCTTAAGTTTATTCACCTGGACACAATTGGAGTGGCGCGTAATTCACCTGGACTTTCACTTGACTCCAAGTGATTTGTTATGGCATGCAGTCAAATGATCTTTAAGCTTAAAAACAGATCTCATGTGGTAAAATAGTTGGAGGTTGCATTTGAACATACAAAAATATGCATTCTGTCTTACGAAAACATTTACTTAAAATACTCGGAGAATGGAGGGCAATGGAGACATTACTTAAAAATGTCACATTAGATTAGAGCTGCTATTCGTCCAACTTACTAACTAGCAAAACTGCTGTTAAATCTGCAACCAAAATAAGGCGTTTCAATAAATTTTTAGATTGAAATAAGTTGAGGTCTTATCCATGCTATATTTCAATCAACTTCATCAAAAGCTAAAAAAATGGTAACAAAAGTAATTAAATCAGACATATCTCAAGAAAAAGGCATGCATTTATTTACATACTTAGCATCAGAAATCAATACCGCAAAAATTCCTCTCCAAAGATCGGAATATCACCAAGTAACCATGTTATATTGAAAACATTTTCTTTACAGAACTAAAAACAAAACCAAAATTTCCTCAACTTTCTACTGTCAAATGAATCTCGATATTCCCACTAATCAGTCTACCACAACGAAAAATGTAAAGAGATCCGAACCGACCCAACTATTAAGGCTCCAATTTGTTTTCGTCTGAATTTCTATTTTTTTGGTTTTCAGATTTGAGAAGTAGTAAATGAAGATAGTGTTTCAATATGGTATGATTTTGAAAGTGATAGCAAAACTGAACAGAGCGCAGACAATTAGAGTGAGATTCTTTAAGTACTAATGATGACGTGGCAACTTGAAGTCGCGAGGAGTGCTGACGTGGAAGTAACTACCTAAGTGGGGTCAAATAGGAGAACCGTTGTGAAGGGGAAATAACTAACTAACTATAACGTGATTTGATGTTTTCAATGGAGAGCCGTGCTTAATTCAATGATTTTATCTCGCTATATATATATATATATATATATATATATATATATATATATATATATATATATATATATATATATATATATACTGGCAATCCTACACACGCGGGCCCGCGTGTAACTTTGGCTTGGCTTAGCCATGATATTCATTTTCTTCTATCTAGAACAAATCGAAAATCGTACTTACAATTTTGACGTCAACTTTTCTTGATTTTTGAATCTGAACTCATTTTTCTCTAAAATGTTGATGCATATCAAAGAAACCCCTGCAAATAGAATTTGAAATAAGTTAAGAAAAATAAGAGGATAAAGATTACAGGAAGAAGACATCAATCATAAAATAGATTAGCATAAAGATATAATAGTATAGATGAAAAGAGAACAGGAATTTGGTTTGAAGTTTGAACCGAATAAAATGAAAGAAAGTGGGATTCAAATATATTTGGGATAGTAAAAGCTAGTTACATTTTTGTTTGAAAAATCCCCCAAATTAAGGAAGTTGAGAACGTGCAGGGCAATCGGTTTTTTTTTTTTTTCTTTTTTTTTTTTCTGGGATAAATAAGAAACTACCAATTGGGGAGGGAAAATAGGGAACACGTTAATTATGGTATAAAGGAAATTACAATTTAAGCTTTAATATATGTTTCTTAAAATACAAATTAAAGGGGTATTGTAGGCAAACTATTAATTTGGTATCACACCTCCAATAACTCCCTTTTTGTGAGTAAAAACAGGGTTCTCTTATATAATAGTATATATATATATATATATATATATATATATATATATATATATATATATATATATATATATATATATATATATATATATACTGAACTATAATGTATTAGCCTCCAATATAAAACTCGAATCAACAAGGAAAGGAAAATAGTTTTGTAGTACTTTATCTAATTATTTTAACTTTTATGAGTAAAAGTTCTTAGTTCGTATAACGTTAAATAAAAATTGCACTCATGCACTATGCTATTACTGAATGAGCATAGCATAATAGGGACTCTCCATTTTCTAAAGCTTAATAACACGTGTAAGGTTTCACGTTACTTTTTCGATTAAGAGTATTAAATGAAGTACCTTTCACAATTGGTCATTTTTCACTTTTTGCAACAAGGAGAAATTTATCAAATCTTATTTGTTTTACGACAGTGGTATTTTAGCTGATCAGTTTGTTGAAGCATCCGCTTGGTTAGCGGGAGTTATTGATTTAGAATCTCAACATAGAGCACCAAAATGCCAGAATGTGATTTTTGGCGAATAATTAACACCCTTAAGATGATAATACTATCGCACAGAAACTTTTAATAACCAAGCACCTAATTTTGCATCTCTAGTACAATCCACACAAGCGCAGTGACAAGGTTCTACCCATAATTAACATAACCACCGCACTAATAATAACTCCACAATATAAAGCGAGATATTTAGTAGTTTTAAGAAAACACACAATAAGAAAAGGCCGTAATTTCATTCCCGGACAACTCCAAATCGTTGGGCCGAATGGTAGCTCTTTCTCGGCCGTTGTTTAACAGGGTCAGAGCCAGACCCATGCGAGGGTGTGTCGGTTTGGAGGTGCGGGAAATAAACGAACTGAAGAAGATGGAAATATGGAATTGAGTGATCACTGCCGAGCTGTTTTTCTCTCCAAAATGATAATAGAAAACACTTTTGACATTTCCTAAAGGGTCAATTGCGATCAACCCCCTATTGTTTGGGGTGTTTTGCGAAGTGCCCCCTAACGTTTCAAAAAGAGCCCTTGGCCCCCTGCCGTTTGTAAAGTTGCCCCCTGAGTCCTTGATCTTCCGTTCATTTGTGCCACGTGGCTATCTTTTCATCCATTAGATTTGGCATCAGGGGGCAAATCGCACATTTTTGCAAATGTTAGGGGGGGCAAAGTGCTCTTGTTGAAACGTTAGGGGGCACTTTGCAAAACACCTCAAATGTTGAGGGGCAAAACGCAATTGAACCTTTCCTAAATAGTAAAACCTGTTTGAATATTCAATTTAAAAAGTTTAGTTAACCATCAAAGGAACCAGATATATATAGTCTGGGCGAATATTGAACACTATACAACAACCGATTGAAAAAACTTAATGTTGAATTGTTAACGATGACACAAATCCCTATATGATTAAATAATCATAGGACGACACTTGCCACCAAATTGATTTATACTTGATGTGGGATAATTTATTTTTCTACTGATATATGCGATGACGAAGTTTTCAGTCTGATACAATCCTTGGTGGTCCTGAAACAAATTTTTGATTTGATACCCTGTACTGAGACACTAAGCGGGAACTAAGTCGTAACCTATCCGAGATAGGCACTCTGATGATAAAGTCAGTTCGTTCACTAGTCGAGCCTAGAGGTTAAATCCTATTAGTATAATATTTCAGATAGATGGAATGTTTGGAGCTATATCGTACTATAAGCCAAAGGATTAAATGTGCAATAAGTCGCATAAGTAGGACGGATATGCACAATTAGGTTGAAAGTTTTGGCATAGACTGAACTATCAGACTAAGGGACTAAGATGCAATACTTCAAAAATTATATGTCCAATATGCAGACTTAGGTCGAAAGTTGATAGGTCAAAACTTGAGGTTTTGGTCTAATGTTAATGCTGTAAATAAAAATTATGTACCTCATAATGACAATCTAAGTGTATTTAAAGGTAATTATTACCATGTGTATCGAGTTTTTATGTGCTGTCTTTGCTAGACTCATGCGTTTAGGTTGAATAATACATTGAATAACCATGAATATGTCAAAATGTCGCCTTTGAGATAGGTCAGATAGAAGAGTGATATAAATCAAATAGCTTTAATAGGTTTTGATCCATTTTGTTGTTTGACTTTTTAACCCTTGATCGGATGCCACATGGATTATTGCCTCATTTATATGTGTATGGAATTATAGGTCTTTTGGTCGAATTCATGACCTTTGAGTTGAAGCATAGGTCAAATGGGGCCCTTAGACATCAAATGGAGCCCTATAGGTCGATTCTGAGGCTTTAGGTTGAATTTAGGGCCTATTCGTCAAAGTATAAGTCTTTGAGTCAAATTCTGGGCCTATAGGTCGATTTATATGTCTATAGGCCTATATTCGAATTTTAGGTCGAATTTGACATATTCTTCAGCTTGTGCAGATTCACTGTTTCGGTTTATCTCCTTCTCTAAGTGTCAAAATCTCAATCCCCTTTTGAATTTGCAACTAGACTTCATAAGCTTTCCATATGTATGAGACTCATAGAACTCAAAGTTGAATTCATAATTCAAATATATAGATCAATCATGGATTAAAGTCTTGAGATATTTCACGAAAAGTGTTGAAACGTTTCCACTTCCGACCTTATGAAATGAAGCATATACCTTTATTTTCTATGTCCATTTTAACAAAAAATTGTATCAATTTTTTGAAATATGTCAAAAATGTGTTGAAACATAGCGAAATATTTCTAATATTTAGCACATCAAAACATATGCTCGAAATGAAACTTTGATACATGAGGTCGATACATGTCAAATCTAGATAGGTCGAATTTGACATATTCTTCAACTTTCCGCGACTTCATTGTTTTGACTATATCCCTAGATGTCGAAATTTTAATTCGCTTTTTATTTGAAAACTAAACTTCAACATCTTTCCACATTTATTAGAGTTAATAAAATTTGGAGTTGGAATCATAGATCGAATATATGGGTTGAATTTAGATAGGTCGAGTTCGACTTATCCTGCACTCACCATTTTGACTATACTTAATTTTGATTAAATTTATAATTACTTGTGCATAATTCATCATAAAAGTAGTAATCCATTGTGAAAAAGTAATTTACTTAAAAAGTACAGATACCTAGAATGAAAAGTCATAAGTTCAACTTTAAAACATCATAATTGTATCTAATATTTGTAAAAGAAAAATCAATAAAGCCACATATATATAAATCCAATGGCTCATTATTAATCACCTGGACTTTTGCTTGACTCATCTCCAACTGATGTTTGTCGGCTTTAATAACCCGACCAAACTCGGGAGGTTCAAGGACGGAGTCTTGAGCCTTTGTTTGGCTTTGCCTTTGTCCTTGCCCTCGTTGATCGCGGTAGCACAAACTCATTACCACCCATTTTTCCGCTACTCCATTTCCAGATTGACTTGTTCGGCAACAATTGATCCACTTCTGTTGTCTTTTTCATTTCAAGATTTTCTTTTTCATACTCGCGTAGATAAGTTTGGGCCACATCAAGAAGCTTTTCCCAACTTAAATTTCTCCTCTTTCTTTTCTCTTCAAAATCCACCATTTCTTCTCCATTATTACTCTCATTCAGATTGAACACCTCGTTTTCTTCTTGTTCTTCAAGCGGTGGAACAGTCTGCTCCTCTGTTTGCTCAGACATTAGCACAAATGATGCCTACAGGACTGGGCTCGAAATTCTTGTCTTTATGACAATTTATTATTTTTTGTTGTAGCTATAAAGCTGCAATTGGTCTTTCTAATTTTTTGGCCAGATTTAGAAACAATTAAAGAGAGAGTGTTACGAGTAAGATTTTTGAGAGCGTCCAAAAATTGTGAGTAAAATGGTAAGTGGAAATTAATGCACGGGACCAAAATTAGAGTCCAAACTCGCCTTCATTAGATTATTTAAGTATTAATGACGTGGCGAGCAAAGTTAAGGGCTGCCTCTGATGGGCTCATGCCTTTAGGTTGAAATAATAGATAGAATTACAACGAATATGCAAAATGTCGACTTTTAGATAGGTCAGAGAGAAGAGTGAAATAAATTAAATCGCTTCAATTGGTCAAATTTGATCCATTTTGTTGTTTTGACTGTTTATCGCTTGAATGAATATACGTGTATGTCGAATTATATGTCTTTCAGTCGAATTCAACACCTTTGAGTTGAAGGATAGGTGGAACAGGGCCCTTAGAGGTCAAATCAGGACCAACAAGTCGAATTCTATGACTTTAGGTTGAATTTAGGGCATATACATCAAATAATAAGTGTTTAAGTCAAATTCTAGGCCTATCGGTCGAATTATATATCTTTAGGTCGAGTTATAGGAATATATGTCAAATTTCAGGCCGAATTTGACATATTCTTCATCTTTGTGCAAATCACCCGTTTTGGTTATATCCCATTCTATACAAGGTGCTTGAAACAATTTTGACAATTATGTATATATATTTTCTTTGATCTGCCAATTTCTTGTATTTTCATCTAATGATTCATTTTTACGTTTCAAATCCATTAGATTTTTTTTTTTGTTACTTCAATGGTTTGATTAGCTCTTATAATCTCTTTCTCTCTTTGATTAACTTGAACTTAATTGATGTCGGAATCACAATCATCTTTTGAATTTGAAAACTGGACTTCATCGGGTTTCCATATGTATAAGACTCATAGAATTCAGAGTTGAATTCATAGGTCAAATATATATGTCAATCATGGATTAAAATTTTGAGATGTTTCAACAAAAGGTACTGTAAAGTTTAATTTCGACCTTAAACGGAACACACATGTAGGTTCTGCGTCCATTTTCAACAACAATTTGTATCAATATTTTGAAACATGTCGAAAATGTGTTGAAACATAGCGAAATATTCTAATATTTAGCACAACGAAACATGTGCTCGAAACGAAACTTTGATCCTTGATGTCAATATAGGTCAAATCTAGATAGGTCGAATTCGACGTATTCTTCAACTTAGCGCGACTCTATCTCTTTCTCTAAATGTCCGATCTCAATCCGCTTTTTATTTTGTAAACTAAACTTCAGCACCTTGAATAGGTATAAGACAGAAAAACCTTACATGGCCTGGGTCTATGACTTAGTTATAAACTTTGTGGACTAGAATTAACTATGTCATTTCTGAAATAAAAATATTTAGAATTTGTTAACTCTACTTAAAAATACCCTGGTTACCAATTGTTCTAAAAAGAAAAGTGTATCTCCTACATTAGTGCCTTGTCCAAAACAAAAAAGAAGAAGAAAACTCATTCGACATTGAGAAGTTTTCTCCCATGAGGCAAGCTCCAAGAATAAATTTTAAGGTAATATATATCATCTTTCGCGGGGGCTTATCCAGGAATTTAATATAGGCGGAGCTGAAATTTCTTAACCTTAAAACTGAACATGAATATCATATTGAAAAAATCGATAATATAGTAAAACATTCAATTCTTTAAGAAAACATAATAAGTTGGATAAAGTTATAATTTTTTGTTTGGTTAAACACGTAATATTATAAACTAAAGTGAGCAGCTTTTGTATAATTTGTCTTAAGTTTTTTAAAATATAATAAAGGGATAAAAGCGTCAAACCCCCTATACTATAGGGGGTGTAGCGATTTGCCCCCTGAACTTTTTTTTTTGGGCAACAAGCCCTCTGTACTATGGATAAATAAGCAATTTGCCCCCCTGAGTCGCTTTTTCACCATTGGATTTGAATACGTGTCAACACTTTTTGCCGTTGGATTTGGACTCAGGGGGCAAAGTGCTTATTTATCCATAGTACAGGGGGCTTGTTGCCAAAAAAAAAGTTCAGGGGGCAAAGTGCAACAAGGGGTATAGTATAGGGGGTTTGACGCTTTTATCCCTATAATAAAAATCGTGCCACAAAATTTGAGAGACTTATTTAAAACAAATACTATTTATATACTTTTTTGATGGGTACACTAATAAACATAAATTACAAGGATTGGGGGAGAAAGCTTAGGGGGGCCAAGCCTTCAAGCAGATACGCCCATGGTCTCTCGGTTGTCCTTTTATGTATACTTTTTCATTATTATTAGTGAGGCCGGCCGCTACTGTACCAATGGGTCTTCAAATTTGCGCCCGTAGGGGTCAGGATTCTTCTTCCTCTAAGAATAATGGTAGTAACAATGTCAACTACGTTGTATAGACCACTGCTAATGCCTTAGGCTGGGAGCAATAATGGATTTCTTTGTTCTATCTTTAAACTAATTTAACAATGTACATCAGTTGTTTGATGAAAATACTTGTACAGTTTCAGCTCTATAATGTTAACTCTAGTAGTGTAAAGTTTCTAAAAGAACAATAATGAATAAATATTATTGAAGTAAATAGAGGAATGAATTGTTCCTCTAAAGATCGATTACATCACAATGAAAAGGAAAAACTGAATGAATGAAAAGAACAAGGGAGATGAGGATTTATACTAACTCATAAACCTAACGGCTAGTTTCTAAATGGGGAAGGTTGTTTAACAGATTTACAAAAATATTCTAAATAAGGAAAACAAATCAATTACATAAGTTAACAAGTAGAGACTAGGCAAAATCTTATTGTGAAGTGAGTTTCATTATTTATCTTGTGTATCTTATAACTTTTATTAGCCATATAGTCAATAGTGAAATTTCTAATACGTTGTGATTATTAATAAATACTAATGCATCTAGGCAGGGTGGTGAGTTGTGTAATGTTGTATGCCTGATTCGTTTAGTCTTGACGTCTGATGGTATATCTTGTTCACTATATTTGCATATTTACTTTCTCGAATAAGATGATTGCGTGTAGGATTTGATACTGCCCTTCTTTTCCACAGGTGCTGTTAACTAAAACAATGGAATTAAATTCGTTTTGCAATGGTGCAATGATCTTTTGGTTTTGTCATTCAAAACGCCATAAAATCTTCAAGATAAAAAGAATTCCTTGCAAAGGAAAATAGAATAAGGCTCAGCTTTTGAATTTTTTCAGGGAGCGAGATAGGGAACACTCGTAATGCCATTGAGAAAATTGATGAAGTCAGAGTTGATAAGGCTAGACACTACGCGAAGATGAAGAAGGGAAAGAAAGACCTTTGTTGTGAGAGACGATTGAATTGTAGCTGGAACAAAGCATTCACGTGACAAAGGCTCTTAAAACTCCTCACCCTCATTCATGAAGATCAAAGTCTAGTTTTTCATCAAACAGAAGAGAATCGCATAGAGGAATAACTGGATAGTATTTATGTGCAACTTTCATGAAACTTATGTTATACTTATTATTCACTTTTAAAGTGGCAGAAGGATTGATCTGGGTTGTGTTGTTGTTACTCTTGATTTCATATCTCATACAGGCAATATAAGAAGTTTCGGTCAGATGCTTCTTTTGAGTAAGTTAAATGCATTTATTTTCTTCATACGATCTTTGTACTATTTGTTGCACCAAAATTACTTCTCTTTTAAAAACATCAACTTATAATTGCATATTACATTTTTACAATTGAGAGACTATCGATTGTTAATATTCATTAGTCACCAAAATACTGCAAAGTTCAAAATACAAGAACAAAATATAGATAACATGAAGATATGTCTTTCTCCTGTTTTGTTAGCCAAATATAGACAGAAATGAAGAGATATCTTTCTCATGTTTTTAACACTTGAATATTCAGATCTTCGCAGAGGAGGTCTTTAATTTGGTGTTTTGAGGTTGAAGATCGACAATCCAATCTAATAGAACATGCTTCTGTGTGTAGGTTCAGTATATACACAAGATCAATAATGTATATGTTAGTTTTTTGCTTAAACTTGTTTGACTACAACCTTTAGACAAAATAGTCTTGTCAAAAATGATCATTAATGAATTATTAAAAGAAAAAGGTAGAATCTTCATCTGCCAGCCCTAATATGAAGTTTATTTTATGAAATAATACCAATTTATGTTTACAAAACATGTTTTGTTCATACATATATAACTCCTTCACAAGAGTTTGGGAAGAGTTATAATTTCTGTTTAACAGTCTCTCATGCTTGAAACGGCTCAGCCAAAAGCAGAGTCCAGCGGCTGGGAAAGCACCGTACACCGCATGGTGTCCGGTGCGCCCCCGACAGCCCTTGAAGATCCAGTGGCCCGGGTGCGGACCCATAACCGCATCAAGTCTCCAAGGTGAACAACAATAATACGGTGTTATTTTAGGATTTTTTTTCCCCTACGAATCTTTTGTGAATAATACAAACCTTGGCACAAACTACCGTGATTTGTATGCCTCAAAATAATTCCCTTAAATCCTTTTAACTTCTGTTTTACAAATCTTCTCAAGTTCACCTAAAAACTGTCAAGGGGGCCTTTTGAAAATCATAAAAGAACAAAGATATTTATTTGAACAAAAAAATCAGTTTTTTTTTTGAAAATATTGCTGGAAATATTAACTTTCAATGAGAATACCAAAGATAGACTAGACTCTTTACCTTAACGATTTTTTTTTTGGAAAACCCATATTTGTGAAGGATGGCAACTACCTTCCTGCAAGAAAAAGAACAACGTGACGGAGAAACCAATTTTCTTTGTTGATGGGTCTTGTGGAAGGATTCTTGGCAAACTCCTTCCAATAATCCATGGAGGAATTTTGGTGTTTGCGCAATGTGAGTAGCGAAAGAGCAATATCATTAAAACTTATGATTGCACCATCTACAAGAAAAGACATCATGATAGTTAATATGGGCCCTCACCACCCATCAATGCACGGTGTTCTTCGACTGATCGTTACTCTCGACGGAGGAAACACTTTTCTTTCTAGAAGAATTGATAACAAGGGTATATTTAAGTTGGGTTAACAATTTCTAAATATTTTCTTTTATTTTTATTTGGGAAATAACATGGTTAATTCTAGTCCACAATGTCTATGACTAATTCATAGACCCAGTACCATGTAAGTTTCTTTCGTAAAAGAATTAATAGAATTTGGAGTCGGACTCATAGGTCGAATCTATATGATGAGTTTAGATAGGTTGAATTCGACTTATTCTTCAACTTTGGGTGGCTTCACCAATTCGGCTATACTTAATTGAGATACAAAAAAAGAGAGGGTAAATTGAGACAAACCCCCCAATCTATGGGTGCTTTTGCATTATGCCCCCTTACCTATGAAAATGTGCGATTTGCCCCCTAATCTATTGGTTTTTGTGCGATTTACCCCCTGATGCCAAATCTAATGGCCAGAAACTTAGACACGTGTCCAAAATGAACGGTTGATCAACGACTCGGAGGAAAAATCGCACAGAAATCAATAGGTTGGGGGGCAAATTGCACATTTTCATAGGTTAGGGGGCACAATGCAAAAGCACCCATAGATTGGGGGGTTTGCCGCACCTAAAAAAAACATTTTATAATCTCTTTCAAAGGAAAATGTAGGGAGGAGAATATAGTTTAGGGGGCTAAAAATCCTAAACTTCATGGAGGATTTTATCTTTCAAGTATAAACATGAGATTTATAATTGATTGTGCATCATTCAGTATAAAAGTAGTAATCTATTATGAAAAATGCAATTGTCTTAAAAAGTACAGATACCTAGAATGAAAAGTCATAAGACCAACCCCAAAACAAGACAATTATATCTAATATTTGTAAAAGAAAAATCATTTAAGCCACATATATAAATCAAATGGCCCATTCTTGATCACCTGAAATTTGCGTTGACTCGTCTCCAATTGATTTTTTGATTTTAATAACCCGGTCAAATTCGGGCGGTTCAAGAACCCAATCTCGAAACTTTGTTTGGCTTCCAACCACCCTTTTCATCGTTCATTGCGGCACCACAAACTCACCACCACCGCCCATTTTACTGCTACTCCTTGTTTGGATTGACCTGTTTGGCAACTACTGATCCACTTTCGTTGTCTTTTTCATTCCAAGATTTTCTTTTTCATTTTTGTGTTGATAAATTTGGGCCACACCAAGAAGCGCTTCCCAACAAACATTTCTCCTCTTTCTTTCCTCTTCTATATCCACCATTTCTTCTCCATTCTTACTCTCATTCAAGTTTTACAACTCTTTTTCTTCTTGTTCTTCAGGCGGTGGAACGTTTAAATCAATATTTAAGCCATTCTTCTTATTCTTCTCCTCTGTTCGTTCAGACATTAGCGCACATGGCCACCACCAGAATTCTTGTCAGTATGGCAATATATTATTCTTTGTTGTAACTATAAAGCATCAGTTGTTCTTCCTAATTTTGTGGCAGGGTTAAGGAGCAATTAAAGAGAGTGTTACTAGTGGATTTTGAGAGTGATAGATAATTGTGAGTAAAAAGGTAAGTGGAAAGTAATTCATGGGACCACAATTAAAGGGCCAACTCATCATCCAGAGATTCTTTAAGTATTAATAACGTGGCAAGTGTGAGAGGATTGCTGACCCGGTATTAGTTCATTGGGCAAAACCAAAGCTCCCACGATGAAGAAAAAGTAGCTACATCCTCTCTCTACAAAATATCATGTCATATTTATTAGTTGGGAGAGTTTGGGTAAGTGCAAACAATATAATTATATGTACCTATATTTTGCAGGTTACTAATTTGTCAATTCGAGTGGATAAAACTAATAAATAAACTATGCGAGTCGCAGGTTTTGGTGGGTTAAGGTTGCGGAAAGGTGGTATGTTTAAATTGTGAGAAAAGCATAGCAATATATAAAAACAACATAATGTAACTCGCATTTAAAAAGAACAAAAACAACACCATAACTTAATAGAAACACTCAAACAACAACAACATTACTTAATTAAATAGCAATATAAAGATGCAAACGTACAATTTATCCACATAAGATCGTAAATTAACAAATTTAAATTGATTCACGTGTCTAAGAAACAACTACCAAACAACATAAAACTAACAAATAACTATATTAATTTAAAAACAATCAACGTAACATAGCCCCATTACAAACACATTCAACATCTAAGTTTTCTTAACACTAATAAACAACAACAATTAACCATTGATAATTAAGTTGAGATAGAGGTGGTTTGATAGTGATAAATTAGATGATGGTGGTAATTCTATTTGATTTCTAGAAAATTTCTTCGCTCCCTAATTTCTATACAATATACAAACTAAGAGTATATATCAGGAAAATTTGTGCGGTTGTTATTAAAAGAATGATCATACCCAAATTATATGGGTTACCAATTGGTCAACACGAACGAGTGTAGTTAATGATTAAACCATACGGATTGAAGATTAGTGAACACCCCTAATTTCTAGGCTCTATGAGTTATTTCTTATTAGTCATTGCACCCACTTTTACTATAATCTGAAAAACTAGTACTAATCTTTTTTATGTTAAACTGACTGTTATTCTATGATTAAAATGGAGAATAATATTGTCTTTCTCGAAATATCAAATAACTCCTGTAATTATTATTAGAAAAGATAGATTGATACACCAAATCAATATTATAAATTACGATTGGAACCCGCCCTTATATCAAGTAGAGTTTTGCCGTTTTTAGTAGAGCAGTATTAACACGTCCAAGTTTTATAAGGATGTTGTAAAACTTTTATTATTACAGAACATGATGTTATATAAGGACTATTAAATGCAACGTTACATTGAATTACATAAACATAGTTGTCAACCAAACACCGTAAAAGTGCTTAAATGAGACTAAAAGTAGATTATAACTTTTTTTTTAAGAGTTTCCAAACACCACCTAAATTAAGTACCTTTTACGATTAACCTTTCACTCTTTGTAACAAGGAGAAATTTATCAAATCATAAATGTTCAACGACAGTAGTATTTTAGCTCAGTTTGTTGAATCACCCGTTTGGTTAGCAGGAAGTCTTGAACTCGATTCTCTAACATAGAGAACCAAAATATATGCTAGAATGTGATTTTTGGGTAAGAGTTGATATCTTTTAGATAATGACATTATCCTAAAGAAACTTCTAGTTACCAGGCACGTAATTTTGCATCTCTAGTACAATCCACATAAACGCAGTTACAAAGTTGTATCCATAGTTAACATAACTACCGCATTAACAATAACTCCACAACATAAATTGAAATACTTAATAGCTATTCAGAAAATGCAAATTAGAAAATTCCGTAATTTCATTCTAGCAACCCTCCAGATCACTGGGCCGAACAGTAGCTATTTCTAGGCCGTTTGTTAACAGGGTCACAGCCAGACACAAGCAATGGTGTGGCTTATGGGTTTGAAAAAATAAAGTAACTGAAGAAGATGGAAATATCGGGCTGTTAGAGATCAAATTGGACTAGGTTGAAGTTAGGGCCTATGCATCGAATTATAAGTCTTTAAATCAAATTCTAGACCTATAAGTCGAATTATAGGCATACATGTTAAATTATAGGTCGAATTTGAAAATTTTTCGGCCTTGCACGAATTCATCGTTTAGGCTATATCTCGTTATCTGAATGTCGAAATTTCAATCGTTTTTTTGGTGCAATAACTAGACTCACAGAACTAATAGTTGAATTCATAGGTTGAATATATAGGTTAATCGTGGATTAAAATTTGTAAATGGCTCCACGAAAACTACTGAACGTTTACATTTCTGACTTTGTGGAACAAACATACATGTGTTTTGGACGCCCATTGCAACAATAATTTGTATCAATTTTTTGAAACATCTCGAAAATATGACAGAACATAGCAAGCAAGTTTTTTAAATTTAGCACACCAAAATATATGCTGAGAAAGAGAATTTCATCCATGAGGTCAATTTATATAGGTCGAATTTAGATAGGTAGAATTCGACCTATTGTTCACCTTTGTGCAGCTTCATAGTTTTGACTATATCTTCTTCTCTAAATTTTGGAATTTCATTCCGCTTTTTGATCTAGAAACCTAACTTCAACATGTTTCAACAGGTTTAAGAGTTATTGAATTTGGAGTTCAACTCATAGGTCAAATATATAGGTTTTGATTTAGATAGGTCGAATTCAACTTAGTTTTCAGCATTGCGTGACTTAACCGTTTTGGCTATACCTAGTTTTGATAAACTAAAAAATAGTAATTATGTAATCCCTTTTAAAGGCAGGTGCAAGGGAAGAGAATATGCTAAACTTCGTTGAAGATTTTATCTTTCAATTATACTTTTATAATTAACTGGGCATGATTGATTATAAAAGTAGTAATCCTTTGTGAAAAACACAATTAACTTAAAAAGAACGCATACCTAGAATGCAAAGTCATACGGTAAACTCTAAAACAACACAACTATATCGTAAAAGGAAAATTAAATTAAGGTACATATAGAAATATAACTAATGGCCGATTATTGATCTCCTGGACTTTCGCTTATTTAGAGTCCAGGTGACTTGCCGGTTTTATTGACCCGGCCAAACTCGGGCGGTTCAAAACACGAGTCTCAAAACTTGTTCGGCATCGCCACTGTCCTTTGCCTTGTTGATCGGCGTAGCACAAATTTATCGCCACCCTCCATCTTACTGCTACTCTGTTTCCGAGTCACCCCGTTTGGCAACTGCTGGTCCACTTTCTTTGACTTTTTCATTTTTTTCATTTCAAGATTTTTATCTTGTTCATGTTCGCGTAGATAAATTTCTACCACATAAAGAAGTGCTTCCCAACATAAATTTTTCTTCTTTCTTTCTTCTTCGTCTTCGGAATCAACAACGATTTTAGTGTCTCCCTCTTCATTCAGATTGAACGAATTTTGTTCCTCTTCAGGCGGTGGAAAATTTAAGTCAATATCTAAGCCCTTCATCTCCTCGTCTATTCGTTCAGACATTCGCGTAATTGGGCTCACAGGACTATATTTTAAATTATTGTCTTTATGACGATTTATTATTCTTTGCTGTAACTATAAAGTTGCAGTTGGTCTAACTTATTTTTTGGCCAATTTGAGAAACAATTGAAGAGAGGGTGTTACGAGTAAGATTTTTTGAGGGACATAAAATTGAGAATAAAAAGGTAAGTGGAAAGTAATGCGACCATAATTCAAATTCTAGACCTATCGGTCGAATGATAGGCATACATGTTAAACTATAGGTCGAATTTGAAATTTTTTCAGCCTTGCTCGAATTCATCGTTTAGGCTATATCTCGTTATCTAAATGTCGAAATTTCACTACAAAAAAAGTGATTTTTTGTGACGATATTATATGACGTAGTACATTTTTTGTCGCATAAATGTCAATATATATGACGATTAGGAATATTGCCACATAATATTAGCTTTTTATGTGGCAATCCAAAATTTCGCCATCTAAGCTAAACTTTCGTCATAATTTGTAAAATTGGAGTGTCAAAATACGATTTTGCCTTAATTTTTGTCACTTGAGCTGCTGCACTAAAAAAGCGGAAAATTTCCCGAAACTTTGCCAAAATTTCCCTCTCTTAATTTTTTTTTCCTCATTTTCACTTTGCCACAAAAATAATATTTTGTCCAAAAAAAAAAAAAAAAAGTGAAACGACGTCGTTTTGCTTATAACACTCAATTTCAGATTATTACAACCTAAGCTTCCACAATTCTCGAACAAAACACGCTCCACCAAATCTCTCTCAAACTCAAACAAAAAAACACTCTTCTTCCACCAGATCTGCAAAATTGCACAATTCTCTCTCGATTTCGCGCTCTCTCTTCACAAGTAGTGGTAAGAAAACTCTTCTTCTCTCTTATATTCTGAGATTAAGTTGTAATATCATCCTCGAAAACCCTAATTTCTCGAATTTTTTGATGTTTAACAGGTGGGTTTGTTCGACCTTGCTGGATAGCTAACGTTTCCCCATAATTTGTGTAAGTTCTATCTTACTTTAGCTTTACATGAGTGAATCGATGGTTTTTTCCTGTTCTTTTCTGGAAAAAAAAAACAAGTACGAATGAGGCTTTAGGGATTAGGGATTTCGAAGTTCTGCATGTATTTTGTGCAATAGTGATGTTGTGTTTCTCAAACATGGAGATATCTTGTAGATTAGTTATCTTACTTCTAACAATGTGTTAACATTTTGGTTCACAACTTCAAAATATGTTGTTTTTGTGTGGTTTTTGTTATTCTTAAGTAGAAGCTCTTCAAAAACTGAGTGGTTTTGTAAAATCTCTTCGTAGATTTATAAACTGCTATTATTGTTATGATTTTTTTTGTTAAAAGTTGTTGGTCTTGTGTATTACTTTCAAATTGTGTTGAAATTTCTGTTCATAACTGTAGAAATTGTTGGTTTCGTGTCATTTTTGTTGTTAAGTGAAAACCCTGCAAAATTGTGTGGAGTATTTGTGATTTCTTTTTAGAACTTTTGGCTGGTCGTTTTTTGGTGATTAGTTTTGTTAAAAGCTCTTTAGGAAATGTTTGGAATTGCAACTTTACTTCATTATTATATAAACTGCTATTTTCCAACATCATGTGTGTTGTTGAGTAAAAGTTCTTTAATAAATTTGTCATTCTACTTATGACTTTGGAAACTGATGGTTTTCATGTGAGTTGAGTTGTTATTTTGGATGTTTTTACTGTAGTTGTTAAGTAAATTTACATTACTTTATGCAGGTTTAGCAAGTGGAGTTGTTTACCTGTTTAATTTCTTTGGGGATTAGATTTAGATTCTGCCGAAAAGCTGAAACGGTTCGTAGAGTTTCTGGTTATTTTATAATTCAGTGATTTTTGGTCTGTTTATTAGATTTATTTTTGGTAAATTACATTGTTTTGTGAAAAACTATATACTACAGCTGCAGTAGTTTGTTTGGGAAGGATTGAGAGTCGGCGTATAATCTGAAAATGTTTTGTGAAGAATTATATACTACAGCTGGAGTAGTTTGGTTGGGAAGGATTGAGAGTCGGCGTATAATCTGAAAAGGTTTGTTCCTGAATCTCCAAAGCTTTCTTTTTAATTCTCTTATCCATTATATTTTTTCATCATGTACAATATAGAGAACTAAAGCACAACAATAATTTAACATTGTATATAGTATGATGAAGGAGAAGATGATAAGGGACACTTGGAATAAGAAGATGAAGAGTCTGATAATGATTAAGCTAGAAAAATTAGCCTTTAAACAAATATTAGTGTTTTTTGTACTTAGTTTTATTCAAAAAAAAAAACCTTATCTATAATATTTCCTTATTATTCTGGATTGATATATTCAATTGGATTAGATAAAATAGTTATGACATCTTTTTTTGCATATTTATACATAATGCATTTAACAAGGGAATGTTGGAGTAAAGGGAGCAGTTGGAAGATGAGTTGGAAGCATAAAAGGCTAAAAATCGGAGGTATGAACACCATCTTGAGGCTATGCAAGCACAGATTCATAAGATGCACAACATTTGGCGAAGACTTAAATAGGTAATGATGCCATAATCCTGTTGTTTAGTTTTCTAAGATATACCTATTACTATAATGATAATTAGGGGAAATGAGCATCGTGTGCCATGAGTTTATGTGAAATACGTTTCATTTGGATTTTGAACAACCTATAGAAATGAAAAGTATAATGAAGACGAGCATCGTGTCCAACGAGTATATGTGAAATATGTTTTAGTTGGAGGTTGAACAACCTATACAAATGAAAAGTATATGAATATTATAGAATAGTTGGCTCACTTTGATAAATGTGTGGAAATATCTAAGTCAATATGGAAGTTCATGTAGAAGTGCAGTTATATGATTTAATAAGTGTGTGAGAATGTTGTGAATTGGTGAAATTGTTGATTGACTTTGCTAGTTTCATTCAATATGTTTATATATGTTGGGGATGAAAACGTTCAGTAGTTCTCGTGGAGCCATTTACAAATTTTAATCCACGATTAACCTATATATTCGACCTATGAATTCAACTATTAGTTCTATGAATCTAGTTATTGTACCCAAAAAGCGATTGAAATTTTGACATTTAGATAACGAGATATAGCCGAAACGATGAATTTGTGCAAGCCTGAAAAAAAATTCAAATTCGACCTATAATTTAACATGTATGCCTGTAGTTTCGACCGATAGGTCTAGAATTTGAATTATGGTCGCATTAATTTTCACTTACCTTTTTATTCTCAATTTTATGTCCATCAAAAAACCTTACTCGTAACACCCTCTCTTTAAATGTTTCTCAAATTGGCCAAAAAATAAGTTAGCCCAACTGCAACTTTATTGTCACAGCAAAGAATAATAAATCGTCATAAAGACAATAATTTAAAACATAGTCCCGTGAGCCAATTACGCAAATGTCTGAACGAACAGAGGTGAAGATGAAGGGCTTAGATATTGACTTAAATTTTCCACCGCCTGAAGATGAAGAAGATTCGTTCAATTTAAATGAAGAGGGAGACACTAAAATCGTTGTTGATTCCGAAGACGAAGAAGAAAAAAAGAAGAAAAATTTATGTTGGGAAGCACTTCTTGACGTGGTAGAAATTTATCTACGCGAACATGAACAAGATAAAAATCTTGTAATGAAAAAAATGAAAAAGACAAAGAAAGTGGACCAGCAGTTGCCAAACGGGGTGACTCGGAAACAGAGTAGCAGTAAGATGGAGGGTGGTGATGAATTTGTGCTACGCCGATCAACAAGGCAAAGGACGGTGGCGATGCCGAACATGTTTTGAGACTCGTGTTTTGAACCGCTCGAGTTTGGCCGGGTCAATAAAACCGGCAAGTCAGATGGAGACTAAATAAGCAAAAGTCCAGGTGATCAATAATGGGCCATTAGTTATATTTCTATATCTACCTTAATTTAATTTTCCTTTTACGATATAGTTGTGTTGTTTTATAGTTTATCGTTTGACTTTCCATTCTAGGTTTGCGTACATTTTAAGTTCATTGTGTTTTTCACAAAGGATTACTACTTTTATAATCAATCATGCCCAGCTAATTATAAAAGTACTCAAGTTTGTAATTGAAAGATAAAATCTTCAACGAAGTTTAGCATATGCTCCTCCGTTGGACCTGCCTTTAAAAGAGATTACATAATTACTATTTTTTAGTTTATCAAACCTAGGTATGACCAAAACGGTTAAGTCACGCAATGCTGAAAAATAAGTTGAATTCGACCTATGTAAATCAAAACCTATATATTTGACCTATGAGTTGAACTCCAAATTCAATAACTCTTAAACCTGTTGAAACATGCTGAAGTTAGGTTTCTAGATCAAAAAGCGGAATGAAATTCCAAAATTTAGAGAAGAAGATATAGTCAAAACTATGAAGCTGGACAAAGGTGATCAATAGGTCGAATTCTACCTATCTAAATTCGACCTATATAAATTGACCTAATGGATCAAATTCTCTTTTTCAGCATATATTTCGGTCTGCTAAATTTTAAAAACTTGTTCGCTATGTTCTAACATATTTTCGAGATGTTTCAAAAAATTGATAGAATTTATTGTTGCAATGGGCATCCAAAACACATATATGTTTTGTTCCATAATGTCATAAATGAAAACGTTCAGTAGTTCTCGTGGAGCCATTTAAAAATTTTAATCCACGATTAACTTATATATTCGACCTATGAATTCAACTATTAGTTCTATGAATCTAGTTATTGTACCCAAAAAGCGATTGAAATTTTGACATTTAGATAACGATATATAGCCGAAACGATGAATTTGTGCAAGCCTGAAAAAAAATTCAAATTCGACCTATAATTTAACATGTATGCCTATAGATTCGACCGATAGGTCTAGAATTTGAATTATGGTCGCATTAATTTTCACTTACCTTTTTATTCTTAATTTTATGTCCCTCAAAAAACCTTACTCGTAACACCCTCTCTTTAAATGTTTCTCAAATTGGCCAAAAAATAAGTTAGCCCAACTGCAACTTTATTGTTACAGCAAAGAATAATAAATCGTCATAAAGACAATAATTTAAAACATAGTCCTGTGAGCCAATTACGCAAATGTCTGAACGAACAGAGGTGAAGATGAAGGGCTTAGATATTGACTTAAATTTTCCACCGCCTGAAGATGAAGAAGATTCGTTCAATTTAAATGAAGAGGGAGACACTAAAATCGTTGTTGATTCCGAAGACGAAGACGAAGAAGAAAAAAAGAAGAAAAATTTATGTTGGGAAGCACTTCTTGACGTGGTAGAAATTTATCTACGCGAACATGAACAAGATAAAAATCTTGAAATGAAAAAAATGAAAAAGACAAAGAAAGTGGACCAGCAGTTGCCAAACGGGGTGACTCGGAAACAGAGTAGCAGTAAGATGGAGGGTGGTGATGAATTTGTGGTACGCCGATCAACAAGGCAAAGGACGGTGGCGATGCCGAACAAGTTTTGAGACTCGTGTTTTGAACCGCTCGAGTTTGGCCGGGTCAATAAAACCGGCAAGTCAGATGGAGACTAAATAAGCAAAAGTCCAGGTGATCAATAATGGGCCATTAGTTATATTTCTATATCTACCTTAATTTAATTTTCCTTTTACGATATAGTTGTGTTGTTTTATAGTTTATCGTTTGACTTTCCATTCTAGGTTTGCGTACATTTTAAGTTCATTGTGTTTTTCACAAAGGATTACTACTTTTATAATCAATCATGTGGGCTAATTATAAAAGTACTCAAGTTTGTAATTGAAAGATAAAATCTTCAATGACCTGCCTTTAAAAGAGATTACATAATTACTATTTTTTAGTTTATCAAAACTAGGTATGGCCAAAACGGTTAAGTCACGCAATGCTGAAAAATAAGTTGAATTCGACCTATCCAAATCAAAACCTATATATTTGACCAATGAGTTGAACTCCAAATTCAATAACTCTAAAACCTGTTGAAACATGCTGAAGTTAGGTTTCTAGATCAAAAAGCGGAATGAAATTCCAAAATTTGGAGAAGAAGATATAGTCAAAACTATAAAGCTGCATAAAGGTGAACAATAGGTCGAATTCTACCTATCTAAATTCGACCTATATAAATTGACCTCATGGATCAAGTTCTCTTTTTCAGCATATATTTCGGTGTGCTAAATTTAGAAAACTTGTTTAACATGTTCTGACATATTTTCGAGATGTTTCCAAAAATTGATACAAATTATTGTTGCAATGGGCGTCCAAAACGCATGTATATTTTGTTCCACAAGGTCAGAAATGAAAATGTTCAGTAGCTTTCGTGTAGCCATTTATAAATTTTAATCCACGATTAACCTATATATTCGACCTATGAATTAAACTATTAGTTACTTGAGTCTAGATATTGCACCCAAAATGCGATTGAAATTTCAACATTTAGATAACAAGATATAGCCTAAACGATGAATCCGTGCAAGGCTGAAAAAATTTCAAATTTGACCTATAAATTTAACATGTATGCCTATGATTCGACCTATCTGTCTAGAATTCGAATTATGGTCGCATTACTTTCCAATTACCTTTTTATTCTCAATTTTATGTCCCTCAAAAAGTCTTACTCGTAACACCCTCTCTTTAATTGTTTCTCAATTTGGCCAAAAAATAAGTTAGACCAACTGCAACTTTATAGTTAAAGCAAAGAATAATAAATCGTCATAAAGACAATAATTTAAAACATAGTCATGAGAGCCCAATTACGCGAATGTCTGAACGAACATAGGAGAAGATGAATGGCTTAGATATTGACTTAAATTTTCCACCGCCTGAAGATGAAGAATATTCGTTCAATCTGAATGAAGAGGGAGAGACTAAAATCGTTGTTGATTCTGAAGACGAAGAAGAAAGAAAGAAGAAAAAATTTGTTGGGATGCACTTCTTGACGTGGTAGAAATTTATCTATGCGAACATGAACAAGATAAAATCTTGAAATGAAAAAAAATGAAAAAGACAAAGAAAGTGGACCAGCAGTTGCCAAACGGGGTGACTCGGAAACAGAGTAGCAGTAAGATGGAGGGTGGCGATGAATTTTTGCTAAGCCGATCAACAAGGCAAAGGAAGGTGGCGATGCCGAACAAGTTTTGTGACTCGTGTTTGATCCCCCAAGTTTGGCCGGATCAATAAAACCGGCAAGTCAGCTGGAGACTAAATAAGCGAAAGTCCAGGTGATCAATAATCGGCCAATAGTTATATTTCTATATGTACCTTAATTTAATTTTCCTTTTACGATATAGTTGTGTTGTTTTAGAGTTTGTCGTATGACTTTCAACTAATTTACGAATTTTTAGAGTTTTTCGTAGTTTTCGTGGAGCCATTTACGAATTTTAATCCACGATTAACCTATATCTTCGACCTATGAATTCAACTAATAGTTCTATGAGTCTAGTTATTGCACCCAAAAAGCGATTGAAGTTTCGACATTTAGATAACGAGAGATAGCCTAAACGATGAATTCGTGCGAGGCTGAAAAAAATTCAAATTCGACCTATAATTTAACATGTATTCCTATAGTTCAACCGATAGGTCTAGAATTTGAATTATGGTCGCATTAATTTTCACTTAACTTTTTATTCTCAATTTTATGTCCCTCAAAAAATCTTACTCGTAACACCCTCTCTTTAATTGTTTCTCAAATTGGCAAAAAAATAAGTTAGACCAACTCCAATTTTATAGTTACCGCAAAGAATAATAAATCGTCATAAAGACAAGAATTTAAAACATAGTCCAGTGAGCCCAATTACGCGAATGTCTGAACGAACAGAGGAGAAGATGAAGGGCTTAGATATTGACTTAAATTTTCCACCTCCTGAAGATGAAGAAGATTCGTTCAATCCAAATGAAGAGGGAGACACTAAAATTGTTGTTGATACCGAAGACGAAGAAGAATGAAAGAAGAAAACTTTATGTTGGGAAGCACTTCTTGACGTGGTAGAAATTTATCTACGCGAACATGAACAAGATAAAAATCTTGAAATGAAAAAAATGAAAAAGACAAAGAAAGTGGACCAGTAGTTGCCAAAAGGGGTGACTCGGAAAAAGAGTAGCAGTAAGATGGAGGGTGGCAATGAATTTGTGCTACGCCGATCAACAAGGCAAAGGAAGGTGGCGATGCCGAACAAGTTTTGAATCGTGTTTTGAACCGCGCGAGTTTGGCCGGGTCAATAAAACCGGCAAGTCAGCTGGAGAGTAAATAAGCGAAAGTCCAGATGATCAATAATGGGCCATTAGTTAAATTTCTGTATGTACCTTAATTTAATTTTCGTTTTACGATATAGTTGTGTTGTTTTATAGTTTATCGTATGACTTTCCATTCTAGGTATGCGTACTTTTTAAGTTAATTGTGTTTTTCACAAAGGATTACTACTTTTATAATGAATCATGCCCAGTTAATTATAAAAGTACTCAAGTTTATAACTGAAAGATAAAATCTTCAACGAAGTTTAGTATATTCTCCTCCCTTGCACCTGCCTTTAAAAGAGATTACATAATTACTATTTTTTAGTTTATCAAAACTAGGTATAGCCAAAACGGTTAAGTAACGCAATGCTGAAAAATAAGTTGAATTCGACCTATCTAAATCAAAACCTATATATTTGACCTATGAGTTGAAGTCCAAATTCAATAACTCTTAAACCTGTTGAAACATGCTGAAGTTAGGTTTCTAGATCAAAAAGCGGAATGAAATTCCAAAATTTAGAGAAGAAAATATAGTCAAAACTATGAAGCTGCATAAAGGTGAACAATAGGTCGAATTCTACCTATCTATATTCGACTTATATAAATTGACCTCATGGATCAAATTATCTTTTTCAGCATATATTTCGGTGTGCTAAATTTAAGAAACTTGTTTGCTATGTTCTGACATATTTTTGAGATGTTTCAAAAAATTGATACAAATTATTGGTGCAATGGGCGTCCAAAACACATGTATGTTTTGTTCCACATTGTCAGAAATGAAAACGTTCAGTAGTTTTCGTGGAGCCATTTATGAATTTTAATCCACGATTAACCTATATATTCGACCTATGAATTCAACTATTAGTTCTATGGGTCTAGTTATTGCACCCAAAAAGCGATTGAAACACTACAAAAAAAGTGATTTTTTGTGGCGCCAAGTATCGTCATTTAAGCTCAATAATTTGTCGTATGAACCCTATATGACAAAATATATCGTCACAAAATTCGCCGCATTGGCCCCGTCGCATTAAGTATAAGTGGCAAAATTTTAGTGTCGTCACATATAGTTGTGACGAAAATACTGTTGTCACAAAAAAAGTTAATTTAAGTGACGATATTGTTGTCACATAAGTAGTAAAATTTCGCCATCATAGCATCACCATTGTCACATAAAAGGATCTACATTAATGATTTCTTGTGACAACATATTTCGTCATTAACATTTGTGTACCAGGCAATCTTGCCACAAAACTTATTACTACGATAAAATTATCACTAAAACGTGTTATTTTGATTTTCTTGTGGGGAATCTGTTGTCACTCAAGAGTTTTGTATGAGTTAGTTCTTTTGTCGCACCTAATAATAGCAAATGCACCATTCATAATTACATATAATACAATAGAATGTGATTGACATAATAATAAATACCAAAACATAGTTTCTCCAGAATTGCATTCATCAATTACCACCCTAAGTCCATCAAAAAATTGCATTATTCTTACATAACATAGTTTCTCCAGAATTAAGCCAAAGTAGCTTTCACAATCGGAAAGCATTTAGTTCTTGTAACCATACGTCATCAAAATAGACACCTTCACCATTCTTCATTTACTTCAATATCCAGAGACTTCAAAAAAACTGCCATAATCTCTATTTTGTGAAGATGACCACTGCACACCTACAAAACTGATCACATTGCACTGATCACTAAACAATTTAGCATGAAATTAACCGGGCATATTCTACCACATTCACAGAAAATAAGATGCTACTCATATGAACACAAACCATAAGTAAAGGGCAACATGTCCACGCAAAATAAGATGCTACTTAAATTCTATCAATTTTTTGAAACATCTCGAAAATATGTCAGAACATAGCAAACAAGTTTTTTAAATTTAGCAGACCGAAATATATGCTGAAAAAGAGAATTTGATCCATTAGGTCAATTTATATAGGTCGAATTTAGATAGGTAGAATTCGACCTATTGATCACCTTTGTCCAGCTTCATAGTATTGACTATATCTTCTTCTCTAAATTTTGGAATTTCATTCCGCTTTTTGATCTAGAAACCTAACTTCAGCATGTTTCAACAGGTTTAAGAGTTATTGAATTTGGAGTTCAACTCATAGGTCAAATATATAGGTTTTGATTTAGATAGGTCGAATTCAACTTATTTTTCAGCATTGCGTGACTTAACCGTTTTGGCCATACCTAGTTTTGATAAACTAAAAAATAGTAATTATGTAATCTCTTTTAAAGGCAGGTCCAACGGAGGAGCATATGCTAAACTTCGTTGAAGATTTTATCTTTCAGTTACAAACTTGAGTACTTTTATAATTAGCTGGGCATGATTGATTATAAAAGTAGTAATCCTTTGTGAAAAACACAATGAACTTAAAATGTACGCAAACCTAGAATGGAAAGTCAAACGATAAACTATAAAACAACACAACTATATCGTAAAAGGAAAATTAAATTAAGGTAGATATAGAAATATAACTAATGGCCCATTATTGATCACCTGGACTTTTGCTTATTTAGTCTCCATCTGACTTGCCGGTTTTATTGACCCGGCCAAACTCGAGCGGTTCAAAACACGAGTCTCAAAACTTGTTCGGCATCGCCACTGTCCTTTGCCTTGTTGATCGGCGTAGCACAAATTCATCACCACCCTCCATCTTACTGCTACTCTGTTTCCGAGTCACCCCGTTTGGCAACTGCTGGTCCACTTTCTTTGTCTTTTTCATTTTTTTCATTTCAAGATTTTTATCTTGTTCATGTTCGCGTAGATAAATTTCTACCACGTCAAGAAGTGCTTCCCAACATAAATTTTTCTTCTTTTTTTCTTCTTCGTCTTCGGAATCAACAACGATTTTAGTGTCTCCCTCTTCATTTAAATTGAACGAATCTTCTTCATCTTCAGGCGGTGGAAAATTTAAGTCAATATCTAAGCCCTTCATCTTCACCTCTGTTCGTTCAGACATTTGCGTAATTGGCTCACAGGACTATGTTTTAAATTATTGTCTTTATGACGATTTATTATTCTTTGCTGTAACAATAAAGTTGCAGTTGGGCTAACTTATTTTTTGGCCAATTTGAGAAACATTTAAAGAGAGGGTGTTACGAGTAAGGTTTTTTGAGGGACATAAAATTGAGAATAAAAAGGTAAGTGAAAATTAATGCGACCATAATTCAAATTCTAGACCTATCGGTCGAAACTATAGGCATACATGTTAAATTATAGGTCGAATTTGAATTTTTTTTCAGGCTTGCACAAATTCATCGTTTCGGCTATATCTCGTTATCTAAATGTCAAAATTTCAATCGCTTTTTGGGTACAATAACTAGATTCATATAACTAATAGTTGAATTCATAGGTCGAATATATAGGTTAATCGTGGATTAAAATTTGTAAATGGCTCCACGAGAACTACTGAACGTTTTCATTTTTGACATAATGGAACAAAACATATATGTGTTTTGGATGCCCATTGCAACAATAAATTCTATCAATTTTTTGAAACATCTCGAAAATATGTCAGAACATAGCAAACAAGTTTTTTAAATTTAGCAGACCGAAATATATGCTGAAAAAGAGAATTTGATCCATTAGGTCAATTTATATAGGTCGAATTTAGATAGGTAGAATTCGACCTATTGATCACCTTTGTCCAGCTTCATAGTTTTGACTATATCTTCTTCTCTAAATTTTGGAATTTCATTCCGCTTTTTGATCTAGAAACCTAACTTCAGCATGTTTCAACAGGTTTAAGAGTTATTGAATTTGGAGTTCAACTCATAGGTCAAATATATAGGTTTTGATTTAGATAGGTCGAATTCAACTTATTTTTCAGCATTGCGTGACTTAACCGTTTTGGCCATACCTAGTTTTGATAAACTAAAAAATAGTAATTATGTAATCTCTTTTAAAGGCAGGTCCAACGGAGGAGCATATGCTAAACTTCGTTGAAGATTTTATCTTTCAATTACAAACTTGAGTACTTTTATAATTAGCTGGGCATGATTGATTATAAAAGTAGTAATCCTTTGTGAAAAACACAATGAACTTAAAATGTACGCAAACCTAGAATGGAAAGTCAAACGATAAACTATAAAACAACACAACTATATCGTAAAAGGAAAATTAAATTAAGGTAGATATAGAAATATAACTAATGGCCCATTATTGATCACCTGGACTTTTGCTTATTTAGTCTCCATCTGACTTGCCGGTTTTATTGACCCGGCCAAACTCGAGCGGTTCAAAACACGAGTCTCAAAACTTGTTCGGCATCGCCACTGTCCTTTGCCTTGTTGATCGGCGTAGCACAAATTCATTACCACCCTCCATCTTACTGCTACTCTGTTTCCGAGTCACCCCGTTTGGCAACTGCTGGTCCACTTTCTTTGTCTTTTTCATTTTTTTCATTTCAAGATTTTTATCTTGTTCATGTTCGCGTAGATAAATTTCTACCACGTCAAGAAGTGCTTCCCAACATAAATTTTTCTTCTTCGTCTTCGGAATCAACAACGATTTTAGTGTCTCCCTCTTCATTTAAATTGAACGAATCTTCTTCATCTTCAGGAGGTGGAAAATTTAAGTCAATATCTAAGCCCTTCATCTTCACCTCTGTTCGTTCAGACATTTGCGTAATTGGCTCACAGGACTATGTTTTAAATTATTGTCTTTATGACGATTTATTATTCTTTGCTGTAACAATAAAGTTGCAGTTGGGCTAACTTATTTTTTGGCCAATTTGAGAAACATTTAAAGAGAGGGTGTTACGAGTAAGGTTTTTTGAGGGACATAAAATTGAGAATAAAAAGGTAAGTGAAAATTAATGCGACCATAATTCAAATTCTAGACCTATCGGTCGAAACTATAGGCATACATGTTAAATTATAGGTCGAATTTGAATTTTTTTTCAGGCTTGCACAAATTCATCTTTTCGGCTATATCTCGTTATCTAAATGTCAAAATTTCAATCGCTTTTTGGGTACAATAACTTGATTCATATAACTAATAGTTGAATTCATAGGTCGAATATATAGGTTAATCGTGGATTAAAATTTGTAAATGGCTCCACGAGAACTACTGAACGTTTTCATTTCTGACATAATGGAACAAAACATATATGTGTTTTGGATGCCCATTGCAACAATAAATTCTATCAATTTTTTGAAACATCTCGAAAATATGTCAGAACATAGCAAACAAGTTTTTTAAATTTAGCAGACCGAAATATATGCTGAAAAAGAGAATTTGATCCATGAGGTCAATTTATATAGGTCGAATTTAGATAGGTAGAATTCGACCTATTGTTCACCTTTGTGCAGCTTTATAGTTTTGACTTTTGACTATATCTTCTTCTCCAAATTTTGGAATTTCATTCCGCTTTTTGATCTAGAAACCTAACTTCAGCATGTTTCAACAGGTTTTAGAGTTATTGAATGTGGAGTTCAACTCATTGGTCAAATATATAGGTTTTGATTTAGATATGTCGAATTCAACTTATTTTTCAGCATTGCATGACTTAACCGTTTTGGCCATACCTAGTTTTGATAAACTAAAAAATAGTAATTATGTAATCTCTTTTAAAGGCAGGTCCAACGGAGGAGCATATGCTAAACTTCGTTGAAGATTTTATCTTTCAATTACAAACTTGAGTACTTTTATAATTAGCTGGGCATGATTGATTATAAAAGTAGTAATCCTTTGTGAAAAACACAATGAACTTAAAATGTACGCAAACCTAGAATAGAAAGTCAAACGATAAACTATAAAACAACACAACTATATCGTAAAAGGAAAATTAAATTAAGGTACAGATAGAAATATAACTAATGGCCCATTATTGATCACCTGGACTTTTGGTTAGATAGATCTTTAAGTCTAATACTTTATGTTTTAAGCAGTAGTTGCGATACCTAGTCTAGACATGGATATAAGACAGATATATAAGACAGTAAAGTAAGACAACAGATTTTTAACGTGGTTCGGACTATGTCCTACATCCACGAGGCTTTCGCCTGAGACAAACTTCTTTCAATGGACAAAAGTTATTACCCCTAATTGTTTTACTCTAACACCGAATCCCTCTAATGTTGATAACACCAGAACCTTTTTCGTGTCTACTCCGTTTGACCCGTAAGACCAAAACTCCCATAGTGATCTTCTTATGAACAAGCTTCCAACCGAACATCACGTACGTATAGATCCCTCTAACTTGCGCAATCCTTTCCCGTTGAACTCCCTTCAACTCTCGTCAGCTCGTCACGTTCTTGAATTGAATCAAGAGATGAAAACTAAGAAATCAAAATAAAACAGAACACCTAAAGATGTATATTTTTTTACACGAGTGCTCTACATTGATTCCTAGGATTTCTACTATTTATAGGATAGCTCTCCTTGAAAGATCTCTAGAATATTGGCCAGTCTCCATATCCAGTCGAGACAGAATCTTTCCAAATATATCCGAATCTTTCCATTGATAAGGCGTCTTTTCCTTTGATAAGTCTTTGTTTCCGTTTGATAAGATCTTCATGATCTTCGTGAATCTGCACACCAAAGATGAAAAAGAACTTTGGACTCACTGTACTCGTCACCAAGGAGGCAGGCTTCATTTGCAATACCTCTAACTCTGGCATTGTATTGAGGTATTGTTTCATGTTCCTCCATTTTGAGTTCCTCAAACCGTGTACCAAGGATTTGTCGTTTGGATCTTTTCACGGATAGGGTACCTTCATGGGCTACGCGAAGGGAATTCCATGCATCTTTAGCCGATTCACACTTTGAAATCAGTTTGAACTGGTTTACGTCAACTCCATTTAAAATTGCATTGATTGCAACGGAGTTGTAACTCGCGTCTAGATCTTCTTGCGTCAGACCAATCAAGCTCGAGCTTTGGCTTTCCATCTTTGTCTTTTGGTGGAGTCCATCATTTGAGAATGCTTTTCCATGCTTTTTGATTTTCCCGTTTGATGAAAGCTTTCATGCGGACCTTCGAGTATGAATAGTTGAATTCATTCAAAAGCAGTGGCTTTGATGATGATTATCCCTCAACGTTTGGTGCCATCAAATCTGCAAGATCTAAATGAAACCAGAATCTCACCAATGTTAGTAGGTGACAGGCTCTTGATGCCAATTGATGGATCTTTAAGTCTAATACTTTACATTTTAAGCAGTAGTTGCGATACCTAGTCTAGACAGGAATATAAGACAGGTATCTAAGACAGTAAAGTAAGACAGCAGATTTTTAACGTGGTTCGGATTATGTCCTACATCCACAAGGCTTTCGCTTGAGACAAACTTCTTTCAACGGACAAAAGTTATTACACCTAATGGTTTTACTCTAACACCGAATCCCTCTAATGTTGATACCACCGGAACCTTTTTCGCGTCTACTCCATTTGACCCGTAAGACCGAAACTCCCGTAGTGATCTTCTTATGAACAAGCTTCCAAGCGAACTGCACGTACGTACAGATCCCTCTAACTGGCGCAATCCTTTCCTGTTGAACTCCCTTCAACTCTCGTCAGCTCGTCACGTTCTTGAATTTAATCAAAAGATGAAAACTAAGAAATCAAAATAAAACAGAACACCTAAATATGTATATTTTGTTACACGAGTGCTCTACATGGATTCCTACGATTTCTACTATTTATAGGATAGCTCTCCTTCAAAGATCTGTAGAATCTCGGCCAGTCTCCATATCCAGTCGAGATAGAATATTTCCAAATATATCCGAATCTTTCCATAGATAAGGCGTCTTTTCCTTTGATAAGTCTTTGTTTCCGTTTGATAAGATCTTCGTGAATCTGCACACCAAAGACAAAAAAGAACTCCACAAGGAATAGATTACTTAAGGATATAAACAAAGAGTTTGATAAAGATTAAATTTCCATAAGATAAGATTCTATAAGATCAAGTTAAATCTTTACAAACTTACCCAATATTGACTCGCTTCAACCAAGATAATTACTATATAATCAAGAGCCAATATTTCAGTAAATAAATCAAACTAAAATAAAACCAAAATTTTCCTTTAAAATAATTTTGCAAACAAGGAAATAAATCGAGTTGGACCTGGCAGTCCTGACTATTCAATAGATTAGAATTGTATTGGACTTGCGGTCCTAACAGGTTATTTTGTCTCCAGCTGACTTGCCGGTTTTAATGACCTGGCCAAACTTGTTCAAAACACGAGTCTCAAAACTTGTTCGGCATCGCCACCGTCCTTTGCCTTGTTGATCGGCGTAGCAAAATTCATCGCCACCCTCCATCTTACTGCTACTCTGTTTCCGAGTCACCCCGTTTGGCAACTGCTGGTCCACTTTCTTTGTCTTTTTCATTATTTTCATTTAAAGATTTTTGTCTTGTTCATGTTTGCGTAGATAAATTTCTAGCACGTCAAGAAGTGCTTCCCAACATAAATTTTTCTTCTTTCGTTCTTCTTCGTCTTCGGAATCAACAACGATTTTAGTGTCTCCCTCTTCATTCAGATTCAACGAATCTTCTTCATCTTCCGGCATTGGAAAATTTAAGTCAATATCTAAGCCCTTCATCTTCTCCTCTGTTAGTTCAGACATTCGCGTAATTGGGCTCACAGAACTATGTTTTAAATTATTGTCTTTATGACGATTTATTATTCTTTGCTTTAACTATAAAGTTGCAGTTAGTCTAACTTATGTTTTGGCCAATTTGAGACACAATTAAAGAGAGGGTGTTACGAGTAAGATTTTTTGTGGGACATAAAAATGAGAATAACAAGGTAAGTGGAAAGTAATGCAACCATAATTCAAATTCTAGACCTATCGGTCAAATTATAGGCATACATGTTAAACTATAGGTCGAATTTGAAATTTTTTCAGCCTTGCACGAATTCATCTTTTAGGCTATTTCTGGTTATCTAAATGTCGAAATTTCAATCGCTTTTGGGTGCAATAACTAGACTCATAGAACTAATAGTGGAATTCATAGGCCGAATATATAGGTTAATCGTAGATTAAAATTCGTAAATGGCTCCACGAAAAGTACTGAACGTTTTCCTTTCTGACATTGTGGAACAAAACATACATGTGTTTTGGACGACCATTGCAACAATAATTGGTATCAATTTTTTGAAACATCTCGAAAATATGTCAGAACATAGCTAACAAGTTTTTTAAATTTAGCACACCGAAATATATGCTGAAGAAGAGAATTTGATCCATAAGGTCAATTTTTATATGTCGAATTTAGATAGGTAGAATTCAACCTATTGTTCACCTTTGTGCAACTTCATAGTTTTGACTATACCTTCTTCTCTAAATTTTTGAATTTCATTCCACTTTTTGATCTAGAAACCTAACTTCAGCATGTTTCAACAGGTTTAAGAGTTAATGAATTTGGACTTCAACTCATAGGTCAAATATATAGGTATTGATTTAGATAGGTCGAATCCAACTTATTTTTCAGCATTGCGTCACTTAACAGTTTCGGCTATACCTAGTTTGGATAAACTAAAAAATAGTAATTATGTAATCTCTTTTAAAGGCAGGTGCAAGGGAGGAGAATATGCTAAACTTCGTTGAAGATTTTATCTTTCAATTGTAAACTTGAGTACTTTTATAATTAACTGGGCATGATTCATTATAAAAGTAGTAATCCTTTGTGAAAAACACAATTAACTTAAAAAGTACGCATAGATAGAATGGAAAGTCATACGATAAACTATAAAACAACACAACTATATCGTAAAAGGAAAATTAAATTAAGGTACATATAGAAATATGACTAATGGCCCATTATTGATCACCTAGACTTTCACTTATTTAGTCTCCAGCTGACTTGCCAGTTTTATTGACCCGACCAAACTCTGGCGGTTCAAAACACAATTCAAAACTTGTTCGGCATCGCCACCGTCCTTTGCCTTGTTGATCGGCGTAGCACAAATTCATCGCCACCCTCCATCTTACTGCTACTCTGTTTCCGAGTCACCCCGTTTGGCAACTGCTTATCCACTTTCTTTGTCTTTTTCATTTTTTTCATTTAAAGATTTTTATCTTGTTCATTTTCGCGTAGATAAATTTCTACCACGTCAAGAAGTGCTTCCCAACATAAATTTTTCTTCTTTCGTTCTTCTTCGTCTTCGGAATCAACAACGATTTTAGTGTCTCCCTCTTCATTTAGATTGAACGAATCTTCTTCATCTTCAGGCGGTGGAAAATTTAAGTCAATATCTAAGCCCTTCATCTTCTCCTCTATTCGTTCAGACATTCGCGTAATTGGGCTCACAGGACTATGTTTTAAATTATTGTCTTTATGACGATTTATTATTCTTTGCTGTAAGTATAATGTTGCAGTTGGTCTAACTTATTTTTTTGCCAATTTGAGAAACAATTAAAGAGAGGGTGTTAGGAGTAAGATTTTTTGAGGGACATAAAATTGAGAATAAAAAGGTAAGTGGAAATTAATGCGACCATAATTCAAATTCAAGACCTATCGGTCGAACTGTAGGAATACTTGTTAAATTATAGGTCGAATTTGAAATATTTCCAGCCTTGCACGAATTAATCGTTTAGGCTATATCTCGTTATCTAAATGTCGAAATTTCAATCGCTTTTTGGGTGCAATAACTAGACTTATACAACTAATAGTTGAATTCATAGGTCGAATATATAGGTTAATCGTGGATTAAAATTTGTAAATGGCTCTGCGAAAACTACGACAAACTCTAAAAATTCGTAAATTAGTTGAAAGTCATACGATAAACTCTAAAACAACACAGCTATATTGTAAAAGGAAAAGTAAATTAAGGTACATATAGAAATATAACTAATGGCCCATTATTGATCAACTGGACTTTCGCTTATTTAGTCTCCAACTGACTTGCCGATTTATTGACCCGTTCAAACTCGGGCGGTTCAAAACACGAGTCTCAAAACTTGTCCGGCATCGCCACCGTCGTTTGCCTTGTTGATCGGCGTAGCACAAATTCATTGCCACTCTCCATCTTACTGCTACTCTGTTCCCGAGTCACCCCGTCTGGCAACTGCTGGTCCACTTTCTTTGTCTTTTTCATTTTATTCATTTCAAGATTTTTATCTTGTTCATGTTCGCGTAGATAAATTTCTACCACGTCAAGAAGTGCTTCTCAACATAAATTTTTTTCTTTCTTTCTTCTTTGCCTTCGAAATCAACAACGATTTTAGTGTCTCCCTCTTCATTCAGATTGAACGAATCTTCTTCGTCTTCATGCGGTGGAAAATTTAAGTCAATATCTATGCCCTTCATCTTCTCCTATGTTCGTTCACATATTCGCGTAATTGGGCTCACAGGACTATGTTTTAAACTATTGTCTTTACGACGATTTATTATTCTTTGCTGTAACTAGAAAGTTGCAGTTGGTCTAATTTATTTTTCAGCCAATTTGAGAAACAATTAAAGAGAGGGTGTTATGAGTAAGATTTTTTGAGGGACATAAAATTGAGAACAAAAAGGTAAGTGGAAAGTAATGCGACCATAATTCAAATTCTAGACCTATAGGTCGAATAATAGGCGTACATGTTAAATTATAGGTCGAATTTGAAATTTTTTCAGCCTTGCACGAATTCATCGGTTAGGCTATATCTCGTTATCTAAATGTCGAAATTTCAATCGCTTTTTGGGTGCAATAACTAGACTTATACAACTTATAGTTGAATTCATAGGTCGAATATATAGGTTAATCGTGGATTAAAATTTGTAAATGGCTGCACGAAAACTACTGAACGTTTTCATTTCTGACGTTGTGGAACAAAACATACATGTGTTTTGGACGCCCATTGCAACAATAATTTGTATCAAATTTTTGAAACATCACGAAAATATGTCAGAACAACGCAAACAAGTTTTTTAAATTTAGCACACCGAAATATATGCTGAAAAAGAGAATTTGATCCATGAGGTCAATTTAGATAGGTAGAATTCGACATATTGTTCACCTTTGTGCAGCTTCATAGTTTTGCCTATATCTTCTTCTCTAAATTTTGGAATATCATTCCGCTATTTGATCTAGAAACCTAACTTCAGCATGTTTCAACAGGGTTAAGAGTTATTGAATTTGGAGTTCAACTCATAGGTCAAATATATAGGTTTTGATTTAAATAGGCCGAATACAACTTATTTTTCAGCATTGCGTGACTTAACCGTTTTGGCTATACCTAGTTTTGATAAACTAAAAAATAGTAATTATGTAATCTCTTTTAAAGGCAGGTGCAAGGGAGGAGAATATGCTAAACTTCGTTGAAGATTTTATCTTTCAATTATAAACTTGAGTACTTTTATAATTAACTGGGCATGATTCATAATAAAAGTAGTTATCCTTCATGAAAAACAAAATTAACATAAAAAGTACACATACCTAGAATGGAAGTTCATACGATAAACTATAAAACAACACAACTATATCGTAAAAGGAAAATTAAATTAAGGTACATATAGAAATATAACTAATAGCCCATTATTGATCACCTGGACTTTCGCTTATTTAGTCTCCAACTGACTTGCCGGTTTTATTGACCCGGCCAAACGCGAGCGGTTCAAAACACGAGTCACAAAACTTGTTCGGCATCGCCACCGTCCCTTGCCTTGTTGATCGGCATAGCACAAATTCATCGCCACCCTCCATCTTACTGCTACTCTGTTTCCGAGTCACCCCGTTTGGCAGCTGCTGGTCCACTTTCTTTGTCTTTTTCATTTTTTTCATTTCAAGATTTTTATCTTGTTCATGTTCGCGCAGATAAATTTCTACCACGTCAAGAAGTGCTTCCCAACATAAATTTTTCTTCTTCGCCTTTGGAATCAACAACGATTTTAGTGTCTTCCTCTTCATTCTGATTGAACGAATCTCCTTCATCTTCAGGCGGTGGAAAATTTAAGTCAATATCTAAGCCCTTCATCTTCTCCTCTGTTCGTTCAGACATTACCGTAATTGGGCTCCCAGAACTATGTTTTTAATTATTGTCTTTATGACGATTTTTTTTTTTTTTTTGATAGAATGACGATTTATTATTCTTTGCTGTAACTATAAAGTTTCTGTTGGTCTAACTTACTTCTTGGCCAATTTGAGAAACAGTTAAAGATAGGGTGTTACGAGTAAGATTTATTGAGGGACATAAAATTGAGAATAAAAAGGTAAGTGGAAAGTAATGCGACCATAATTCAGATTCTAGACCTATAGGTCGAATTATAGGCATACATGTTAAATTATAGGCCGAATTTGTAATTTTTTTCAGCCTTGCACGAATTCATCGTTTAGGCTATATCTTGTTATCTAAATGTCGAAATTTCAATCGTTTTTTGGGTGCAATAACTAGACTCATAGAACTAATGGTTGAATTCATTGGTCGAATATATAGGTTAATCGTGGATTAAAATTTGTAAATGGCTCTACGAAAACTACAGAACGTTTTCATTTCTGACATTGGGGAACAAAACATACGTGTGTGTTGGACGCCCATTGCAACAATAATTTGTATCAATTTTTTAAACATATCAAAAATTTGTCAGAACATAATGCAGACAAGTTTTTAAAATTTAGCACACCGAAATTTGTTAGGACTGCAAGTCCGACACAATTTAAGCTTGATTGAGACAGTCAGGACTGCCAGGTCCAACTCGATTTATTTCCTTGTTTGCAAAAATATTTTAAAGGAAAATTCTAGTTTTATTTTAGTTTGATTTATTTACTGAAATATTCGCTCTTGATTTTATGATAATTATCTCGTTAAATGGGAGTGAATATATGAGTAAGTTTGTAAAGGTTTAACTTGATCTTATAGAATCTTATTTTATGGAAAGTTAATCTTTATCAAACTCTTGTTTATATCCTTAAGTAATTTGTTCCTTGTGGAGTTCTTTTTCGTCTTTGATGTGCAAGATAACGAAGATCATGAAGATCTTATCAAAAGGAAACAAAGACTTATCAAAGGAAAAGAAGCCTTATCAAAGGAAATATTCAGATATATTTGGAAAGATTTTGTCCCGACTGGATATAGAGACTGGCCACGGATCTCGGGATCATTCAAGGAGAACTATCCTGTAACTATTAGAAACGATAGGAATCAATGTACAACACTCGTGTAACAAAGAACGTGACAAGTTGACGAGAGTTGAAGGGAGTTCAACGGGAAAGGATTGCGCCAGTTAGAGGGATCTATACGTACGTGCAGTTCGCTTGGAAGCTTGAAGGTATGAACATGTCTTCCTCATACTATGATATTTCTTTTTGTTCTTCCGCTGCTAATGATCTTATTGTCAAAAGAAAAGGAACAAATGTTCAATGCATGAAAAGTCACCTTCAATCCAATTTTGCATTCACCTCAATCATCAGACACGACTCATCATCTGTCAAGACAGATAAGGACAACCATAATGATTATTCAGACTCTGATGATGAGGAAATTGATCCAGAAACTCTTGGCGAAAATTTTCTTCTCTTGACCGATAAATGGAAAGCATGAACTATTAGAATTGCCGAGTTGGAA
Organism: Misopates orontium; assembly: GCA_946800315.1. Classification (NCBI taxonomy): domain Eukaryota; kingdom Viridiplantae; phylum Streptophyta; class Magnoliopsida; order Lamiales; family Plantaginaceae; genus Misopates; species Misopates orontium. The sequence goes on along the minus strand of OX326948.1, from coordinate 28,610,344 downwards.
GAAAAAATCAAGTCCATGAGTGACAGCAGACCACTTTCAAATGCATCACCTTGAGCAGAAAGTCCTTGAATTAAAAAATCAAAATTCTGATCTCAAGAGAGAAATTAAAGCCCTCAAAATTGCTGTGGAATGAGCCAAAGAGACAGCCAACATGTTTGAACAGTTGCACCAAGACGTACAAACAGAACTTGTTGTCAGAAAAAATGTGAAACTTTTCAGTTCTGGAACAGAAAAGTTGGACCATGTGTTAGAAAACCAAAAAGCAACGAGAGATCGTGCAGGACTTTGGTTTGCAACAAATGATTCTCAATTTAATCATCTTTCTGCAAAAGATGTTTCACAACCAAGGAAGAAAGCAGGTAAGAATTCTAGAAAGAACTCAAAATTTGATATCTCACATTCTGGTAATTCTTATGACAGGTTCATTCCCGTCTGTCACCACTGTGGTGTTGAAGGACACATCCGTCCTTACTGCTATCCATCCAAGAAACGACATTCACTGGTCATTCTCCGAGGATGTCTCCAAAACGAGTCACAATTGCTAAGAAGACTCACGAGAAATCTGTGAAAAAGGGAAATGCTAAACCTACAAAGCAAATCTGGGTGGAACGACCAAATTATCATAATGTTTCATATGCTTATTCTTCTGTTGAAAATGGCTCACCTGATTGTTGGTATTTTGACAGTGCGTGCTCAAGACACATGATGGTGAACAAAGACATCTTGACAAACTATGTTGCTGATCCAAGAGGAACAATTCAGTTTGGAAATGGTAAAAAAGGTCAAATTGTCGCAAGAGGAACTCTCAGCATCAAAGGGTTTTTCCAAGCTCCAAAATGTGTATCATGTTATTGGACTAAAACAAAACCTGATCAGCATTAGCCAGTTATGTGATCAAGATTTTTATGTTCACTTCTCAAAAGGAGATTGTCGTGTTGTGAATGGTCAGGACAAGTGTGTTCTCACTGGAAAACGGACTGCAGAAAATTGCTACACTATAACGCAGTTGCGACTACCATCAGAACAGCTTACATGTCTATTCAGTTCCTCAGATCAAACAGAACTGTGGCACCAAAGAATGGGACATGTGAACTACAAACTGCTGATCAAACTCAGCCGATCAAAGGTTGTCACAGGTCTTCCAGATTTTAGTTCCCGACCATCACAAAAATGTGAACTATGTCTTCGTGGTAACCAAAAGAAAGGTAATCATCCTACAGGTAATCATTCAATCACAACACGTATTCTTGAACTTCTTCATATGGACCTTGTCGGACTAGTTCAGACAGAAAGTACAGGGGGTAAAAGGTACATATTTAATTGAGTCGATGATTTTTCACGATTCACTTGGGTAAAATTCTTGAAAGAAAAATCTGAAACATTTGAGATTTTTAAAGTACTGAGTGTTAATCTGATGAATGGTAAAGATCTGAAAATTAAAAGAATTAGAAGTGATCATGGTAAGGAATTTGGAAATTCACTGTTCTCTAAATTTTGTGAAGAATATGGTATTTCTCATGAGTTTTCATCACCAAAAACTCCACAACAAAATGGAGTGGTTGAGAGGAAAAATAGAAAATTACTTGAAATGGCTCGAGTTATGCTAAACTCAAAGAAACTACCTATGCGACACTGGGCAGAAGCGGTAAACACAGCATGCATTATCATTAACCACACTTACCTCCGACCAGGTACATCCTCAACTTCGTATGAGCTGTGGAAAGGTAAGAAACCCAATGTTAAATTCTTTTACATCTTTGGTTGCACGTGTTTTGTACTCAAAGATCGAGAACACTTGAATAAATTCCAATCCAAAAGCGATCTTGGCATTTTTCTTGGTTATTCCAATAATAGTCGTGCTTATAGAGTGCTTATTCGAAGAACTCAAACTGTTATTGAGTCCTCTAATGTTGAATTTGATGTTTCCAGGGATTTCTTGTAGTGATGACGAGTGCAGTCATGAACCGTGACTGCATCTCAGACACATCTCAGGAGCGTGAAATTCAATAATTATTGGAGATCAAGAAAATCACAGTTCTTGTAGTGATGACGAGTGCAGTCATGAACCGGTTGTCCCACCAGTCGTGACCCAGACGTGACTTCTGAAAATCAGGCAGATACACATCAAGAGTCCGAAATGTATCCAGATTCAGAAGAAACTGATCAACCTCCAGAACATGTTTCAGCTGGTCCATCAACCAGAATCAGAAAGAATCATCTTACTAACTCAATCATAGGTGAGTTATCTGAAGATATTCGTACTCGTAATTTACCCCGACGAAGGTATGATCAGTTGCTTCAATTTGCTTGTTTTACTTCTCAAGTTGAACCTAAGAATGTAAAAGAGGCTTTACTTGAAGATGCATGGATTGAAGCCATGCAAGATGAGCTTGGTCAGTTTGTTAGAAATAATGTGTGGGAACTTGTTCCTCGACCATCCAACACTAATGTAATCGGAACAAAATGGATTTTCAAAAATAAAACTGATGAATCCGATAACATTGTGAGAAACAAAGCTAGACTAGTTGCTCAAGGATACACACAAGTCGAGGGCATAGATTTTGATGAAACATTTGCTCCTGTCGCACGACTTGAATCCATTCGTCTTTTACTTGCCATTGCATGTGTTCTACAATTCAAACTTTTTCAAATGGATGTTAAAAGTGCCTTTTTAAATGAGTTTCTTAATGAAGAAGTGTTTGTTGAACAACCAAAAGGCTTTGTTGATCCTCATCATCCCTTGCATGTTTTTAAACTCAGAAAAGCTTTGTATGGATTGAAACAAGCACCTCGTGCTTGGTATGAAAGACTTACAATCTATCTCATTGAGAATGGATACACTAGGGGAGGAGTTGACAAAACTTTATTTGTTAAACATGTCGCAACTCATATGTTAATTGCTCAAATTTATGTTGATGATATTGAGTTTGGATCCACTTCACAAGACCAGTTGAGGGACTTCATTAATCTTATGAAGAATGAGATTGAAATGAGCATGGTTGGTGAACTGACATACTTTCTTGGTTTGCAGGTTAAACAAAGATCCGATGGACTATTCATTTCCCAATCAAAATATGCACAAAAACTAGTGAAAAAATTTGGCCTTGAAACTGCAAAACCTCTGAGGACTCCTATGGGAACTAACGATAAAATTTCTCTCGGCGTTGAAGGAAACTCCATAGACTCTAGTCTCTATTGAAGCATGATAGGGAGTCTCCTGTACCTTACTGCGAGTCGTCCTGATATTTGTTTTAGCGTCGGTGTCTGTGCCTGCTATCAAGCAAATCCTAAAGAGTCACATCTTCATGCTTTTTAATGAATAATTCGTTATGTTAGTGGGACTGCAGATTTTGGTCTAAGCTACTCGTTTGACACTAATTCAAATCTTGCAGGATACAGTGATGACGACTGGGCTGGATGTGCAGAAGAATAAGCACAACTGGAGGATGTTTCTATATATGAAACAATCTTGTTCCTGGTATAGCAAAAAACAGAACTCCATATCGTTGTCAACTGCTGATGCTGAATACATTGCAGCTGGAAGCTGTTGTGCCCACCTCGTTTGGATGCAACAAATGCTCAACGATTACGGTATTATGCAAAGAGATCTACTTGTTTTTTGTGACAATACTAGTGCTATTAACATTGCTAAAAATCCTGTTCAGCACTAACGCACAAAACACATTGATATTCGACATCATTACATACGTGAGCTGGTTGAAAACAAAACTGTTGTCCTAAAACATGGCGACCGAAAGACAATTTGCTGATATTTTCACAAAAGCCCTGGATTCACAACGCTTTGAGGCCCTCAGAAAGTCTCTCGGCATTTGTCTTCACTAAACGTTGTTCGCGTGCCCGATTTAACTGAGATGTTTTTGTTTGTTTGAACTAACTGTCATGAGTTACTTGTAGACTTGTTGGACAGCCGGTTCTGGAGCGTACTTACAACTGCATTGATACACAATGCACATCTTTCCCTCTGTTAAATCAGTGAAATCGAAGGATTTTGCAACGGTCAATTTTTGTTTTTAATTTGTTTATATTATCTCTTTGACATGGACTTTGTCCACTTTTGCTACCTCATCACATCAAAAAAAAAAAAAACAGAAGGATGGAGCATGAAAAGAAAAGTATGAGTGTGCAAGAGAGTTGTAAAAAGAAAAGAACAAAGAGAGTATGAGCCAAAAGAAAAAGTGTTTCAAAAGAAAAATATGGAGGAAAAAGCTGCCTAAACTCAATGAATATGTGTGAAAGCATTCAATTCATATCTCACGGTCATCACAAAATTGAAAAGAGCTACCATATTCTATATAAAGTTGTGAGCAAAACCTACCTCCATGCAGAAGGCTCAAGTGTGTGTACATGGTGCAATTGTATTGTTTGAAAGGAGATATCTTGCAAAACGATTTTGCCCCTTTCAAATTCTCTTCCATTTCATCTGTTTATCATATGAGAATTCACACACACACATTTTATTGTATTCATCTGGTTCATGAGTATTCTTCGGTTCTGGCTGTTTTATACTCAGTCTTACGGTCTGTCATGACAGGGTGTCTCGACATCCACTTACATCAGTTGAATTGGTACTTCGTGAGTTATGTGTAATTTGCTGAGTTACTTTCTATTTGTTTCTTTTAATTTGTGTTTAATTTAATCAGGTGCAATTTTAATTTTAAATTTAATCTGTCTTTTAAGAGCGAGATGTTTAATTTTGGCACGTTTTCCCGCGTTTCTCTTTTCCGCGTTTTTGTAGAGATTTAGTTGCATGATATATGTTGGAATCTTTCATTGATTAGTCTTGGGAAGAGTCCTATCACTTGTGGGAAGTTATGGATAATGATTATGGAAGATATTGTGGTAATTTGATTTTATCTATTTATATATCTTATATTTCATATCTCACGCCATCCTTACTCTCTCTCTTGTGTTTATTTTTTTTTGTGTGTGGTTTTTATGTCTTCTTTCTCACCATCTCTTCTCAAGAAATTATTTAACATGGTGAAAAACAAGTCCTCAGGTGAACCGTCACAGTCGACCCCACTAGCGACTACGACAGTGAATCCTCCACGGACAATAAGTTGTCCGCTGTCTTGCAACCGGAGCCGCTACTAGTCCGATTCCCACCGGATAATGTTCCACCGCCATCATCCGATGCACCACTACCGCTGCAAGACACCACACCACCACCTCCGGCAACAGAATCTCTGCCACGTGCCACACCATCTCAGGCACGAGAGTTTTCACCACCACTGGATGACTCTCATTCTGTTCCGTAGCCGGCAGACGCTCCGCCATCACCGTTGGTTCCGTCTCCTTCACGGACCACACCCGCACCTGTACTTGCATCCTCTCGCCGCCACTCCGCCATGGGTAAAGGGAAAAAGAAGGCTCAACCTCCAAAGCGCACCCCATCTGCTCGCCAAAAGTCCAAACCTGTTGCAGAGGGTGTCGCAAGCCAAGTCGGGAGACGTACCCAGACTGCTTCACACAAACGTCCCCGATCCACTGCTGCTGCTGTCTCGGACTCTGCTCCCATTGAAGTCTCTTATACAGATTCCAGTCCAGTCAGGAAACAGCAGAAACGACCAGCTAAGTCCTCGTCTGATGAGGCCACCCAGTCTGGAGACAAGTCTGCTTCTGACGAAGGCAGTCAGGTCCTGTCTGAAGAAGCTGATGGATGCTATGTCATCCCTCTCAGAGTTCCACCGTCCGGTGAGCCTTTTTGGGTGAAGATGGCTCTGTCTGACAGGTTCTACAAGGCTCATGCCAAACCCAGGTATCCACTTCTTGCCCGACGCATTCCTGTTAATGAAGTCACTCTTCATGATGATTCTCATGCGGGTGCGGGGGTTATCGAGTTTTTGGAAGGGAGGGGTTTTCTTCAATCCACTCGCAGGGTACAACCGTTTGTCACCCAGATTATGCACGACTTTTATGCCAATCTGGATACTCAACTAGGCGTTCCAGGCTCAGCCAAGGAACATTCAGCATTTGTGAGAAACCACATCTTCCAGGTCAGTCCTCAAATCCTGAACATGCAGTTGGGTTCTCCTAATGTGCAAACCGGTCGCGACTTCGAGTTGGAACTGGAGGAAGACTTGAACACAGTCTCATCAACCATAACCGGCCAACCCATGAAGTGGCCCCAGAATGGCAATCTCCAGAGAGGTTCTCTTGCCCCTTGGTATGGTTTGATCTACGGAATCATGATAAGAAACTGGTTTCCATGTCTAATACTTCTACCGTGTGTCCGTTAACTGCTTCAGGTTTGTTCCGAATTGGTTCGAATGCCCCCATTAATCTGGGGAAACTAGTCTTTGAGAGAATTCAACTTGAAGCATTCGACCAAAAGATAAAGATGACCCTGGGTTATCCATCCCTGATCTACCGCACGCTCACATCTCAAATGGATATCCGGGTCAAGAAAGATAAGATGACGCACCGGCCCAATCCTTATCATGCCCCGAGTCACCTTGTTCAAGCCCTTCTCGGTTCACCTATCCGGCGACCTGTTCCGCCTGCTGGTGATAATGAAGCTGGACCATCTGTTCCCCAGGGTAGTCTCGACAACCTACAGTTGCAACTTGCCCATGTGATTACATTGCTCGAGTCCTTGAACGAGTCACTTGCCCAATTAGCGGCTAAGCCTTGACTAGTTCTGGCAAAATGGGGGAGTAAGCAGAAAATGGAGAATGGGAGAGATTTTGAAGAATGGGGGAGATCTTCTCGGCTGGTTCTGTTATCTTATGTTTTTATTTTATTTTGTTTTTCTTATTTCGCTTAAGAACAATTATTATTAACTGCTTATTTTTAAGTTGTTTTGCGGATTGTTGCACTGCTGTTGCAACAAGGTTTTATTGCTGTTATGACTCGTTAGTTGCTTTATATGCCTAACTCTTTTTACTAACTTGTTATTTTTCAGCATGTCTACATTTTCCTTGGATTTTAAAGGAGTTCTGCCAAACAAGTCAATTGGGGGAGATTGTTAGGACCGCAAGTCCAACACGATTCAAACTTGATTGAGACAGTCAGGACTGTCAGGTCCAACTCGATTTATTTCCTTGTTTGCAACAATATTTTAAAGGAAAATTCTGGTTTTATTTTAGTTTGATTTATTTATTGAAATATTCGCTCTTGATTTTATGGTAATTATCTTGTTAAAGGCGAGTGAATATTTGAGTAAGTTTGTATAGATTTAACTTGATCTTATAGAATCTAATCTTATGGAAAGTTAATCATTATCAAACTCTTGTTTATATCCTTAAGTAATCTATTCCTTGTGGAGTTCTTTTTCGTCTTTGATGTGCAGGATAAGGAAGATCATGAAGATCTTATCAAAAGGAAACAAAGACTTATGAAAGGAAAAGAAGCCTTATCAAAGGAAAGATTCAGATATATTTGGAAAGATCCTGCCCCGACTGGATATAGAGACAGGCCGCGGATCTCGGGATCTTTCAAGGAGAGCTATCCTATAAATAGTAGAAATCCTAGGAATCAATGTAGAACACTCGTGTAACAAAATATACATCATAAGGTGTTCCGTTTTATTTTGGTTTCTTAGTATTCATCTCTTGATTCAATTCAAGAACGTGACAAGCTGACGAGAGTTGAAGGGAGTTCAATGGTAAAGGATTGTGCCAGTTAGAGGGATCTATACGTACGTGCAGTTCGCTTGGAAGCTTGATCATAAGAAGATCACTACGAGAGTTTGGTTTTACGGGTTCAAACGGAGTAGACGGTAAAAAGGTTCCAGAGCTATCAACACTAGAGGAATTCGGTGCTAGAGTAAAACCAGTAGGTGTAATAACTTTTGTCCATTGAAAGAAGTTTGTTCTCAGGCGAAAGCCTCGTGGATATAGGACATAGTCCAAACCACGTTAAAAATCTGTTGTCTTACTTTACTGTCTTATATACCTGTCTAGACTAGGTATCGCAACTATTGATTAAAACGTAAAGTTAAAGACTAAAAGATCTTTCAGAAATTATGTAATCTCTTTTCAAGGCAGGTGCAACGGAGGAGAATATGCAAAACTTCGTTGAAGATTTTATCTTTCAATTATAAACTTGAGTACTTTTATAATTAACTGGGCATGATTAATATAAAGGTAGTAATCCTTTGAAAAACACAATTAACTTAAAAAGTACGCATACCTAGAATGGAAAGTCATAAGATAAACTCTAAAACAACACAACAATATTGTAAAAGGAAAATTAAATTAAGGTACATATAGAAATATAACTAATGGCCCATTATTGATCACCTGGACTTTCGCTTATTTAGTCTCCAACTGACTTGCCGGTTTTATTGACCCGGCCAAACTAGGGCGGTTCAAAACACGAGTCTCAACACTTGTTCCGCATCGCCACCGTCCTTTGCCTTGATGATCGGGCGTAGCACAAATTCATCGCCACCCTCCATCTTACTGCTACTCTGTTTCCGAGTCACCCCGTTTGGCAACTACTGGTCCACTTTCTTTGTCTTTTTCATTTTTTTCTTTTCAAGATTTTTATCTTGTTCATGTTCGCGTAGATAAACTTCTACCACGTCAAGAAGTGCTTCCCAACATAAATTTTTCTTTTTTCTTTCTTCTTCGCCTTTGGAATCAACAACGATTTTAGTGTCTCCCTCTTCATTCAGATTGAACGAATCTTCTTCATCTTCAGGCGGTGGAAAATTTAGGTCAATATCTAAGCCCTTCATCTTCTCCTTTGTTCGTTCAGATATTCGTGTAATTGGGCTCACAGGACTATGTTTTAAATTATTGTCTTTATGACGATTTATTATTCTTTGCTATAACTATAAAGTAGCAGATGGTCTAACTTATTTTTTGGCCAATTTGAAAAACAATTAAAGAGAGGGTGTTACGAGTAAGATTTTTTGAAGGACATAAAATTGAGAATAAAAAGGTAAGTGGAATGTAATGCGACCATAATCAAAATCTAGACCTATAGGTCGAATTATAGGCATACATGTTAAATTATAAGTCGAATTTGAAATTTTTTCAGCCTTGCACGAATTCATCGTTTAGGCTATATCTCGTTATCTAAATGTCGAAATTTCAATCGCTTTTTGGGCGCAATAACTAGACTCATAGAACTAATAGTTGAATTCATAGGTCGAATATATAGGTTAATCATGGATTAAAATATGTAAATGGCTCCACAAACACTACTGAACGTTTTAATTTCTGACATTGTCGAACAAAACATACATGTGTTTTGGACGCCCATTGCAACAATAATTTGTATCAATTTTTTTAAACATCTCGAAAATATGTCAGAACATAGAAAACAAGTTTTTTAAATTTAGCACACCGAAATATATGCTGAACAAGAAAATTTGATCCATGAGGTCAATTTATATAGGTCGAATTTAGATAGGTAGAATTCGACCAATTGTTCACCTTTGTGCAGATTCATAGTTCTGATTATATATTCTTCTCTAAATTTTGGAATTTCATTCCGCTTTTTGATCTAGAAACCAAACTTCAGCATGTTTCAACAGGCTTAAGAGTTATTGAATTTGGAGTTCAACATATACGTTAAATATATAGGTTTTGATTTAGATAGGTCGAATTCAACTTAGTTTTTAGCACTGCGTGACTTAACCGTTTTGGCTACACCTAGTTTTGATAAACATAAAAATAGTAATTATGTAATCTCTTTTAAAGGCAGGTGCAAGGGAGGAGAATATGCTAAACTTGGTTGAAGATCTTATCTTTCAATTATAAACTCGAGTACTTTTATAATTTACTGGGCATGATTCATTATAAAAGTAGTAATCCTTTGTGAAAAACACAATTAACTTAAAAAGTACGCATACCTAGAACAGAAAGTCATACGATAAACTCTAAAACAACACAACTATATTGTAAAAGGAAAATTAAATTAAGGTACATATAAAAATATAACTAATGGGCCATTATTGATCACCTGGACTTTCGCTTATTTTGTCTCCAACTGACTTGCTGGTTTTATTGACCCGGCCAAACTCGTGCGGTTCAAAACACGTGTCTCAAAACTTTTTCGGCATCGCCACCCTCCTTTGCCTTGTTGATTGGCGTAGCACAAATTCATCGCCACCCTCCATCTTACTGCTACTCTGTTTCCGAGTAACCCCGTTTGGCAACTGCTGGTTCACTTTCTTTGTCTTTTTCATTTTTTTCATTTCAAGATTTTTATCTTGTTCATGTTCGCGTAGATAAATTTCAACCACGTCAAGAAGTGCTTCCCAACATAAATTTTTCTTCTTTCTTTCTTCTTCGCCTTCGCAATCAACAACGATTTTAGTGTCTCCCGCTTCATTCAGATTGAACGAATCTTCTTCATCTTCAGGCGGTGGAAAATTTAAGTCAGTATCTAAGCCCTTCATCTTCTCCTCTGTTCGTTAAGACATTCGCGTAATTGGGCTCACTGGACTATGTTTTAAATTATTGTCTTTATGACGATTTATTATTCTTTGCTGTAACTATAACGTTGCAGTTGGTCTAACTTATTTTTTGGCCAATTTGAGAAACAATTAAAGAGAGGGTGTTACAAGTAAAATTTCTGAGGGACATAAATTGAGAATAAAAAGGTAAGTGGAAAGTAATGCGACCATAATTCAAATTCTAGACCTATAGGTCGAATTATAGGCATACATGTTCAATTATAGGTCGAATTTGAAATTTTTTCGGCCTTGCACAAATTCATCGTTTAGGCTATATCTCGTTATCTAAATGTCAAAATTTCAATCGCTTTTTGGTTGCAATAACTAGACTCATAGAACTAATAGTTGAATTCATAGGTCGAATATATAGGTTAATCATGGATTAAAATTTGTAAATGGATCCACGAAAACTACTGAATGTTTTCAATTCTAACATTGTGGAACAAAACATACATGTGTTTTGGACGCCCATCGCAACAATAATTTGTATCAATTTTTTGAAACATCTTGAAAATATGTCAGAACATAGAAAACAAGTTTTTTTAAATTTAGCACACCGAAATATATGCTGATAAATAGAATTTGATCCATGAGGTCAATTTATATAGGTCGAATTTAGATAGGTAGAATTCGACCTATTGTTCACCTTTGTGCAGCTTCATAGTTTTGACTATATCTACATCTCTAAATTTTGGAATTTCATTCCGCTTTTTGACCTAGAAACCTAACTTCAGCATGTTTCAATAGGTTTAAGTCTTATTGAATTTGGAGTTCAACTCATAGGTCAAATATATAGGTTTTGATTTAGATAGGTCGAATTAAACTTATTTTTCAGCATTGCGTGACTTAACAGTTTTGGCTATACCTAGTTTTGATAAAAAAAAAAATTAGTAATATGTAATCTCTATTAAAGGCAGGTGCAAGGGAGGCGAATATGCTAAACTTCGTTGAAGATTTTATCTTTCAATTGTAAACTGGATTTCTTTCATAATTAACTGGGCATGATTCATTATAAAATTAGTAACCCTTTGTGAAAAACACAATTAACTTAAAAAGTTTGCATACCTAGAATGGAAAGTCATACTATAAACTCTAAAACAACACAACTAGATTGTAAAAAGAAAACTGAATTAAGGTACACAAAGAAATATTACTAATAGCCCATTATTGATCACCTGGACTTTCGCTTATTTAGTCTCCAACTGACTTGCCGGTTTTATTGACCCGGCCAAACGCGGGCGGTTCAAAACACGAGTCTCAAAACTTGTTCGGCATCGCCACCGTCCTTTGCCTTGTTGATCAATGTAGCACAAATTCGTCGCCACCCTCCATCTTACTGCCACTTTGTTCCGAGTCACCCTGTTTGGCAACTGCTGGACCACTTTCTTTGACTTTTTCATTTGTTTCATTTCAAGATTTTTATCTTGTTCATGTTTGCGTAGATAAATTTCTACCACATCAAGAAGTGCTTCCCAACATAAATTTTATTCTTTCTTTCTTCTTCGTCTTCGGAATCAAAAACGATTTTAGTGTCTCCCTCTTCATTCAGATTGAACGAATCTTCTTCATCTTCAGGCGGTGGAAAATTTAAGTCAATATCTAAGCCCTTCATCTTCTCCTCTGTTGGTTCAGACATTCGCGTAATTGGGCTCACAGGTCTATGTTTTAAATTATTGTCTTTATGACGATTTATTATTCTTTGCTGTAACTATAAAGTTGCAGTTGGTCTAACTTATTTTTTGGCCAATTTGAGAAACAATTAAAGAGAGGGTGTTACGAGTAAGATTTTTTGAGGGACATAAAATTGAGAATAAAAAAGTAGGTGGAAAGTAATGCGACCATAATTCAAATTCTAGACCTATAGGTCGAATTATAGGCATACATGCTAGATTATAGGTCGAATTTGAAATTTTTTCAGCCTTGCACGAATTCATTGTTTAGGCTATATATCGTTATCTATATGTCAAAATTTCAATCGCTTTTTGGGTGCAATAACTAGACTCATTGAACTAGTAGTTGAATTCATAGGTCGAATATATAGGTTAATCGTGGATTGAAATTTGTAAATGGCTCCACGGAAACTACTAAACGTTTTCATTTCTGATATTGTGCAACAAAACATACATGTGTTTTGGATGCCCATTGCAACAATAATTTGTATCAATTTTTAGAAACATCTCGAAAATATGTCAGAACATAGCAAACAAGTTTTTTTAAATTTAGCACACCGACATATATGCTGATAAAGAGAATTTGATCCATGACGTCAATTTATATAGGTCGAATTTAGATAGGTAGAATTCGAGCTATTGTTCACCTTTGTGCAGCTTCATAGTTTTGACTATATCTTCTTCTCTAAATATTTGAATTTCATTCCGCTTTTTGATCTAGAAATCTAACTCCAGCATGTTTCAACAGGTTTAAGACTTATTGAACTCATAGGTCAAATATATAGGTTTTGATTTAGAGAGGTCTAATTCAACTTATTTTTCAGCATTGCGTGACTTAAGCGTTTTGGCTATATATACCTAGTTTTGATAAACAAAAAAATAGTAATTATGTAATCTCTTTTAAAGGCAGGTGCAAGGGAGAGAATATGCTAAACGTTGTTGAAGATTTTGTCTTTCAATTATAAACTTGAGTACTTTTATAATTAACTGGGCATGATTCATTATAAAAGTAGTAATCCTTTGTGAAAAACACAATTAACTTAAAAAGTTCGCATACCTAGAATGGAAAGTCATACGATAAACACTAAAACAGCACAACTATATTGTAAAAGGAAAATTAAATTAAGGTACATATAAAAATATAACTAATGGCCCATTATTGATCACCTGGACTTTCGCTTATTTAGTCTCCAACTGAATTGCCGGTGTTATTGCCCCCGCCAAACTCGAGCGGTTCAAAACACGAGTCTCAAAACTTTTTGGGCATCGCCACCGTCCTTTTCTTTGTTGATCGGCGTAGCACAAATTCATCGCCACCCTCCATCTTACTGCTACTCTGTTTCCGAGTCACCCCATTTGGCAACTGCTTGTCCACTTTCTTTGTCTTTTTCATGTTTTTCATTTCAAGATTTTTATCTTGTTCATGTTCGCGTAGATTAATTTCTACCACGTCAAGAAGTGCTTCCCAACATAAACTTTTCTTCTTTCTTTCTTCTTCGTCTTCGGAATCAACAACGATTTTAGTGTCTCTCTTGTTCATTCAGATTGAACGAATCTTCTTCATCTTAACAGGCTATGTTAGGCAACCACCTCGAGATCATGACATTACTAGGAAAGTGAAGGTAGACGTTCACGAGTTTGATGGGAAACATAATCTTACCGTGTTTGTTGATTGGTTGGATTGTTTAGAGGATTATTTTGAATTTTACGGCATTACCGACATTTAGAGAGTCTGATTTGCAAAAATAAAATTAACCGCGTCTGCTAAGAAATACTGGCAAAATATTACAAGAGACATTGAACTTGCTCGAGAACCACGTATAACTTTATGGGAAGAGATGAAACATAAATTAAAAGAAAAATATTTACCTCCTTTTTCATAGAAGACAAATGATGGATGATTTATTGAATTTGGAACAATTTTCTTTAAGTGTGGCTGATTATTTTGATCGATTTGAAGACTTGAGACTTAGGTGCAATGTAAGAGAAGAACATTGAGTTACTGTTACGAGATTCATCAATGGTTTGAGAGATGACTTTAAAAGGGATGTGAATTTACATGCCCCAGAAACTTTGCTTGATGCCTATCAAAAGGCTTTGGAGATTGAGAAGTACCAAAACTTTTTCTCTGCACACAGGGTAACTTCTCAAGTCGGGGAGTCTAAGTTCAACAAATCTGTCACTTTTCAACCGCCTAATAGGTAAAGGTCTTTTACAACACCAGTTGTAATCAAGGTTCATCACCTTATTCCTCTATAGTGTGCCATAAATGTCAAGAAAGAGGTCATATATCCTCTCGTTGTCCACACCGTGCTCTATTTGTAGGAACTGAGACCAACGAAGAAGATGGAGAGGTAATTGTCGATCTAGTAGACGAGGAACCAACTTCTAAGGGTGATGAAGATGAAGGGAGAGCACATAAACTTAATACTTGTTTGTTACTGTAGGCGCAAGAATTTGACTCTAGTGATCATTTCTTAGACTTGCCTTCAAATTTGTCTAAGAGTCCTATTTTCAATAATAAGGATTTAACTTTTTATCGTGATATTTCGGGACCTACTCATGTTTCTGCTAGTGTTTCAGGGGGTTCCACAACTTCTTCAAGCTTAGTGCCCACGCTGCTTCCTGCATCACCTACATTCTTGGAGGAAAGTGCTGTCATTCATGCTGACCCATACTAGGACTATCTTGTTCGTTGTAAAGGGCGTCCTAAGTCTACCGCTTCTGACTTCAAGAATCCAGATTTGGCATTTCAAAAACTCTCCAGGGACGAGTTTTTTCAAGCCGAGAAGAATGATGGAAATCAAGAGTTCAAGTTAGATTAGGAGTCTAATTATGTTTTCTAGTTTGGTTTGGAGTCTTATTTATTTCCTAGTTATTTATTTCATAGTTATCTTGTTACTTTATTTAAGAGTTTTAGTTTTGTTAGGTTTTATTTACTTAGCCTATAAATAGAGGCTAAGTCTTATTATTGAGGACAAGTTTTGATGATTATTATTATTTTGCTAATTGCAAGATTTTCTCTCTAATTCTCTTCTCTTCTATCTTATTCTTCTAATTCTTATTCTTATTCTTCTAATTCTTTCTCTAATTCCTCTAAATTCTATTTCTTCTCTCTATTTCTCTAATCTCTCTTTTCACAAGTTCCCGATCTCTGTCATATTCTTTATATTGTTTTCCTATATCCATAATACCACAAATTATCTAGTTACTTAAATATATCAAACACATAAAACCTATAAATTTTAAAATATAATGAACTATTGGTTTTATTGGCTGATAAATTAAAATTTTATTTTGATGAAGATAGCTTTAAAATTTGATGATCTCTAAGATTGTTCTTTCGTGCTAATAAATTTTTTTATTAACTGTATTATGATGCATTGCAACTGAACTAATGCGTTTAACTTTTATCTTCGAGTTACTCGCACTTGCTAACATAATTTTCAATGATAATAGTAAAATAATAATAATAATAATAATAATAATAATAATAATAATAATATTGTTGTTATAATTGTTAATATTATTATTGTTATTATTATCATTATTATTATTGTTATTATTATTATTATTATTATTATTGTTATTGTTATTATTATTATTATTAATAATAATAATATTGTTGTTATAATTGTTAATATTATTATTGTTATTATTATCATTATTATTATTGTTATTATTATTATTATTATTATTATTGTTATTGTTATTATTATTATTATTATTATTATTATTA
Organism: Misopates orontium; assembly: GCA_946800315.1. Taxonomy (NCBI): domain Eukaryota; kingdom Viridiplantae; phylum Streptophyta; class Magnoliopsida; order Lamiales; family Plantaginaceae; genus Misopates; species Misopates orontium. Next base: position 28,594,503 of record OX326948.1, on the reverse strand, counting down.
TTCTTATTATTATTATTACTATTATTATTAGGCACAAAGAACTTTGTTGCTTATACTTTTACTAGTTTTATTATATTATTGACTTGCTTACTTATAATAATATTATTTAAATTGTATTTTAAATTGATTAAATTAATTGATGATTTGACTTGATCGAAATAAATACTCGGTGTTTCTTGAGATTTAAGGTGTGTATAGTATAAACTTAGAAAAATATAACATAATTATTATTTATGAATTAAAGAACTAAAGGAATTTTTAGTGCGAAATTTTTAAAGTTAAACTAATGTGTTGGTTGTATGTTAAAATAATATATGTTTCTTATTTTTCTTAAACATTTAAAACTTTTTCTCCTATATGTAATGATTGATTTATTCAACTGAAATGTATTGTGCTTAATACAATTTTTATTTTTGAAGCCTAGTGTCGACTTATGTGAAATGAACCCCGAATGCAACATATAAGTTACGCAAGAATCTAGGACATTTCGAAACACAGTGAATATCTCAAAGTATATGTCTATAACACCAATCCAACGTAACTAATGCTTCAAAAAAATATCCAACGTAAGTAAGTGATATCATAAAACACGGTGTACTAACGAATCCATTCTAATGACTTGGAACCGTGCCTAGGATTTTAAAATACTTTTTCCACTTTCCAAAGTCACAACCATTGATGACTATTGCAACCATCTCCCGCCCCATTCACCATTTACCCAGCGGGAAATGGCAACTTTGAGGACGTGGGCGAGCTTCCAGTCTTTCCCTCCATTTATTTTCTGATCATTAATTCTGTCCCAAAAATCATCCGACATATCAATAAACTCCAGACCTTGAAGTTTACTCAAATACTCGACACCTTCCGCAACCAATTTGCAATCCCACATTATCAGTGTTTCGATATGGGGCATGGAACCTTTACCCACCTTCACCCATCTCAATCCTTTCAATCTGACCAGCATCAATAATTTGAGTCTCCTAAAACATCCTGCCTCAAAACTCAATCCTTCGCAGCCTAACCTCAGGGTTACGACTTACGAGATTGGGCAAATCCTGTATCCATTCCAGCGGATCCTCCGTTAATATGCTCCAAGCTAGATGAAATCTGGTGAGCCCATCCAGAGAAGGTATCCAACGTGGTAACTTCTCTAAACATCCTTGCAGCTCTAGTGTTCCAAGAAATGGCAAACTGGGAGCTCCAGACACAGACAGCTCTTGCACCTCTAATGTTTCGCCTTTCGCAATTGAGGAAATAGATAACCAGCGTAGGTCAGTAAGCTTGGCAAGGGAAGAGCAGAGGTCATTTCCATCTTCTCTTCTAAGCTTTGAGATGCCTAGTCTTCGTAGTTGAGTTAACTTCCCTATTTCCTTTACTATTTTAATTGCCCCAACCTCATCTGCATCTATATTTGATAGGTTGACATCTTCCCAATCTCATATGGGGCCTTAAACCTTTGTATCTTGTCAAAGCCAATGGGGGTATGTAACTATATAACTGTAAAGTAAGAGATGTCGAAGTTTCCGAAGGGTTATGATTTCAAGCGGAAACTCTGTCACCTTGGTTCCCTTGAGGTCTAATGTCTCTAGATTCTGGAGATATTTGACGGTCTTTGGAATGTGTTTGATCTTTGTATCTCTTAGGCTCAGATACACGAGGTGATAACATTTGAAAACTTCACGTGGGATGACATCTAGTGGACTTCTTCTTAAATCTAAAACTTTATATAGCCTACAACCACCACCCAATAATTTGCTCAGGATTGATCCAAAATCGGAATTTCCCGAGTCTAACCACAGCAGAGAGCGAAGACACTCAAAATTGCAGAAATCTTGTGCCCAATTTATTGAATTATCTATAGCCAGACGTCTGATCTTATTGGGCCACCTTATTTCTCCTTCAGTAGAGGTACAAACCATATTGTATTCTCTTGATTTTGTGATGATGTATTCTCTGAGAAGGTCGTGGATGCGAAAGTGCCTTGACCTTCCATCAAGAGATTTCTGTGCTACTTGTATTAGACTTCTGTTGAGAAGCTCATTAAGATAGCTCTCTGCTACTTCTTCCACTATTTTTCCTTTTTTTTTCCTGCACAAATCTTTCTTCCGTCCATAGGCGTATCAGTCTCCATTTTTCGAGCAATTCATCTTCTGCAAAAATACTCATGTACAGGAAACAAGATTTCAAATAGTATGGCAGGTCGTAGAAACTGAGAGAGATTAATTTCTTCATTCTCTTTAGACTGTCTCCTTCTAACTCATCACCAAGGCTACGATTGAACATTTCCCATTCTTCAATCTTGTTGTTCTTGGAAGCTAGGAGGCAGCCAATTACAACAATAGCAAGGGGTAAGCCCTCACATCTTTTTAAGATACTCTCAGAAATTTCTTTCAAATGAATAGGGCATGAGTTTCCAGGAAACGCCTTCTTGTAAAACAACTGCTTCGATTCTTTTGCAGCTAAAGGCTCGAAATGGTAGAGATGGCCATTGGTCTCACCACTTGTGGCATTGCCTATGCTGTTAAAGCGTGTGGTGATGATGATGCAGCCATGGCTGTTGGTTGTGCTTCTTGGAAGTGCATATCTGATAGTTTCCCAGACATCTATTTTCCAAACATCGTCAAGAACAATTACATAAGTTTTATGTTGGAGAAAAACATAAATGAATTCTCTCATTCTATCTGCATTCATCAGTTCCAATCCTTGAGATGTTGCTTGACTTCATCAACAAGCCCCTGAATCATCTTCCTCAGCAGATGCTCAACAGTAAATGATTCTGAAACAGTAATCCACAAATGATGATCGAAGTTTACCTTTACCACTTCATCATCATACACCTTTTTAACAAGGGTGGTTTTACCCAAACCCCCCATTCCTACAACTGAAATTACTTTGATTCCTAAATCAGTAGATAATATCCAAGAAGTTGTTTTCTTGGCTTTTCAATGCCCACAACATCCTCTTCCTCCAATAAAAGTGCATCCCCACGACCGTTAGACCATGAATTGCCAGAAAGGACAGAGCTTGACCTTTGATCCGAAACAGGATACATCTCGTTGTATCTTTGATGACTTTGGGAAGCATTTTGTACTCTTGACTTTATTTGCTGGATTTCTACAACAATTTGACGACGGGCTTTCACAAATTTGATTGACATTAGGATCTTTTCATGCGGCCACATAATCCATTTGCACCACCATGGTAGGCGAATTTGAGAATGTACCTGTCCACCACGTCTTCAGTGTCGACGCAATTTATCTTACTTGTGTGACCCATTCTTTTAGCTGGGGATCAGTTTCTTCATTTGCATCTGCCACTTTGAGGAAGGCCTTCATATGTCTCATTTCATCTTGAATGTACACAACTTCTTGTCCAAGTCCGTCAAGCAGTTGTTGCTGCTGCTGTAACCAGATTGAGAGATTGCCTAATAGAAAAGATACTGCATTTTCTGCCATCTTGTCGCTTGGTATCTTAAATTAGACACAAATTGTTCTTACTTGATGTTGGTAGGCTGCATCATTGACGATAGACAGAAGGATCAGTAATATTAGTTGAAGAAAGAAGTATACAAAGAAGGAAGACATCCACATAATGAAACAAGCATACTTTATTGTTGATATATGTGCCGCTCCAGAAATATGTAAATGAGTAAAGATTGCTGAAAATAGCATTTCCCTAGTACTGGACGGTAAACAATTCTTATGGCTACTGTTTTTGTTTAGAAGGATTACATTTGAGTACAGGGTTGGAGTAAATTAACCTTGAAGGTAGATTTTATATATCCACTCTGTGGATTAGACTGATAGTCTTGGAAAAGAACAGAGAAACATAAGGTACTAGCCTTTGAATTGAATATTTGTGCATTGACCTTGAATCTCGTTTGAAGTTATTATCTATTTTTCTGGTTTTATTGATACATAAGAAGTTGTTTGTCGTATGTTTTTCTTTTCGCTCTATCGATCATATTTTCGTGTAGAAAATGCAGTTTTCTTGTCAGAAGTCGCCGTTCATACTTTGTATAAATGCAGTTTTCGCTCTGTATTCCTTTCGCTCTACGTAGATCATATAATTTATTAGTTGATTAAATATTAAACAGAGATTTCTGCCATTTCATATTCTTAAAAAAATAAAACCAAATAGCATATTAATCCATCAGTTGTAACTTACATCTATGTTACATGGTTTCAAATCGTAAAAATTAAGGTGGCAAACGACGCAACTATGATTTTGAAGAAGTATCAACTATCTAACTTTTAACTTTGTCCCCAATTTTACCAACACAATCACAAGCAATCTCTAATGAACATGTTCCCAATTCCACTACCTTATTTTCTCAAGAATTATCAAGCATCAAGAATTATCCAAAAGCAAATGAAGAAGTGAAGTTACCTGTGAAAAGCTCTGATTGGCGAAATATCTGAAGGGGAAGAACGCTGATATTCCTGCATTATGTTCTAGCTAGAAATCTAGGCTTTAAAGTTTGCACACCCAATCAGAGAATTGCAAGTCGTCGTTTACTTTGTTATCTAATTACTCCTATTGTTTGTAATATAAGACATGGGCTCCATTAATCATGACATAAAAGAAACTATAAAACGATTATGTAGCTAGGTTCTAAAGCCGCCGTTACTTTGTCCTTTTCTTTTTCTTTAATGGTGGAGAATTAGACCAAGTTATGTGTTTTTTTAGCACGAATTAAGACAACTCTCATTAGGAAAATGGGTTAATTGACGACGTTGTTATGAAACTTTTAGTCAATTTTGATTTTTACTGTAGGGATGGACTGTAATGTTTGAAATAGTTCAAGTATAGTAATCGTAATATTCTTATTAATTTTTAGGGTGATTCTACACCGCAAAACTTCGTTTCTAGAACTGTGCATCTTGAAAATATTTGATATGCACTCTAGGAATAAGTAAGGGCAAAATGGACATTACATAAATTTCTAGAGATAACTATTGTTACGCCTCTGTGTGCACTATATACTTCTTATAAAGAAATAAAATTAAGGAAGCAAATGCAATTTTGAATAGCAACAACTTCTCATTTTGTTCATTACAATTTTGAGCAAGTTGCAAGAATCACCGCTTTGCCGGCTGATATATATTAATAATTTTTGTCAGACTTGCTTGCAAATTTAAAAGGTTATAAAACACAAACAAATCAATTGTTTATTGTGTGCACCAACTGTTTGATTGCTAACATGAATAATTGATATTGTTAAAAGATCGAAATTTAATTTTCAATATACTTCTTTTAACCTACTAATAATCTGAGGTGGTTCTACTTTTGAAATTCAAAATAGAGTACTTGCCTCCTAATGTTTTGATTGCAACAAGGATATTTTATAGTAAGACTCGGAACAAAGGAACCAATGCGTATTAATACAGAGCCAGAATATGATCCTGGATTTCAACTGTATGTCCACATGAACATAGTACATAGAGTTACTAGACACTGATACTTATTCCAGGAAATGAATGTTCTTAATCATGTTCAAAGCTGTTTGCTTAAAGTTGAGGTTTATTATACATAAGATCAGAAAAATTGGATTATTTTCTATATCAACGATAAGGCATACATGTATAAATATATGCATAATAGAAACTAAACTATACATGGTAAAGTTATATATTCAGAGTAACATTGACTAACTATGGAATGCAATCAAAATCTCTATAAATTAGCACGATTTGCTTCAATCAAGGCTGATTAATGTTAGAGACTTTCTACAAGAAATAACACTTCATGATAATCAAGAAGTCTTCAAAGGAATCCCTGATCAATAAAAGTCTTTGAGTCTTCTATGATAAGGACTTATAAGAAAAAATTGAAGGAAGTGATAAGAATTCTACTCATTATAGAAGTTGATTAGTAGAAGTTATCTAGACAAGTAGTTGGTAAGTTTCATATTAGAGTTCTACTTAGAATAGGAAATAATATTTGTTTAGCCTATATATAGATGATTAATATTCTTTAGTTGAGGGAGTTTATTAGCTTCGTAGTTCAATGTTTTAGATTGGTACCTTTCTCTAATAGAGATTGGGGGTTTGTTCTTTTGTTTCTTTCTCTTTTGAGATTGGATTATTTCAATAAAAGCTTAATATTTGGCGATATAGTTCCGCGTATCCTATCAATTGGTCCGACCTACCGCTTTCTACCGTTTTATGCCGTCTACACGATCATAATCATCCATGGAGGCTCGCGTAGAGCATTTAGAACAGAAATTTGCAGAATTGGAAGCAACAATGGCTTCTAAATTCTCAAATTTGGAGGCCTTACTTCATGAGGTACTAAAAGGTCACTCACGGACGAAGAGCGTTTCTTCAGCACCGTGCACAAGATCATGGGGGATTTGCTGCTACAACAGAATCCTTCGCAGCACAAAATCCTACTTCTTCCACTCCACCAGCCCCGAGTTTCCCCGACACAGTTACTGGTGACATGTGCGAGGTCATGCAGCAGGTTCAACTTCCAACGCCTTTACAAGAAGTTCATGTAACAATCAAATCTGATCTTCTGGGCTGTCCTGCCAATATTCCAGCCTATTACCCACAATATGGTTCGGATTGTTCCCCACAGCGAGATATTCAGCTTAGCCTAGAGGACAAGGCTAATATTGATGGGGGTGGTATAGTTAGAGACTTTCTACAAGAAATAACAGTTCATGATAATCAAGAAGTCTTCAAAGGAATCCCTGATCAACTAAAAGTCTTTGAGTCTTCTATGATAAGGACTTATAAGAAAAGACTGAAGGAAGTGATAAGAGTTCTAATCATTATAGAAGTTGATTAGTAGAAGTTATCTAGACAAGTAGTTAGTATTTATCATATTAGAGTTCTACTTAGAATAGGAAATAATATTTGTTTAGCCTATATATAGATGATTAATATTCTTTAGTTGAGGGAGTTTATTAGCTTCGTAGTTCAATCTTTTAGATTGGTACCTTTCTCTAATAGAGATTGGGGGTTTGTTCTTTTGTTTCTTTCTCTTTTGAGATTGGATTATTTCAATAAAAGCTTAATATTTGGTGATATAGTTCTGCGTATCCTATCAATTAACTTCTGAAATTTTCTCCTTCTGATATTCCCCCTCAAATTGATGATAGGTGTCAACAAGCATCAATTAGCTACCTAAATATGCATGCTGAGCAGAAGTCATGGCTTTAGTAAATAAATGTGCAATCTTGTCATGAGAGGAAACATGAACTATGCGAAGAGTTTTATCGTAAACTAGTTCACGGATAAAGAGATAATCCACCTCAATATGTTTAGTCCGGTTGTGGTGTACTGAATTTGTTGCAATACTATAGCACTAGGGATGTCTCCAAGAAGAGTAACTGGTTGAGAGCAAGTGACACTCGTTCTTGCTCTTTACACTTCCAAGAGATAGGAGATAGACCCAAAAAAACACACCATCCTGAAATTGAACGCCGCATATCAACACAACCAGCAAAATCTGCATGTGTATATGCAGTGAGAGTGAGAGAATTGCTGGAAGGGAAATGGAGCCCACGACTACCGGTACCTTTCAAATAACGAAGAATTCGATGAAGCGATGAAAGATTATGAAACGATACAAAGTGGTTCGTTGGTCATTAGATTTCAACCTTGGCTCTTTGCTTGAACATATGATTGAAGGAGTTCTCTTATTTACCTACTTGTCGATGAAAAGCATAAACTTTGATAAATATTTGCTTGGGACTAAATATCATCGTATCTGCAACAATAATGGCAACCTCGGCTTTGATTTACGAGTGCAAGCTATACTGCAATTGATTAAAGATGAACCTATAAAAATAAATGAGTTCCAATCAGTATCTCAAGTTCTGCATCATTATAGTCACTATTACACAAGTAAAACATGTCCTTTGATTTATTGGACCAGCTCTGGAAGTACGCTTGTCAATTCGTGCATATACATACATATACAGGAGTCCATTATTTTAATGTTGTAACAGACGAGGTTAGAGATAAGGTTGGATTGGTGCTAGAATTCTTGGTGAAAAGCTTTGATGTCATGTAGGAGATAGAAGTGAAAGGAATAATATGTGGGTATTTCATTCATAATAGGGTAATAATATATAAGTGCACCTTGGTATTACTTCAAACAAAACCAAATGAAATGCCTTCTCAAGACAAAACTTCATATGAAAACAACATACCAAGGTGACTTTCATTCACTACATTCTTTCCACATAATTCATATAACCGGTACATGGTATACCTAAAGAGGGTAGTCTAATGATCTTGGAATGATAACTTACCTTCTAGCTCTCAATGGCTCCAGTTTGTTTATTGAATTTGATCTCCCAAAGGTTCTGGTTCTTAACTTCTATAATTTCATCAGTGCATGGAATGACAGTTTGGAAAAGGACAAAAGTGTTTGAAGTGTTCAAAAAAAAAAAAAAAACGATGGAGCAAGCAAGCTATCATTTTATAATTACAAGAAAACTGTTTTATTTGTTTTTACAAGAATATTATTTGATGTTAGGCATATCTAAAAGAGCTTTTTACTATTAGGTTTTCTTCAGGGCTAGTTGCAACAAACCCTCCAACCAACGGAGGCATTTGCATTGCGCCCCATAACGTATCAAGTTGTGTGATATGCTCCCTAACCTATTAATTTTTGTGAGATTTTCTCCTTGAACTATTAAGCAATCATTCATTTTTTGTTGATATTCCTCCGATCCAAAGTTCCCTAATGGTTTTAAAATCATGCACTAAACCCCCTTTTGGTTTGTTATTATCTAACACCCCTCTTTTAATTTCATAAAACTCTCTCTAAAACTCCCCCTATGGTTACATAAAAAGAGGGTTTTGTGCATAGTTTTACGAAACTAGAAGGTAGGTTTTTGACAATTAACAAACCATAGCGGGGCTTTTGTACATGATTTCAAAAGCATTGTGGAGTTTGGGAGGGATATAACCAAAATGAATGGTTGCCCAATAGTTCAAGGGGTAAATTACACAATACTCAAAAGGTTATGAGGCATATAGCACAAATCGATACGTTAGGGGATGCAGTGCAAATGACCCCATAGATTGGGGGTTTGCTGCAATTAGTCATTTTCTTTGTTTGTTCTAATTAGCTAGGCGCATGTCGTCTAAGGTTGCTTGATTATAAAATTAATATAGTAATTGCAAATAACTTTATGTCTTATATAGAAACGGATAAAAATCATCAAACTCCTAGCGCATATGTCATTTTTCAACTTCCTGCAACCAAAAATTGAGCATTTAACCCCGCAAGCTTTAAAAAAAAATATGCGAACTCCCCCAGATCAACTTTATGTCTTATTTTAACAGAATGAACTAAAATATACCACTACCGTAAGAGTTTAGTTGTTTGTTATTTCTCACCCATTCAAATTCATCTAAGGCGGAAGACAATAGGTGAGAGGGCATTTGTGAAAGGTTTCACCTTCTACATCGAAAAAGAGGAAAAAGCCAGGGTTAACTGTTGTCACAACTCATTCGAAAATGGTGCGGAAACTTAGAGGATCGCACAATAACATTCCAGCTTAGAGAATACATCCAATTACGGTATGTTCTTTACAATTTAACCTTACAATTTAACTTAGATAAAATTAACTATATTATTTACTAGGGATAAAAGCATTAAACCCCCTATACTTTACCCCCTGTTGCACTTTGGCCCCTATCCTTTTATTTTTGACAACTTGCCCCCTGTACTATGGATAAATAAGCACTTTGCCCCCTGAGCCGTTTTTTCACATTTGGATTTGAACACGTGTCAATATATTTTACCGTTGGATTTGGACTCAGGGGCAAAGTTCTTATTCATCCATAGTTCAGGGGGCAAGTTGCCAAAATTAAATGGATAGGGGCAAAGTGCAATCGGGGGTATAGAATAGGAGGTTTAACGCTTTTATCCCTATTTACTAATAAGGATGATTTAGTTTTCTTATAATTCATATTCTTTTGATGTTGATTACTTTTCTTTCCGGTCTACTCCAATTACAATGATTCACTTTTCAACTACTTCAAACTTTTTTCATTTAGACAAATCTTTTTTCTTGCCCTTTTTCTTCAAATTTTATTTTTTCTTCATACTTTAATATGAACATATATAACTTTACACTATATAAAATTAATGCATGCAGGGCTCCGCGTGCCCCCATTTCTAGTTAAAAACATTAAGAGGCGTTACAATTTTTTGACCAAGCCTTAGGAGTGCTACTAATATTATCCCATAAAGTATTTCATGCCTTTTAATCTAAGAGGTCTTAACTTAAGACTTATATGCAAAGTGAGAAGAGGAACCGAAAAGATGAGCGGAGTCCAAAATATTGCGGACTTGAATATTCAATGTATTATCATCAGTGCAAAAGGAAGATATAATAAAATAGCCTCATAAAAACATTCATATATCTTCTCTTAAGACGCCATATTCACATTTTGCAGCATTTGAGGTCATTGGGTGTTGTACAAGCTACAACTCTGTGAATTCTACCTTTTAGCATAATTATTACAGACCGAATGATAAATAGCAGAGCCCTATACCCTCTTACGATAGAAAGGCTATGAGAGAGACCACCGATTGTCAACTAGAGAGTTATCAGTTTAATGTGTTTCATACCCGACATTTAATATGTTGTGAGATGCACGAATATTTACATTTTCTAGTGTTTTAAGTCATTTAATATCAAATAAACAATAATAACAACAACGTGCAATATAGAATCCTACGTTCTTAACACCAATTCCAATAGTTTAGGCATCAGCTTTTTGGTCCCTAGCTCGCATATGCTAGTGTTCCACCCACGTATGTTACCTCAAGGGAAGCTTTTGCTTCAACAGCAAACGTATCCCATGAATCCACAACCAATACCACAAAATATGCCATTTTACTTGGAGACAGTGACCCAACATCCTCGTCAAGAAAGCATGCATGCGCGGCTGATATGGTGTATCTGTCCATGAGGATGAAATAGATATAAACATATTAAATAATCGCCACAAATATCTAACAAAAGCTGGTGGTTTGAAATCGAAGCATAGTAGCTAGAGTTTAAAGTCTCGTTTTAGCTTAGTGCACACCTCAAGTGCTTTTGTAACAATTCAGTGCATTATATTTTGACTTCAGGTTAATTCAGATTATTAGTTTTGAAGAGATTTTTTGTAGTTTTCAATGCAGGTTCGACCCAAGTCCTATCAGTATTTGCAGCAATATATCCCAATTATTTTTTAAGTATACGTTTGAAGTCATATACAAAAAACCTCAGTGGATAAAGACTTTACTGTTGTAAAATTTATCCAATGAGACCAATAGTTGAATGCTATTTGCAGCTGAATTAATTTCCTTCAAATAAATATTCGCCTAAAATGTCTCTCCACCAAAAAACTTCAATTCTCCTTTAACCTCTTATCATATTACAACATAAAGTCACAACAATCGTCATTCACTGACCCCGACCACCTAAAGTATTGCTACAAATATTACGAGGATCAGATTTTCAAACTTTATTATTTGTGAAAAAATCCAACAAACATTTCCCTTGTCATTGTCTGTGCATTATAATCAGCTGCCCAAATGTGAATAGGGATTTGATTTGTGATGCAAGGATACCATGAGTAGAATCATATATTTTACTTAATCTCGACGAAAAATAACATGCTAATTAAGATTTTACATGGCATAGCATTATAAATTGCGCCACAACGAAAGAACTACATGTTATTAGTGCATATGATTTTTTAACATAAGCATTTTACAAAAGCTGACAACTTGGACATAGACATATTTCGACCCCACAACAATGCATAATAGCATTCTTACATCAGTACTTCAATCTGTGTAACTAAAACAGTGCATCATATCATAACTAATAGTAGAATTTGTTTGAACTGAGCTCCACCATTACAATAACATCTAAACCAGAGAGCACACTACAGCTAAACCTCACACAAGCTTCTCACATCCACTTATCCTTATCCTTACTAAGCTACTTTCCTTTTGCTGCTGCCTTCATATCACTCATAGAACTAGTCAGGTTGGACATATTCACATATTTCTTGCCACCTCAAATATATGTTGGGGTATTAATTTGAACTTGAGAATTTTAACTCGACTAGGGCTTGTTTGGCTTACTTGTGTGCTCAGGGATACCATTTGGCTTATTTGAGGCTGTGTACTCAAACATTGTATCATTTGATCATATTGATTGAACGTCCAGGTGTGTTGACTGGTATGTTCAGCGTGTCATTCACCCACCCTTGCCCTTGGCTTTCAGCATTAGTCCAACTGCATCACTTGTTGCCTCTTCAACTATCTGATCTTGCCCAACTGTTTAAACCCCCTCGGTTATATCCTGTCCATTTCTAACACCTCTGGATCTCTTATTGCCTTTAGTCACTTGCTGCTTGGTGGAATTCTGCGGTGTAGGCTCAACCAATGCATGTTGTGTTGCAACATTAGGAACCTGAAATAACTTACTGAAATAAGAAAGTGCATTTAGAATAGAAGATTAGATTTTTCATTAACAATTGTTCATACCTCTTACACTCCATGTTGCACCATTGTCTGTCCACTGGTCTTAGTACCCACAGCCTGACATATGAAAAAGGTCATTAGTCATTGTTAATAGACATGTAATGAAATACTTGAAAAATCAACTATTACCTGTTTCTTAGAGAACTTTGGCTTTCCTTTTTTAGATCCTCTTCTGGATGATTCTCCAACGTCATATGTATCCACATGCACACCTCTTTCCATCACACTTGAAGTAGCTCCACATCCCTTATTTTGTTACACCCACTCTTATTATGGCCTTCCTGACCACAAACACCACATTTCACTATCTTCTGAGTCCTCTTCCATTTGGTAGGCTGCTTCCCGTTCTTCATTTAATCACTGGTTCATCTAGGCCTCTTCTTCTAGCCTATTTGGGTCTTCCAGCCTGTCTATCAGAGTTTGGTGGTAGTGGTGGTATATACACTGACTCACCCCATATAGCTATTCTACACACACTTGGGATTGTTGTTTCATACACCTGTTGGTATTTCTCCAGATGATACCATTCTAAGACAAAGTCCCTGGTTCTTCACCAGCAAGTAGTATGACAGATATTGCATGCTTGCAGTGAATCTCACTTAAATCCTATCTACTACATGTGCAGGTCTTATCAGCCAAAAATGTACACAATGTTGGGATCCATCATGGTCAGAGATTTGGTATTTGATCTCACTGGATTACATAGGGATGTAGTCAGAATGTTTGTCTACATTCTTGTTCAGTAACTATTGGATCTTAGGGAACAAGTGCACTATCTGGTTTGTTGGCTTCAACTTTTGCCACTTTGATGCACATGTATCTCTGTTGGTAGTGAGTCTTATTCATCAAACACTCTTTGATCCATTTCAGCATAGTCAAAATAGGCTTATCTCTTGTCTGCAAGACATTGTTGTTAAATATTTCACAGAAGTTGTTGAGAATCAGCTCCACTCTAGGGTGGCTAGTAAAAAAAGCCTTTCACCAGTGTTGAGGCGATTTTTCTTCAAACCATTGTGCAAACTCTGTCCCATATCATGTATCTTTCTCATTGCAGTCCTAAACTCCCCCTCGATTTTTTTAATTGCAGCATTTCAAACCAGATCACTGTAGTCTTCTCCTTTCAACCTAGCATTGAACATGTTCAAGATTAGGTGTCTGACACATTATCTGTGTGTGTGGCATAAGGGAATACAAGCCTAAATACTTCAATAAGTTCCATTTTCTTATCTTACATGAAGGTCAAATTTGAATGCTCTTTCAGTCCCAAATCTTGCTTCAGTATTCCAAGGAACCACTCCCCAATTCTCAATATCCTCCTTAGAAACCACTGCATATGCAATAGGGTAGATGGTGTTTGATGGATCTAGCCCTACAGCAGTTAAGAGCATTCCTTTGTGAGGACCTATCAGATGACACCCACCAACCCCACTGAATAGCCTACAACCAGCCTTTTAACCATCTTTCAATACCTTTAAGCATATACATTCAGTTAAACCTGACCTCACATCGTCCCTATCAGCATAATTGTGCCTGGATATGTTTTCTTCAACTCTTCAACATAACCCCATAACCTTGAATACTGATAAGCATGAGTTCCTTCTAAGTTATCCATTATCTTCCTCTTGGCTCTATAAGACTGTGACTAAACATTCACATTATTATGTTTGATTGCATCTAATCTTAATGTCTTAGCAGCCGTAGTTGGGTCATAGCAAAATCACTCACTTACTTCTCAGTTAACCATGTTGACTTCATGTTTTTAACTTAGAAAGTATATCCACAACTGTGGCTTGGGTTATACTCTCTTATCTTGAAAGTTTTCTCATTTTTCACTTTCACTGCATGCATCTTCCAGGGGCATTTATCACTGTCACAAACTACATAAATTCTGCTAGAGTCACTTTTTTTAAATTTCAAGTTTCTCCTAGTGTTAGTAGCATGAGACTGAACAGAAAACCTAATTTGTTTCTTATTTGTGAATAGCATTCCTAACTGAAAGATAGGAGTAAAGATGTCTTAAGTGTTAAAGATGATCGGCTCATCTTCTTCACTATCAAATTCATGATTATTAATAGGGGCCTATACAACCACTATGTCCTCCTCACTATAGTCATCATCACTGGCATCCTCACTATTCTCACCAGCTAATTCTTTGCACTAGAACCAAAAAATGCATCAAACTCCATGTCATCTCCACTCTATTCTTTTGACAATGTGTAGCTATCTCCCTCAGAACTACTATTCTCTGTATCTCCACCTTTATTGTTTATAAAAAAATGGCTCCCACACTGATCCAAACATCCGTTCATCCCCTTCACCTTCATTTGCACTAGCACCCCCTCTCTTGCTTATTCATTAAATCAGCTAGTTCTTCAATACCAACTACATCATCAGCTACATATATCTCTACCATCTTCACCTTCATTTACATTATCCCTATTCTTGGACTCATCATCTGCACTAACATCCCTTACTTCCTGATTAACCTCACCTTCAGTAACATCCCTCCCTTCCTCACTAACTTCATCTGCTTCTTGTACATTTACTGTATTACCCTCTAACACTTCATTAAATTCAAGACCCTCACGAGAATCTTCTTCATCACATTCATTAACCTTAACACCTTCTTCCCTTTCTGTATCCTCACTAGACTAAGATTCACCAGATTGATTAACAAAGTTGTATCCATACAACTCAAGTTCCCTAACTCTTAGACAACCAATGAAGTAATTTCTCAAATCAATATCACCCAGAACCAGAACAAACCATCCTCTAACTTTCACATAATAACGCTTGCTACCCCTTATATCAAGCTGAAGACATAATCACGCAAGATTTCATGCGTAATACTCTCGACAGTAATGTAGTCAAACTTACTTTTTGTACCTCCATAATAGGTGTGAACTGGGCGGTAATGAAATTTTCCATTGTTGTGTAACGTGACTGTTATGTCAAATATCCTCGGGTCTGCGACAAAAGCAACAATGCTCAATTAAAAATTTGGAAAAAGAAAAAAATTGCAGTCAAAATGTGAAAGGGGGGACCATGAAAACTACACCCCATATATTCCCTATCAGACCCACATTAAATCCAATAAACAACGCATTTCAACACCCCACCCACACGCATTATGTTAAACAATAATCAAACCCTAATCAAAAAGCAAACTTACATTATTTAGGATTACCTCATTCGACATCTTCTCCGGTGTGAAGTTTAGACATTTAGTAGTAGACAAACAAACGTAATATGCGAGAAGCAATGAGAAAGTACAAGAAATTTTGGGTAGATTGAAGAATTTTATTTGCCAAGGTTTTTTCCCCGCAGAGAATTAGGGATTAGGGTTAATGGTTTTGGACGAGTAAATGTGTTGGTAAAATGTTTAAGTGTTTTAAAAATTGCTTTTTTGAGTTGGAAAATACAGGTGGCACGCGATTTTACTAGTGGAATGACGTTTTAGCCATTGGGAGTCCATGTGGGCAAAAAGCCATTTGCGTGCCGATTGGGCATATTTTGCAGCAAAAATCGAAACGTATAATGCAAGATCCCTGTCCAAAAAGTTACAGGACAAAAGTGCAAAATGGCCAAAGTTAGTGGGCAAAAAAAAGCATTTATGCCTAAAGTTTTCAACTTACTCTTAATAAACTTTGACCATAACTTTAAATTACTTTTTAAATCCTCAAATCCATTTTGTTTGGTAAACAAACTTCCATTTAAAAAGAAAGTTCATACATAGCACTAGTTGTTCAAAAAAATCAATTACAACTATCTTTTTCCAAAAAACTCTCATGGGAGTAGCATTGAGGGGATAATTCAATCACAATTTTATCCTTGTGCCTCTCCTACAATTTGGTGAGTAATGGTGTTAGCTTCCCGTCCAATATTGGAGAATTCTCAAACAAGGTAACATTTCAAGATATAGTGCAGAAAAAATAAAAACCATCATTACAGATGATTTGGGAGACGACTGGAGACATTAATTTTCGAAAATGACCTTGTTCAATCCCAAAATAAACTTAAGTCCTCTTCTGTCGAGCCTCTAATTACTGTAAAAATTGTACTTGAAGAACCATAACTTAAAGGAGAAAAAAAAGATAGATCTCTAACCATTCATCTCTACAACTATTTCTAAATATATGTAGTTCAATGGTTTTTGGAGTGTGCTTACACCGGATTTTGGTGGAGAAAAGGAGAGGGAAAAAAACCAAAAAAGAAAATTTAAATAGGAGAGAAAAAAAATGAAAGAGGATAGGAAAATTGAACGACAAGAGAGAAAATTTGTACATTTTCTTGATATATTTGTCCTTTTATATTTCCTTTTAGAAGAGGATAAAATGGTCATTTTATAAGATCCATTAATTGTTTGACCTTATTTCAATTATAGGGAGTCACTGGTATTAACTCCCTGATATTACTAAAACTTGAAGGGGCGTTAGAATTCTTCGACCAAACCTTAAGAGTGTTACTAATATTATCCAATCATGTATTTCATGCCATTTAATCTAAGTCTTAACTTAGACCTATATGCAGAGGAGAGGAACCGGAAAGATGAGCAGAGTCAAAAATATTGCAGACTTGAATATTCAAACTATTATCATTAGTGCAGAAGGAAGATAAAATAACAGAGCCTCATAAATACATTCATATATCTTCTCCTAAGATGTCATATTCACATTTTGCAGCATTTGAGGACATTGCGTGTGGTCCAAGCTACAACACAATGAATTCTACCTTTTAACATAATAATTATAGATCGAATCATAAATAACAGAGTCCCTTAACCTACAATTGAAAGGCTATAAGAGAGACCACCAATTGTCAACTAGGGAGTCATCAGTTTAATGTTTTTCATACCAGGCATTTAATATGTTGTGAGATGCACAAATATATACATTTTTAAGTGTTTTAAGTCATTTACTATCAAATAAACAACAATAACAACAGAGTGCAATACAATCTTACGTAAGTTCTTGACACCAATTCCAGTAGTTTAGGCATCAGCTTTGTGGTCCCTAGCATATGCTAGTATTCAACCCACGTATGGTGCCTTAACATAAGCTTCTGCTTCTATAGAAAATGTATTCCATGAATCCACAGCCAATACCACAAAATCTGCAATTTTACCAGAAGAGAGTGACCCCACATCCTCATCAAGAAAGCATGCACGGGCAGCTGATATGGTGTATCTGCCCATGAGGATCAAATACATATAAACATATCAAATGATCGCAACAAATATATAATAGAAGCTGGTGGTATGATATCGTAGCATAGTAGCTAGAGTTTGCAATAAATTTTTGCTTTAGATTAGTGCACTACTCAAGTGCTTCAGTAACAATCAGTGCATTGACTTCAGGGTAATTCAGATTATCAGCTTTGAAGAGATTTTTCGTATTTTTCAATGCAGGTTCTACCTAGGTCCTATCAATATTTGCAGAAATATATCCCAATCATTTTTGAAGTCATATACAAAGGACTTCACTGATAAAAACTTTACTGTTGTAAATTTATCTAATGACACCAATAGTTGAATGCTATTTGTAGCTGAATTAGTTTCCTTCAAACCAATAATCGCCTCAAAGGTCTCTCCTCCAAAAAACTTCAGTTCTCCTTTAACCTCTATCATATTACAGCATAACTGAAGTCACGAAAATCGCCATTCACTGATCCCAACCACATAAAGTATAGCTACAAATATTATAATTCTATGTGGAAAATTCCAACAAACATTTCCTTTGTTATTGTCTGTGCATTATAATTATCGATAACGGATACTACAATTCCAACATAGTGCTCAGGTGACAGAGAACTCATGTGAGATGGATAATAATAGTACAAAAGATTTTGGGAACACGTGGAACTTAGCCGTTCAAAGCATCATTTATTGTAATGCTTTCTGATGGAATCCAGGCATTTTCCCAAGCAGAAGGTACTCTTTTGATGGTTGTCTTCATGTTCCTCAAGGGGTCGATATCGGCTACCTGAAGGGAGAAATGAATACTCAGCAACAAGTTTGGAGCTTCACTAGCAAGTTACAGAATATGCTGCAACCAAAATATACAGGTATCTAATATTTCTCACAGGCCAGTCGGAGCCAAGTGCTATTTGCGCATTGCTCGAAAGGAGTGAACGGAATAAATAAGATCCTCAATTTGCCCTCTCAGGCCCAAGTTTCTTTATACCTGAATCAGCATCGTCCAATTGGTGATCAGGCTGTGTCATCAATTCGAATTACAAGTGTGATCAGCTAGAAGTATTATTGGAAATAATCCCATGAACGTAATTAAGGTTTTATTATATGTCGTATCTGAAAGACTAATGAACATAATTATACTTAATTGAATCCAAATCAATGATTTCAATTCATATGATACTACGGAAAGCAACACCTGTTAATTGCAAAAAGAATACATTATCAGTTTTAATTCTTTGTTCTCACAATCCAATATGTGACATGCAGTAATTATAAAAGCTAGGCTAGCTAGCCTTCTACTCATCCTTCCTATTACAGCTTTACCTATCTTATTTGCAGGTGGAGGTGGTGGCCGGGGGAACAAGACAAAAGCTCATAACACCCAGGAGTTGCTTCATGAGGTTCCACGATCAGTTGCGCAAATGTGAATAGGGGTTTGATTTGTGATGCAAGGATTCCATGAGTAGAATACATATATCCTACTTAAACTCGAAAAAACATTAAATGCTAATTAATCTATTTACATGGCCTAACATTATAACAACAAAAGAACTACACGTTATTAGTGCATATGATTCTTCAACATAAGCATTTTACAAAAGCTGACAATCTGGACATAGACATATTCCGACTCCACATCAGCATCTAAGTTACTTTAGTAAGACTAATGGCTACATGGAAAGGATCACAGAAATATGTCTACTGCTTTTCAATATCCAAAATTAAAATGTTAGCAAAAACCTGTACAGAGCAACAACTTCTCGTTTGACAAACCTGGCTTCGGTTCCAAAAGCCAAATGTTGAGCATGCTCAATCTGCACATTGTCATGGTAGTCACTATGGCAACACTTGGAAATACTATACCAAAAACTATAACTGCACAGCAACATAAGTATTAAATGTTGAATACCCTAAATATAAGAGTTGAACTTACCCTAAACCTTCGGTCCCTCTTTCCATTCTTAGCAGCTAATGATTTGTACAAGTCCAAAATTAAGTCATTGGCCCTATCACCAATGACATGAATACGAACCTGCAATTGAACTTAAAATGCTATAGATATGCATACATATGTTTCTGATCTAATAAGGAGAGGCTGGCATTTTGCTTAAAAACAGAAAAAGCACCTGAAGGCCAGCTTTCTCAGCACAGTCAGTCATGTCGTATAGCTTATCCATATCTGCAACTTGCAGGCCACGGTTGGACGGTTCATCAGCATAAGGCTTCAGAAACATAAGAAAAGATGGATGGAAACTCATATTTCACACAGCTAAAACTGAACTCAAGTGGGTGGAAATTAAACAACTCAATAGATCATATATATGAAAATTGTGAAGTTGTGTAGTCTAAGTTCTCTTCAACCAGAAGGAGGAGAGATTCTCGTTCTTGAATGCCTTTTCTAATAGAATAATTATTCTCACCTCATGTAGCAGTGCGCTACTAGATCCCAGAGATCCATCGGCAAAAGACTTCAAACCACCTAAGTAAAGCCACTAGCTCTTCTTACGACCCACTTGATTAATAAGTTCCTACACAAGCAACAGTAGATGTCGATAAGGAAGACAAGCAAGAAGTTCTTATATCTGGACTTAAGTATCCAATATACTATCTCACGCATGTTTGCCATAAGAAAAGTGTAGCTCCTTGAATTTATAGAACAAACCATGTTTCATGAACTCCTGGACTCAATCTCTGCTTTAAAAAGCCAAAAATCAAATTCAAATTTCAGAAAAAAAAAAAAAAAAAGAAGAACACGATAAACTTTTTTAAACCGCGGTCATTGTATCATTAGATCATATCCCATGACCAGATGGAAGAAAACATGCTCAAATACTGATATGCAAAGATAAAGGAACCAAACCATCAAAAGTTTAAAATAACTTTTAAGTACATGTTACCGTGTCCATGTCTCGATCGAAAAATACAAGCAGACCCTGATTTTCATCTTTCCTGATATATCAGCCCATCAGTAAACATCTGCAAGTACCACAAAAACAGAAGTAAAACATGAAAACACATATTGTTCAAAGTTATTGAAATAGACACAAAAGTGTCCATTGCACTATAGTGACACAAAGGTGTTTTCTTTCGTCTCACTGTTTGACAGTGTCTTACTTAAATTATGCAATTAAGCGAACCTATAACAATTTCTTATACTAAATCTTTTTATTGCAACTGGAACCTGATAAATCTTCCCACGAGAGCTCTGGTGATGCACCAGGAAAATATCGCCCAACATCAACAACTGTTGTCACACCCCTCCTTAAGGCATAATCGCTAGCTCTCAGCAGAGCTTCCCTTCTCTCCTCCACTGAGACCTCTGGGATGTGGTCCAGGATAAGCTTCATCTCTGAATCAGCCAATAAACCACTAGGTTCTCCACATTATGATAAAGTGACAGGAGAATATACATATCAGAATTTGGTCTCAAATTCTTTACATTTCAGGTGTATGAAAACAAAGGGATGCAAGAAAACGAACCGAGGAAGGTTATTGTAACAGAACTTCTATGATTTCTCCCGTAAATTTCAAAATTTACTCCCAAGAGGGTAATTGAGATGCCATGCAGCTTAAAAGGTATTTCCTTGCGAGTAGGACAAAAAGCTTTCTGTATTCCTTGAGGTAAGAAAGCCGAACTTATTGCTTACTTACACAGAAAAAGGTAAAGAAAAGTTTGTGCTTCAGATGCAGAGCGCCATGCAACGAGCAACCACTATTGAATTTACATTAGTGTAAAGTTAGTCTTACTTTATTCCCAATATGCTCTACTCTCACTCAGCTTTCTCAAAGAGTCTTCTATTCCCATGTATATTTGTTCTTCTAAACTTTATTCATCTCTTTGTCCACTACCAATTTCCGAAAATCTTCAGACGTATTCCAGAATCAACAAACAGATACTTATTTCAAGTATATAAGTTATAGCTTTTCCGTGGTTCCTATGTAGTGGACAAAAATATTTTGAGAAGTAGCCCTATTTCCTCAATAACAACCAAGTCTTTAATCTTAGATGGCCTTATTTCCACCTCTGTAAAATTAAATCTGAGAATTAAGTACAAAAATTACTCTACTAGTTTAAAACTTACTTTCCTATTTATCCTCAGAATCTGAGAAACATAGCATTATGATCTTCTGTTGACCTAAGTTTAAGCATGGATCCATGTAAAGTCAAGAAATTTTTCTTTTTGATTAACTAGAAAAATCAATAACTGAAGGAACTCTGAAACAGCAACAATTTTGTTTCAGTTTTTTTTTTCCACTGCAAAGCCCCAATACAAAAGCTTATAATCCAGTCTATACCAGTGTTCAGTGATAAGGCTAATATTATATAGTGTCACAGAAAGTTGTATTCCAGATTCAAATATTTGGTAAGAGTTTTAGTATCTAAATAAGGTAAGCTTAATTGATAGATCATAGAAGGTATGCCAATCCACCAACTAAAAGCAGTTTAAACAAAGAAAGAATAACATTGATAGGTACAATACCTCCAGCACTGTTTCTCATCACAGCTCCACCATCCGGATCCACAGTGTTATTAGATATTCCAGTAATATTTGGCACTAGGGAGTTAGCCAAGCCCATATGACCATCCATTCTCGTCCGCCAGACCTGCCATTTGAGTCATTTAAAAACAGGACATTTGATGTTAAATAGCAAACATGAAAAATGGAATACAAACTTATTACAGGATTATGAGGAGTAATATCGTCAATCCAGGAGGCCGTTGGTAACTCTTCTCCCCACAGATCATTGTTCCAACCACCACCCAGTAACCAAGATTCATGTTGCATATCTAGAATGAGATCCAACCAGCAAATCAGAGAAGTGCCCATAGTCAAATACACCATATATATACACGGAAGAATGATCAACAAACTTCACTATGTGTGCAAGCATAAGGGAAAAAATTAAAGATAAATGTAGGGAGAATAATACGTTATGCACTAGCCAAAAGTTCAGATAAACCTGCATCAACACTTGTTCTCTTCATAGCTCTTAGTTTCGTTGTCCATGAAAACCAATGGCGAGAACCACAACATCTGGCATGTTTGCACCAGCCTTGGAGAACAATTCTTCAGGGAAGAAAGTCGTTTGACATGATGCATCATCCTTGGAACTGCCTTTATAATATTCTTGCAACCACACTGGACGCATGGCCTTCCGGTCCTATCAAATTCCAGAACATCAGTTTTCAAGCAACTAAGATTGAACATCAGTTTTCAGTTTAGCAACTAAGATTTTTGTAGAGTTTAAACCGATCAAACGATTGTTTAGTTACCAAACAAAACCGTATCAAAAACGATCAAGAAAAGAGTGATCAGATCAACCAAAACCAAGCAGAACAGAGTTAGAAAAAAACACACACAAACACGCAGCGATTTTTACGTGGTTCGCGTTTGAATCAAATCGATCCAAACCTACATCCACAGTGTGATTTACTATAGAACGAGTGTATGAGAGAATATCCCTCAAGAAATTAAAATGATTCAACTGAAAACTGATGCGCACAAGTGCCTTAAATAGGCTGCAACACTCAGCCTCAAAACAGAAAGTTATAACTAACTTTCAAACTGAAACTTTCCAGATTCGGTTAACTCCTAACTAACTCAGTTTAAGCTAATTAATCAGGTGCTAACCTCACTAATTTCAGCAAGTTATGAACTAATATCCGCACAATTCTCCACCTTAGTTCATACACTGCTCAACCAACCACTCAAACCAGCCTAAACCAGGCTATTCATCCTACAGCTGCCCAAGCTCCAAGCAGTAGCTGAATTTCCCACTTGGCAACACCTTTGTGATCATATCAGCAGGATTGTGCTAAGTTGCAATCTTCTGAATTAGCACCTCTCCTCTTGTAATGATCTCTCGAACAAAATGCAACTTTATGTCAACATGTTTTGTTCTCTCATGGTATACTTGATTCTTGGACAAGTGTATAGCACTTTGGTTGTCACAGAACATTGTGATGATCTCTTCTTGAACCCTCAGTTCCTTACACATCCCCTCCAACCATATTGCCTCTTTAACAGCTTCAGTTAAAGCAATATATTCTGCCTCAGTTGTGGATAAAGCCACTACCTTCTGCAAACTTGCCTTCCAACTGATTGTTGTTCCAAATGCAGTGAATATGTAACCTGTAAGAGACTTCCTAGTGTCCAAACAACGTGCATAACCAGAATCCACAAATCCTTCAGTAGCTACCCTTCGATCCTTAGCTCCACCATAAACCAGAACCTTGTCAAGAGTTCCCCTGATGTATCTCAGAGTCCATTTCAAGGCTTTCCAGTCCATTCTTCAAGGATTTTCCATGAATCTGCTAATGATGCTAACTACATATGCAATGTCAGGTCTTGTGCATACCATAGCATACATTAATGAGCCAACTGCATTTGCATAAGGAATTGAGCTCATGAACTCCTTATCTTCTTCAGATTTTGGTGATTGATCACTGCTTAATCTGAAACTGCTGTGACAGAGGTGTGTTTACTGATTTTGCTTCAATCATTCCAAGATTCTCCAATACTTTCTTCAAGTAACTCTTCTGAGACAAGTATAGAACACCTTTGCTCCTCTTTCTACTAATTTCCATGCCAAGGATCCTTGTTGCAGGACCAAGATCCTTCATTTCAAATTCACCTTTCAACTAACCCTTTATGCTCTCAACTTCACTTCTGTTGTTGCTTGCTATGAGTATCATCCACATAGAGTAGCAAGATAATGAAGATATCTTCTGAGGTGAACTTGAAATACACACAAGTATGAAACTTGCTCCTTATGAAATCAACCGAGCTCATAAATTCATCAAACCTTCTGTTCCATTGCCTTGGAGATTGTTTGAGTCCATAAAGAGATTTTTCCAGTCTGCACACAAAATCCTCTTTTCCCTTGACTTCAAACCCTTCAGGTTGCTTCATGCGTATGATTTCATCAAGTTTTCTATATAGGAAAGCTGTTTTCACATCCATTTGCTCAAGTTTAAGGTCACACTTTGCAACTAGAGCCAATAGTATTCTGATAGATCTATGTTTTACCAGTGTTGAGAAAACATCATTATAATCGATCCCTTCTCTTTTAGTGAACCCCCTGGCAACCAGTCTTGCCTTGTACCTCTCATCCTCAACACCTGGTATCCCTGGTTTCTTCTTGTAAATCCATTTACAACTCACAACCTTTGAGCGTTTAGGCTTCTCTGTCAGAACCCAAGTATTGTTTTTCATGAGAGATTTCATCTCTTCCTGCATAGCATCTATCCATCTCTTCTTGTCTTTACTTCTCAGTGCATCTTGGTAATGTTTAGGTTCATCATCAAGTACATTACTTGCTGCAACTAGAGAATAAGCTAGGAGATCAGCATATCCATACCTACTAGGAGGTTTTATATACCTTTTTGTTCTGTCTCTTGTCAGCATGTATGTCTCCTCTTCCTGCTGATTTCCTTCACTTTCATCCTCTGCATCATGAGTGTCGTGTTGTTCATCTTCATATAGGAGCCAATTTCCAGCTGTATTCTCTCCTGAATCCACAGTTGGCTCCATCTCAAACTGAAATTCTTCTGGTTTTTCTATATCTTTAGCAAGTGTCTTCTCTGTAGTATCAACTTGCTCATGCTTCTTGTGTGCCATTTCAGATTCATTGAATACCACATCCCTACTAATGATACACCTCCTGTGTCCAGCTTCTAAACACCATAGTTTGTAAGCTTTCACACCCTCTGGATAACCAATGAACATACACTTTAATGCTCTAGGCTCAAGTTTGTCTTGTCTGACATGAGCATAAGGGAAACATCCAATCACTCTGAGCCTACTTAGATCAGGGGCATGACCTGACCATGCTTTTTCTGGAGTTTTCATGTTTAATGTTGATGAGGGTTATCTATTTATCAGGTAAGCAACTGTCATCACAGCTTTAGCCCAGAATACCTTTGTAGAGATGCATTGTTTATCATGTATCTCACTCTTTCAAGTAGAGTTCCGTTGAATCTCTCAGCTAACCCATTTTGTTGTGGAGTACCTACAGTTGTTCTATGTCTAACAATGCCATTCTCCTTGCAGAAATTGTTGAATTCTTCATAACAAAACTCAAGTCCATTGTCTGTCCTTAACCTCCTAAGCTTCTTCATTGTCTGGTTTTCAATCAAAGTTTTCCAAGACTTGAACGTGGCAAACACTTCATCTTTTGTTTTCAAAACATAAACCCACAGCTTCCTAGAGTAATCATCAACAAGATTTAAGAAGAAATACCTGGCACCAGAATGTGATTGAACTCTTGTAGGCCCCCACCGATCAGAATGTATGTAATCCAGTGTCTCCTTTGTTCTGTGAACTCCTATGGTGAATTTCAGTCTGAAAGACTTGCCAAGAACACAATATTCACAAAAACTGAGCTTCTCCGGTTTATCAGAACCCAACAGGCCTTGTTTACTCAATTCTATCAAGCCTTTTTCACTCACATGACCCAATCTTTTGTGCCACAGTTCCACCTTTGTCAATGACTTACTTTCAACTGTAGCAGCAGTGTCTTTACTCACTTCTCCTTTAAGAAAGTATAGGTTACTCCTTCTGTGCCCTCTCATTACCAACTGAGATCCCTTTTTAACACTTAACACACCATTGTGACAGTGGTAGACAAGTCATTTCTTGTCAAGCTCACCCATAGATATCAAGTTTCTTTTCAGTTTCGGTACATATCTTACCTCTCTCAAAAGCCTGGTTTTCCCATCATGTAGCTTGAATCTCAAAGATCCAATCCCCTCCATTTTACATGGTTCATCATTTCCTAGCAATACAATTCCTCTTTCTTTCTCTGTATACTCTTCAAACCATTCTATATTTGTTGTCATATGGAATGAACACCCTGAATCCATAACCCACTGTACATCAAAGTTATCATCTATCACCACTCACCACCAACACATCTACAGACTCATAGCCATCTTGTGCAATTGCTGCATTCCTTGATTCATTTCCTCCATTCTCAGGCTTCTTGTTAAGCCTCTCAGGGTAGAATCTCCTGATGTGTCCCTCCTTGTGACAATGATAGCACTCTTTTGAGTTATTTTCACCAGTTTTCTGTTGTTCCTTATTCTTCTTTTTGTCAAACTTGTTCTGTTTCTTGGACCCTTTTCCCTTTAATACAAGTCTTTCACCTTAAACAGAGTTCTTAGAGTCATTCCTATGATTCAATTCTCTTGAGTTTATAGCAGATTGAACATCATTCAAAGTCAAAAATTCTCTATCATAGATCAAGGTATCCCTGAAATGACTAGAAGACTTAGGCAAAGAACACAATAGCATCAATGCCTGATCCTCATCTTCCACAGTAACATCAATGTTTTCAAGATCCAAAATCAGCTTATTAAAGCTGTCCATTTGTTCTTCTATTGATTTATCTTCTGACTTCTTAAAAGAAAATAGAGCTTGTTAAGATAGAGACGATTTACCAGAGATTTAGTCATGTAGAGGCTCTCAAGTTTCAACCACACGCTAGATGCACTTGTCTCCTTTGAAACCTGCCTCAAGACTTTATCTCCAAGGCTCAAGATTATAGCACTGTGTGCTTTCTCAAACATAATCTTCTTTGCCTTTTCATCCATATTTTTTTCAATGCTTGATTCATTCAGAGCATCAAGCAAACCTTGATGAACCAACAGTGCTTTCATCTTCAGATGCCACAAACCAAAATCGTTCAAACCAGTGAACTTCTCAACATCAAATTTAGCAGTCGCCATGTTCAACCAATTGATCTCGCTCCACGTTCACCGCACCAATTTGTAGAGTTTAAATCGATCAAACGATTGTTTACACACCAAATATGAAGTTACCAAACAAAACTGTATCAAAAACGATCAAGAAACGAGTGATCAGATCAACCAAAACCAAGCAGAACAGAGTTATAAAATTAGCCAGAAAAACACACACAAACACGCATCGATTTTTACGTGGTTCGCGTTTGAATCAAATCGATCCAAACCTACATCCACAGTGTGATTTACTATAGAACGAGTGTATGAGAGAATATCCCTGAAGAAATTACAATGATTCAACTGAAAACTGATGTGCAGAAGTGCCTTAAATGAGCTGCAACACTCAGCCTGAAAACAGAAAGTTATAACTAACTTCTAACTAACTTTCAAACTGAAACTTTCCAGATCCGGTTAACTCCTAACTAACTCAGTTTAAGCTAATTAATCACGTGCTAACCTCACTAATTTCAGCAAGTTATGAACTAATATCCTCGCAATTTTAACTCGGACGCCAAAATCAAATATATATATTAAGAAAGAGAGATAATCCATGATTTGCCATTGTAATGCTGTAAAGAAGTAAGTTCATATACACAATTCTAAATATTTCAACATTATTTGCCAGATTGACAAACGCTACGAATATATTGACTAAACATATGCTGTAGTTCTTTATGTCCGTGTACAACATTCTGTGAATTATAGACTCATTAGTTAATTACATGCATCCATAATTTTTACAGCAAGAAGCCCCAAAATTAACAAAGAGATTAAAAGACCAAAGCAACAACAATAACATCAAACATGAAGAAGGTAAATAGAATCAATATGAGACTTGAAAATAACATCAAATGCAAAAATCAGATAGTACCGCAAATTCATTTGCCATAAAGAACGCGCTGCTCCAAGGAGAACAATGTCGTGAAGAGTATTTTGGGGGTGAAATTAGTTGAAGAGGAATTAGGGTTTGATTTGGGTATTTTGCAATTTAGGGATGAGAGTCGCATTAGTTTATTTAAATCTCATTTTGGTTAAGTCGCGTTAGTCATACGTCGGCCGTTTTGGGTTATGCTGAGGACGCGTTTTATTTAATTGTCTAATTGTTTGGGTATCTTAGGTTATTTTCTACTTTATGATTATTATGCTTTGTGTAGGCTTTATGCCAAACATTATGATGTCAGGTTCTGTTACAAAAGGCCTACAGTTGTACTGGGGAGATCATTCTGAAATATATGCACTTGAGTATTTTCTCTTTCTTCCTTATTCTGTACGAACTCTTTCTCTCACTTTGCAGCTGGAATCTTCAGTCCAGTTTCTACCTTTCTTCTCAAGTAAACCTGAAAAACAAGTAACAAAAAATAGAGATAGTATCATTCATAACATTGGCCTCAGAGCAGTAAAATCATGTGCGCTACTCTGATCAAAAGCAAGAAACAATGGCACCAAACAACACAACACGCATAGAGGGACTAGAAAGTGGGCACCAAACACTCCAGGAGGGACAACGTATGATAGAAGCGAGATCGAAGCACTGAATAACACAATGGCACAGATTTTGCAGACACTAAAAAACAACCAGGCAAGGGAGGCCACAAACACCAGCACGTTCAAGGTAGGATCTTCACACCAAACACCTGAGAGGAACCCATCAGACGCTAGAATTCTCAATATTCCAGCACCACGCCCACAAAATTTCAACAAAAGAGGTCTACGCTTTGAGTGTCTTTGTTTTGATGGAGATAACCCCCGAGGATAGATAAGGAAATGTCAGAGGTATTTTCTCTGAAACAACGTGTCTGGTTTTGAGAAAATTATGGGAGCAGTGATGAGTATGGATGGTATGGCTGAGGTTTGGTATCTTGACAACATAGAGGGGAGAGAAGGAATGAGATGGCCTGTGTTTAGAGATATGGTGATTGAAAGGTTTACCTCTGCCAAAAGGGAAAACCTAATAGGAGAATTTAAAAAGTTAAAACTGATGGGGACCGTGGATGACTATATACAAAAGTTTGAAGAGTTGAAAGCTTATACGGGTCAGAGAAATAGGCACCCTGATGAGGACTATTTCATCAAAAGTTTTTTGAGTGGGTTAAAAGAAGACATCAGAGTGATGGTGGAGATGCTTCTACCCACTACACTGAACCAGGCCATATATATGGCGAGAAAATAGGAGGTCCAAGTGGACAATTTGAGTAGGCATTACAAGGGAGCAGTGAGGGGTAATGCTACTGAATTTAAACCTAAGACAGGGCCTAATATGATGGTTGAATCAGGAAGGAGTTCAGCTAGGCCTGAGAGATATCCTCCTATCAAAAGACTATCACCTGAAGAAATGGATAGTAGGAGAAGGAGGGGACTCTCATTCAATTTTGAGGAGCCTTATCACATAGGCCACAAATGTAAGCATTTATTTGTGATCTTGGGTGAAGAGGAATCTGAGGAGGAATCTGAAGCTGAAACGGGTTAAGCATACAAGATTTCTTTTCATGCCATGTCTGGACAGGTGGTGACAGACACTATCAAGCTGGTGGGTAAAGTGAAGGGGACTTTGATGAACATTTTAGTTGACACAGGGAGCACCCACGGTTTCATGGACATAAACACTGCCAAAAAACTGAGATGCCCTTTGGAGATCACTAAACTACTGACTGTAACAGTAGCTGATGGAGGGAAAATGAGGTGCAACTCCAAGTGCTCTAACTTTCAGTGGGAGATAAATGACAAAGTGTATAGAGCAGATGCCAGGATCATTAATCTAGGGGGTTGTAACATAGTGATGGGTGTTGATTGGTTGAAGGGTCTGGGATATGAGGAGGAGGGGCAGCAATGTGTACTCAAGGGAGTAAGAACAGAGGTGGAGATGAAGGCTATGACTGAGAGTGGTTTCTCAAAGTTACTAAAGAAAGGCTGGCAGTCAGTGTGTAAGTCTATGTATGATCACCCCTGTGGGTCAAGACAGAAATGAATCTGACCCTGAGCAGTTACAGGGGATCCTACAAGAGTTCTATGACTTATTTGAGGAACCCAAGACATTGCCACATGAGAGAGGTCAGAAGCATGGGATTGAGCTGATAGAGGGAGAAGTTGCATTTAAACAACACCCATACAGGTATTCTTATATGCAAAAAGAAGAGATTGAGAAATTAGTCAAGGAGATGCTGGATTCTGGACTAATCCAAGATAGTAATAGTCCATTTTCATCCCCTGTACTACTTGTTAAAAAGAAAGATGGTCGTTGGCGCTTTTGTGTAGACTATAGGAAGTTAAACTCATTGACTGTGAAGAATAACTACCCTATACCCTTGATAGAGGTCCTATTGGATGAGTTGGCACTTGCTAGAGTGTTTTCAAAAGCGGATCTAAGGGCAGGATACCACCAGATAAGGATGAAGGCTGAAGATATCCCTATGACAACTTTTGTCACTGATTTTGGGCACTATGACTTCAGGGTCATGCCTTTTGGCTTGACTAATGCCCCTACTACATTTCAGGCCTTGATGAACAAGATCTTTAAGGTACAACTAAGGAGAACACTGCTAGTGTTCTTTGATGACATTCTAATTTTCAGTGCAACTATGGCGGAACACCAGACACATCTACACTTGATTTTTACTGTTCTGAGGCAACATAGGTTGTTTGCTAAGAGGTCCAAATGCACTTTTGGACAATCGAGAGTTGAGTACTTGGGGCACATCATTGAGGGTGGAGTTGTGGGTGCTGACCTTCAGAAGATACAGTGTATAATAGATTGGCCCAAACCACATAATGTCAAGGCTCTTAGGGGTTTCTTGGTTTGATTGGATATTACAGGAAGTTCATTAGACACTATGGGGTGATTGCCAAGCCCTTGACTGACATGACAAAATATGGGGGTTTTTCATGGAGTGAACAGTCAGAGGAGGCTTTCAACAAGTTGAAAAAGGCAATGACAGAAGCCCCTGTCTTACAATTGCCTGATTTCAGAAAGCCATTCACTGTTGAGACAGATGCTTGCTATTATGGGCCATGGGCTGTGTTGAGCCAAGAGGGGCACCCTATTGCCTATATTAGCAGAGCCTTGGGACCTAAGAATATGGGGTTATCAGTGTATGAGAAGGAGTTCTTGGCTATAATCCTCGCCATTGATAAGTGGAGACCTTACTTGTTGCAAGGTCAATTCACTATCAGGACAGACCAGCACAACTTGAAATACTTGCTTGATCAGCAGATATCCACACCCTTGCAACAAAAGTACATGACTAAGTTGCTAGGGTATGACTACAGAATAGAGTATAAGAGAGGGAGGGATAATGAGGCAGCTGACCATTATCCAAAAGGGAAATCTTGGAGGGAGTTTGCAACTCTATCACTACAGTACAACCTCAGTGGGTTCAAGAGTTGCAAGAGAGCTATGGAGGGGATGTTGTGGCACAAGAGTGTATAACTGAGTGTCTCTTGCAACCCTACATTGTATCACTGTACTCATACCAAAACAATGTTTTGAAGTACAAGGGTAGGGTTTATGTTGGGAGTTCAACTCAATTAAAGGAGAAGTTGGTGAAACTAATGCATGATAGTAGTGTGGGAGGGCACTCAGGGGTACAAGGTACTTATAAAAGGGTACAATTGACCTTCTTACGGCCTGCGATGAGGTCATTTGTTAAGGAACTCATCTCTTAGTGTGTTGTGTGCTAGCAATGTAAACATGAAACTAGTTATCCTGGATTACTACAACCTCTTCAAGTTCCTGAACAAGCATGGCAACACCTAACTATGGACTTCATCGAGCAGCTACCTAAGTCAGGAGGGAAAACACAATCAGTGTGGTGGTAGACAGATTCATTAAGTACTCTCATTCCATTACACTTACTCATCCTTACAATGCAACTAGCCTAGCTAACCTTTTTCTTGACTCTATCTACAAGCTACATAGTATACCTACAAGTATTACCTCAGATAGAGATAAGATATTTACTAGTGAGATTTAGAAGAAGTTGTTAACCACATTGGGGATGCAACAACAAATGAATACTGCACATCACCCCCAAAGAGATGGTCAATCAAAAAGGGTGAACCAATGCCTGGAATCTTATTTGTGCTGCATGGCTGGAGGCAACCCAAGGCATTGGTCCAGGTGGATATCCATGGCAGAATGATGGTATAATACAAATTATCATACCACCATTCACCAGACTCCATTTGAAGTCCTACATGGATACAAACCCCCACAGATCGGGTTAGGTCCATATCCAGACTTCAAGGTAGTAGGGGTGGAGCAGTTAGTTCAAGATCGACAGTTAGCAAATCAGCAAGTTAAGCATTATCTTACACAAGCACAAAACATGATGAAGCAAGTTGCAGATAGGAGAAGAAGTGAGAGGACATTCAGTGTTGGGGATGGGGTATTTTTGAAATTAAGGCCTGACAGACAAAATTCTATCAGAAAAGAGAAATTTTGGAAGGTAAGCCCAAAGTATGCGGGCCCTTTTCAAGTCACAACAAAAATTGGGACGGTTGCTTACAGCTTGAAGCTGCCCGAAAGATCGAAAGTGCACCCTGTGTTCCATGTCTCGTTGCTGAAGAAAAAGATCGGATCTTTGGACTCCTCAACACCGTAATACCTGAAATTGATGAGAATTCAACAAAAGCGTTAGAACCAAAACTGGAGAGGAGAATTATAAAAAAGAACAACGCAGCTGGAGCTCAATGGCTCATTAAATGGAAATCCATGTCGGAGACGGAGGCCACGTGGGAGGATCACAAAGATCTGCAGAGGCGTTTCCCTAATTGGCAAGCTTGAGGTCAAGCTTGAAGAAGGAGTGGGCAATGTCGTTAAGAGTATTTTGGGGACGAAAATACCTGAGGAGGAATTAGGGTTTGATTTGGGGATTTTGTTATTTACGGATAACAGTCGCATTAGTTTATTTAAATCACATTTTGGTTAAGTCGCGTTAGTCGTACGTCGCCGTTTTGGGTTATGCTGAGGACGCGTTTTATTTAATTGGCTAATTGTTTGGGTATCTTAGGTTATTTTCTACTTTCTGATTACTATGCTTTGTGGGCTTTATGCCAGACATTATGACGTAGCATCTGTTACAAAAGGCCTAGAGTTGTACTGAGAAGATCATTCTGAAGTATATGCACTTGAGTATTTTCTCTTTCTTCCTTATTCTGTACGATCTCTCTCTCTCACTTTGCAGCTGGAATCTTCACTCCAGTTTCTTCCTTTGTTCTCAAGTAAACCTGAAAAACAAGTAACAAAAAATAGAGATATTAGTATAACTCATAACAAGCGAGAAGTCAACGAAGAGACGTACTTTAAAATTTAATTAATTTTTAAATATCATCAGTTAAGTTTAACATGACTCTAGTTAAGTTAAACATATCAATTTTAGTAAGTGGGACATGGGGTTGGATATGAAGTGGGACAGAGGATCCTCCCCCAGCAAAGATATACATGAAATATGCTGCGGAAATCTCGACGATCTCATTGGCCAAAATCGTATGCAAAATAACCGTTAGATTCATTTCACTAAACAATCAAGAAGGAGATGAAGCCGAGAAGTCAAACAAACGAGTTGTACTTTCTGTTCCCGTTGCGAATAACGGCCATCCAAATGGTGAAATTGAGTCTCTCTCACAAGTCAACAAAAATGGGCCGGATGGTGGGCCTCTCACAAGGGAATTCGGTCTTGGGCCGGAAATACGAAAAAATGATACAACAAGTCAGCAACCTCCAACAACATCCGAGGAACCTACAAGTTGAACGTTCGACCAGGTGCAAACGTTCAATGACGGCCAGCTGAAGCTCATTGAGGAAGATCCATTAGACCAGCATAATATTGGGTCAAGAGAAAAAACTATTAGAATGTTGGGAGAATTGACTTTGCAGATCCATGCCCGCATAACTCAGCCAAACAAATGCGATAGAATTTTAGACTAGTTAAAAGAAATATTAACAAGAAGAATAAATTTTCATATGCAAATAAGGAAAGAGAGCAAAGGCAACAATAGGCCAATTCATGGAGGTTTTGGCAATTTACCACATGTGTTATGCCAAATCGGTAAATTATTCCCTTGTAAAAAATAAATAGACAAATTACTGCATGTGATTTCAAAAAGTATTAGATTATCTCCAAATATACAGGGAGATGTAGTTCACTTGTTCTAACATGAGAGTTGGGGTAGTTTTGTAGGCCAAAGAAAAAACATTATACCCCGTTTTTCAATATAATATGAATATCTTTTGGTTTAATACTTTAAATTGTTAAACAAAATACAAGATAAAGAATTAAAATTTAAAATAAGTTGCGATTTCATGAGATATGTGTTTAAATACTTTTTCAAATTTTTACTTTTTCTTTAAGAAAGCAAATTTGGAAGTATTAAAAGGTAAATATCAAAAATAACAAGGGTAAAATACAAGAATCTTATGGGGCAGTGTACAACTTTTTGAAATCGAAGGGATAATTTACTTATTTATTTTTCATAGAGGGAGTAATTTGCCAATTTTGCATAACACGAGAGCTAAATTGCCAAAACCCCCAGATTTATGTGGTGATATGGAGAGAGATGCTAAAGACTGCTGACGAAAAGAATTTCAACTAGATAATTGTGAAATCATATGGTACAACCAACCTTAGTAATTACATTAATGCTAGCCAAATTCAATTTTTTAATCGAGTTAGTGAATGATGCTACAAAAATCTAGCATTTTGGCCCAAGAATTGAAATTTCAGGAAACGAGCATGATGAGCGGATTATTGACAATCTTATGAAAATGGAATTTAGAGAAAAAAGCAAGAGGTGGAGGGGAGGGAGGTAACTAAACCTCGGTTATGAAGATCATTTCACTTAACGTCAAAGGGATAGGGGGGATGTTCAGAAAAAAGGAAATTAGACAGGTGATCTACAAACATAAGCTAGATATGATTTCCCCTCGGGAGACAAAGATCGAATCTTTTGACTCTAAGCTAGGATATTCGATTTGAGCTGGTTCTAACAGTGATTGAATCTCTAAAGACCTTTCATGCAGATCGAACGAATTCTTTTACTGTTATGACTCATGTTAACAGTCCACTTATAGAGATTTTTGGGGAAGACATGTTCAATTGGGAAAAAAAAATAGAAACAAGAAATTTTAACACTTTCTTGTGTACCCTGCTCGTCGCTCGAACATTTGAGAAAGAGGGGTGGAAAAGGCTCAACTAGGGGTTTTCATGGTTCTGTCAACCAAACCGGTGTTTCGATTTCCAAAGAAGCTAGACTATTGGTTGGCCTAAAGACGTTAACCAGTAAACGAACCAATGAAGCGGTTCTATTTTTCAGTTTTAATTCATTGGTTCGATTATGTTTACGAGTTACCAATGAACCAACTCTCCATTTCATAAAAACATAAAAATATTATATACAACTAATAACAATCCTTTTTATACTATAAATTTAACAAGTTACATGTCCCAAGTAATGAAGTTCTAAAATTAATCAGCAATCATAATACATACTTAAACCAAAATCATCTAAAAATCTGGTCGATCACTAAAAATCTATATATAAAAATATTGGTGAAACACCTTTTTTCACATTATAAACTTATTCAAGTAGTTCTTATATCTTATTCAATAATATAATACGTAGTTGTTCATAAAAGAAATGTTTCATAATGGTAGTAGGTAGCGAGGCAAGAGTTCAAATAAAGTTGCTTCTTTTT
Organism: Misopates orontium; assembly: GCA_946800315.1. NCBI lineage: Eukaryota > Viridiplantae > Streptophyta > Magnoliopsida > Lamiales > Plantaginaceae > Misopates > Misopates orontium. Next base: position 28,558,359 of record OX326948.1, on the reverse strand, counting down.
CAATTTTTGGGTTGAAATATTTTGCCTAAACACATGTACCAAGTTCAATCTTTAATCCAAGGAAATTATGTATTTGGGTTCATAAGATGGTTACTTTGTTGGGTTTTGAAAAGCTAAAAAAACTAATTGTGGTTGACAATATGAAATTAGGTTGCTAAAGGCATGAAGACACATTCACTTTCCTTTTAAAACTGGAATATTAGTTAATAAAATGTAACATCCTTACATATAATAAAATAAGAAAAACAATGCAAATATGTTTTGGTTGTGTTTCTACATATTCTCTTTTACAAAATAAGTAAATTAAAGGCACATAAAAGTTGAAGGCCATAAAAATTAAAGTTTCAAACAAATAATGATCGGTTTTTTTGGTTATTCATTGGTTAAATAGGTTTGCTTCCACAAAAACATGATTGTGTTTACAGCCAAAATGTCCAAATCGGAAATCGAACTAGTTAATCAGTTTCGGTTATAATTTGAACCAAATTCTTGATTTTCAACTACGGAAACTTTGCTTAGATTTGCTGGAGAGTGGAAGCAAATGAATCGATGATAATCTCAAGTTTTACTTATAACTCCACTTATTGAATGTACTTTCTAGTGGTGCGAATGGTGAAGATTTTGGCAAGCAGCGGATAACGAAGTGGGGAAAAGAAGTTGTTTGAACTTTTCGAATTAAGTTGTTTGGACTTGATATAGACTTTAAGAAAAAGAATTTGCGGCCCAAAGGAGAAGTATAAGTCCAGTCTCAAAGGCCCATATAACTGAAGCAAACTTTTCAAGTTGGGTTTCTTAATGTGAACTTCCATTTACAATACACGCCGAAGACTGGGGAATTAACAATGGCCTAGTTTACATATAATAATTAGGCCCATATCTATTTTATATAATATTAAATTCTTTAGATAACAATATTGATTATATATATATATATATATATATATATATATATATATATATATATATATATATATATATATATATATATATATATATATATACACATATATATCTTTATATTGTATTGTATAATAATAGTTATGGATAGGATTATGTAGAAGTTATGTGATGGTTAGAGTTATGTTGATGTTAGTTATTTGTGTTTTTATAAATGTGATGTGTTTCTGCTGGAAAAACATAAGAAGAAGAAATAAAGTGTTAGCTAAAATAAAGTTCTTTCTTCTCATCTCTAATTTTCATGAGTCTTGGTTCTTGCTTGAGTTATAAACTTATTATCTTCTTTCTTTTCATTCTACAAAAATAAAAATAAATTTACTAGCCAATCAAAAAAATAAAATACAATGTGATCAGGGCGGAGCCAGGAATTTGGTTTGAGGGGGCGAGATCATGTGAAGAACTTTTTGCATAAAAATGATATTATTTTATTTAATTTAATTTACTTTAAAATAACAAACCATCATGAAAGCATAAGTATTTTAAGAAGATATTTAGTGTTAGAATTAAAAAAAAAATACCAATAGAGTATATAGCTAGTAAGTTTAAGAGTTTTAAAGTAAAACTAGATTAATATTTACAAGAAATATGTCATACGAAAGAAAATATTGTATCGCATGTTTTAAGAGGATATTAACTTATAACTAATTTAATATAAAAGTATTGAAATACTAGTGCAATACTATAGAAATTATATTTAGTTTCAATCTTTAACTTTGCCTCAATTAATTATCCAATACAAAACCACATGTTTCATGTAAAAAAGATAAAACAAATATTGAATCATCCTAAAAGTAAAATATACACTCAAATGTTATATTAATATATTTTGTTAACTACATGAAAGAAGTAAGAGAAAATATTGTATAACAAATTACGAACTAATTATATTGTGAGGTTAAACTACAGAATAGGTTATTAGCAATAACACAAAAACTTTGAGTATTTAGTTATGTTATAATTTCGATTATATTATGTTTAACAATATATATATATATATATATATATATATATATATATATATATATATATATATGTTAGATTAAAAATATATATGTACATATGTTATTACAAACATAATATATACAATATATACATATATGTATATTTATTATAATATTTATTAGAAATGTGTAAAGGGTATGGGGGGGGGTGGCTGGGGGCGGGGCCCCCCAATGCCCCCCAGGCTCCGCCCTTGAATGTGATAGATTTAGCTTCAAGTACGTTCACCTATATATATGTGTCTACATATATATATATATATATATAGAGAGAGAGAGAGAGAGAGACTATTAATATATTTATTTTGCTTAAGGCACGAGAATATGCAAAATCTATGGCCATTATTATTGAGTATTGCGTGGAATCTTCGGCTTATGATGAATTTGTTCTTTGGATATATCTATGTATCTATATATTTATATATATATATATACTTTCTTTTTGATGAAAAGAATACATATATTTATATATATGAAGCTTGTTGCAAGTGCTTGTGCAAAATGTTGTGCTCCTGTTACTCTACTACATCTGGGATAAAAACGGCGCATGCCCCAAAGTTAACGTTTTTGACAAAGGTACTAAAGTGGAAAATGAAAGCATCCTCTTAAATAAGCATGTGATGGATCCACTATAAGAAAATGTAGCAATGGTGTCAAAAAAATTACTCACCATTGTTATATTTTCAGTGAGCATTGATCAATGGCTACAAACAATTTTGTAACCAGCTTTTGTAACTATTGGCCTCGTAGGCATAAAGTTATGTCAGCAATGGTTACAAATTAATTAGTCACCAACAATAGTGTCAAAATAATATGCAGCCATGACGTGGTGTCAGATGAATTGGTAGCCATGCAATTAGATTAAAAGAAAAGCAAAAATAAAAAAAAAGGGTGGTGTCCGATTCATTGGATGCCACGCCTTTTTTCTTTTTTTTTTTTAAAAGCGTGGTGTCCAAAGAATCGGACACCACGCTATTTCGTATTTTGTTTTTTTAAATTGTATTGTACCGTGGTGAGTGAATAATCACTCACCACGGTTTATTTTTTTAAAAGCGTGGTGTCCAAAGAATCGGACACCACGCTATTTCGTTTTTTTTTTTTTTAAATCCTATTGTACTGTGGTGAGTGATTATTCACTCACCACGGTTTTTTATTTTTAAAAACCATGGTGAGTGAATAATCACTCACCATGGTTTTTAATTTTTTTTTTTAAAAACCGTGGAACCATGGTGAGTGAATAATCACTCACCATGGAATCCGAAAATTTTTAAAAAAAATTGGTGGCGGATTAACCGCCACTTTTTTGCCAAATTTTCAAATTTTTCAATTTTGTTGCCTTTTTCCCTCCATTTTATTATATATACATATATAATTCATAATATACTATAACACACACAAATATATATATATATATATATATATATATATATATATAAAAACATGATATATGTAGTATATATATATGTTTAAAAATATACTTATATATATATATATATATATATATATATATATGTTATGTAGTGTGTAAAATATATCTATATATATATATATATATATATATATATATATATAAACACAAAAATCAATATATTATCTATATATATATATATAAACACACAAAACAATATATAAAAATCCAAACAATACATAACTAATATAACACCCAAAAAAGAAAGTAGTAAAAGAGAGGATTTTTCGGATTTTAGAGTGAGATTTTCATATTTTTTGAGGGAGATGAGATAATTTTCGGATTTTTTGAGGGAGAGGAGATGATTTTCGGATTTTTTGAGGGAGAGGGGAGGATTTTCGGATTTTTTGAGGGAGAGGGGAGGATTTTCGGATTATTGAGGGAGAAGAGATGAAGAGATGAAGTTTGTGAAAAATGGGGTATATTTATAGATATATAAAATTGTGGTGACAGATTTTTTTGACCCCTTTGCTATCACAAGGATTATGCCCTCAATGGGGTCAAAATAATCTGACACCATTGATATCACATGGATTGTGCTTTTGTGGGGTCAAAAAAATCACTCACCATGTCTGAACATGGTGAGTGATTTTTTTGACCCTATAGACTTTAATGCTTTGGTGAGTGATTTTCTGGACCCTACACCTAGCAAGAAATAAATCAGACACCATTGTTTATCTATGGTGAGTGATTTTTTTGAAGCTATACAACTATCACAAATTATCACAGATTTCTTATCTTCTTCCCCTCATTTCCCCCATTTTCTTCCATTTTCACTCGTTTTCACACCCAAAAACCTCCATCTTCTAATTTTTTTTTCAAACAAACTCTCCAAAAAACCTCCATCGATCACTCCACAGCTCACAATTCTCGGCAATTAATTAGAAGGTAATTTTAATACATTTACTGTTTTGTTGGCTTGATTTGACTTGCTTAAATTTGGTTTATTTATTTACTTAAAATTATTATGTTTTAGCATGCAATTTAATTGTTCAAATACAATAGTTTAATTTTATGTGGTATATATATGATTATCATTGGTATATTCTTTGTATGTTTACAAATAGTTCGTTAGTGCATTTTAACTGTAATTAAGTGTTAATTAAGTAGTGTTGCATATGTACATATATATATAGATAAATATTGTAGTTATATATTAATATTTTCATTTTAATAATTAAGGGTAGTTTTTTGTGTTTGTAATAGGTTATAAAATGTATAACAACGAAGACCGAAGTTGGATGTACGACAGATTAAATCATGGTGATGATGGGTATTTGAATCCTGTTTTTGAAGCCGGTGTGGGAATTTTTCTAGACTACGCATTTAGTGCAACACAATTATTACGGAATGGCAAAGCTAGGTGCCCTTGCATTAAGTGTTACAATAGGAAATTTGGTGGTAGAGATGGTATTCGATTTCATCTTTACAAGTATGGATTTTTGCCTCAATACTACGTATGGACTGGGCACGGTGAAATTCGAAGGCGCGAGGAGGGGTTTGATACAAATATGGGGTTCGATACAAACAGGGATGAGTCGTCGTCTGGGCATAACTTACGGGATCGACAAAGAGAGATGGTCGAAGATGCATTTGCTGGCCGATTCGATAATATCAATGAATTTGAGATTGGAAACGAACAACCGAATAGGGAGGCACAAGCATTCTTCCAGATGTTGCGTGAGGCCGAGGAGCCCATACGAGCGGGCGAGGGAAACACAGTATTGGGATGGGTCGCTGAATTTCTCAATAACAAGGTTCTCCACTCTATCCCTAATGTGGCGTGCGAAAAGAACATACAACTGTTTCGCCAATGGCTGAGTCCAGAAGATCGGCAGAGGATGCCAGATAGTATGTATAGCATGCAGAGATATATGAACCGATTGGGGATGGGCTACCAAACATTTGATGTTTGCGTTAACAATTGCTTCTTGTTTTATGGCGAGTACGTAGACAGTAAGTATACGGTGTGTCCTGAATGCAATGAAGGCAGGTTCGAAGAGAGACTGAATTCAAATAACAGAGCGAAGTTGGTTGGTCGTAAGAAGCTATGTTATCTGCCGTTGACGCCACGTCTGCAACGACTCTACATGTCTCGCGTGAATGCAGAACACATGACGTGGCATTTGAACTGTCGGAGAGACAGTGATCAAATGATCCATCGTGCACATGGAGAAGTTTGGAAATCCTTTGATGCAACGCACACAGATTTTGCCAATGAGCCTCGCAATGTTAGACTTGGCATTTGCACCGATGGATTCAACCCGTTTACGAATAATGCCTTTCCATACTCTTGTTGGCCTGTCTTTGTCACGCCGTATAATCTTCCGCCCGATCTTTGCATGAGGCAAGAATACATCTTCTTAAGTTTGTTGATATCTGGACCCAAAAGCCCCGGGAAGAACATTGATGTTTTGCTTCGACCACTGATCGATGAGCTGAAATCATTGTGGGAGGTCGGGGTTGAGACATACGACAGCTTTAGGATGCAGAATTTCATAATGCGTGCAACTGTTATGTGGACCGTCACTGATTACCCAGGGTATGGCATGTTTTCGCAGTGGAGTACCCAAGGCAGGTTGGCATGTCCATATTGCATGGAGGGGACCAAAGCATTTCAGCTGAAGCACGGGAGGAAGAACTGTTTTTGGGGCTGTCACCGGCGTTTCTTGCCACACGACCACCCTTTCAGAGACAACACCACTGATTTCCTAAGGGGCAAGACAGAAGAGTCTTTGCCCTTGGTGAGAAGATCCGGGGAAGAGATGCGGGAACTGGTAGAGTGCTTGCCGGATATTCCATTCGGCCGGAAAAATATCGTCATTCAAGGTTATGGAATTGAGCACAATTGGAACCGGAGAAGTATATTCTGGGAATTGCCTTATTGGTGCACTAACATGATACGTCACAACTTAGACGTAATGCATTGCGAAAAGAACTTCTTCGATAATATAAAAAACACGGTGATGGATGATCCAGAGAAGACTAAGGATAACTTGAATGCGAGGAAGGATTTGGAGTTGTTAACGAGCCGACGAGAGTTGTTCTTGGGGTTTAGCCGAAATGGTAGAGTTGTGAAGAAGAAAGCCAAGTACTGCTTGAGTAAAGAGCAAAAGAAGTTGGTGTGTGAATGGCTGCGGGGTTTGAAGTTCCCTGATGGGTATGCTTCTAACATTTCACGATGTGTTCATATGGACCAACTTAAACTAGTTGGGATGAAGAGTCATGACTGTCACGTATTCATGCAAAGATTGTTGCCTCTTGCATTTCGCGACTTATTACCGGATAGTGTTTGGGGTCCATTAGTGGAGGTTAGCAACTTTTTCAGAGCTTTGAGCGCCCCTGAAATTCGAAAATCCGATATGGCCACGCTCGAGGTATCAATAGTGGAGACGATGTGCAAGTTGGAAAAAATATTTCCCCCAGCCTTCTTTGATTCGATGGAGCATTTGGCGATTCATCTACCGTGGGAAGCAAAGGTCGGCGGACCGGTTCAATATAGGTGGATGTACCCATTTGAGAGGTAACAATTTTTGGATTATTACTCATTTCTATAATTATAGTTAGTAAAGTATATATATTTAATAAATTGGATATGTTTCGTATCAGGTGCATGCTAGTTTTGAAGAGATCGACGGGTAATAAAGCGAGAATAGAAGGGTCGATTGTGAAGGCCAATATTACGAGGGAGATTACTAACTTTTGTGCAGTTTACTTTGGAGCCGGAGTTGAAACTCGTCACAGCCGCCTGAACAGGAATGATGTTGAGAGGACTCTGAATTTGAGTGATAACTTGTCCGTCTTTCAAAATAAAGGAAAGCCCATGGGGAAGCGAGAAAGACCACGCAATTTGACCCTTGCCAAGCACAGAGCCGCTGAGTTATATGTCCTTTTAAACTGCACTGAGGTCGAACCGTGGATAAGGTATTTATTATATTATGATCGATCATGTTATTAGCTCATATACATATAATTCATATGTAAATATTACGAAGTACATCCCCTGAAGCTGTTTATATGTGACAGGTTGTTTGAACACGAGATGTGTTCAGGTGTCCCGGATCATCTGATTCAGGAAAGGCGCAACACTTATTTCGTGGATTGGTTCAAAGAGACTATCAGTTCGGGCCGTTACCCGGTTGACCAACGCCTGTTTGCTTTAGTACACAGCCCACTATTACGAGTAAAAGTATTCAAGGCGTATAAGATTAACGGTTTCCGTTTTCATACCGTGGAGCATGGAATGAACAAGAAGACGATGAACAGTGGTGTATATCTGAAGGGAAATGTAGGGGGACCTGATGATTTGATCTACTATGGCATGCTACACGAAATTATTGAGTTGGAATACTGGGGTAGTGGTTCAATGAAGACAGTTGTAATGTTCAAGTGTGACTGGTACGATATCTACGGGGGCATGACGACACATCCTGATTATCGGTTGGTGGACATCAATCCGCAGAGGCGATTGGAAACTGGAGCGGCTGAACCGTTTATACTTGCAAGCCAGGCACATCAAGTGTATTACACAAAATACCCTTCCCAACAGAACGCAAGCAGAAGAGGGTGGTGGGCAGTGTGTACTACAAGGGCAAGATACGTCGTCGATGCAACTTCAGTGTTTCAGGATGAAAATGCAACTGTTGTCCTGTCCGTTCCTGATAATAGTTCAGTACCTCTCGCAGATGACGAAATACAGCAAGTCGAAGATGTATATGAAAAAGATGAGGAGGACGAATATGGCGATATAAATGACGATGTTGGCGATGATTCTACTTCAGAAGATGACGACACAGATGATGACCCTGATTACGTTAATTAGATTTATTATTTCGATTTCAACGTGTAATGCATGTATTTTTATTGAACTGAGGACGAGACGATTGTGTGAACTTGTGGAGTATTTTTAGTATTTACCAAAAATAACTATTTTCAAACTAATTAAGAGGAAAGAAATAACCATTCCATAACAACTTAATTAATAATTAATTTAAAAGTACTACTGAAAATGATAATAACTAAAAAGTTACAAACTTGAACTTTAAAAAAAAACCAAAAAAATGAAAAGGGGAAGAAGGAAATGGAGGAAAGAGAAAGAAAAGGGGAAAAGAAAGAAAATATAAAAGAAAAAAAAATTAAACCGTGGTGTCCGAAAATTCGGACACCACCGTTTTAAAAAAATAAAAAAAAAATAACGAAACCGTGGTGTCCGATTTTTTGGACACCACGGTTTTAAAAAAAAAATAAAAAAAATGAGGAAAACCGCCCTAAACCCTAAACCCTAAACCCTAAACCCGAAATATCGGACACCACGGTTTGGTTTCCGAAGTTGTGGTGTCCGAAAAATCGGACACCACGGTTTCCGAAACTGTGGTGTCCGATATTTCGGACACCAAACCGTGGTGTCCGAAATATCGGACACCACGGTTTTCCTCATTTTTTTTATTTTTTTTTTTTAAACCGTGGTGTCCAAAAAATCGGACACCACGGTTTCGTTATTTTTTTTTTATTTTTTTTAAAACCGTGGTGTCCGAATTTTCGGACACCACGGTTTAATTTTTTTTTTTATTTATATTTTCTTTCTTTTCCCCTTTTCTTTCTCTTTCCTCCATTTCCTTCTTCCCCTTTTCATTTTTTTGGTTTTTTTTTTAAGTTCAAGTTTGTAACTTTTTAGTTATTATCATTTTCAGTAGTACTTTTAAATTAATTATTAATTAAGTTGTTATGGAATGGTTATTTCTTTCCTCTTAATTAGTTTGAAAATAGTTATTTTTGGTAAATACTAAAAATACTCCACAAGTTCACACAATCGAAAAATCGGACACCACAGTTTAAAAAAAAATGAAAAAATATGGAAAAATCTTGTTTGGATTTTTCCCATTCACCTCCTGAGATGGTTGACTATTAGTCAACAATTATATTTGAGGGGTAAAAGTGTCACTTGATAAGAGAAAAAACTATTAAATTGTTATTCATAACATAACCAAATTCCTTAGTAAATTGAATTGCAAATATGCAAATATTGAATGGAAAATTTTATATAAAAACTTGTATTTAGATAGTTAAATTTTAGTAATAACATTCATGTTAATTGCAAACAATACATAATTAAACATAATTAACATGGCATACAAAATTCAATAATTCATGTATCTTTTTATTGATAGTTAGAAGTCTTTGAACCGTACAACTATAATAAATTATTAATTTTGTTATATTGTTTACAAGATATATGAGCTATTGAAATATTAGTTATACGGATATATTTATAACCCATCTAAGAAACTTAATAGTTCTACAAATATTAGTTATACGGATAAATTAAGTTATTTTGTTGTGTTGTGAATAGATATTCAATAATTTGTAGTACTTTAATATTGATTGACACTTTCAGTAGTCTTCTTCTCCCCATTTCCCCCATTTTCTTCCATTTTCACCCGTTTTCATCCCCAAAAACCTCCATCTTCCATTTTTTTTTTAAACAAACTCTCCAAAAAACCTCCATCGATCACTCCACGGCTCACAATTCTCGGCAATTAGAAGGTAATTTTAATACATTTAATTTCAGACTACTGAAAATGATAATAACTAAAAAGTTACAAACTTAAACTTTACAAAAAAAACAAAAAAATGAAAAGAACTAATTATATGAAGGGCCGAATGGGAATCCAAGGGGATCGTGTCCCTCTCTGCTACCGGGTGAAGGGTGAGGCACGGGCTGATGATCATGCGTAATCCCTGTCTCTGGCGGTATGGGAGTGTAAGTCCCCTGTGTCTGCATCTGCGCGCGCTGATCGGAGAATTGATCTAACAGTGCATGCTGATCGGGAAACGTAGGCTGCACAGTCTGATTCGTCCCACCCTGGAAGGATCCTGATTTTACTTGCTGCATGAACTGCCATAACTCATCCTGTCGCGCCCTCTGGGTCTGTAACTCAAATGTATTCAAACGTAACTCTTCCTCCAAACTGGCGATTCGTTTGTCTCTAGAATCGTAGCAGTTTCTCTTCGTTTGCGCCCAGCCGTTATCCTTCCATTTCGGGTACATGCGTATATTGAACCCCGCGTACTCTGGTTCCCCATGCGTCGGAATACCTGAAAATCAAAACATGTATTTTTATCAAGTTTCAAACATTAAGAGTTGATGCAGATATATAATGCATCAAAACATTTAAACAGACGAATATTTAATTACTAGGCATCCTGTTCCTGTTTGGGCCCCCTACCGCATTCGACCACAACTGCGGATCCAACGTAGGGTACTTATCTTCGCTCTGATATTTTTCTGCTAGTTCCACGACATACTTATCCTTTTTATCAAATTAAATATACGAAGTCAATATTTCATTTAGTCCGTCCATAAACTGTCACTTTAATTGATCAAGGTTGAAATTACTTACATGCGCCATCTGATCCTTCTGGCTCGTCCACTGCTCACGTCCGTCCATAAGCTTTTTGCACTTTCCCGCCTTCCAGGCATCATGGATCTTCACATTATTTGGGTTTCCCCCACTTTGTTCTGCCTGATAAATCACACAGAAGTATCGGTTAGATGACTAAGTTAAAGATAAATAAACACTAATAGATATTTATACATATATCAAAGACATACCAGTTTTTCCTGCACTTTGTCTATGCTCCTCGACCCACAAAACCACGTCGGTAACGGGTTCTTGAGCTTGTTCGCCCGTGCAATCGCACTCCGTTTCTTGTGCTCCTCAGACTCCCAGTGACGAATGTAAGCCGGGACAAATTCGTCGTTCATCCAATAGTTCCGAATCCTCTTCGACGGACGTGAAGTGCTCGTGTTTGCCAGCCAATACGTCTTAGCACGATACACCTCATGACTAAATCTCTTGGAACAAATGCTGTGGTACGTTCTGGTTATCCTTAATGCGTCCTGCTCACTCCACTGATACGTCGCCTGAAATTCAAGAATCGATAACAAGTGGTTAATATAGTTAATATAGTAATAATGCATATAAAGTTAAATTATACTTCATAAAATTATGGCAAAGTGTACATACCACAAATCTATCCCAAGCCGCCTGCTTATCGTTCGCCGAAAAACCCCTGTACGTAAAGTACGGTGCGCTACAGTGCAACTTCAGATTCGCGCTGATCGTGCTAACCAACCTGTCACTACCGTTAATTGCCCCATTGCGAGGGTTGATATAAAGCCTCGTCCTCAACGCAGGGTCTGTGGGGGGATGCTCAGGGAGAGTCCCCCCGCGATACACAACACCGTCAAGCTCCAACCCACCCCCCTCCTCAATATCATCGCCAAGATCAGTCTCCTCGTTTCCCACCGAACCATCCGCTCCATCACCTTCCTGCTCCACATCATCCCCCAAATGGACCTCTTCCGTGTCTCGACGTAAAGCACTCATGCCGCCTGTCGAAGCCACACCCGCTGATCCCGATAACTGGGGATCGACATCCGATTGTAGGCCACCTCCAGCAGCTCCTGATGCCGAACAGCGAGGTGAAACCAATCTATTCGCCTGAGGTCGTCCGCCCGAACTGTGGAACGACGTAGATTGTCGTGGATCTAACTGGCCGCCTGAACGACCTAAGTTCCCCTGCACCCCGCCCGTGAGGCCTGACATCCCCTGCATACCGCCTGCAGCACCTGTCGTCCCATGCATCCCGCCTACGGGCCCTGACATGCCCTGCATCCCGCCTGCGTGGGCCGGCATCCCCTGCATCGGGTTCGATGCCCCCTGCAGCATTTCGCGAACCTTATTTGGCGTCATCTGCAGCAAGCCAGTATATGCTCCTGTCCTCCCGTCCTGCGACGTACTATTGGGGTTTCGTCTCATCGACTCAAACACCCTATGATTTGGCATGGTATACGGTGCAGTGACCAATGGCTGTCTAGATGTTGCGCCGACAGATTTTGTCTTGCCTTTGCCCTTGCCCTTGCCTTGCCCCTGTTGCGAGGGATCGATCTGTCGTCTATCTCCCATCTATTATACATTAACACAAATAATTGTTAATAAACATCATATATTACATTTGACGCTCCAATAAAAATATACACATGATTACTAATTATGTAATAACAGTCATAAAAGTGTTAATTACTAATATGATCATTACATTTAATTTAATCACAAATTTAATTTTGCTATTTTATGCTAAATTTTAAGTTTTTCCTAAATTCCATACTATTTCTTGAATTTTCCCAATTTTAATAACAAAACTCCAACACTTATAATAAAACTATCTTAATTACAGATAATTATAGAATGAGTACACATATATAATCATGTTTCACCTTCCTAAACTTAATTACTAGTTAATTTTAACTAAATTAATATGAATTTAATAATTTTATTACTAATTATACAATAATAGTCATCAAAGTGTTAATTCCTAATGTAAGCATGTAATTTAATTTAACTACAAATTTTATTTTGCTATTTTATGCTATATTTTAATTTTTTCCTAAATTTCATTATATTTCATAACTTTCCTAATTTTTATAATAAAATTCCATCACTTTTACTAAAGCTATCCTAATTAAAGTGAAAGTCTCCTAATTACTCCTAATTAATTATGAAATGAGTACACATAATGTGGTCCTAATTACACTTTAATTTTCTAATAACAAATAATTAAGACATGCATGCATGCTAGCTAGCTAACATTCTAATTAAAATTACTAATTGCATAAATAAATGTAAAATGCTAAATATTAAATAAAAATTAAAAAACAAGCAAATATCCAACAAATACTATATTTTGCTAATAACATTCATAAACACAACAATATCAACATATAAAATGCATAAAAACTAATTATAGGACTAAATAGAAAAAATTAAGAAATCTAAAACATACAATTTAACTATAGAAAATCGATTTTTTTTGCATAATAGTGTTCTCCAAACATTATTTAATAACATACCTTATTATTGTTGAATTTGGAGAGGATTAGAGTGGATTTTAGAAAAAAAATTAGGGTTTGGGAGTAGGGCCGAGTTTTGGAGATGGTGGGGAAGAAGAAAATGAGGGGAAAAGGGGGAAAAGAAGGGGGGAAACGAAAAAAAAAAAAAAAAAAAAATTAAAATGCATGTCAGGGCGTCCAAAAAATTGGACGCCTGACATGCTGTCTGAAAAATCAGACAGCATGTCAGGCGTCCAATTTTTTGGACGCCCCATACATGCTGCTTTTTGTTTTTTTTTATATATTTTTTGAGTTTTACCGTTTGATTCAAATTGAATCAAACGGTAATTTTCTTTTTTTTTAAAAAAAATTTGTTAATTGTTTAGTGCAATTTCTTTTTTTTTTTTTAAATCTTTTAATCAATTGTTACCTTTTTCTTTTTTTTAAAGTCTCCTAATTACTACTAATTATCAAATGAGTACACATAATATGATCCTAATTACACTTTAACTTTCTAATAGTAAATAATTAAGACATGCATGCATGCTTAACATTTTAATTAACACTACTAATTGCATAGAAAAATATAAAATGCTAAATATTAAATAAAATTTAAAAAACATGCAAATATCCAACAAAAACTATTTTTCGTTAACAACATTCATAAACACAAAAATATCAACATATAAAATGCATACAAACTAATTATAAGAATAAATAGAAAAAATTAAGAAATCTAAAACATACAATTTAAAAATTAAAAAAACAAAAACCGTGGTGTCCGAAAAACCGGACACCACAGTTTAAAAAAAAATGAGGAAAACCGTGGTGTCCGAAAAATCGGACACCACGGTTTATAAAACAAAAATAAAAAATAAATTGGAAAGCGTGGTGTCCAAAAAATCGGACACCACGCTTTGATGGAACAGATCATGCCACACGGCATGATCTGGTCCTTTAATCCATGGCTACAAATTTTTTGGATGCTCACATGGTGTCAGATTTTTCTGACACCATGTGGCATCCATATTTTTTGTAGCCATTGCCTATTTTGGTTTTTTTTTTTTGTTTTTATTGTTATATTTTGCATGGCTACAAAATAATTTGTCACTATTGTGTTTAATGGTGAGTGAATATTTTCACACCATGCTTGGTGAGTGAATTTTTTCTCACTATTGCTGCCTACAAATATTTTTGACACCATTGATTTAAATTTTGTTGCTACATGGCTACAGATTAAAATCACTCACCATATTTTTGTAACCATTGCATTACATTCTTGTAGTGATCGGGTACCCGCGGGTTCGGGTATTTCTTTAACGGTTACCCGCACCCGATGGTGGAAAGATATTGCGTACCCAAAGATGCTAAAATTTTGGGTACCCACATATACGGTATATGCCGGTACCCGAACCGAATTTGCGGGTGCCTAGTACGGGTACTTCGAGTAGCTGTTTCAGATTTTTTTTAAAAAAAAAAATTTGTAAACTTTAGTCGTAATGCAAATGGAAGAACGGGGAGGAATTTTTTGTAGTCTTATGCAGACATGATAAGAAGACTTTAATCATCCATAATTAATGTTTAAATATTTCTTTAGCTCTAGATGTTGCCGAGAGTCTAAAGAATTAAAAAGCTATGAAAGCTTCTCGCTAATAAAAAGAAGAGATAAAAGCGTTAAACCCCCTATACTATACCGTTGATTGCACTTTGCCCCCTATCCTTTTAACTTTGGCAACTCGCCCCCTGAACTATGGATAAATAAGTACTTTGCCCCCTGAGTCCAAATCCAACGGTAAAATATCCTGACATGTGTTAAATTCAATGGTGAAAAAATGACTCATGGGGCAAAATGCTTATTTATCTATAGTACAAGGGGCAAGTTGCCAAAAATAAAAGGATAGGGGTCAAAGTGCAACAGGAGTAAAGTATAGGGGGTTTAATGCTTTTCTCTAAAAAGAAATATTGAGTAAGATTTTGTCCTTATTTTCTTTAATCAGTCTCTTAAAAAGGATAATATAGAAAAGAAATTATTAGTACTTTCTGAGTTTACTGTAATCGGAGAGAGAGAAAGAGAAGTAAAATCCGCAATATCTCGTTAAATTCAGAAATATTTTTGGATGTTGTGTGATAATTAAATCAATTAGCGTAATTTGCAATATATTGATTGATTTCCTAAAATTGGAAAAACATAAGTTTTTGAATTGTTGCCACATCTTTTGGAGGAGACAATGTGGAGAAAAGATTCTAAGATTCTTTTAAATTTTTTGCCGATTCTTCTTTCAAAAAATTCCTTTCATTTTGATAGTTATCTGCTATCAAACAACTGATTCCTATCAAATTACATCCTAATTCCTTTCATTTTGATAATTTTTGTGGTATCAAACAACTAATTCCTATCAAATTACATCCGAGCCATCTCTCTCCCCGACAATAATCGTCTTCTAAGTTCTATCCCGTTTTTTTTTCCCAATCCTGTGCGGGTACCCGAACCACTACCCGATACCCATCCCGTTTGGGAGTCGGGTACCGGTTATTCATAATACTCGAATTTTCTACTTTCGAGTTACCCGACTGGGTAATACACCCAAAAGTCGGAACGGGTAACTGATACCTGAACCCGAAGTCACAGCCCTACATTTGTTCTTGGTGTTTAAGACTCTTAAACACCGAGAACAAATGTTTCCAAGCTATTGTGGAGAAGGAATGGCAGGATCATATGCAATAATTATACTTCGAATTTTGTGACTCTCATTTGGCTTTTGTTAAAATCAAAGAGATATTGAACTTTATAACACCTAGGTGTAGAAACCTAGTTAATGTGTCTATATAGTATAATGACAATTCGGAAATCACAATAAAAAATATTTTCCAGGTTTTGCTCAGGCTTTGATGATAACTTTTTGGAATGATTTTCCTGTTAAAGTTTTTTTATATATGTTGTCACTATTTGGTCTACAACATATATAGTGAGGTTATATTATAATTCTTATATAATAATCAAAGTATATGAATACGCATCTTAAATATATATGTGTATATTAATTTGTGGGTGCAATCCACTGATCAACTACATATATTTTTGTTGATGGAATTTCATCTCTCTTTAACTCATTTACTATTTTTTTTTTTGGAATAACTCATTCAATATTCACTGTTTAGGTTCTATGATTAGCTATATATATATATATATATATATATATATATATATATATATATATATATATATATATATATATATATATATATATATATATATATATATATATATATATATTTATATATATATATGTATTTATTTAATTAATGAGTGAGAGAGAGAAAATACATATACTTAATCAGTAACTTCTTGGTATTCCTTTGGCTTCATAATTGTATTGTGCTAGGTCATGCAAATCATTCTCTGAAACACTCTTTTGGGCTTCTGTATATTAATGATTTCTCTTTCAAGGGGAAAATATGAGTGCCATAATTGCTACATGGTATCAAAAGCATTCCTGCCTAAGTCAATGTAGGGCTTGTCTAAAATCTATGTGCTAGGACCCGATGTTCATTCCGGCCTATACGTGAGGGGCGTCTTAAAATCTAACGCACCTTGTTTGGGAACTCTTCCAGACTTCTAAATATTAAAAATTTCTCTTTCTTCCTCTAATAAGATATATTAGAAGAAATATAAGGGGTCCTAATTTCTACAAAAACCCCTTTTTTCAAGCCTAATGCACTCTAAAATTATTATAGATGACACACGTAAAACAAGAAGCTAAATTGGGACAACTTGAGGGGATAATAATACTATCCTTTTGTAATTTTTTCATTATGCGTGGTTATATATGAGCATAAATCTGTTCATGCATCATTGAGAGTTATTTTAAAGTATTTCCTGAAAACTCTTCTAGCTGAATTGGATAAAGCTATTTACAGGAAAATAAGGGGGCATGCATCGATTTCTGTTTGCTATTGACGTAATAACCTAGGGGATTTCTAACTGTTATTGCACAGAACTTCGTAACTAAAGGAGTCATGTTGGAAATTAGTTTTCTATTTTAATTTGTTTAGGGTACTAAGTTGGGGAGTGCTACTATGTCTAGTGGTTTAATGGTCTGCATTGCCTATACAAAACTATGTTAGCGAGTGCTATTTCTAATGGGTTTTTTTTTTATATCTATTTAACAGGTAAAATTTCAATACTTTTATGTTACCGAAGTTGTTTTCCTATTCCAAATATGAATACGGATTGGACTCGGATGAAATTTCCTATATCAAGTGACATATACAAGCACCGGGTTCAAATTTCGTAAGCTTTGTCTTGTCAAACTCGGATGATGATTTAATTCTTTGTCCATGTAAGAAATGTAAAAATGGGATATGTAGAGATTGGAAGATAGTGGAAACACATTTTCTCACATGAGGTTTGTTAACCGGATACACAAAATGGGTATTCCATGGTGAATTGAAATTAAAATATGGATCAGGTAGACCAGATAACATGCACGGATTACTTTTTCATACATTTTGAGTGTCAGATGTAGAATATTATGCGGGAGATACATCACGGGCTAGAAACCAAACACCTAATGCGAAAGCTGCAAAATTTAATAAGATTCTAAATGATGCAGAACAAGATTTGTATCCTGGATGTAAAACATTTTCCAAACTCTCTTTCATTGTTCGGATGCTTCAAATCAAGTGTCTTGGTAATGATATTGATGTTTATTTAGAGCCTTTAATTGTGAAATTCAAGAAGTTATAGGACGTTGGTGTGAAGACATATGATGTTTCAGCAAAACAAAATTTTTAATTGCGCGCAATAATATTATGGACTATTAGTGATCTTCCTAGACTTGCAATTTGTTTGTCTCCAGTACTAGAGGAAAATATGCATGCCCCGTATGTGGGAACTGACCAATTATGAGTTTCTCAATAACTCTCACAAGCATTGTTATATGTGCCACCGAGTGTTCTTGCCTAATGGCCATCCGTACGAAAGTGATAAATTTGTTATTTGATGGGAAACAAGAGCACATGTGCCGACCTGATTATCCTAGAGGCTTTGAGCTGTTAGACAAAATAAAGAATATTGAAAATAAATTTGAGAAAACAAGTGGGGAAAGCTCAAATATACCTCACATTTGGAAGAAGAAAAGCATTTACTTTAACTTACCATATTAGGAAAGCAATTTACTTCACCATAATCTGGATGTTATGTATATCGAAAAAAATGCGTGTGACAAAGTCCTTTACACGTTATATGAACTCATATTGTCACGCCCCAAATTTTTAAAACATGAAAAACATGGTGTGATGGCCGTGTTGCCAAAAAAAAAAAGGCAACACGAAGCCTTCGAAATAACAACCTTTTTATTTAAAAAGTTGCGGAAGCGTCATAACTGAAAAACAACATGAATATATTAATACCTTAAAACTTTAAGAAAATACTCATTTACAAACTTTGGTACAGAGCATCTAGTATTTCAATGGATGTTTGAAACTAAAATACTGAACAATACAATGTGAACCATGATAACTAAATGAAGTAACGATCCTTAACTAAATTATGCAATCCCTTCTAATGCGAGTAAATTCTTAAAGTCGATCTCGTCGCTCCCAAAATGCCAAACTAAATCTGAAATAAGACATTGCAAGGGGTGAGTTGCAAACTCAATAACGAGTTCAAGGTACTTAACTATTGGATCAAGCACAATTTTGAAGAGCTTTATAAATATATCGCATGAAATTAACAATATAATCAATAATAATATACACACAAGAAAATCCGTTTTCTTTTACTTTTATGAAATTTCACTTTCAGGAGTCGCATTATTGTCAATGTTTTATATTCTTATTCCAGTGTTAGCCCGCTGGCAGGCCCAGAGGTTTTCCAACAGTAGCCCGTTGGCGGCCTACATGATTCAACGATATTGCCCGATGACAACCCCAAAAGTTTCCCAACAGTATCCCGTTGGCGGCCCACATGATTCAACGATATTGCTCGTTGACAGCCCAAAAGTTTTCCAACAGTAGCCCATTGGTAGCCCACATGATTTCAACTGTTTCCCGTTGGCAGCCCATATATTTTTAACGTTTGCCCGTTGACAGCCCACATATTTTCCAACTGTTTACCCATTGGCGACCCAAAATATCTTTCGAACGGGTATCAATAATTTCTAAAACAATGGAATTCAAAATAAAGTTTATGATTTCAGAACTTTTACAATTACTATTCTTGTTCAACAAATCAATATTCTTCCATGTCATCTCAAAAAGTATAATATTTTACATGCTTGATCCAAGTTGTTCAAAATTAACTCCGATTCATTTTCCAAAATAAAATCATTTTCTTTGCTACTTTAAGAAAGAATATATATATATATATATATATATATATATATATATATATATATATATATATATATATATATATATATATATATACATGACAATCTTCAAAATACAATAAATACAATAATTTACTTTATAAAATAAATAGACAAGTACAAAGAACTACTTACATCGAACTCCAAATGCACGATAAATTGAATTGCAAGGTGAAACCCTTTGCACGAAAGAGGTAGAACATAGAAGGGAACGTACATTGCTCTTTTAAAAGGAAAACCTCTAAATTTTATTTATTTGAAAAGATCTAATGTGATCAACTTTATTTTTTATTTTTCTAAATCAATCGTGCATGTATATATATACACCAAAGAAAGACCCCTAAAGTAGGAAGCATATAACAACAATAAAGAAAAGATAAGTACATATAAGATACAAAGGATAATTACAAATCATATACTAAGGCAAGGAAATTTGCCCTATAACATGCTGATTCAAATTTCATTATCGAAAATTCAGGTCATTACACGTATAAGTCAAAGAACAACAAAATGCCCTCCTTTGGTTTAAAAGCTAAAGGAATAAGACCAGGATTACATCCATTTGTGGAGGATAGTAAGGAGTGGTTACCCGCAGCTTCTTTTACACTTGATAAGCACGAGAAAAAATAGTTATGTAAGGTGTTGAAGAATATAAAATTTCCTAATGGTTATGCAACATATATATCAAAGCGTGTGCATCTGAAGCCACCAAGAATATTTGGACCAAAAGCCATGATAGTCATTTTCTTATGCAACAATTATTGTCAGTAGCTGTATGCAATCTTTTCCCATCTTCAGTCCCCTCTCCAATTATTCATTTATATAAATACTTTACCGACATATGTTCTAAGGCACTCCATCATAGTGATTTGACTCGAATGGAGAAAGAGATTGGACTTATACTTTGCCAACTTGAGAAAATATTTTTTTCGGCTTTTTTTGATATCACAGTCCATTTAACCATTCATTGGTTACCGAGGCAAAGCTAGCGGGTCCTGTTCAGTATCGTTGGATGTATCCAATTGAGAGGTACTAACCTTTAAATATTTTCTTGTCATATATTAATATATTTATACTATGAACTTTAATGTTTTGCCCTAACTTCAATGTTATCTTAGGATTTTGAGTACTCTAAAATCCTATGTCCGTAATAAAGGTCGTTCTGAATGTTCAATTGCTGAAGGATGCTTAGTAGAAGAAACTTTGCACTTATTTCTTTATACTTCAATGAAAATGTGGAGACTAGATTTAATCGAGTTGGTCGAGATGACAAAGGAGATACAGTAAATATTGGAGGCCTAGAGATCTTCTCATTGGTAGGTCGTCCATTGTGGAATGGAGAACCGATATTTTTGGCAAAGAAAATATTGGATAAAGCGCGTAGATACGTACTTTGCAGTTGTGATGAAATTACTACATATAGAGAGTAAGCACAAACTCTTTCAAGATATGTTTAAGCTATTACTTACATTTTCCCTACATTTTCTAGTCTACATGAGGCAAGTATCAGAAGTAGCCAATTTTGCTCGCCGGAACATGAGATCAAGCAAATTCATAGTCGAGATTTTGCGTCATGGTTTTTTAGCCAAGTAAGATTGTAGAGTAAGTGATAACAAAATTGAAAGATGTTTCTTATGCAATTTTTGTTATTCTTAGTATTATTCTACATGACTTTTTTGTAGGTTGATGAGCTAATTAATAATGCAGATGATATGGTCAAAGTGACATAAAATGCCTTGCTAGAAGGCCATTTCCTACTGGGAAAAGATATAAAGGGCTTATAATTAATGGTTTAAGATTTCATACTAAAGAACGTGAAAGAAATATAAGAACCCAAAACTATGGGGTGATGGTCAGTGCAGCGACAACAAGCTCTGCAAGAAAAAGAAAAAAAGACTGGAGGCCGACAACGAGTGATTATCATACTACGGAATCTTGAAACACATAATTAAGTTACATGACATGGGTGGAAAGAGGGTTATGCTATTTGAATGTGATTGGCTGTCGAAAAAAAGAAGACTCGAGGTGGACAATGATAAGTTCACTTTAGCAAATTTCACAAATGTAAAGCGCCACAATGAGTGTTTTGTCCTTGAATCTCAAATAAAACTAGTGTTTTACGTGGAGGATCCTTCAGATAAAGACTAGCATGTTGTTCTAAAATTAAAGCTAGAGATAAAATTGAAGATGTAAAAGAGACAACAAGAGATCCTGAAACTATTTTGCAAAGTGAACACTGCGTCCAACAACCAATTAACGAGATTGATGATGTTCTGTGGAATCACGAAGGGGTCCCTCCTATTCTAGTTGATTGGTTGAATAAGACTTTTTCTCCCTAGTTGAACTATTTTGTGGCGTTGTAAGGAATTTTTGTAGTAGTGGTATTTGTTGTTTTTATTGTAACCATATTATTTTATTCGTTCTTGTTTCTTTGAGTAAGTTAAATTGTAGAAAAATTTGGATGTTTTCGACTTGTTTTTTGAGTTATGGATTTATGATAGATGGACAATGATCTGAGATATTTTTAATCAACTATTGTAATTGGCCATTGATTTCTTTTGCAGCGATGTTGATGAAGAAGCGGATCATGAATGATCTTGGAATCGGAAGGACTACAAATAATGACAAGCTAAGTGACCTATCCAAATTATATATGGTAATTGCTTACCGCAAACGTACTGGTGCAAGTAGTGTAGGGAAGTAAGTTACAACAATAAAATATCTAACCCAAGGGAGAATTACTTTGAACCGTAACTATCATGTAATCTATTTGTGCAAACAAAGACTAGTAACTATGAAGCTCCCCACATTTCACAGTTACTAAGAAACAAAAAATCTAAATGAAATATATTTTGGATTTTTGGAATAAGTAGCAACTACAACACTTAATAAATTAAAGACTCAAATCAATGATATAAAGATCGTATTGTAAGGACTATGTTTCTTTGGATAGATACTGAGGAGAGACTCATAGACAAGCCAAGATGAATTAGATCGACTTGTGTATGGAATGTATTAAACTATGAAGTAAAACCTATAATTATGAGTTCCCATAATGGAAAACACCACTCTGTAATTCGGAATGTTACTATGTGTATGCTTTTCCTTCAAACGCATTTAGCTCAATCAATTACTATGCCTTCTTGTTCTAGACGCTATCAACAGACGACATGTGGAACTTTATAGCCTATGAGATCTATTCTATGAGTTCTGGTTTCGCATCTGTCATAAGAATCTAATCTATTATGTGTTCATGAAGCAATAAAGCATATAACTCAAGCTATAAGTTTAATTTAATTGTTCCTCACGCACTCATCTCAACACAATCATCTCGACACGATCTCTACCCAAATACTCCCATCGCCTCATGACACACGATGAGTTTAGCTATGCATAATTAAAGTAAACATGAAAACATCAATAATATAACCCTAGTCTTGAATAAAACAAACTAAAGCAAAGATCTCGTCCAGACAAACATACGGATATAAAAGCAATTTTTAATCAACAAAACTCAATTAAAGTGTACGAATAACTACAAAACATCAACTCAATCACAGATTTGATCTTCGTTCTTCTCTATCTTCTCCGATCTTCACAAAAGTTTGACTCCAAGACTCTTCTCCAAAAGTGTTCACCAGCTTCTCTACTACATTCTTCTAATGGCTGCTCTTGCTCTTTTTTTTTTTTTTTGAGTGTTAAGGTCTTCTCTTTTATATCTTATCTAGCTTGGAAGGTCTCACTCTTTAATTCTCTTTTAAACCTAATTTTCTGAGTAAAAGAAATTTCTAAGAGTTTGCTTTCAGTTTGCATGCGACGACTGCTTAGTGTGGGTTGCGTCATTCTTTAGTTAGAAGCGAGCGCTTCTGGTTCCTATTCAATGTCAAGCAATCGCTTTTGCAAGCAATTGCTCGTCTTTGCATTCCCTCGCATGAATTGCCTAGGATTTCTTTTTTTTAGCTCATTTTTATCCATTCCCACCAAAAGACTCCTAAACAATAAAATAAAAGAATACAAGTAAAAAAACTCAAAACAATCAAGGAACATATAATAAAACGGTCTATTTGACATATGAATAATGAGTACAAAATGGACTCATCACTAAGAAGTGAGTTGCATTCTCGTGAGATGGCCAATGAGCAACACGATGACATCCAAGGTAAGTGGATCATGTTACACCTTGTAATTAAGACCACCTTATAAGTAGGTTATCTTATTCGGTGGTTCAATAGGCAGGAAAAAAGACCATATCCGGTAGAGTTATACATGAACCTGCATTTATTAGCTTCTATCCTTTGCATGCGATATTTACTATTATTCTTTCACTATCTGTACATGCTCCAGCTGAAGTATAACCTTTTTTTTTTCTAGATGAATGCTTTGGTAATTTCTTAGACTATCATGCACAAAAACTACACCTTTAATTCATATCCTTCCATTTTTATGACTCCTGTTTATTACATCTTTGCTTCTTGCTTCACTTCCGGCACCAATATATTTTACTTCTGTGAACTTAATATGTGTATAATTTTATCGCAATCATATTCATTCTCAAACTTCCAACATTTAGTCTGATGCTATTAATTATGTAGCTTTGCTACTTGCATATTACAACTTTGAGATAAAGAGAACTAGGGGATTCACTTATTTGCCTCGCGTTCGGGCTATAAATCCAAACCAACCGGGAAAAGTGCGTTGTAATATTCAGTTTGACAAGCATAGAAATCCTATAGATCGGAACAAAAGAAAATCTGTGGACAGGGACAATTGCCAAAAATAGTAAGTCAGCTCCACTCAGTGTGAAGGATTGGCATAAGGTCACTCAATATCTGAAAAATACAATGGCGGAGTTATTAAAGGTAATGCTACATACTAACTAATTGTTTTATGCTTAATCATTATTTATACAATTGAATTTTATATTTGTCTTTTAGGAGAAATCTTTTCCTTGTACAGGACTCGAAGTAAACAGTTTGAAGTCTATAAGCAAAAGTTGGAGAATTTTCAAGAGTATATTGAAGGAGAAATATTTTGATCCTAACTTGGTATTAATAAGGTAAGACACTTTTGGAATCAGAACTTATTGTTTATTTTATATGCATTTGGTCTAGGCAAGCGGTCACAAGAATAAGGAAAACATATTAGTGAAAAAAAATACGACATATTACTGGAAAAAGGAGTTTCTCAGATTATAGAGCTAGAGAAGGTAATTATCTCAAACTTGGAAAATAACGAAATAACTTAAATATAGTTTGATTTAAGTGATCTTTTTGTAGAACAAACAACAAGTAATGATTATATGGAAGAAGATGGAGATGGAAATGTTGTTGGAGATGAACTGGATGGCAAGATAAACAGAGCTGACCTTTTTGAGAAATGGTATACTAAAGAGGGAAATACATCAAACCCTATTATAATGGACACTCTTGTGAGTTTTTTCTTCTAATTGCTTTTCCTTTATGGAAATTGGTCAGTCTTGAAAGAATAACGTCATTTAACGTATAGAAATCAATCACATTCTTATAGTTTGCCAGTTGATATGTAAATAAAAACATATTTATAAGTGATTCATTCACTTTTTCTTTTACCAATGTTGTTTCTTGGTCCATATAGCTATTTCATGCCTAGTGATGCTTGTGTTGTTTTTATCCCGACAGGAAAAAAATTATGCAAACCAGTACTTATATACACATGAGTGATGATTCTTTGCTCATTTTGTCCCATTTAGTGCTTCTACTTAGATATTTAGTATATAAATTTGCACAAGAGAAAATGAGACATTTGAAGAATCAACTTGGTGTAAACAAAAGGCTGTATGATTTATACACTCAAGTGACTCGAGAGGATAAATGTGGTAGCCTTCGAATGTATGACTATCGAACTCTTGTATATGATGCGTTTGGTAACAGTTCTAGTAAAGGCCGTGCACTACAAAAAAAGTGTTCTTTTGTGACGATTTTATACGACGTAGTACAATTTTTGCCGCATAAATGTTAGTAAATATGACGATTTAAGATATTGCCACATAAGTGTAACTTTTTATGTGACAATCCCAAATTTCGCCATATAGATTAAACGTTCGTCACATTTTGTATAATTTGAGTGACAAAACACCCTTTCGCCATAAACTTTGTCACTTGAACTGCTTCACTAAGAAATCGGCAAAACTCCTGCTACTTTGCAAAAATCTCCCTCCCTCATTTTTCGTTTTCCCTCAATTTCCCTTTGCCACAAAAAATAATTAATTTATTAAAAAAACTTAAACTACGTCGTTTTGGTCAATTTTACATTTAGTTTCAGATTATACACCCTTAGTAAGAAAAACACCCCAAAATCATAGCTAAAAGCTTCTGCCTCTCTCGACCAAAAATACCTCCCCCACGAAAACCCTTTTCGAGCAGATCTAAAAAATTTGGTCCATCTCTCTCGTTTTTGCACTCTCTCTTCACATGAAATGGTAAGAAAACCCTTCTTCTCTCTCGTATTTGAAGATTAAGCTATAAATTCATACTATACTACCCTAATTTCTCAATTTTGTGATGTTTAACAGGTGGGTTTGTTCAACTACAATGGCATAATTGTGATCTTGTGTAAGTTGTATCTAATTTTAGTTTTGTTTAGCTTATATGAGTAAATAGTTGGGTATTTGTTGTTTTTTCTCAAAAAGATATTAACAAGTATGGATTATGATTTGTGGATTAGGGTTTTTGAAGTTCAACATGTACATTTCTGCCACTTTTTTGTGCAATGGTGATGTTTTTTTTTCTCAGATCTGAAAATATTTTGTTGACATTCATCTTACTTCCAAAAATTTATTAAAATTTTTTTTCACAACTTTATAATCTGCTGGTTTTCGTGTTTGTTTTGTTGTTTTTAAGTAAAAGCTTTTCAAAAAAGTGTGGATTTGTAAGATCTCTTCATAACTTTATAAGCTACTGCTCTTGTTGTGGTTTTTTGGGTTAAAAGTTGTTACAAGAATGTCTGTATTTGAATATTCTGTTTATTACTTTGTTAATTGATGGTTTTCATGTAATTTGTGGGTTTTATTATCTAAACTATGGTTGCTTGTGGCTTGATTTGTTAAGAAAAATTACATTATTTTGTGAAGGATCAATAAAAAGAGTTTGGGAGTAACTTTCATGGCAAAGGATTGAGATTCTGCAGAAAATGAGAAAAGGTAGGTTTAATTTCTGATTGTGTTATAGTTGAAGGATTGTTGGTCTATTTATAAGTAGTAATAGAGAAATTGGTTTTTGGTTATGAAGGTTTCGTTGTCCTAGCCTTTACTAAGTTTTCCATATGTATATATTTTGGTTTTAACTTGTTTTAGTTTAGGTTGTAAAAAGTGTTGGTCTTGTGTATTACTCTTAGTTTTGAAGGTTGTAGCGTCTTAGCTGCATCAACTTTTTTATGCCTATAAGATTGGTTGATATGTTGCACAAGTTTAGGGTCTAGGAAGTGTAGGCTATTGTGTATTGCTTCGGAAAATATCATGACAGATTGGTAACTATAAAGATTGTTGCTTGGGAGTAATTTGCTTGGAAAGGATTGAGATTCTGCACATCAGCTGAAAAGGTTGGTTTAGTTTATTGTTTTTTGATTGTTATTGATTGTTGGTCTAGTTACATGTATAAGTAGTTATAAATACATAGGCTGACAACTTGTTCATGTTTTAAGGTTTTAATGTCTATAAGTAGATAGATTGTCATAATCTTAAGGTTTTAATGTCTATAAGTTTGGTTGACAACTTGCTCATGTTTAGGTTCTAAATAGCGTTTGTTCTTGTATATCACTTTCTAGCTTCAGAAATGTTGTAGTTATAGTTGATATTCTCTTCTTTGCTCATCATTCATTTTACAAGAATTTGAAATGTATTCCTTAATGCAATTGAGTCGTGGTTATGTCCATACTTACTATTAAAGTGAAGTGAAACATAATCAATATCGTATGGCTCTTTGTCTGTACCTACATCTCCAAAGCTTTCCATTCACAGTTACATGAGTTCCAAATCAGGATGGAAATGGAAATCCTACTAATCCCAACTCTCCAGTTACAACAGTTTCAGGAGCACCGTCACGCAATTCTGGTAATTTTTTTTATTTCATATGAAAAATCACTTTACCTATTATATTTTTCCATGTTTGCAACATTTTCATTCATTCTTTCATTTCAGGTTCTAATATCAAAAAGAATGGTCGCGGTGTCTGTGGAGGACTGAATTTTGACAAGATAGTTGAAAAAGTATGAAGGTATACTTTAATTTTGAGAAAATAGAGGTTTGTTGGCAAGGCATATAGGTGGTTGTCAATTTCATTTGCTTTGTTTACATGTTAGTAGATAGAGTGAGTTATTTTTATATCATAATTTATTTACTTCACTCGAATTATTATGTTTTTTTTCCTTCATAAGAATTGTGTAGCAGGCTGTTTGTATATTTAGTTGTATCTTAGTATTTTGCATATTCTCATCGTTGTTAGTGGGATTGAGTAAATGGTAGTTTGTAAGCAGTTCAAGGAAGAAAAGACTATACCTTTTGTGAAAATTTTGCTGAAAATGAAACGTTGCTGCATGTGCAAACTCTGCTGAACGTTGCTGAAAATTTTAACCTATGTTGAATATTATAAAACTCTTCTGTAGAGAGTATAGTTAGTGTTGAGTGTTGGTAGTTTATGCCGTTTGAGATGTTTGCTCATTTGATATGTATGGTGGTTGGAGATGTTTGCTTATGGTTTGTGTGAATGTGCGTGCATCTTGTTTTTTCTCGAACGGTAGAATCTGTTTAGATAAATTTATGTTGAATGTCTTTATCGATCAGTCCATATTGATCAGTTTTGTAGGTCTTCAGTGGGCAGCCTCACCAAAAGTGGAGATTATGCAAGTTTATTCTGAAGTCCTCTTGATATTGGAAGTAAATGAAGAATGGTGAAGGTGCCTATTTTGAAGACTTTTGGTACTAGAACTAAATGCTTTCCATTTGTGAAAGTTATTTTGGTGGAGCAAAGGGAGCAGTTGGAAGATGAGCTCGAAGCACAAAAGGCTAAAAACAGGAGGTATGAAGAGCAACTCGAGGCTATGCAAGCGCAGATTGATAAGATGCAGAACTTTTGGCGAAGACTTAAATAGGTAATGATGCCTTAACCCCTTTCCTTAGTTTTCTGAAGATATACCTATATTATGATGAAAATTTTGTGAAACGAGCATCGTGTCCAACGAGTATATGTGAAATATGTTTTGGATTGGAGTTTGAACAACCTATACAAATGAAAAGTATATGAATATTATAGAATTGTTGGCTGACTTTGATAAATGTGTGGAAATAAGTGTGTGAAAATGTTGTGAATTGGTGAAATTGTTGATTGACTTTGCTAGTTTCATTCAATATGTTTATATATGTTGGGGGTAAATGTTGGATTTTGTTAGTTTATGCCATCTAAAATGTTATATGATTTGATAAACTTGCAAGTTTATGGTGTTTCCATATGGTTTGTTTAAGTGGAGCTGCAATGAGTTTGAACATGTTGCTATTGCTTATGGTTTGTGTCCTTGTAAGTAGCATCTTATTTTGTGTGGACATGTTACTCTTTACTTATGGTTTGTGTTCATGTGAGTAGCATCCTATTTTCTGTAGAATATGCCTGGTTAATTTCATGCTAAATTGTTTAGTGATCAGTGCAATGTGATCAGTTTTGTAGGTTTGCAATGGTCATCTTCACAAAAATAGAGATTATGGCAGTTTTTTTGAAGTCTCTGGATATTGAAGTAAATGAAGAATGGTGAAGGTGCCTATTTTGATGATGTATGGTTACTAGAACTAAATGCTTTCCTACTGTGAAAGCTATTTTGGCTTTATTCTGGAGAAACTATGTTATGTAAGAAGAATTATATGTTTAGATGGATTTAGGGTGGTAATTGATGAATGATTTCCAGTATACTATATTAGTACTCTCTAGTATAGCTCTTTGATGCATGACCAAGGGCTAATTTTGATAAACAATGGTAGAATTTGATGTAAGATTGCCAATCATGTTGTAAACTATTGGCTACTTGATTGAACTTGGTCGAGAATGCTTTTCCAAGTTATATGAAAGCATTTATATTTTTGTGAGTTCTTAGTTTTGGTATTTATTATTATGTCAATCACATTCTATTGTATTACGTAATTATGAAATGGTTCATTTACTGTTATTAAGTGCGGCAAAAAAAATCACTCATACAAAACTCTTGAGTGACAACAAATTCGCCACAAGAAAAATCAAAATAACACGTTTTAGTGACAATTTTATCGCAGTAAAAAGTTTTGTGGCAAGATTGCCTGGTACGCAGATGTTAATGACGAAATATGTTGTCACAAGAAATCATTAATGTAGATTCTTTATGTGACAATGTCATGTTATGATGGCGAAATTTCACTACTTATGTGACAACCATGTCGTCACTTAAATTAAGTTTTTATGTGATGACAGTATTTTCGTCACAACTATATGTGACGAAACTAAAATTTTGCCACTTATACTTAATACGACGGGGTTAATGCGGCGAACTTTGTGACAATATGTTTTGTCGTATAGGGTTCATACGACAAATTGTTGAGGTTAAATGACGATACTTGGCGCCACGAAAAATCACTTTTTTTGTAGTGGTGGCCAAGGCATGAACATTGAGTTTGAAAGGATGAAATACACTATTGAGTTTCAAGCTAAGAAAATTTAAGAGCTACAAAGAATAAACAAGGAGATCTCAAGTGAACATGCACAATTTACAAGGGTCTCTTTTGCATCAACTTCTCGCAATTTTGTGCCCTCTCGTCTTTGGATTGCAAGTGTCGATTCTTTCTCTGTACATGTATTTTCTTCTTTGTTGTTAATATGTGTGTGAATTATTTATATAGATGAGGTTTAGGTAAATTTCCATGAAGTGCTCTATAAGCCTGGAATTGATATCCTATATTACTTTTAATGCATATAGCAGAAGCAAAAGGCCCTTCTCGTGTGTTTTTTCTTTTGCTTATTTTTTAATGGAATTTGTCAGTCTATAGGAAGAGTAACCTATAAGCATTATATTGGCATCATTATATGTTTTGCAGAGAGCCCTTTCAACACTATTTTAGAAGCTGCAAATGATTGTCATCCTTTACATTCCCACGATTCAGTGATGCATTGATACTTCTGCCACCTAGAAGAAGAAAAAAAAAATGTAGTTTATTCAGTCAGAATGCTTCATATAGTCGTGCTCTGCCTCATTTTCATTTCTAGCAATTATAGTACACAATATGTATGCTTATGTGCTTTCTAAGTTTATCATCTTATTGATGCAAGGAAATATTTTAATTAATTTATGTGGGTCCAATGGTATATCCAAAAAGCATGTTTGATGGTACAAAACATGTGGCAATATGTTTTGTTGAAAGCCTCAACCTATCAAAGGTTGTAGGGCATGAGGAATTGGGAGTAAATTGGAGTGAGGTGGACATAGGATTTTCAGGACATAGGATTTTCAGAACCATTGTTACGGTTAATGGAGAAAGTAAAAACTATTGGAGAAGCAATCGAATATAGTATTGCATGGCCAAAATTTTTGGTAAATACTTTTTTTGGTTAAAATAAACTCTTTTTCTACAAAACTGCAGCTCTATATTACTTATTCTTGTAGATTGAGGTGGATGCCACAAGATAAATGAGAATACACTGCAAATTGCTATGGATGCGTCTGAAAATTTTCAAACAAAAAAAGGTCATACTACTAGGCACCTTATACACATTATGTGTATGTTTCTATTATGAGACATTCTTCTTGTCATTATGATTTTACATGCACAAGAGCTTGTAGTTTCTACTATTTTAATTGTTTGAAATTATGCTTAATGGTGCATTGATGCTGTGAATTTAATTGCTTATTTATTTTCATAATTTTTTTATAGGGGTCTAACAGATGGATTTGAACTTTGTTTTGACTAGCTTGTGATTAACCTTTTCACCTCTTCGACTTTTATGCAATTAACTTCCATCACAGAGGAGGTTGGGCCGAAGTGTTGTAGATTCATAACCAGGTTATAAATGTTGACTTGATAGAATTGATTCACATGTTTTTCAAGAGTTGAAAGTGAAAAGTTTTTGCTGTGTAGCAAAGTTTGATAGGAGTTCTTTTTTGACTATTGTTGATTTTGAATATCTAACTATTTCATTGCAAATATTGTTCTTGGACATTTAGAGACGACTTTGGAAATTTTGTCATGAATGGCTGAATTTGATCAATGGTGTAGTTTTTTGTTGTATTTCAAATTTATAGCGTTGAAAGCATCATTGAATAAATTTTCATAATTTCAAAAGCAGCAAAAAAAGTGTCATTATATCTATTTCAAAAGTTGGGAAAAAGAGTCACTATAGCTGCATAAAGCATTGCTAAAGTTACAAACAATGTCACTAAAACTGCATGAAGCATCACTACAACATTTTTAAATAATAGAATAAGTGTCATTAAACTGCATAAAACGTCACGAAAGCATTTTCACATAACACAATAAGTGTCACAAAAATAGCTTTACAAGACGCCTGAAGTGTCGGTGTATCAATTTATTGGAACGCCTGAAGCGTCGTCACTAAAAGGGTTTTTAGAGACGCTGCAAAGTGTCGCAACAACCTAAAGTAATGCTCACCTATGTGACGCTTTTGAAAGGCATCACTAAACGAAAAGCGTCACCATAAGTTGGTTCTAATGGCGCTTTTCAGCATTACTATAGCATATTTTTTTAGTAGTGATTCTCGCATTTAGTCTTCAACAAAGAAGAAAGAAAACTGCAACTTCGTATTGACAAACGATTAACAAAATATTCTGGTCAAACAAATGTAGGCCTATTTAGGCCAACAACAAAAGACAAATATTTGCATCTACCAAATATCCAAATGTGTACAAAATGTACGAGTAACTTGTGAATCAGCAACATAATTACAACAATATAAGCAGCAAATGACTACAATCAAATCTAATAACAAAAACTAGATATACAAAAAGCACAATGTAAGTACATTCAGTCGTTACTTCATATATCTCGGGAGGAACAATCTGACAATAAAATCCCAAATAATAACATATCGAAAACTAATATCTATAATATCCCATCAAAAATACTCCTAACACAATATTATGATACCAACTCAGACATTATTCACGTCATCGAATAATATGTTGTATATGATGATATAAATTAATTGCTCTCTACACGTTCAAATTACAAATTAACCAATTATCATGTTTATAGAATTTTATGGTCTTCATTAACAGGGGGATAAATTAAAGCATTTATCTCTTCTTTTCGACTGTCACACAACCTTGCATGTACCGTACATCGTTGTCATTTTCTTTTTGCTCATACTTATCTCCTATCTGAAAGCAACTACAGACCAAACCTTCTTGTGGTCCTGTGTTCTACTTATTGGTGCCATATAGTAGTAGGGTTTGAAAATTTGAAATAAATGGGATACAGATAGAGAGAGGAATTAAGTGATGAAATATTGCGGCATGTATACAAGAAAATAAATGAGTGGCGTGTCAAACAGAAGCATTAAATTCTCTAAAGGACCATTAGCGCGCATTTACTTGCCACAAACAAGAATGATGGACTTTAGCTTAATATTGCGAAGACTAGGTGGCAAACACAAGCACAAAGCCATTATTTACTGAATTACAATATGGAAGTGTATCAGAGAGACTTTAAGATTTTATATATATAGCTTCAATGGAAATTCGCATGGCTATATTTCTTTCACGAATGTTCATAATGACCTAGGTAGCTAGCAGACAATGTAGATATATGGTACCAAAGGTTAGAGGACTTAACACTGTTTAAGGATAGGGATTGGTCAGCTGGCTTCGCAAGCCTTTTGATTGAAAGGGACGTGGAGTCATTATCTCTTCTTTTGTTATTATTGTTAAATGGAGCACTTGTCTAATTTTGTCTGGTGGAGCAAATTTTTAAATTTCCATTAAAAAACTGAAATTGGTTTGTTTATTAAAATACTTTCCCATTAACTCTGTAATTTATTTTTCTCCCTTTTATTTATTTATTATAAAAGAGTCAACAAAAAACCAGATTGTGAGAGCTTAAAGGATTTGTCTCAGGTACAGCAGGGGCACAAAAGCCCCCTCACACATAAGTGCGGGGCCCACACGGGCTCCACATGCATGGGGCCCACATGTTTGTGTGAGGAGGCTGTTGTGCCCCCTGCTGTACCAAAGACTAACCCGAGCTTAAACGATTCTACGTACTTTTTGTCTAATTAGGTATTTAGTTTGTGTCACACTTTGGATTTCCAAAAAAATTGACCTTTAGGGAAGCAAGTCAAGCAACCCTAGCAGGGAGTATGCATCTAGAGAGCGGAAATGAAAAATCGATGAAATTACGCACGTGAATCACAGTAAGATTAAGTGATTCCTGTCCACTAACTAATTCCAGTGTCGTTGCTGCATGCTCCTTTCCCTTTCTTGCTTGGCATAGAAATAGTTAGCATCCAAGGACTGATTTAACTTTTTTGTTGTATTATGTATCGTTTTTATCTCCTTTTTCTTTAATTTAAGGGTGGGGGTGGGGTTTCCTTAATTAGGGATGAGGATTTTATGTAATTTCCATGCATTAATACGTCTATAAGTATCTGTGTCAATTTCATTCAAGTCAGTTCCAATTGGAGTAGGTCAATTTTTTATTTTTTTTTAACACATGGTTAAATATTAAGAAGCATGCAAGTTCTAAAACTCAGTCGGTGCTATTTTAGTTGGAAAATGCTACTTATAGATGTAACATTCTTTTAATATGCAATTTCTACCCTTACACTGGAGATTAGCTAAAGGGGCTGATATAAATCAAGACTTAATTATTATTAGAATTATAGTTTAATTAGAATTATAGTTTAAATTAGAGTTTATTTATATTTGGATATTATTAAATTAGGATTCTAGTTTATCTTGTGATCTTTTATTTAAGAGTTTTAGTTTTGTTATGTTTTATTTCCTAGCCTATAAATATAAGGTTAAGGTTCTATTGTAAGATGTTTTATGATGAATTGATTAATATATTGCTGATTGCAATTCTCTCTTCTAAATTATGTCTTCTTTCTTGTTCTTATTCTTCTGATTCTTTCTCTAATTCCTCTGAAATCTATTTCTTCTCTCTATTTCTCCAATCTCTCTTATCAATTTGGCACCAGAGCCATACATATCCTTTATTTTCCGTTGCACTATTCTGATTTGGTTTCTTTTGTTCAATTCATTTTTGATTTCCAAAAAAAGAAAAAAAAATAGAGAAAATCCGAAAATTCCAAAAAAGAAAAGGAAAAAAATCCAGAAAATCTGCCGGAAAAAAAAAATTGAAATCTGAGCATGCACCCCACACGCTCGAGAACTTCACGCACACTTCGTGCGTCTTCCTCAGCGATTTGCCCGCTACCGTCGCCGTCAACACTACCTCCAACACCGCCACCAACAGAAACTCGTTCAATTGTTCCACCATTCACGAGCCCTAATTCGCAAAGTCCTTATTCGTGAGATCTGTTCGCCGCTCACAGCCAACCACCATCACCACCACTCAGCCACCGCTAATCCGCCGTCCACACCGCGACAACCATTTGCAGTCGATCGCCGCTAGGGCGCCAGTCCTTTTTCGCCGCCACCGCTGCGTCAGGTCCCGGGTCAGGCAAATTACTTGGTTTGCCGTCAGCCAAAAAAAAATTGAAATTGGGTTTGGGCCGAGATCTGTGAAAGTTTGGGCCGAGAAATT
The DNA here is from genome assembly GCA_946800315.1 of Misopates orontium. Taxonomy (NCBI): domain Eukaryota; kingdom Viridiplantae; phylum Streptophyta; class Magnoliopsida; order Lamiales; family Plantaginaceae; genus Misopates; species Misopates orontium. The sequence continues at coordinate 28,522,907 of OX326948.1, read as the reverse complement.
GGGCCACAATTGAAAAAAAAGAAACGGGCGGTTTGGGCCTTGAAAAGGAGAAGACTTGGCCTTATTCTCTGTTGATTTGGGCGAAATCGTACAAAACGAGCTGCCGATATTCATACAATTGGGCTATTCAAATTTCGGTAAAGTTATTCTTTTATTGAATTTTGGACTTTAATTATTTGTTGGCAAGTCTTGCATTATTATGTTTTCACCAGAATTAGCTCGATTAGATCGATCATTTCATAACTTCTTGGATAAAATGATATCCGGTCTTCAAGAGATAAAAGAAGAAATTCGTAGAGATCGTGAATCACAAGAAAGTGAAGTGGGGAATTATGAAAATAATTCCATATCCAAGCATGATCAATCTATACACTTACCTCTAGATGATACTTGTGATATTTTTGAAAATATTAAGGTTGATGTCCCTAATATTGATACGAACCCTCGTGAGAAGTTGTTATCTTCTAATATTGATGTTAAGATAGAAGTTGAGTCTTGTTTATTATTGAAAGCACCATTACTTGGGTCTAAGGATAGCTTGTTGAACTTGCCTCCAAATTTATTTGAGAGTCCTTATTTCAATAATAAAGATTTAACTGATTATCAAATTATTATTGGACATCCTCAATTTTCTGCTAGTGATTCAGGAGATTATACAACTTTACATGCAAAGCCGAAGCTCCAGTCTACACACTCATTGGTTTGGAAAGAGGTCTATGTTGTAAACAACATCAGGGATGGACGCTTTCTTTATCTAATTCGATGGAAGGGTCGTCCTAATTTGGATTGTTGCATTTAAGGGAGATTCAACACTTCTTGATGAGTATCATTTTGCAAACTCTGCGGGGGCGAGTTTTTTCAAGACGGAGAGAATGATAGAAATCAAGAATTAATTATTACTAGAATTATAGTTTATTTAGAATTAGAGTTTAAATTAGAGTTTATTTATATTTGGATATTATTAAATTAGTGTTCTAGTTTATCTTGTGATCTTTTATTTAAGAGTTTTAGTTTTGTTAGGTTTTATTTCCTAGCCTATAAATATAGGGTTAAGGTTCTATTGTAAGACGTTTTATGATGAAGTGATTAATATATTGCTGATTGCAATTCTCTCTTCTAAATTCTGTCATCTTTCTTGTTCTTATTCTTAAGATTCTTTCTCTAATCCCTCTGAAATCTATTTCTTCTCTCTATTTCTCCAATCTCTCTTCTCACGAGTATCCGACCTCTATCAAGGGCACAACGTACTGAGAGTAGGGTTCGGTTTTCATAATTGTATTTCATGTAGAAGTTTGTATTATCAATATACTTAATTTAAAAGTTTTGAACAGTTGCTTATAAAAAGTGGAAAAATTGTATCTCTATATAGTATTATTAGATTATTTGGAATATAAATAAAGAAGGTCCAAAAGTGTTCAAAATACGCAGTCAGAAGGTGGTATCACATTAAAAATAAAATTCTTTGATTCAGCATGCTCAAGGATAAAAGCTCATTGACATTACATGCATAACAAACTATTATACAAGTTTGTAAAGGTTTTATTGGCTTTTGCAGTCTCAAAACATTTGAGTGTTTGTAATATTGAATTTTGCTTCTGTTTGTCTAGAAAAAAGTCAGAAAGAAGCACAAGTCGTAAAAACAGGATTTGGGGTACTTCTCCAACTGCTTTTCAAAATATGTTATTATTAAAAAGTTTTTAAAGTGAAAAAGTCACTCCTTATTAATTTTGCAAATACCTAATTAATATTTTAAGTAGCTTTTTGAAAAGATTTGCAATCACTCCCAACTTTTTGTCAAAAGTCACTTAATTGACTTTAAACAAAAGTAGTGGATCGACAAGAGCTTCTTTTATAAACTTCTGCAAACGAACAAGATGAGTGGCTTTTATACAATTTACTCCTGAAAAAATTATTTGTACCATCTTACAAAATGAAACTACTTTTCTGCAATTTGTGCATATGTACGCAGAGGTAAAACAAAACCTATATATTCATTTATAGGAGTCTGCAACCATCATTTTTCCATCCATTACTCCTACGAGTGGTTTTGTTATAACAGAGAGGTGGATAGTAGTGTTTGTGGACTAGTAGATGCATGAGTTATTTTAAAATGTGTAGAGAGTGTAATTATAGTATGTATAGAAATAGTGTACTTATCTCGGAATTCATTAGATTGTATTTCTCAAAAAATTTAAGTTAATTACAAACTCCACCCTCGATGTGTATTCATAGGGATAATTTCATCCACCTTCCCTAAGGTATCTTCTCTTTCGATTCACCTACTCCGTTGTTTAATTTTTTTCATCCACCTCTCTTTAGTTAGTTGACCAACCAAATTTTGGGTAAAATGTTCTTTAACAGAAAATAAAAATAAGTTATTATTTTCTTATGTTAGATAACCTTACTTACAATAAACATATTAAAAAACAACCAAGAAATTAACTTAACAAGTTAACAGTCACTAGTATACTATACCAAATATTAAATAAGAATATTATATTTAAATAGGTCAAAATATACATTTTCATTACCGACGTGATATACAAATAATTTTGAAGTATCAAATTGAACCCATTTCAATCATTTTTTTACCGAACTAACTATCAACTCCAACGTTGAGCTACATTAAAAACGAAGATAAAATGGTGTAGTATGAGAAATAGTCCGTACTAATAGAAACAAAATAAGGAGGAAATGCAAAATTTGCCCACTAACTTTAGCGATTTGACACTTTTGCTCAATATCTTTTTGGGCCGAACTTTTACCCTGTAGGTATCGACTTTCGCTGCAAAATATGCCCAATTGGGCTTTAAACGGGCTTTTTGCCTACGTGGATGCCAAATCGCTAAAACGTCAATCCATGTGGAAAAACGCATTGCCACCCGTATCTTTTCACATTCAAAAACGTTTTTACCAAAAGTTATAGGGCATTTTTGCAATTTTGCTAAATTAACTTAAATAAATTCAAAAAATTATTTTTAAAATTAATTTTTTAAGAAAGGATTTCTTTTAAGAAAATTTCAAGAGTATTTTTCCTAAAATTTCACGACAATCATTATATTCTTAATATAGTGTTTTATTTTTATAATGCAAATGAATAACTCACATGTATTCTTTAGAAGCAATTAAATCTTAAATCTAATTTTATAAGCATGTTTTAATAATTTAGAATTAAGGTTGAATCAGTTGATTTAAAGTTAATTTGTTGATTTGAGAAACAAATCAAAATAAAAAAGAGATTAGGTCGTCTTCTTCACCGGCGATGCCGAGACATACATCTGCCGACAACGAATTCATCGAGAAAACGACTTCCCGATTTTCTTTTTGTTTTGGCTATTAATATTATTACATTAATATGAAAAACTTTTTAAGATATTTTCAGTAAATTACAATAATCTTAAAATAATCTGAAATCGATAATTAAAAAAATTAATTTGTAAAGTTTCATAGTTTCTTTTTGAACTTTAATTTGTTGAACATAATTTGGAAATATAATTTTGGAAATATAATTCTGAAAATAAGTTTTTGAACTTATTTAAGATATTTTAACAAAATTGCAAAAATGCCCTATAACTTTTGGTAAAAAACGTTTTTTAATGTGAAAAAGTACGGGTAGCAATCCGTTTTTCCACGTGGATTGACGTTTTAGCCATTTGGCATCCACGTAAGCATAAAGCCCGTTTCAAGCCCGATTGGGCATATTTTGCGGCGAAAGTCGATACATACAGGGTAAAAGTCCGGCCCAAAAAGATATTGGGCAAAAGTGCCAAATCGCCAAAGTTAGTGGGCAAATTTTGCATTTCCTCCATAAAATAATAATAACCAAACTTTAAAATATGAAACAATAAACATAATATAATAAAGTATGTGCGACAACTAATAGTTTAAATTGTTTTAAATTTATTCAAAGTTATTTAATTTCAAACCAAAAATCCAAATTAAATAATAGTCATGACTGCTTTTTAGAAGTTCAAAAATTATCATTTAAACTCACAAGTTGTGTTATTTAATAATGAAAAATGCATATATCTTTAAAGTTTCAATCGATGGGTTACATACGTACAGTTCAAACATAGTTAACTAATCAATTGTTACACTTTATTCGCATTGAATATATATATATATATATCAAATTGCTAAATTTTAATTATTTAAATATAATTTTCTGTCAACCTTTTAGTTTCATGTTACAAACTCTCAGTTTATGATTTTTTAAGTTGTACTGTACTGTAAATAAGTTTATTTAATTTAATAATTTAATAGTTTGTTTTATTTTTTGTTAAGTGATATTTTTATCGCTCAAATTCGGTTGGTCAACCAACTCATGGGGAGTAGATGGTAAAATAAAACTAGAGGGGAAGTGGATGGAGAGAGAAAATACCTCAGAAGAGGTGGATGGAATTTATAATGGTAAAAGATATTTGTCGAACCATCTTATCTCACCAGAGAAGTCTGTAAGAATGTCTAGTTTGATAATTACTTAGATTCTTCTAACTAGTAAAATATATAACATTATAGAGATGTGCATGACTTGTACATTGGTTTATACGTAATGAGATGTGCACTGCAGAAATGCATCACTCTTCAATACTCCTCCTTGATGCATTTCTTAGATACTCTAATCATGCTTCACAAAGTAAAAAAACGATCTCTTGAAAAATGCTATATATATATATAATAGTTCTTTGCCTGTCGTGATATATTTTTCTCGGTATCTCTACTGACTCCTTTTTCTTTTTTTTTGTGACTCCTTTTGGATCCTTGATTAATAAAGTACCCATCGATCTCTTATACTAGGCTCGTACTGCTTGTTTAAGCACGAATAATCATTTCCTAAATCTTAGATATTTTCTCAGTTCAATCACGAATCCTTGTGGTTTCTCGACACATAGTTTGTCTTTTTGTTCATCATAAAAGATGTCGGCTTCACATCAAGATGAAAACTTATCCAAGGCTTATGTATTGCAAGGGTTTTAAGTTCTATTATTGTAACAATTGGGCAACTAGACCCAACGTCTATGTATAGCAGATTCTCGTTGGTTGAGCATAACCATCTGTTAAAGACTTTTTCTTCTGCTTCTCCAATTGAAGTTCCGGTGTCAAACCTAATTATCTTGACTCTTGCGTGGATTTTAAAATTGGTCATATGTTTCTTCATCTTCTTCTTCCCTTGGCCTTTCTAGTTTGATGTGTAGCTTTAAAGGGGCTCTTAAGCGAGCCTTCATGTTGCTTACACCATCTTTTCTCATAGGTTTTCATAGAATTAGTTTTGTGATTGACATAGTCAAACACATCATTGGAATCTTCTCTAGCTGTTCCGGTAGGATCATATTTTAAACTACTCTTGATTGGTGATATCGTCCACGTAGATTCTTAGTTGGTTGATAATGTCCATGATTTCGGAGTAATAATCTTTAGCATGTTCCGAATCATTCATTTTAAGATTCTCTATATCTCTTCTTAAACTTGGTAAATTAGTGGTGTTTTGGGTTCCATCAAGAACTATGTGTATGCCAAACCATTCAAGGGTGACACTCGAATTTGAATAATATAAAGTACACTTGTAGATCAGTTGATCTACATCCTCATTAGACTAGTTACATGGAAGCAACTAATGTGTTCATTATTCTGAGTGATATACTTGCGGTAGAGGAAACAAAGATTTTATTGAGTGCCAAACCATCCAAGGAAAAATTTATTGAATGCACAAGAACTCCATAGGGGAAACTGAGGTTTTACAAGAGAAAACATAAAGTTAGAACTCCACACTCGACGATTACATAACACTGGTTGAACGTTCCAATCGTAAAATGAAAAAAACGAAACCCTTAATGTTCACCTTGCATCACAACCAAATCTTGACATTCACCAACTCCAATGTTTTCAACACAACTCCATTTGGCAACTGCCAAATAGCCCAGCTAGCAGTACTTCACATGCCCTTACATATACCTTTATTGAGCACCTATGAAGGAATTTCTTTGATGAGTCTCTTGAATACTCATCATTTATGTGCCGAAATACTAATTCTGAGCTTTTTTCTTGAGTAATTCATGTTTATTTAGTCGTTTTCCATTATTTTTGGTGTATTCTTAAGAAGATGTTGCTATAAAATGATAAATGATGTGATGAATTAGAGAAAATGTGCACAAGTTATAACATGAATATTATTAATCAATTAATCACATGCAAGTTCCAATGTGCTGAACAGTATGGACTGTTTTTTCATGCAAATTAAAGTAAATTTCATAATTAAGTCTATAGAAACGAGTTTCATCAAAGTTGAACACCTCACCGAACCCCATAATCATCACATTGTACCTCTACTAATGTAAAAGAAATATTAACATACTCAGAACAAGCAACAATTCATCGCAAGTGCACAAGTCTCAAATGATATAAGAAAGTAAAGGTTGCATCCCCAAATATCGTATCTCACAAAGAAAGTTAATGACTTGCAATACTAATTTAACTTTTATTCAACTTCAACTAATTAAACTCTAAAAAGAGGGGGGGGGGGGGGGAGGTTGATAGATTTTTACTATCAACTAATAAGTAATAACTAAATATAAGTGAAAATCAGGGATAATTGACCAGTGGTTCCAAATTCAAGTTTCTTTAGTGATTAGCTGAATCTAATCATTCTTAATATAATTAATTATTCATCTTTTAGTTAATGTTTAATGTTTAATGCTTAATGTGATAATTTATCTCGTTCTTTTATATCAAATGGTCATATCACAAAATGTCATTATTACTAAGTGAAAACTAGCAAATAAGAGATATCGTCTAGAAACCTCCCCCATGACTCCTCTAGGGCTTCAGGGACACGCCACACCTATTTAATTAGGGACCAACCACTAAGTTTGGCAATGTAGGGACTTTACAGAAGTAATAATTCTAGACAAATCTATGAATTACCATATAATTGCAACTAAAAAATCAGTAAATTGGGTGTTATACCAACTAATGTAGTAACAGGATAAAAGTTTCAATTCATATGATAAGATCATTCACTATGGTAATTGATGAGTATATTTTGTACTCATATATTAGGTTTTATGACTTATATTCTTGTTCAGACTTAAGTTTGTTTGGGTTATTTATCTTTGTTTTCAAAGCTTTTGCGTTTAGGAGTCCTGTTGGCAAATAGAAGCGACTCTGATGCTAAATATGTGGAATATAACATTTTTGTGTGATCGCACTAGAATCCTGTGCGATCGCACTCAAATTCCGTGGGATTGTGTACAATCGCACACCTTGTTCGCGATATTTGATAGAATGTTGCCATAAATTTTTAGACGTTGCTTGTGCAATCGCACAGGATCGCGTCGCACACGACGGATTTAGCTTAATTCGGTTTCCTTATCAATCTAACATTCTTCTCCAGCACATCCACCTATAAATACAAGGCCACAGAGCAAAAAAATCAAACCTTTTAGAAGCTTTTGAGAGCCACAAGACAACAATGGATTAGGGTTTAATTTTTTCTTTAGATTAAATTTACTTGTTTGTCAAGACTATATTCTAGTTTATTTTTCTAGGATTAGGATGAAGCCTAACTATTATTAGCTGAACTCCTGCGTTATTAATTGATGAATTGATTGAATTTTTTATTTAATTTATTAATCTCGCGTTTAATGCTTTTATATGCGTGACGAACACATGTTTGATATATGCATGAACACAGTAGATTTGTTAGTATATATAGAGATAAAATCATTTTTCATACCATAACTTGACACGATTTTCATTTTCATACCATAATTTGGTACTCATCAATTTGCAAACCATAGATGGACACTTTCTTCGGATTGGGTATTCCGGTGCTGGGAAAGTACACATGTTGACATGGACAATTGTTGAGGTGGAGCGTTGACGTGGGTCACAATTAGTTAAAATCCCCAAATTTGGAGTCAAGGGATGCTAGCTTGTACTTTTTTGGCACTGAAGTACCAATGTGAAGAAATTGTTCAACTTATCGGCACCAAAGTACCTAACATATGGTGTAGTGATGCTTTCCGAAGGTAATTCACAGAGATAAATGCATCTAGAGAAAAATAGTACATCGCGTACTATTCTAATAGATAGAGTGTAAGGATCTGTGACCAAGTACTGATCACAATTATAGGAATTTACACGTATTCAATTCTGTATTCTCATGAAATCAACTAGATAGCAATCGAGGTTAACTTAAGATGATGATAGTGAAATTCGAAATCATAGGCTTTTGCTATTAGAATTTATTCTTGCTATTTACCTTTTTATTGTATATTATTTTATTAATTGAAATACAAATAAGCCCCCCTTTGTTATTTAATTTATTTAAACAGACTGGAAGTAGTATGTGACAGAACATACACATTAGATAGTCCTTGGGATCGATATTCAGGGTGGTAATTTACAACCTATATTATTTGTGGCTCGTGCACTTACAATAAATACGTTGCTTGTAAGTGATGCATCTAGTTTTTGGAGCCATTGGGACTATTCATAACGTTGATATTGACTATTTTTTATTTTTTAATTATTGTTGTTTCTCTTATTAAATTTTTTACTAATTTGATTTCTTAATTTTTAATTGCAACCTGTGTATCTTGGTATACATGAAAGATCAAGGAGAAGCCTTTCCATAATGACGTGAGAAGAGTTCGACACCGGTATAAATTTCCAAAAAGTCCACAGGCTTTACAATGTACTCAGAAACGTGATGGAATGGGCAATGACACATCAATAGAAAGGTGGAAGAACTCAAAATCTGAAGAAGCACTTAAAGGTGTTGAGATAATTGTGGGAACAACAACACAAAATGGATTAGAGTTGGAATCAATGTTGTTAAGGTTATTCCCTTTATCTTTATAGGGAAGAGCTAGTTTTTAGTTAATTCATTGAAAAGAGTTAGTATATCATCATCATGGAATAAGATGGCAAATGGTTTGGAGATGAGAATTTGGAGACGTTTGATCAGATGAGAGCGAAAAAGCTAATCCAAGAACAATGATTTAGTATCTTCAAGCAAGATGTTGCGCAAATGGGATGGGAGACTTTGCCGCCACATCTTCGTACATCAACGAGACGATAGTTTGCGAATTTTATGCAAACATGAGGATCGAGGCAAACAACGTGTTTTGGGTCAGAGGAAAGTTCGCGATGATTCATGAAGAACTCATCAAATAGAATCTTTGGCACGAATGAGGATGCAATGGTAGCATGTGCGACCCCTATAGTCTCAAAACAAATTCATTTTGTTTTGGGGTTTAGTCAAAGATGTATGTACAAAGGGAGAAAATTTTTCAGAATAAATCATGAAGCCTTTTATAACTTTCATGATCTGAAACCAGAGTACATGACTTGGTACGCGTACTTCTACTCTCGCCTTATCTTGAACACAAATGACGTCAAAGTGAACACAAAACGAGCAAATACTCTATAACAGGATTGCTCGTGGGGAGTTGATTAACGCATGAAAAATCATCAAGCAAAGAATGTTGTGCTATAGAGAAATCATGGAGACTGATGATATTCCTAAAAATGACGCAACCCTAAAATCAGCAGCCACCGCATATGATTGGTAAGCGATCGCTTACGATCGCTTAGACTTAGAAATTATGTGTTTGATGTAGAATTAAAGAGTGAGACTTTCCAAGCCCAAGTGGATATAAATAGAAGACCACAAACTTGTGAGAAGTGTGCGTTTTTGGAGGCCAACATAGATTTTCAATATACATTAAGCGGTTGGCACTGAAGAGAGCTGGAGATCCTACATGACGAAGAAGAACAAGAACAAAACCCGTGATCGAGTTGATTTCAGATTAGTATTTCTGTTTGGGATATTTGTTTATGTTTCAAATTTCGTCTATTATTTCTTAGTTTTCTTACGTTTTTCTGGACAAGATATTTTTCCTTAGTTATTTTATTTGAGACTATGTTTTGTTTTATTGTCATTTATGTGTTTATTTCAATTATGGGTAGCTAATTCCATCGCGTATTGTGAGGCGATGGGGGTATTTGGACAAAGATTATGTTGTGATGGTTATGTTGAGATGATTGTGTGAGGAATAATTAAATTGAATTGAACTTGAGTGAAATTATGTGCGTCATGAACACATAATTGATTAGATTCTTAAGACAGATGCGACAACCGAACTCATAGGACAGATCTCATAGGTTATTCAATTCTACAGCCAACTCATAGGATTGCATTTGAAGGAATAAAGTACAAATAGTAACATTCCGAATTACAGAGTGGTGTTTCCTCCAAGTGGTGTTTTGCATTTCAAATCTTCCACAAAACCATTGATAGTATCTTCTTCAACATTCATACCAATAAGGTTGATGAAGTTCACTATGAAAGTCAATATCCACTCAAAGTTTCTAAATATTGCTTAAAGAGTGAAGCCTTTACTATGAAAGTTCTTGCAGAAGAGAAGCGTATCAACAACATATTGAACTATTGACACATCAATGTTATGGGAAGCACTTTTCACCCTAGAGAAGAGATGAGCATGAATCATAGGTTGTCAAAGCCATTTAGACCTGAGGTTGTAATGAAGAACAGAAAGGGGGAGAGTTGGTCGCTTTGCTATAATCCATGGGAGGTGGTAAACTGTTCCATTGGACTTCCATAGACGAGGACAGAGATTTAAGCAGGTTATCATGTGATCTATTTCAAGTTCACCGAGTCAAAGGCATCTTTGAAGTCGACTTTGAGAATCAAATCATGCTTACCATTTGTTTTTAACTCATCAATGGCTTCGCGCGTCTCCATAATGTAGTCAACTATGTGTGTGCCTTACATCACTGCACTTAGTTCTTTAGAAATGATCAAGTCAATCACATATAAGTATAACTAACTAATTTGGTTCAGTTTGTAAAAACATGGAAAAGGATTCACATTTATTTACGTCGTAAATTTAATTTTTCAAGAAATGCAATAATAAATTATATTTTTACATTGAATACACAAATACAAAGGTCAGATGTATCCCAGTGTTACTCTCTTACATGAAAAAATTCTCTTTATTCTAATAACATCTACCCCATTCTAAATCCATCCACCTTTTCTTATTTGTTCCATTCACATATTTCCTCATATAAGAAGAAGCAAATAGCGTCCATTAATATAACTTCCGATATGTATATGTGTGAGTGCATCGCGTGTTTTTTTCCTTTTTTATCAGCAAACAAAAAGTTGGATTAAAAAAAGTGGAAGTACAAGATGTACATCAAAAGTACAAGATGCTCAACCAACCGAGCTATTGATACCTACTTCTATAATCAACATCCAAGGCAAATTAATGGGTTGCTAAGCCCGACGAGAAAGGAGAAACAAAAATCTTTGAACCTTGATTTCAACCAAATCCATGCTCTTACGTTAATGAGTTCAAGGCATTTTTCCACATTAACAGGTTCACCTGAGAATATAACTTTGTTTCTCATATTCCAAATATTTCAAGTTGCTGCAAGCCAAACAAAGCTCCATTTCTCCTGACTTTGAATTTTTCGGATTAAGGCAAGGTGCTATTGAAAGTGGGGGATCAACTCATTTGAATAGGTTGTTGAAAAACCGAGGCACCCATAAATCCCCATCCATATTTAGTGTGCAATATTACGCTCAAGGAAAATGTGCTTAACATTTTCATCAACGGATTTACAAAGAGTGCAGCGAAGGTCAGAGGCATCGGTTAATAATGATCAACACGAGGCGAGATTGCAATTTCGATACCTCAACTTGGAATCATTTCTTTTTTTCATACATTAACTTGGCAGCTCATGATTTTGGTACCTCAATTTGACAATTTTATTTTATTTTGGTACTCCGGTGGAAGCGATTTTAAAATCTTGCCGCAATTTTCCACGTGGCACAAAATTTGGGGATTTCGGTCGCAGTCAAACTGACGACTCAACAAAATAGCCACATTGGACTCCACATGAAAAAAAAAATTCTTAAAATAAAAATAGGAAAGGAAAAATAACAAAACAAATAAAATTACAATAAAATATTACAAAGTTAAAAAAATTAAAAATATACTCATTTCAAATTAATGTAAACTAAATTAAAATTTTATAAATAATTAGATTTTTCTAATTTTATAAATTTAATACTTATTGAAAAAACATAAAAAAAAAAATATTTAAAAAAAAATGGAAAGTTGTCTTCCCTGATTCACCGCATCAGCCCCACACCCTTGCCGTCACCCACCCCACCCCACCAACCGTCTCCGATTCCCTCTCCTATGTTGATCCCAAAAGATCCCTCTTCCTCTTTTCTTCTACTATTCTTTCTGAATCAACAGCGCAATCAACATACCGTTGTAATTAATTCGAACAAGGCTTAGGAAAAATGTGAGAGAAATGTAAATCTTTGGCACCATCAATACGAACCTTCTAACAGATTTCTTCTCAATATCAAACCAAAAATATTCCAAGACAAACCTTCAGGGAAGATGCTGAAGAAGAGAGTAACATTAATTTTCATACCATAACTTGGCACAATTTCATTTTCATACCTTAAATTTGCACTCATCATTTTACATACCATAAATAGCACAATTTCTTCAGATTGGGTACTCCGATGCCGAAAAAGTACGTGCAGTTGACGTGGAATATACTGAGGAGTAAGGTTGGAATCGGTATAAATTGGTTTAAATCTTCAAATTTGGGTTCATCAGATTACATGTTGTACTTTTTCGGCGCGCCGAAGCATTCATTGTGAAGAAAGTTTCCAACTTATGGTATGCCAATTGTCGAGTGTCAAATTAAGGTATGAAAATGAAAATGGTGTCAAGTTATGGTATGTAAAATTATTTTTTCCCATAAAGAAGAATTTGTCCTTTTTGGGATCAACAGAGGAGGGGGAATCGACGACAAATGGTGGTGTGGGTCACGGCGAGGGTGTGTAGTAGGGTGGGTTGGCGCGGTGAAACGGGGAAGACGACTTCCCCCTTTTTTTTGTTTTTTTTTTCCAATTATTATTAATGAATGAAAATAGAAAAATCTATTAAAAATTATCTTTAAAATTATTATTTATTTTACATTAATTTGAAATGATAATTTGTTAATCTTTTTTTTGTGTGATTTTGTTCGTTTTTGTTATTTTTCTTTCTTATTTTTATTTAACAATTAAATTTTGTTTATTTTTTCCATGTGGACTCCAGCGTGGTGATTTTTTGAGTTGTCAATTAGACTGCAGTTGAAATCCCCAATTTTTTTTCCATGTATAAAATTCCGGCTAGATTTTGAAATCTTCGCGCCGGAGTACCAACATTGGAAAAATTGCCAAATTGAGGTACCAAAATCGTGAGCTACCAAGTTAACGTATGAAAATCAAAATGCTGCCAAATTAGGCTATCAAAATTACAATTTTCAGATTAGTGGTCACTTTGAACGTTTTCGGATTAATGTGGTTCGTCGCAGCACTAATACTAAACCTCATCAGTTGGCAAGGAGTGCATTAGGATTTTGTTCTTGGCCTAGTTAAATTTAGTTTTACTTGTTTTGATCTGTCATCTGTTGCTTTTATTTTCTGTTGGTTTGTATGAACCCTTGAGTTGGTTGTATTCAATTGTTTCACTTTTAAAAAAAAAAAATTACAATTTTCCCACCAACATGAAGCAGAAGTTGATTATCATTTTCCGTCATAAGTTCCCATTATAGAATATAAATGTTTATACGAGCAATACTCCCTTTTCATCTCATATATATGTATCCCTGTGATCACCTCATTCATCGCATATCAATTTATAGTTTTTTAGAGCAATCTTTCTCTCACTCTCAAAGCAGCAATGACGTCTGAAAAAATCAAAACGAACTATAACACACTTGCACCACAAGTTCCGTTGCAGTGACTAAAGTCCAAGCGATAAACACTTGAATCATAATTGCATAGCAATTATGTCATCTTATCAGCTGAAGGGAAATGAATGTTTGACGTCTCCTTTTTGTCGAGTGGAATCACGCCCACATAAAAACAAAGTTAACAAAGGACCACGAACTCACCTCCTCAAGTCTCAGAGATATATTAGGTATTTATTTCATGTAGAGAAGTTCACATTAAAGTATTTTAACCATCACTCTAATCTTATGCTGAATATGTATTCTTGCAATTACAGTATTCCCGTCTCTTTCTCTGAAAATGACGCAAATTGTATACCCAAATTAGACGACTCTTGTTCTTTCCTTGATATTCCTAATTCATCTCCACATACGCACTTGGAATATGAAGCCATTAATAATAATCTCCAGTTCTACGACCTTCTCTATCAACAACAATCCTCTAACACAGCGGATGATCAAACTACAGCAAAAATGACAGAATATACCAAAGAAGATGCACCCGCAGTAGCACTACAAGAGGCTAGAAAGCGACGTTCCAAGAAAGATCGACACAGCAAAATAAACACCATGCGCGGCCCAAGAGACCGGAGAATGCGGTTGTCTCTCGAGGTTGCGACAAAGTTCTACAAATTACAAGACCTTTTGGGGTTCGATAAACCAAGTAAAACTGTCGATTGGTTGTTGAAAAGCTCGAGGACCGCCATTGCGAAGTTTGAAGGAGGTCGAGGCCTGGATTCATTGATCAAGTCCTCTAATTCAGAGTCATGTGAAGAAGTTATGTCATCCGGAGTTGATAATTTCTATGGCAGTTTGGCTAATCTTAGTGGCACTATCACTATTGAAAAGGGTTTGGAGCTAGAAACAACATTATTAATGAGTGCAAAGAAGAAAAAAGACAAGAAAATTAAAGCTACTGTTGCGAGGGAGTCGAGAATAAAAGCTAGAATGAGGGCCAGAGAAAGAACAAGTCAAAAAAAACGGCTTAGTGAACGTACGGATCATCAAATAAAGCTAACATCATCATGTAATGAAGATAGTGTTTTCAGGGCTGCACATGAAAGTGTCACCTCTGCTGGGGAACTCAACTACGAGCACAATCAAGCTGGAATTCTGAATCCAGTAAGTTTCACGATATAATTATAAATTCTTCTAGTTCGTCAGGAATTGGACTAACCTAGTGTGTGGTTTGTTAATAATTTTTCCAATTTCTAAATATCTTCAAGGAAGTACTATATAACTATTTAAATCTTGTTTCTTTTGTAGCATTGTCTTGCAGAATTTCAGTATGGTATGCCATGGGAGGCTATCCACATGCACAGTCTAATCTAACTCGATAAGAACTCCGAATACTATATATCATTAAGTGAGATTTCAAAATCACATGGAAGCCAATTGTAATTTTACTAATTGAAAGCAATTTTATTTTATTTATTTTTTGTTAATTCTGATTTAGTGTTCATACTATGTAGTGGAATTTTATTTTTTAGTTTTATTTCGTTCTCATGTTCTACTGTATATATATATGCAGACATTTAAGGTATGTTTTCACTGCAAATTATTTGAATGGCATTTACTTCTTGTGATAATCCAAATATGTTGGATACTTTGTAAGTATAATGGACACTACAAGAAAAAAGGCCAACTGTGACCGACTTTTTGTGGTGGCGGAAAAAATATCACCAAAAGTAGGTTTTTGTGACGATTGATATTGGTAATAAAAATAAATTTCATGACCGCTACGTGGTCACAGTTGATATTAGTAGCTTTCGTAACTATTTTTGCAGTCAAAAAATAATCAACCGTGACCGGAGCTTCCATAACTGCATATCATGGTCAAGGAAGCCCATGAACCGCTACCATGACTTTCGTGACCCCAAATCATGGTCATGGAAGCTATTCAACCATTACCAAACCTTCTGTGGAGGTTATATGCAGTCACGGAAGCCACTAAACCAATATCAAGCCTTTTGTGACCGCATAGATTGGTCACAAAACTAACCAACCACTACTAAAAGCTATCGTGCGGTTAGGAAAACATTATAAACTATGTTACAAAGAACACTAAAAATTTGAATAAGGACTATAATATTTACATTTTTTCCTAAACTATGTTGTAAAGAACATAATAAATATAATAAAGACTACATTATAAATAGTACTAAACTATGTTATGAAGAACACTAATAAATATAATAGGGACTATATTTATTTTACTAAACTGTGTTGTGGCTTAGATCAAGGCTTAAATCCTTTTCTTATTCTTTTCTTGATTGGTTTTCTGCTCAGTAGTTTGTCTTGCAAGTGTGGATGAAGATTTGTAACTTACGTTTCTTGGGTTGAGTACCCCTTGTACTCAAGTTAATAAACTTTGCCTTATAAAAAAAATAAAAATAAAAAACTAAACTGTGTTGTGAGGAACACTAGTAAATATCATAATGACTATATTATAAATTTTACTAAATTTTGTTAAGAACACTAAAAAAATATAATAAGGACTATACTTATAAACTTAACTAAATTATATTGTAAATAACATTAATAAATATAAATAGAGACTATGTTATTGTGACTATGTTATAAAAACAACAGAAAAATATAAGAAGGGTTATATTTATAAACTTTACAAAGCTGTCTTGAAAAATACTAGTTAATGTATATAGAAACTATATCATAGACTTAATTTACTAAACTAAAGTATATACAAAAACACTAAAAAATATAATAAGGACTATATTTATAAACTTTACTAAGGTATGTTGGAAAAAACACTAATAAATATGATAAAGACTATATATATTACAAACTTAACTAAACTATGTTACAGGGAACTCTACAAAATATAATGACTTATTCATAAACTTTACCAAGTATGTGCAATAATATGTATAATAAAGTGTATATTATAAACTTTACTAAACTATATGTTACAAAGAACATTAAAAAGTATAATAAGAACTATACTTGTATACTTTACTAAATTATATTGTAATGAGCGTTAAACCCCCTATACTATACCTCCGATTGCACTTTACCCCCTATCCTTTTAATTTTGGCAACTTGCCCCCGGAACTATGGATATATAAGCACTTTGCACCCTGAGTCCAAATCCAACGGCAAAATATCCTGACACGTGTTCAAATTCAATGGTGAAAAAACGACTCAGGGGGCAAAGTGCTTATTTATCCATAGTACAGGGGGCAAGTTGCCAAAAATAAAAGGATAAGGGGCAAAGTGCAACGGGGGGTAAAATATAGGGGGTTTAATGCTTTAATCCCTAAAAAATTTACTAAACTATGTTTTAAACAATATACTAAAAACATAATAAGGCTTAAATATGTTGTAAAGAACGCTAATAAATGTAAATGGATACTATATTATAAACTTTACTAAACTATGTTATATATCATATTAACAAATATAATAAGGACGATATTTTTAAACTTTACCGAACTGCGTTGTAAGAATACTGCCAAACAAAAAGATAGACTACATCATAAACTTTAGGAAACTATGTTTCAAAAAACACTAAAAATTATAATAAGGACTATAATTATAAACTTTACTAAGCAATGTTGTAAAGAACACTAATAAATGTAAATTGAGACTATATTATAAACTTCACTAAACTATGTTATACATAACACTAAATAATACGGACTATATCTATAAGCTATACTAAACTATGTTATTTAGCAGACTACAAAATGTAATAAGGACTATATTCGTAAACATAACAAAACTATGTTGTAAAGAACACTAAGAAACATAAATAGAGGCTATATTATAAACTCTACTAAACTATGTTATAATGAACACTTCAAAAGTATAATAAGGACAACATTTATAACTTTACTAAACTATGTTTAAAGAACACTAATAAATGTAAAGAGACTGTACTATAAACTTTACTAAACTATATCATGAAGAGCACTACAAAATATAATAAGAACTATTTATAAACTTTATTTGACCACGGTGTAAAGAATACTTCTATATATATATACAGTATATCATAAACTTTAGTAAACATTGTTATAAAGAACATTACAAAAATATAATTAGGACTATATTTATAAAATTTACTAAACTATGTTGTAAAGAACATGAAGGAATACAAATAGAGACTATATTATAAACTTTACTAAATTATGTTGTCAAGAACATTTCAAAATATAATAAGGCTAAATTACGCTTTAAAGAACACTAATAAATAAATAAAATACTATATTATAAACTTTACTAAACTATGCCATAGAGAACACTAAAAAATATAAGGATAAACATTCTATGACGGATTTTCCATCATGGAAACAGGCAACTTTCCGTGATCGAGATTTTTGTGACGGATTTTCTGTCATCAAAACCACAACTTTCCGTGACCAAACTTTCTTCACGGATTTCTAGTTAGGAAAATTGATTCTTTCCTAGATCGAACTTTTTGGGATTGATTTTCGGTCGTGAAAAGCCTAATTTTTCGTGACAGAACATTTCATGATGGCTTAACCTGTTGTGATCATCGATTCGGTGACCATTTTGCGGTCACGAAATGTTGAATTTCCTTGACCATGCATACAGTGACCGCTTTTCGAGCACAAAAAGTTTAGGCGGCAAATTCAAATTTTCAAATACTTTGTGACCGAAATCGGTCACAGAATATTTGGGCAGGAATCTCAAAATTATCATAACCTTTTGTGACCGTAAAACGGTCACGTAAAGTAAATCTGATTCTATATAAGCAACTCTCATTTTCTTGCATTCTTCACAATTTCATTTTCCCACAGTTCTCTCATTTTCTATCTCGTTTCTCTCTTCTACATTCTTGTCAAACACTTAACTTGTTATACTTTTATCTTTCTTTTTTCATATAATCATACAGTTTTATTATTAAATCTCTATTTCTTAATTATTTACAGTTGTACAATTTTATTATTTAATTTCTATTTTTTAATATTTATGTGAAAATTCTCACAAGTTACAAATGATTTAGTATCTAAGAGTGGTTTCTTGTATTCAAATTTTTATTTCACGATCATTAATTTATTTTCCTTCTAATTTTACATGCTATCTATTTCTTTTTTATTTGGTAGTCTTTTGATTTTCTTTTAGATTATTTATTTCATATTGGACATTCTGCGACCGCAATTCCGACACTTAATGCTCAAACCGATTTTTGTTTCATTTTCTTTGGGAACTTTTCGTGATTGCAAAACGGTCTCAGAAGAATGTCAACTGTGACCCCCTTTTTCGGTAACTGATTGTGTTATTTGTGACCGTTTGCAAATGGTCACGGAAAGTTTTCACTAGGTCACAGAAAGACAAAAGTGATAGAAAAAATTTTGGTCACGAAAAGATAATTTTTAAATATATTAATTTAAATTTGACTATTTACTATGTTATCGTGACCGATAATGTAAAGCTTTTGTGGCCGCCTTTCGGTCAAAAAATCATAGCAACCGTGACCGATGTAGGGATCTTTTTGTGACCGTTTGGTGGTCATAGAAACCTCGCATTCGTGACCAAATTGGTTAACGCAATGCGGTCAAGAACAGTATCGAGTTTTCGTGACTGCATTTTTGCGGTCACGGTTGACTTTTAGCCTCCAGCCAATGGCGACTGTCACAAGGTGACCAAAAAGCGGCCACATAAGGTCATCTGTGACAAATTTTTTGATTTTTCGTGGCTGTTTTTGCAAGTCACGGTTGACCCTTTTTTTGTAGTGGGATAAGAATGGTAAGAAAAATTTAGAACCTTTTGTTTATCGGGTAAATAAGACTATTATAAGAAGAACACGATGAGCATATGGGGTACTCAACTCTTACAAATGGAGACAAAAAAAAAAAAAAAAAAAAAAGCAAAATTACAGATCAAGCCAAATATTTAAGAGGCAAAATACTCCAATCATAGAAAGAATAAGAACAATCCTTCAGCCTTGACTTCAAATAGCCTATAATTTTAGTTTAATGGATTCAAAAAGATCTTGGCATCAATCTCCCGTTCATGGAAGGGAATCATGTTTCTTTCTTTTCAGTTTCAGATAAACCAGATAATAATAAACTAACCACACGTAAGCTTCAACTCCAACTTATTTATCTTATTAGAAAATAATCCTACAAACTGTGAATAGTGAAGTGACCCTTTCGATTATTGAACAAAGTTGTTTAACTTCTGATTCATTCTAAACACAGCCTCCAAATTTCAGTTGTAAACTTACAATCAAAGAAAATTTGTCCGAGTTATCTCAAGTTCCATCCTGCAAATGACACAATCAATAGGATGGTTAATAAAATAATAGATGATACATATATATTAGGGTTGTAACCTAATTACTCAAAAGACCAGAACACCCTAACAATATCATACTATTCTACTTCAAACACTCCATCACAAGCTTGAGCATACTACGCTCTAAGTTTGTTAGAAACTAAAAAAGTTAATTAAAAAAACAACTTGACTACATAATTTATAATAACGGTTGATTGTCTATGGTGAAACGTGAACTGAAATGGATCCACCTGATCCACACTCGTCAAAAACAACTCTCGCTACTTTGGCAGCGACAATGATTGGCAAACACATCAATCATTCAACAGTGGATCCACTTGGTCCATGAAACAACAAACTATGACAGATTGATACATCTAATGTTAACTTTTCATGCGATGACCACAACGCTAACTTGTCAATCATCAACAACAACCGGTACTACAACTGCATAACCAACTAACAACTAGAATAAACTTACTAAAAGCTACAATAAACTACTTCATAATTTTTCATACTCCCCTAGAGCAACGAACTCATGTGTTGCTCACAAAGACTATGGATCAAAAACACCAAAAAGATCCTCCAACCAACGAACAATTGTTCAGCACTTTTATTTTTTAAACAGACTGCTGACCAACTCGACTGGGGCAACACGGTCACTGAGTTATCTGAAATAAATCTGACCATTCAACTCGATCACCAACTCAATCCACCTTTTGGTTTCTTTCTCAAATGCCAAAGGCAAAACCCGCAACTCAACATTTTAGACATAAAGGTCCATGGCGGCGAAAGAAACAGAGGATAGACGGCTCAATAGCTAAGCAGCGGGGTAAAACCAAAAAAGGCGGCAACTGAAAAACAGGATGAACATATAGGGCTACGAAACCTCAATTGCTTAACTTGAAAGTTGGTGGCTAAACTACCGGGAGACCTTTTTTAGTACAACGGCTAGGGTTTTTCAGAAGACAAGTGGCGGGAGTGCAGCTAGGTATAGGGTTTTTGAAGACTAGAAATTGCTACGGTTTGGAAGGATTTGCTTTCTTTTCTGTTCAAATTAAAAGGGGAACCAAATTGTAGAGAGAAGGGAGAGAAAGATAAAAAAAAAAACATGAAATTAACATTTTCGCCCCCTCGCTGTTGCTGCTGATAGCGGCGCTAGGGTTTAGGCCCGTGGGATCTCTCCTTTTGTTTTAAAAAATTATGGCTCTAGATACCATGTTAATAGAATAATAGAGGTGAATCTTCATAATGTTCCATTGATGATAGAGAATACGTATATTATAGGATTGTTACCCTAATGACTGAAAAGACCAAAATACCCTTAACAATATCATACTATTCTGCTTCTAACAAAGATTACCATCAACCAGAATACCTATCTGTTGAAGGTTAACACGGGTTGAGATTCCATCATGTATCATTTTCCATGCAACGATTCTTGTCATAAGTGGTGCTAGAGGTAACCAAAATTTCTTAAAGGAAAACTCTATGATTCTCAAGTCGCCACCCAAAAGCTTATTGTAAGCTGACTTGGTTGAAAAAATGCCATTTTCTTCCACATTCCACCACCAAGTATCACTTTGATTTTGAATAGCTTCAGTCGCTTGAAGCTCCCTTTCGAGTTCTTGAAAAATTGACCTCTCCCATGTTGTTATCGCCATATCCACTCACATTTTTTGTTAATCCATCTTTTCATATAATAAATAGTGTCATCTTTATCGTGAGAGAGAAGACATGTTTTTTTTGTTGTTGAAAACTTGATAAAAAAAAAATACTTTCACATCGCATGACCTATTGACCTTAGCCCACTAATAAAAATACTTTGTATATGATTATGCATTCATATATAAAAAAAACTTATAAAGTTGTTACTTTTAAGTGTCCAATTATTCATGTATCAAGTTACTCGTCTATCTATGATTTCTACTTATTTATGTATGTTCAAAATTTAGGACATATGTATTAATTTTAATCTGGCTCAATATTTTTTACTAACAAAGTCTCCATATTAAGATCTTTCATCTTCATGAATTATTCTTTAGGTTATGAAAATTCTTGTGAATTGCTATATTTCAACTTTGGAGGTAATTAATTGTTTAAAGTAGATGGAACATCATAAAGGCAATCACATAGTACATTTGCTAAACAAAGCTCTTCAAAAAATCTATTGCACTAAATATATCTTTTTCCTTGTTGAAAAAATTGCACTTGGACAGACTAAAGTTTCTTTCTTTCATTTGCTTTCTCAACAAATGCTTGTCATTTTTCATGCAGATACGATTATGTAGATCACGAGTTCACTACTTTACGTTGTTATTGTAATTTTGTATATTTCTATTTGACTGGTACACTACAAGAAAACATCACAATGGGGAGTAATCCATGGCAACAGATTAAAATTTGTTGCCATGTAGGAACAAAATTTAAATTAATGGAAACAAAATAATTTGTAGCAAAGTATGGTGACAAAATACACACTTACCACGCGTAGAGAGAAAATAATTTGTCACCATTGCACAAAATGGTGACAAAATACATTTTGGTCATATAATAAAGCATGGCGTAAAAATAATTTGTTCCCATTGATGATGACCGCGGCAAAAAAATATTTTGTTGCCACGTTGAACGGCCCAAATCTTGCATTTGGAACGATCTGGGCCGCTGATCATGGCAACAAAATATTTCAATACAAAAAAAGTGTTCTTTTGTGACAATTTTATACGGCGTAGTACAATTTTCGCCGCATAAATGTTAGTAAATATGACGATTTAAGATATTGCCACATAAGTGTAACTTTTTATGTGACAATCCCAAATTTCGCCATATAAGTTAAACGTTCGTCACATTTTGTATAATTTGAGTGACAAAACACCCTTTCGCCATAAACTTTGTCACTTGAACTGCTTCACTAAGAAAGCAGCAAAACTCCCGCTACTTTGCAAAAATCTCCCTCCCTCATTTTTCGTTTTCCCTCAATTTCCCTTTGCCACAAAAAATAATTAATTTATCAAAAAAACTTAAACTACGTCGTTTTGGTCAATTTTACATTTAGTTTCAGATTATACACCCTTAGTAAGAAAAACACCCCAAAATCATAGCTAAAAGCTTCTGCCTCTCTCGACCAAAAACACCTCCCACACGAAAACCCTTTTCGAGCACATCTAAAAAAATTGGTCCATCTCTCTCGTTTTTGCATTCTCTCTTCACATGAAATGGTAAGAAAACCCTTCTTCTCTCTCGTATTGAAGATTAAGCTATAAATTCATCCTATACTACCCTAATTTCTCGATTTTGTGATGTTTAACAGGTGGGTTTGTTCGACTACAATGGCATAATTGTGATCTTGTGTAAGTTGTATCTAATTTTAGTTTTGTTTAGCTTATATGAGTAAATAGTTGGGTATTTGTTGTTTTTTCTCAAAAAAAATTAACAAGTATGGATTATGATTTGGGGATTAGGGTTTTTGAAGTTCAACATGTACATTTCTGCCACTTTTTTGTGCAATGGTGATGTTTTGTTTCTCAGATCTGAAAATATTTTGTTGACATTCATCTTAATTCCAAAAATTTATTAAAACTTTTGTTCACAACTTTATAATTTGCCGGTTTTCGTGTCTGTTTTGTTGTTTTTAAGTAAAAGCTCTTCAAAAAAGTGTGGATTTGTAAGATCTCTTCATAACTTTATAAGCTACTGCTCTTGTTGTGGTTTTTTGGGTTAAAAGTTGTTACAAGAATGTTAATATTTGAATATTATGTTTATTACTTTGTTAATTGATGGTTTTCATGTAATTTGTGGGTTTTCTTATCTAAACTATGGTTTCTTGTGGCTTGAGTTGTTAAGAAAAATTACATTATTTTGTGAAGGATCATCAAAAAGAGTTTGGGAGTAACTTTCATGGCAAAGGATTGAGATTCTGCAGAAAATGAGAAAAGGTAGGTTTAATTTCTGATTGTGTTATAGTTGAAGGATTGTTGGTCTATTTATAAGTAGTAATAGAGAAATTGGTTTTTGGTTATGAAGGTTTTGTTGTCCTAGCCTTTACTAAGTTTTCCATATGTATATATTTTGGTTTTAACTTGTTCTAGTTTAGGTTGTAAAAAGTGTTGGTCTTGTGTATTACTCTTAGTTTTGAAGGTTGTAGCGTCTTAGCTGCATCAACTTTTTTATGCCTATAAGATTGTTGATATGTTGCACAAGTTTAGGGTCTAGGAAGTGTAGGCTATTGTGTATTGCTTCGGAAAATGTCATGACAGATTGGTAACTATAAAGATTGTTGCTTGGGAGTAATTTGCTTGGAAAGGATTGAGATTCTGCACATCAGCTGAAAATGTTGGTTTAGTTTATGGTTTTCTGATTGTTGTATTGATTGTTGGTCTAGTTACATGTATAAGTAGTTATAAATAGATAGGCTGACAACTTGTTCATGTTTTAAGGTTTTAATGTCTATAAATAGATAGATTGTCCTATTCTTAAGGTTTTATGTCTATAAGTTTGGTTGAGAACTTGCTCATGTTTAGGTTCTAAATAGCGTTTGTTCTTGTATATCACTTTCTAGCTTCAAAAATGTTGTAGTTATAGTTGATATTCTCTTCTTTGCTCATCATTCATTTTACAAGAATTTGAAATGTATTCCTTAATGCAATTGAGTCGTGGTTATGTCCATACTTACTACTAAAGTGAAGTGAAACATAATCAATATCGTATGGCTCTTTGTCTGTACCTACATCTCCAAAGCTTTCCATTCATAGTTACATGAGTTCCAAATCAGGATGGAGATGGAGATCCTACTAATCCCAACTCTCCAGTTACAACAGTTTCAAGAGCACCGTCACGCAATTCTGGTAATTTTTTTATTTCATATGAAAAATCACTTTACCTATAATATTTTTCCATGTTTGCAACATTTTCATTCATTCTTTCATTTCAGGTTCTAATATCAAAAAGAATGGTCGCGGTGTATGTGGAGGACTGAATTTGGACAAGATAGTTGAAAAAGTATGAAGGTATACTTTAATTTTGAGAAAATAGAGGTTTGTTGGCAAGGCATATAGGTGGTTGTCAATTTCATTTGCTTTGTTTACATGTTAGTAGATAGAGTGAGTTATTTTTATATCATAATTTATTTACTTCACTTGAATGATTATGTTTTTTTTTTCCTTCATAAGAATTTTGTAGCAGGTTGTTTGTATATTTAGTTGTATCTTAGTATTTGCATATTCTCATCGCTGTTAGTGGGATTGAGTAAATGGTAGTTTGTAAGCAGTTCAAGGAAGAAATGACTATACCTTTTTGTGAAAATTTTGCTGAAAATGAAACGTTGCTGCATGTGCAAACTCTGCTGAACGTGGCTGAAAATTTTAACCTATATTTAATATTCTAAAACTCTTCTGTACAGAGTATAGTTAGTGTCGAGTGTTGGTAGTTTATGCCGTTTGAGATGTTTGCTCATTTGATATGTTTGGTGGTTGGAGATGTTTGCCTATGGTTGGTGTGAATGTGCGTGCATCTTGTTTTTTGTCGAACGGTAGAATCTGTCTAGATAAATTTATGTTGAATGTCTTTATCGATCAGTTCATATTGCTCAGTTTTGTAGTCTTCCGTGGGAAGCCTCACCAAAAGTGGAGATTATGCAAGTTTATTCTGAAGTCTCTTGATATTGGAAGTAAATGATGCCTATTTTGAAAACTTTTGGTACTAGAACTAAATGCTTTCCATTTGTGAAAGTTATTTTGGTGGAGCAAGGGAGCAGTTGGAAGATGAGCTGGAAGCACAAAAGGGTAAAACCAGGAGGTATGAAGAAAAACTCGAGGCTATGCAAGTGCAGATTGATAAGATGCAGAACTTTTGGCGAAGAGTTAAATAGGTAATGATGCCTTAACCCCTTTCCTTAGTTTTCTGAAGATATACCTATTACTATGATGAAAATTATGTGAAACAAGCATCGTGTCCAACGAGTATATGTGAAATATGTTTTAGTTGGAGTTTGAACAACCTATACAAATGAAAAGTATATGAATATTATAGAATTGTTGGCGGACTTTGATAAATGTGTGGAAATATCTAAGTCTATATGGAAGATCATGTAGAAGTGCAGTTATATGATTTAATAAGTGTGTGAAAATGTTGTGAATTGGTGAAATTGTTGATTGACTTTGCTAGCTTTATTCAATATGTTTATATATGTTGGGGGTAAATGTTGGATTTTGTTAGTTTATGCCATCTAAAGTGTTATATGATTTGATAAACTTGTAAGTTTATGGTGTTTCCATATGGTTTGTGTAAGTGGAGCTGCAATGAGTTTGAACATGTTGCTATATGCTTATGGTTTGTATTCTTGTAAGTAGCATCTTATTTTGTGTGGACATGTTGCCCTTTACTTATGATTTGTGTTAATGTGAGTAGCATCTTATTTTTTGTGAATGTGGAAGAATATGTCTGGTTAATATCATGCTAAATTGTTTAGTGATCAGTGCAATGTGATCAGTTTTGTAGGTGTGCAGTGGCCATCTTCAAAAAAATAGAGATTATGGCAGTTTTTTTGAAGTCTCTGGATATTGAAGTAAATGAAGAATGGCGAAGGTGCCTATTTTGATGACATATGGTTACTTGAACTAAATGCTTTCCTATTGTGAAAGCTATTTTGGCTTAATTCTGGAGAAACTATGTTATGTAAGAAGAATGCAATTTTTTGATGGATTTAGGGTGGTAATTGATGAATGATCTCCACTATACTGTATTAGTACTCTATAGTATAGCTCTTTGATGCATGACCAAGTGCTAATTTTGACAAACACTGGTAGATGATGTAAGCTTGCCAATCATGTTGTAAACTATTGGCTACTTGATTGAACTTGGTCGAAAATGTTTTTCCAAGTTATATAGAAACATGTATATTTTTGTGAGTTCTTAGTTTTGGTATTTATTATTATGTCAATCACATCCTATTGTATTATATGTAATTATGAATGGTGCATTTGCTCTTATTAGGTGTGGCAAAAGAACTAACTCATACAAAACTCTTGAGTGACAATAAGTTCGCCACAAGAAAATCAGAATAACACGTTTTAGTGACAATTTTATTGTAGTAATAAGTTTCGTGGCAAGATTGCCTGGTACACAAATGTTAATGACGAAATATGTTGTCAAAAGAAATCATTAATGTAGATCCTTTTATGTGACAATGTGATGCTATGATGGCGAAATTTCACTACTTATGTGACAACAATATCGTCACTTAAATTAACTTTTTTTGTGACAACAGTATTTTCGTCACAACTATATGTGACGACACAAAAATGTTGCCACTTATACCTGATACGACGGGGCCAATGCGGCGAACTTTGTGACGATATATTTTGTCGTATAGGGTTCATACGGCAAATTATTGAGGTTAAATGACGATACTTGGCGCCACGATACTTTGTTATTAGAGAATGTATAATTAGGACCATTATGTGTACTAGTTTTATAATTAGTAGTAATTAGGAGATAAATTAGGAAAACTGAAGAAAAATTATGAGAAAAATTAGGAAAATTTAGGAAAAGAAGGAAAATCAGGAGAAAAAAATAGGAAAAATTAGGACCATTATGTGTACTAGATTTAGTAATAGTGATGGAATGTTTTTACAAAAATTAGGAAAAGTCAAGAAATATTATGAAATTTAGGAGAAAATTAAAATTACTTAGCATAAAATAGCAAAATTAAATTTGTAGTTAAATTGAATATCATGATTATATTAGTAATTAATACTTTTATGACAATTTTTACATACTTAGTAGTAAAGTTATCAATTTCAAAGTAATTTAATTAAAATTAATTAGTTAATTAAGTTTAGGTAGATAAATCATGATTATATCTATGTGTACTCATTTTATTTGTAGTGATTAGGAGAATATAATTTTAATTAGGCTAGTTTTAGTAAAAACTATTGAATATCCTTATAAAAATTATAAAAAGTTAAAATTAGAAATATCTACTAGAAGATTAAAATTTAACAAAAAATAGCTAGAATGGATGTGTAGTACAACTTAAAGTCATAATTATATTAGGAATTAACACTTTTAAGACAATTTGATTAGAAATAAATTAGTCA
The DNA here is from genome assembly GCA_946800315.1 of Misopates orontium. Taxonomy (NCBI): domain Eukaryota; kingdom Viridiplantae; phylum Streptophyta; class Magnoliopsida; order Lamiales; family Plantaginaceae; genus Misopates; species Misopates orontium. The sequence continues at coordinate 28,494,714 of OX326948.1, read as the reverse complement.
AGTTTAATAAGGTAGATCATGATTATATATATGTGTACTCATTTTATTGGTAGTGATTAGGAGAATTTAATCTTAAGTAGGATAGTTTTAGAAAAAATAAGGAAATATTGTTATAATAATTAGAAGAAATTAAGAAAATGATGAAAATTGCATAATTAAATTTGTAGTTAAATTAAATGTCATGATTATATTAGTAACTAACACTTTTATGAGAATTATTGCATAATTAGTTATAAAGTTATAAATTTCAAAGTAATTAAATTAAATTTAATTAGTTAATTAAGTTTAGCTAGATAAATCATGATTATATATGTGTACAATTTAAATAGTAGTGATTAGGAAAAGTTAAGAAAAAATAGGAATATTTGCAAGAAGATTATATGATTGTTACCTTATTAAACTGCACAGGAGTATAGCTTTTTATTGGAGTGTCACATGTTATATGTTGTATATTAACAATTAATTGTGTTGTTATATAACAGATGGCAGATCGACTAGAGATCGTTCCCTCGCAACAGGGGAAAGGCAAAGGCAAAAACAAATCAGTCGCGGGCCAATCAAATATTGCTTCTAGACAGCTGTCGGTCATTGCACCGTATACTATGCCCCAACATAGGATTATAGTACGTATGAGGGAGAACCCCGACAGTATGTCGCAAGAAGGAAGGATCCCCGCGTATAACATGTTTGGAAACGGGCCATTTACTGCCATGTTGCAGTCACAGACGAATGTAGCAAACACGAACCCCCAAGCTACTACTGCACAATTTTATGGCATGGTCAACCAGAGTCAGGAGATGGTAGATCAGACAGCTGGTCAGTTACATCTTCAGCAATCCACTCTAATGTAGATGGGCCAACGACAGCGGCTAGACAAATCAGCTTCACCTAATTTATCGGCTGCAAGAGTTCCAGGTGGTAGTCTAGCAGTTTCTGGCGGGGGTCAGGCTTCGGAATCACAGGGTGTAGCTTCGACCAGCACCGTCAGTGCATTACGGCGTGATACAGAGGGGGTTCATCTAGGGGATGACGTGGAGTTAGGGTGTGATACTTTTGAGTTATTAGTAGTTTTATTTGTTTTATATTAAATTATTAGTTAAGACGTTGAATCGTTTATTTTTCTCCCAATTAGTTCTATAATAGAAATATTCGGTAAACATAACAAAGTACACATTTACATAATAGAAATTTTTGGTAAACACAATCATCTCATCACCAGTTCAACAAACATACATGCCTTAAACGTTGAAATCAAAATGCCGAATCTAAGCATAATCAGGGTCATCATCGATGTCGTCCTCTTCAGGCTCAGTATCATCACCCACCTCATCATTTACATCGCCATATTCGTCCTACTCATCCTCTTCATATACATCATCAACTTGCTGAATTTCGTCGTCTGCCAGAGGTATTGGACCCAAGTCAGGAACAGGCAGGACAACAGTTGCATTTTTGTCCTGATATATAGAGGTTGCATCGACAACGTGTCTTGATCTTGTCGTACACACAGCCCACCATCCTCTTCTGATCGGGTTTTGTTGGGAAGGATATTTTGTGTAATAGACTTGATGTGCCTGGCTTGCAAGTATAAACGAAATGCAATAGGCAACAATCTTATGTGCCTGTATAGTATTTTGTGTACTATCCGGTAATAAGTCACGAAATGCAACAGGCAACAATCTTTGCATGAATAAGTGACAGTCATGACTTTTCATCCCAACTAGTTTAAGTTGGTCCATATGAACACATCGAGAAATGTTAGAAGCATACCCATCAGGGAACCGCAAGCCCCGCAACCATTCACACACCAATCTCTTTTGCTCTTTATCCAAGCAGTACCTGGCTTTTTTCTTTAGAACTCTACCACATCGACCCTCACGCAAAAACAACTCCCGTCGGCTCGTTTACAACTGCAAGTCTTTTCTCGCATTCAAGTTGTCCTTAGTCTTCTCTGGATCATCCATCACCGTGTTTTTGATATTATCGAAAAAGTTCTTTTCGCAGTGCATCACGTCTAAGTTGTGACGTATCAGGTTAGTGCACCAATATGGTAATTCCCAGAATATACTTCTCCGGTGCCAATTGTGCTCTTTTCCAAAACCTTCGATGATGTGATTTTTGTTGCCGAACGGAATATATGGCAAGAACTCTACATGTTGTTGCATCTCTTCACCGGATCTTCTCAAAAAGGGTAAATCCACTTCTGTCTTGCCTTTCAGGAAATCAGTGGTGTTGTCCATGAAAGGATGGTCGACTGGCAGGAAACGTCGATGACAATCAAAAAAACAGTTTTTTTCTCCCATGCTTCAGCTGAAAAGCTTTAGTCCCATCCATACAATATGGACATGACAACCGCTCATGAGTACTCCACTGCGAAAACATGCCATACCCTGGAAAATCTGTGATGGTCCACATAACAGCTGCACGCATAATAAAATTTTGCTTCCTATAGCTGTCGTATGTCTCAACCCCAACCTCCCACAGTGATTTGAGTTCATCAATCAACGGTCGAAGTAGGACATCTATGTTCTTCCCCGGGCTTTTGGGACCAGATATCAACAAACTCAGAAAGATGTATTCTTGCCTCATGCAAATATCAGGCAGAAGATTATACGGCGTGACAAAGACATGCCAACAAGAGTATGGAACGGCAGAGTTCGAAAACGGGTTGAATCCATCAGTGCAAATGCCAAGTCTAACATTGCGCGGCTCAGAAGCAAAATCTGCGTGTGTTGTATCAAAGGATTTCCAAGCTTCTCCAGATGCATGATGGATCATTTGATCGCTGTCTCTCCGACATTTCAAATGCCACGTCATGTGTTCTGCATTCACGCGAGACATGTAGAGTTGTTGCAGACGTGGCGTCAACGGGAGGTACCACAAGTTCTTGTGACCAACCAATTTTGCTCTGTTATGTGAATTCAGCCTCTCTTCGAACCTGTCTTCGTTGCATTCAGGACACACTGTATACTTACTATCTTCGTACTCGCCATAAAATAAAAAGTAATTGTTAACGCAGACGTCAAATGTTTGGTAGCCCATCCCCAATCGGTTCATATATTTCTGCATACTATACATACTGCCGGGCATCCTCTGTCGATCTTCAGGACTCAGCCATTGGCGCATAAGTTGAATGTTCTTTTCACACGCCACATTAGAGATGGAGTGGAGTACCTTGTTATTAAGAAATTCAGCAACCCATCCCAATACTGTGTTTCCTTCACCCGCTCGTATGGGCTCCTCGGCCTCACGCAACATCCGGAAAAATTCTTCTGCCTCCCTATTCGGTTGCTCGTTTCCAATCTCAAACTCATTTATATTTTCAAACCGGCCAGCAAATGCATCTTCGACCATCTCTCTTTGTCGACCTCTTGCGTTATGCCCAGACGACGACTCTCCCATGTTTGTATCATACCCCATACTTGTATCAAACCCCTCATCGGGCCTTTGAATTTCAACATGTCTAGTCCGTACGTAGTAATGAGGCAAAAATCCATTCTTGTAAAGATGAAACTGAATGCCATCTCTACTCCCAAATTTCCTATTATTACATCTAATGCAGGACACCTAGCTTTCTTATCCCGTAATAATTCTGTTTGACTAAATGCGTGATTTAAAAAAATTCCCACGCCGGCTTAAAAAACAGGATTCAAATAACCATCATCTCCACCAGTATTTAATCTTTCATACATTCAACTTCGGTCTTCATTGTTATACATTTTATAACCTATTGCAAACGCCAAAAACTATCATCAATAAACAATCACATGTGGGGTTGTTTATTATTAGAAAAGAAACAATAAATATATCACTACAACATTTATTTACATGGTGCAAAAATATTCAACACTTTATTGTAACAGTTAACATTCACTAAAAAAACTATTTATAAATATACAAAGCACAACAACACTAATGATACAACAATAAATTCAACCATTGTATTACAATAATTTAATTGCATGCTAACACTTAATTTTTTTTTAATAAATAGATATTTGTATTTTAGCAAGTAATCAAACCAACAAAACACTTTAAATGTATTAACATTACCTGCTAATTACCTTGAATTGTGAACAGAGTCTAAGCAAATTTTAGGAGAGTATGTTGGAACAATTTTTTTGGAGTTGGTGGTTTATGGGCATGAAAACGGGAAAAAATGGAAGAAGATGGGTGAAATTTAGGGAAGAAGATAAGATATCTGTGATATGAGAGCCATATCTTTATAGCTACAAAAAAATTTGTCACCATAGATTTTAATGGTAACAGATTTTTTTGTTCCTAGGCGTGGAGAAAGAAATTTCTGTTACCATTGCATTAAAGATTGTGGGAACAAAATATTCTGTAAACATGTCTGAATATGATAAAAGAATATTCTGTTCGTACAAAAGCACAATCCGTGTGATGCAATGTCAACAAAATATTTGGATGCCAATGAGGGCACAATCCATGTGATGCAATGGCAACAATTTTTTTTTCCCCACAATTTCATATCTATAAAATCACCCCATTTTTTCACAAACTTCGTCTCTTCATCTCCTATCTCCCCCTCTAAAATCCAAAAATCCTATCCCTCTTTCTTTCTTTTTTTTTTTTTTTTTTTTTTGTATTATATTACTTATATAATTTTTTGGGTGATTTTATAATGTATATATATATATATTGATTTGTGTGTTATACACACTACATATAACATATATATATATATATATATATATATATATATATATATATATATATATATATATATATATATATATATATATATATATATAATTAAGTACTTTTAACATATATAATATATATAAAACATTTATGTATATATTTGTGTGTGTTGGTATATATATTATTAATTGTATATATATATATATATAAATAATGCATGTTATACACATCTATATATTATATATATGCTAATACATATAAAATGATTTTTATTATAAAACATGAGTTATATCTATAATATAGAAAATATATTTTATTTCTTTACAAAATGTTAAAGAGAATTTATTAGACATAAAATTATATATATGTATGTATATATATATATATATATATATATATATATATATATATATATATATATATATATATATATATATATATATATATATATATATAAGTGGAGAGAAAAATCCCCACAAAATTTAAAAAAATCAAATTTTTTACCAAAAGTGGCGGTAAAACTGCCACCATTTTTTAAAAAAAATTTCAGAATCGTGGTGACAAAATTAATCCGTCATCACGGTTTTTACAAAAAACAAAATTTAAAGTATGTGGAAACAAAATATTTTGTTCCCACGTTTTAAAAAAAGAAAAAAGAAAAAATACGCACCATGGACTAAACGTGGTGACAAAATATTTTGTTACCACGGTTTCTAAAAAAGTAAAATTAAAATAGCGTGGGAACAAAATAATTTGTCATCACGGTTGGCCCCACGTGTTTTTTTTTAATTTTTAGATTTCTTTTATACTCTGACAATATTAATGCATGGCTACAAATTAATCTTACCTCACGTCATGGTTACAAATAGTTTTGTTCCAATGTGCTGACATATTTTCTCTTTCCCACTTTGGGGTGAAATTAATTTGTTGCCATGTGGTAACAATATATTTTGTTCCCATGCGTGGTTAAGAATTATTTATGTTTTAATTTTACGTCTTCTAACCTTTCATTTGTTTTCAGGTAGGATTGAAGGTTCTCACACAACTTATTGCACGGTGGAGCTCTCTAGGATTCTTAGCTGAACATAATTTGTTAATCTGCGGGTAACTTTGACTCGCACACACACATACAGACACTCATCCGAGGTACAGTAGGTAGAGCACATAAATGATTGTCTAATTCAATAATTGGAATGAGGTGTATGTTAGATATTGTGATGAGTTCCATGTAACATGCATGTATACTATGATAAGATTAATAACTTCATTTCAATTAAAAGGTTGTACTGTCTCCTCTAAATTTGTTTGCAATTTTTGTATAGCCTCTGATGGGAATTTCATACTTTAGACTAATTACGTTTTAGGGATTAAATTCTATATCAGTAAATTTTTTAAAAACTGGCATTTACTTTATATTTTCTGGAACTGTTGGCATTATACCTATTAATTAGTCTATACGCGATCAGTTTAAGAATATCCTTTTGACAGTGATACTTTTAAATTCATATGTTATATGTTGTTTTTGCAGGATCATTGAATTTTTCATTTTCATCGAGCATCAGGAATGGCCTTGAAGTATGGTTTAAGATAGATCAAAATTTTTGGAGGTCAGTAATATTGGATGGACCATAGTTATTTCTATGGTTTATTCTCATGGTCTGGACTTGCAAAATTCTGCTAGCAAATTGATTGGTATCTAGAACTACATTGTTTGCTGAAATATTTTCCCTGTAAAGTCCTGGGAGCCAAGTAGTTATGTTTTTTTCGTGTTTGATGCCATGATCATGTATTTGTCTTTAACAGCTTTAAGGCTGGTTACTTTTTCAAAAATCCTAGAAAGAATTCAAGGCTTGGAGTTGGTCTCAACTTTGTTCAGGGGTAAGCATTATGAATTCTCTACTTCTAATTTCTTATAATGTACCTAAAAGTGCATACTTCTTCAGCTTTTATGCTAAATGAACTAGTTCGAGACCAAAAGCTCTATTTGTATTTGTGTTACTCTTTCTACCGTCAAGTACTGTTGCTAATGCTAAGGCTTTAATGAAGATGGGAGTCTAGGTTTATATAGTTTTTAATTCTTAACCTGGGATAGTACACAATTTGTGCTCAGAAGTGATTGGCCCTCTTTCTTGTATGCTACAGATTCAGGTGTGGGAGCTGCCTGGAGTTTTGCATATGTTGAACACAAATAATTTCTCCTATCTCTACTGGTAAGACCATTCCTATTCTTTTATTTTAATTTATTGTTTTGTGACTCTGTTTGGGACGCCATTTGAACTTGAGCTTTATAGGAGGTTTGGAAGGGGGTGAGATTATTTGATGGAACAAAAATCATTGACATTGATGTGAACTCAAAACTCAAGCACACATGGACCTACTTATAAAGCCTCCTATCTACAGATTAATTACAAGCATTATAGAGCTTTACCTATTTCCTTGTTTCTTGCTATTTAATAGGCTAACTTTTATCAACATGATACATTTCAATACTTCACTTTCCATTATTTTTACTTCTACTTGTATCAGTGTATCCTACACTTGCTTGATTTTTTTTTTCCTTTTTAACCCTAAGGCTTAACAACTACTGATCAGTGTAAAAAGGACATAGCTAATTAGTGATATTCATCTTCTCTGTCCGAATTTTCTAGTTGTAAGTGTGTGCTGCTTATCAAGTATTGTTTGGAACACTTATGTTTGACATTGTCGTTTTAACATTGATCTACAGTTTAGTTGGTGTATCTGATACTCTTGTAAACATCCTAACTCTTTTTCATACAATCATATTCTTTTACCTTTCTCCTTTTAATTTTCAGCTGCTAGAGCAAGTTGAATGATTTTAAGAACATTGAAGGAGATAGAAAAATGGGACTTCAGGTAATTTTTATTGCTAATTTTTATTTGAGCATTTTGTATCTAATTTTAATGAAGAGATGGTCTTTTTTTGGTGAGGGGGAGGTGCCTCACTAAGTTTGTAATGTATGGTTGCAGGATTTTCGGCATTGGATTTTCCTCGATCATATTCTATCTAATGCGACAGCTGCTACTTGATATTTGTTTTGTTTTGTTTTCATATTCTTTGTAAAGGAGTAGTACTCCTAGTTTACCTTTTATAATTGAAGGTTGAGGCACATCAATGTACACTATTACTCTCGCAGTTATAATAGATATTGGCTTGCACTTTATGGTTCTTAAGTTTTTTGATTTACTTGATTTTGTGTTTTTCAAATATTGTAGAATATTTATGATTATGAATTGACATCTTTTTTAAAGAATTCTTATTCTTACATGTTTAAGTTAATGCTTATCCTAGAAACAATTGATATATTACCATTGTTATATTCCTAATTATTTCTAATAATACGGCATAATGAGGGTCATAGTATACATAACTAAATTAACATTTCTTGGGACACTAATTAATGTCTCGAAATCTCAACTACGGGACACAAATAATTTGTCTTAACAAGCTATATTATGAATTTTGTGAAGTTCTTGAGACATTTATTTGTGTCTCAAAAATTCAACTATGGGACACAAAGAAAACTAAAAAAGTGTCCCTAAGCTATTGCGACACAGCTATATGGGACAAACATTTTAAGTGTCCCTAGAACTTTAAGTGTTGCAAAAAAGGCTTATAGGGACATTTTCCTGTGTCCCAATATACCTTTTTTGTTGTAGTGGCAATGGCAAATAAATTTTTTGTGGCCAATGCTCCATATTCTTGTAGTGGTATTTTAACGCAGAACGGAATGTGCAATCGGCACACCAAACCAAAGAACACTTGAATCCACAAAAAATTATAATAAAATCTAATTTTATTGAATAAAATATGAAAGTCTGAGGATAATAATGAGAAATAAAGTATTTATAGTCTCCAAGGAAACCCTAAAATGAAATAAGGAAACAAATAAGTTGAGTCCTAAACAAAATAGAAAAAACAAAAAAAAATCCCTAAAATAAAGTGACATAAAATTGTAAAGATGCAGAGTTGCTTTAAACGTCCCACATTTGAGCTTGAAACAAACGTTTACGGGGGTTTCCCTTGAAATTAAGTGCCGATAACTAAGAGACGCTCTTTTCGATATGTTGTGGGTCCAAAGCAGATAATCGAGTCAAGAGTTACGCACGTTTTGGTGGGGGGCTGATTTTGTCCAGGTTTTCTTCGAATTTCAGTGTTCTACTTCTACATGACATTTTTTATGACTTGTTACTTGGATTCCGAAGTACATATTCTATTTGCTTTTGCCATCCTTTTCTTTCTTGGAGTTACTAATTGATTTTTTTTTTATCGGTGGCTATTTTAAATGTCACGCTTTTACTTCTTTTTTTCAAAAGTAACATTTTTTTATCTCCAAATATGGATATCCCTTTGGGTAAGTTACTAAAATATTGTTGAAAAGAGTCAAGTGAGAAAATCCCATAATGAAAATAGATGATTAAAGTGAGTGGTTTATTATGTGTTCTCACTTCAACTCATGGTTTAACATATATCTCTCTGGTTTGTGGCTCTCCTGGTCCCAACAAGTGGTATCAGAGTCAAGGTTTTGCTGATGACAATTATAGAAACGATAATGACTCTATATGAAAGTGAACACATAGTGTAGTGTGGCTCTTGGAGTAATTCCCAAGAATTGTGCTCCATGAAGGAACCAGTAACATGTGAAGAGATTCACACTTGAGGGGGAATTTTTGAAAACAAAAATCAGCTATGGAGTTTTCCACATTGAAAAGAGATGAGTAAAGCTAGTGGTTTTTTTAATGAAAAAGACCTATAGACCTAATGCTTTAAAGTTTTCGGTTAAGATGTGGTCTCAAACCCACTAATACGTGTTCTAACTTTGACTCATCATGTAATATCTCCCCAATTGGCTATGTCGTTCCTAACAAAGAAGATGGCATATATCTTTTATCAACGATATTCCCCTTGAGTAAGTTACCAAAATACAGATCAACTGTTTTTTTTCTTCAAACAAGGAAAATGGAGAACAATTGTATTCATACTTTCAGTTGTGGAACAAACAACTACAAATTATTCCTCTTCTCTTAATTGTGACTTCTTTCCACTTTGTAATTTCATCGGTAAAAGGAAATTTCCTTCAATTGAACACAAAGCCTTCTTCCTCCATATGGTTGGTGCACTATTATCAATTAACCTTATGTTGTTAAGTGTTCCAATAACCTACAAAAGAAAATTTTTGTTCCTATTCATAATAATCTTTCAGTTTTTTTTGGCCCAAATTTGTTACAATATCCCGATTGGACTTGTGGTTCAAATAGTAATATTTTTCCAAATAATCGTCTCTTTTTGTAAGAATAACAAGAAAGTACTCTTTTTTGTTAAACTTTCTATTCAATTTTAATTATGAAAGTCTTTACCTTGATCATCACCCTTTGTCTTGTTTCATCGATTTTTTGACATTGTTTAGATCGATTTCTAATGGATTTATTTGTTTGCTCATGAGCCAAAAAAGATCTCATTCAATTCTATCATTGCTCACTCTAGATTTTTCTATATTTAGGTAAAGAATTTTTGAGCGATTCTTGAGCATGCAATACTTTGTGGACTGGTCTTGTTTGATTAGTAAGGTCAACCATTGCGACATAAATCTTATATATTTGATTAGTCAAATCTATATGGCATAACATCCTATTTTTTCTTATCAACAATACATTTTATCTAGACAAAAAAGACATCGAAGCATAAGAAACACTTTAATTTTACCGTCATTCAATGCAAACTAAAGGTTCATTGCACGAGTCCACAAAACAGTAGCCAAAATCATCAAATTTTCTTTTAGCAAATACCATAGTAGCTTATGAGACACATTGTCTTCTTTACGTCGGTTGGTCTCAAGGATCCAAATGAACTATATGACCACATAACAGACACAATACCATGCCTCTTTCACTTTTCATTTTGACTATGATTCCTTGTTTTGAGAGAAGTTGTTAATCACTCCTTTTTCCGCCGTTGCATGAATTACGGACTAAGTATAAGCTTCATCCATATCTTGTGTGTTGTATGATAGTCCAGAAACAAATGATCTCTATTTCTTTAATCGGTCGCGAGACAGCAACAGATTATATTGCAAGTGCACAAATAATAAGTACTAAGAGAGTATTTCGTCCTAGATTATTGATCTCACAAGAAAAGTAGCAATTGAACAGAGCTTAATTTTATTTCGTATTCCTATCCTAAATTAAGAATAAAAGGGAGTTTTATAATGGATGGTTAAGTTAAAGTAGAGTTCAAAGTAATCAAATAATAAAAAGACATTGCTTGGAGTAACGGTTTTATACGAAATTGAAAGGTGTTATTGTTTAATGTATGTCATCGAATCCATGTGATTATTTTTCAATGCAAGAATTCTTAAAATGGTTTTGGCTAGGATAGTCGCGTCTAGAAAGCCCTTTGATCACATCCTTCTGTGCAGAGTAGACCGTCTAACCTTACGATAATTTTTAATTAAGAGAATAACATTCATATACCATGCCAAATAGATCATACTACAGTTCGTCATGTTGCACATGTAGTGTATAGTTTGTATATCTTACGAGATCTATAATACACAATCCCTTTGACCATGCTCATGCATTAAAATTGTGTTAATGCATAAAAAATATTATCATTCCTTTGTAATATATGCATATAAAAGCATTAAAATAAAGGTATAAAAATACAATCATTCTACAGAAATAAAATATCCAACAAAATTATGTCATTCCAACTACTCCCGGAACTCTAAACAACAACAAAATTAGTGATACATGTTGGTAACTCAATTCTACCTAGCAAGAAATATCTACGAAAGCAATAAATCTAATTTAATAATGAAAAATAAACTATAAACTATTCTAGAAGTATAGAAAATGATATTGTATGTTGTGTGTTGATTGTGGATTTCAAGGGACTTTTATAATTGCTTTGGGCTGATTTTTTGTCCTACAAAAGGATTTGGTTGTTTGATGAACTTGAACTCTGAAAATTTGCCTCGATTCGTGCAAAATTTTGTCTTAGCGCTAGTAGTGCAAGTGCGCTATGGTAACGCATCGCTTAAGTTAATGGCGCCTTCATTTGCATGGTCACATTCAACTTTTCGGTGGCTAAGTCAATTTATTCAATTGTACCTTGGCATCGTCACCCCTAAGTTGGCACCAGTAGTGCCTCCATGTCAGCATCACTAACGCCTCTCTTCTAAAATACGGGCTCCATCAATAGTTCCTCGACCATTTTCCAGCATTTACCCTTTTCTTTTAATTCACCCCTTTTCATGCTCGTGACTCCATATTAGCTCATATCCTTATGCCTCAGTTTTCATTCCTTAAGCACTTATTTATCCCTGTTACGTACCATTACGCCAAAAGTAAGAAAATATGACTAAATTTTGGTTAAAGTTTCTTTTCAGTATAATTTGTGTATTTTGATCTTCTATATTACATGATAACTAATTCCTCTTCCGATAGAATTATTCACTCCACTATTATTTTTATATCCTTGACAAGCAAAAGCGGATCAAGGCACATCTTCCCATTATAATCTACTTGTATAAGAACTAAGAAACCTATTGTTTTTGAAATTACATGCTTTATCACTACCTACAAAATTCGAGCCCTTAGTTATATAATTCCCTGTTAGTACCAGCAAACCGAAAATTCATACAAGAAAATCCGTTCTAAAAATATTTATGTGAGAGGTTTGTTCATTTGCATCATTTGAATGTCTTAAATATATAAATTGTTCAGCGGAAGATGAAGAATGGGATCACCTGTTTTATATTTGCAACGCAGTGTATCAATTGGCTAGGTATTCAAACAACTATTAACAAAGGAGTGGTGAATCACTTTTGGTAGGAGACAGGGTTTTATATCAATACGTCAAATGGAAGATTGAATGGGGATGTATCTGATTTATCACTTTGTGGTCAATTTGAAGGGCAAGGAATAATATTGTATTTGAAGAAGAGACTTTCGATAAGGAGAAATTAGTAGACCTCATCAAAGTGAGGTCCTCGAGCTGGATCAAATCTTCTAACAAGAAGTTTTGTTTTTCGTTATCAACCATTGATTTCTATTGGGGGTAGTGAGAGTTACTTTTCTGGTACTCAATTATTTATTTTTAATAAATTGCAAGTATATATGTGTTTAGGACAGATGACTGTGTCATATATTTTAGTTGTAAACACTACAATCTTACAAACATAGCAGACTACAACACGCAAACTGTTTTTACTTCTAGAAACAAGTAATATATGATGAAGAAGTGTCCTTGATGAGTATTTTGGTGAAATTTAACTTATGGGAACATTATCCCGCAATTTAGGCGGTTTAACGAAATAGAAAATTAAATGAGATTAAATGAAAAAATGTTCACATTTCATATTAAAATCATGATATACTCTCTAGCTAGCAATGTTATTGTGTGTTATGATTTTCTTCAAGTTCAGTTCTATGACTTACACAAAATTTTGAGTTTTTTTTTTCTTTTTTTGGAAAATATTTTTAAACTGTGTTACCTATTTGCATTAAATATACTTGTAATTATCAACCGATTAAAACTCAAAATAGAAAAAGAATCTTCTAAAGTGACCGACTGTAAGGCTGCCATATTTATGTGGTTGTGTACATAAGCATATATAACAGCTTAATCTATATCAAGATACACAGATGATTGTATATAAGATTAAGCTCAACGAAATATAATTATTAATTCATAGTCGTACAATGTATAGAGCATTGAAATAAGTTAAATTAATTTTAAAAATCATTCCAATTCTCAGTTTATACGTTAATAACAATTTAATCTAGTCTTGAAACCATAAAGTTCTAAACATCTGATAATGAACACAAAAGAACTAATATGATAAGAGAGATAATTGATCAAACAGCTGGTAAGCTTTATCTTTAGGATCCAATAAGAAAAACAAAAACAATCACAATATCTCGTGGAAATGGACAAGGAAATAAATATTCAAGAGATTGGAGAAGACTCCATATAATATACACACTGTTTGTGAATTGGACTAATCAGTTGGCTGCCCTTTTTATTGAAAGGGACAGAAATCACTGCTAATTGGAACTTAGTTTGTGTGATTTTTGAATTTATACAAGCTAATGTAAAAATAAAAGCAACAACTGTCTTCTATATATATCTAAAACCTGACAAATATTACTTTAGGCAAGTGTTCTATATATATCCACATTTTAGTGTAACTTTTTTGTTTCTTCAAAAAATAGACTACGTACTATACTTCTTGTGTTACATAAGATAATACTCAATTACTATTTATTATGCATATTCAGCATATAACCTCTTTGAAGATAAAAGAGTATAGAAGTTTCAAGTCAATTAAAAGATAGCCTTAATTTAATAAGAAAGGAATATTTTTCTCTTTACATTCCAATATATCAGGAGGAGTACACAGTGCGCTACTTCTTCAAAATCGTAAAATATTCTAATATTTACACGTAGGTGCTTAAGAAATACTGCAAAAGGTGATTTCTATAGCTTCATTTTTTAATAATCGTCAAAAATTCCTTTGAGCTTTCTATTTTCGATTTTCAATTTGGAATTCTATATAAGCTCATAATTTAATATGTAACACAGAACTCTAATATAGAGTAACTAGGTCAGTGGAGTCACTTCAATGCCGCGGAGCAGTCCGCTTGGCCAATAAATTTGTCGACGTGAGAAGTTAAATAATTGTCCTTTATTGTCTAACTAGCTAGCTAGAGGGTGTGTGTGTCCCATTCGGAGTTCAAAAGAAGTTTGGCTTTTGGCAAATCAACTCTAGATAGCTTTCATTAGTTCAGGTTATTAGTTGGTGAATAAAGAGGACAAATGCGCATCAAATAATAAATTATTAAGCTTGTTGACGAAGAGAGTGGAAATGAGAAATCTAAGCAAATCTTTGTTGATAAATTCGAAATTGCGCGTGAAGTTGCATAGTAACTCCTCCTATCCACTCACTTCCAGGGTTTCTGTCGAATAATGTTTCTTTCGCTTTCATCTTTGTCGTGGAGTTCTTTAACAATCTCCTTTTCTCCGTTATTCCATTATGCTGTCAAATGCAAATTTGATTATCTGGTTTAAATATGATTGTTAACAAAAAATTGTGATAGTGGTCGTAAGACTAACCGTAATGCGATGGAATTACTTTTTTACTTCAAGTTCTTCTTCAGATAATTTTCATATTATTGTTCAGACAATTATTATTTCTTATTCTTGGAGCAGCAATCCGAATTTAAGAGAAATTCATCATTTTCAAGGTGTTTCTGTAAACAATTATTATAATTACATGAACTCATAAATCTTTGAACAATATAATCATCACGTAAATAGATTTATAGATAAAGGAGATTAAGAATATCTCTGTTCATCGTGGCAGAAATACGTTCTGATCTTCTTGCAAATGATCGAACAACGAACCGCGAAACAACGAACAACTTTAATGGAGATTTTTTTTTTTTTTTTGGTTTCTCCCTTCCCGCATACAACCTCCAAATTATGTGTTTTTTAAAGTATGCTTTATATTTATAGGAGGAGGGAGGACCAAGTTCCAGTTAGGGTTAAACTGTAAGACTTAATCCCATACGTCCATTAAAGATGAGTTTTAATCGAACAATAACTCTTAATTATATTAAATAATAAATAACCAATATATAAGTTAACATATATCCTTGAAAACAAGGATTCCTATTAGACCACAATTTGGGGAAGATAATATCAAATAGAAGACATTAAAGAATTATCTTACAGTTTCAAGATTTATTTTTTTAATCACAAAGATTGAAGAGAAAATTCTTTTGACTCGAGATCGAGCTCAATGCCCCTGAGGTGAAGAACTATTATTTAAGATTGGAGTTCCTCTAAAGAAGATCAGAATTTCTCCAATGAATATCGAGATCTTTCAATTCCAGACAAATATTATATTGTTTGTCCGTCAAAATTTAAAATTAAGCTTATGGTTTTATCCAAGATCAAACTGATGTGCTAGCTTTTGGATTAATTTAACGTCAAAGCTAATTTATTCTTATAGAAGATTGAAATAGGGTATATATTCTCATTAGATGGGTATATATACTGCATTACACAAGGATCCGAGTAAGCAAATGTTGCATGGCGTAACTTGTTGTCTATTTTGTACTGATACTTCAAAAAACCACACGTATTCGTATCTGACACTTATCGGATACTTGTACTCTTCGAATACTCCTGAATTCGTATTGGACGCGCCACGTGATGTATCCTATAATAAAAATTACGAAAAATTACAAATACTCTTATCATATACCTATCAACAATGTACCTAACCATTTTCTCCATTACATAAACCCCCTATAAAGTCAAAGTAATATAAAATTATAATAACAAGGAAGGTAGACTATAACGGACTTCCAATCCTTCTGTTTCTCTTGATTTAGGTCCAAAGAACTTTTTTTACCAAATTTGTTATTACATTATTCTTCTTTAATGTTCCTTTATATTAATTAGGAGTCATATATAAGATTTATATTTATTTAAATTTTAAAATATATTGGTAAAATAATAACTTTGATTGAAGTGCAGGTTTGGAGTTGGTTAACGGATTTCACCTCAAGTTAAGATCATCATCTTGGAAAACTGAATACGAGAATTTAGAAAATATAACTAAAATTTATTTCAAATAAATAGAATGTGTATTACATTAACTTTTCCTCTCTTTTAATTTTTAGAGATACCAAATTTACTGTTACAATACTCATTTTTGTTATTTGAGAAACATACACTTTTGGCTATTATTCTGCCTATCAGTTCTATATGTGACAGTGATGTCACTTCAAAGCAATTACTTAATGTTTACTTTACATGACGCACAGCCATATGAATATAGCCGTTCGGAAATCAAACCCTGTAATTATATGTTTTGAAATATATTATTTATATATATAGTTAACCAAAAACAAAATCTATAGCCACTACAAGAATACAAGGCAATGGTGTCAAAAATATGATGAGTGATTAAAATTTGTAGCCATGTAGCAACTAAATTTAAATCAATGGAGTCCAAAAATTTGTAGCCAGCAATGGTGAGAAAATAATCACTCACCAAGCATGGGGTGAAAATTATCAGTCACCATTGGACTCAATGGTGATAAAATAGTTTGTAGCCATGCAAAATAAATTGGGTCAGAATAATTTGACCGCATTTATTTAAATCGTGGTGTCAAAATTATTGGACACCATGATTTAACGGTCCGGATCATGCAAAAATGCATGATCTGGACCGTTAGATTTAATAAAACAAAAAAAAAATGAAAATAGGCAATGGCATCCGTTTTTTCGTATGCCACGTGGTGTCAAAAAAATCTAACACCATGGCACGCATCCCAAAAATCGGATGCCATGCTTTAATTAAAGAAAAAAAAAATTTGGCTATGGCATCCGATTTTTCGGATGCCACGTGGTGTCAGAAAAACCTGACACCATGGTAGGCAAAGTCGGATGCCATGCTTGAACGGATCAGATCAT
Source organism: Misopates orontium (assembly GCA_946800315.1). Classification (NCBI taxonomy): domain Eukaryota; kingdom Viridiplantae; phylum Streptophyta; class Magnoliopsida; order Lamiales; family Plantaginaceae; genus Misopates; species Misopates orontium. The sequence continues at coordinate 28,477,541 of OX326948.1, read as the reverse complement.
GCCACACGGCATGATCTGATCCATTAGATTTTTTTTTTTTCTTCTTTTCCTTCTTTTCTTTCTTTTTCCCCCATTTTCTTCTTCCCCACCCTTCTCCAAGCTCGGCCCTACACAAAACCCTAAGTTATGAAATATTATGGAATTTAAGAAAAAATTGAAATTTAGCATAAAATAGCAAAATTAAATTCGTTGTTAGATTAAGTGACAATATTACATTAGTAATTAACACTTTGATGACAATTTTTGTATAATTAGTAACTAAACTATAAATTTCATAGTAATTTGAGTAAAATTAATTAGTAATTATGTTTAGGTAGGTGAATCATGATTCAATATGTGTACTCATTCTATAATTAGTAGTAATTAGGAGAATTTCATTTTAATTAGGATAGTTTAGTAAAAGTGTGGAATTTTGTTTTAAAAAATAGAAAAAGTGAAGAAATATTATTGAACTTAGGATAAAACTCAAATTTAGGATAACATAGGAAAATTAGATTTGTAGGTTAAAAAAATGTCTCATTATTATATTAGTAATTAACACTTTTATGATAATTTTTGTATAATCAGTAATAAAATAATAAAATTCATAGTAATTTGATTAAGTTAGTAATTAAGTTTAGCTAGGTAAATCATGATTGTATATGTGTACTCATTCTATTATTAGTAGTAATTAGGAGAATTTCATTTTAATTAGGATAGTTTTAGTAAAAGTGTTGGATTTTGTTTCAAAAATTAGGAAAAGTTAAGAAATATTATGGAATTTAGGATAAAACTAAAATTTAGGATAACATAGGAAAATTAGATTTGTAGTTTAATAAAATGCCATGATTCTATTAGTAATTAACACTTTGATAACAATTATTGTATAATTAGTATTTAAACTATAAATTTCATAGTAATTTGAGTAAAATTAATTAGTAATTAAGTTTAGCTAAGTAAATCATGATTATATATGTGTACTCATTCTATAATTAGTAGTAGAATTTCATTTTAATTAGGATAGTTTTAGTAAAAGTGTTGGATTTTGTTTTAAAAATTAGGAAAAGTTAAGAAATATAGTGGAATTTAGGATAAAACTAAAATTTAGGATAACATAGAAAATTAGATTTGTAGTTTAATTAAATGGCATGATTACATTAGTAATTAACACTTTGATGACAATTATTGTATAATTAGTAATAAAACTATAAAGAAAAAAACAAAAACAAAAAAATCGAATGCCATGCTTTAATAAAAGAAAAAAAAAACAAAAAAAAAATTGGCTATAACATCCGATTTTTCGGATGCCACGTGGTGTCAGAAAAATCTGACACCATAGCAGGCATCCGAAAAATCGTATGCCATGCTTGAACGGATCAGATCATGCCACACGACATGATCTGATCCATTAGATTTATTTATTTTTTCATATTTTTCTTCTTTTCCTTCTTTTCTTTCTTTTTCCCCCATTTTCTTCTTCCCCGCCCTTCTCCAAGCTCGGCCCTACAAAAAACCCTAAGTTATGAAATCTTATGGAATTTAGGAAAAAATTAAAATTTAGCATAAAATAGCAAAATTGATTTGTAGTTAAATTAAGTGACATTATTACGTTAGTAATTAACACTTTGATGACAATTTTTGTATAATTAGTAATTAAACTGTAAATTTCATAGTAATTTGAGTTAATTAATTTTTAATTAAGTTTAGGTAGGTGAATCATGATTCAATATGTGTACTCATTCTATAATTAGTAGTTATTAGGAGAATTTCATTTTAATTAGCATAGTTTTAGTAAAAGTGTTGGAATTTTGTGTTAAAAAATAGGAAAAGTTGAGAAATATTATGGAATTTAGGATAAACTCAAATTTAGAATTGAGTCTCTTTTAGAACATACATAAGTGGAGAAAGTGTAATTAAAAATAAAATGATTCAATAATATGACCACATGAAGTGTGACATTTTTGAATTAATCCAAGTAACAAAGTACAGTTTAATACACGAGTAATTAGCTAGTGCTCTTGTAGTCTCATCCTCAGTTCAATAAAAATACATGCATTACACGTTGAAATTGAAATGATAAATCTAATTAACATAAATCTAATTTGTAAAACAAAATCCAACACTTTTACTAAAATTATCCTAATTAAAATGGAATTCTCCTAGTTACTAAATTATAGATTGAGTACACACATATAATCATGATTTACCTTGCTAAACTTAATTACTAATTAATTTTACTCAAATTATTATGAAATTTATAGTTTAATTACTAATTATGCAATAATTGTCACCAAAGTGTTAATTAGTAATGTAATCATGCCATTTAATTAAACTACAAATCTAATTTTCCTATGTTATCCTAAATTTTAGTATTATCCTAAATTCCATAATATTTCTTAAGTTTTCCTAATTTTTAAAACAAAATCCAACACTTTTACTAAAACTATCCTAATTAAAATAAAATTCTCCTAATTACTACTGATTATAGAATGAGTACACATATATAATCATGATTTATACCTTGCTAAACTTAATTACTAATTAATTTTACTCAAATTACTATAAAATTTATAGTTTAATTACTAATTTTTAAACTACAAATCTAATTTTTCTATGTTATCCTAACTTTTAGTTTTATCCTAAATTCCATAATATTTCTTAAATTTTCCTATTTTTTAAAACAAAATCCAACACTTTTACTAAAACTATCCTAATTAAAATGAAATTCTCCTAATTACAACTAATTATAGAATGAGTACACATAATGTGGTCCTAATTACACATTAATTATCTAATAACAAATTATTAAGACATGCATGCAAAATTAAAATTTTAATTAACACTAATAATTGCAATGGTGACTGATTTTTTTGACCTCACAAAAGCACAATCTATGTGATATCAATGGTGTCAGATTTTTTTGACCCCATTGAAGGCACAATCCTTGTGATAGCAATGGGGTCAAAAAATCTGTCACCACAATTTTATATATCTATAAATATACCCCATTTTTTACAAACTTCATCTACTCTCCCTCAAAAATCAGAAAATCCTCCCATCTCCCTCAAAAAAATATGAAAATCTCACTCTAAAATCCGAAAAATCCTCTCCTCTATCATCTTTTTTTTTTGTTTTGGTGTTACATTAGTTATGTATTGTTTGGGTGTTTATATAATATATGTATATATTGATTTGTGTGTTTATATATATATATATATATAGATATATTTTACACACTACATAACATATATATATATATATAAGTATATTTTTAAACATATATATATATACATGTTTAAAATATATTTGTGTGTGTTGGTATATTACTAATTATATATGTATATATAATAAAATTGATGAAAAAAGCCCACCAAATTGAAAAAATTGAAATTTTGGCAAAAAAATGGCGGTAAATCCGCCACCAATTTTATTTTAAAATTTTCGGAAATGTGGTGACTGAATAATCAGTCACTACGGTTTTTTTGACACCACGATTATTCACTCACCAAGTACAGTCGTGGTGTCAGATTATTCTGACACCACGATTTAAAAAAATGAAAAAAGCGTGGCGTCCGATTTTTTGGACGCGACGCTTAAAAAAAACGAAAAAAGGCTAGAAATGCTACATTGACGCCACGTCATGGCTACAGATTATTTTGACCCTATATGGTGACTGATTTTCTTGACACCATTGTTGGTGACTAATTAATTTGTAGCCATTGCTGACATAACTATGCCTACAAAGCCAATAGTAATAAAAGCTGGTTACAAAATTTTCTGTAGCCATTGATCAATGCTCACTGAAAATATAGCAATGATGAGTAATTTTTTTGATCCCATTGCTACATTTTTTTGTAGTGAGCACGAGAAGAAAACATGCAGTACCATATCGTAGTTTAATTGCAATACAAATAATTGGGTAGCCAAGATATTCCTCAAACAATTGACCTGCAACTCCAAGACTTTTTGATTATTTATTTACAAGTTCGAAACTGTATTAGAGATGAAAGATGTTTAACGATTTACATATATATGATCTGTGTTTTCAGATTCGAATCATTCATAGAATCGGTGTTCCGGTTTTGGTGGTTCAATCTGTTGAACCACTAGTCCAGCCAATGCGATATTAATAATTATAAGGATTATATAGATATATATATTTTATTGAATTTTATTCATACTTATTATAGAAAAAAGAAAAAGTATTAAATAAATTAGTCCAACATTGATTGTATCACTAAAATAAATTATTTACTTATTAGTTCAACTTTGGTTTAACTTTTTGTTATATAATTATATGTGTAGTATACAACTTTAGAAAAGTTCAAATTATACATAAAATGAGAGCTTTGTATATAAAATAACATTAAAGTAAATTTTAGACTGATACTTTTAAAGATATATGCATAATTAACTATATATTTTAATATATAAAGTTTTTGAAAAAATAAATAACAAAAAAATTATTTATGAAGAGTACAATTATTGTAATTAATATAGGAGTAGTTCATCTTAATTATGTATATATTCTATGTGATAAGATGAGTAATTAACACCACTAGCGATGTAGCTCAATTGGTTGGAGCATTGTAATTTTATATAGAGATCAAGACTTAGGTGGTGTTTGCAAACTCTTCTCAACAAGCAGGAGTACATAATTTAAGTTAATGAAAAAATGACTTCAAGCCATAAGCTGAAGGTGTTTGAAAAATAATCTAAAAGTTGATTTTTGGGTGATGGAGTTTTTGCAAGAAAAAAAGTGATTCTACTCATTTTCTTGTAATTTGACTATAATACCCATAACTTATACATTATTAACATCTAAAGGCATTGACATTAGAAAATATTACAAATTTAAAATGCTAAAGTAGCCGCAAAGGTATAAGGAAAAAAAATTATAAATACAATAAGAAGAACTATTTACACTTCACATCCACATTGTTATTTATTTGGTAGATTCTTATATTTTTTGGACTAGTAACTTTGATAATTTAATTAAATTAAAAAATTTGTAAGATTAATTAAAATTTTAAAAATATCTATCTAAAAATCGAATTTGATGAATCATTATATAAGTTACACTCGTCAGCATGGTAGGAAAGAATTTTATCATTAATCAAAACTCATTAAAATCATTTCTAGAGTGGTTTTGTAGTAGAATAAAGACTCCAATCTTTCGTATTAATGTTTGAGTGTATAAATATGTCTTGTTATTTGATAATCAAAGATAAGGGTATAACTGGATAAACAAATTTTAATTTATTTTTAAATTGCTACCATAAGCTAGAAGCACCCCTTTACCAACATCAAGATTGTGAGGGTTTTTAGCTTAATAAAAGTTTTCAAATCATAGAAGCTATATTTGCAAACACCCCTAACTGCTCACTTTAAGTCAAAAACTGATTTTAACTTTTTTAAAAGTTTGCAAACACAACATAAATACAAGATTTTAAGGAAGGCATCAAAACCATATAGTCTCTCTTGTGAGGGTTTCTGTCTCTTCTTGTGAGGGTTCTGCGTGCCTTCTCGTAAGGCTCTCTTGACCTCGTCTATGGCCAAAACAAAGCAGGTTTGTGTGGTTTTTCTGTCTCAGATCCATATTGCTCACATCTTTTAATTTAGATCGCTCAATTGCTATTAGTCCTTTACTCTTTTTTCGTTTTTTTCTCTTCCGTTTCCTGATCTTTTTTTTTTCTTTTCTTTGTTTTCCACTGATTGTGCTTCTCGTCAGGGAGTTCATCCTTCTGTGTACACGGTTGCAGTAGGGTTGATCGGACGTGTTGGGGCTAGGGTTTAATTACACGAATTCTTCTCTTCTCCAAATTAGGGTTTGCATGGAGACGGAAATTGCGTGACTGGGTAAGGTTCTACGGTTGAGGGATGATGAAGACGGTGGGGTGGATCTGTCGAGAGCGGTTTGGAGCCGGCCTAAAGAGACGTCTGACATTGTGTTGGTGGGTAAACTACTGACTTCGAAGAACTATAATTTTAACTCTTTTGTTTCGGTGTATAAATCGATTCTTAATCCTAAGATGGGGCTTAACATTCAACAAATTGGTGAAGACAATTTGTTGTTTCATTTTGGCCATGCTGTTGATCGTGATTGAGCTTTGGAAGGCTATCCGTGGTCATTTGATAAATATATTCTACTTTTGAACATTGTGGAAACGAATGAGAATCCATTGCTAGTGCCGCACGATTTTTGCAGCTTCCATGTGCGAATTTATGATTTACCTCTTTCGCGTCAAACGTCGGAGGTTGCGAGTCTGATTGGGGGTAAAATTGGGGTGGTTGAAGAGGTGGATAGAACAGCACCGTGGGGGGTGTATATGCGAGTTCGGATTAGAGTAGATATTACAAAGCCCCTTAAAAGGTGTTTAAAAGTAAGGGGACCGAATGGTGAGGAGATGCTAGTTACATTCACCTATGAGAGGTTGCCAAATTTTTGTTACCTATGCGGCATTATTGGACACATTGAGAGGGATTGTGATATACGTTATCAACCGGGGTTTGCTAATATTGATCCAGAAAAATTACCGTATGGCCCGTGGTTGTGCGAAAAGAGTGGTACTTCATCTGGGTCTCGTCGGTATCGGGGTACAGATTTTGAACACAGGAGGGGAACTTCAGCAACAAGACACGCTGAATCAGGGGGACATCGTCGGGTTTTTTCTAATTTAAATAACAATCATGAGAGTGGTCGCGAACATAGCTCTAGCTCTACAAACCGTTCTGCTGAATCTGTTCCAGAAACTCAACAGCCAGGTGGAGTTGTTGATCATCATACGTTGGCTCCAACTGTCAGAGAACAGGAACAGAGTGAGGAACAGCCGGGGGTTCAGTCGCTCTATAGGACGCAAGCCACACAAGTTATCCAGGCGGATGCAGTCGGGGGGGACAAAGATGGTAGTGGTGAAAGGAATGATCTGTTGCAAAAACCAGGAACCATTATCATTAAAAGCTTTACCCCCAGGGTACCTGGTAATTTGAGTGGCACGATTCTTCCTTCAGTCGTAGAGAGGACGTCGCATGGTAGATTTATTGGAACAAGTGTGGAAGATGCGGTTGAACATGACGATCCGATGGACGTTTCATCAGAGAGAGAGGTGCTAGCGGATACTACTAATCTGATTTCAGGTCCGAACGCACACGGGACACAGGCTGCGGCGAAACAACGCAAGGTCACTATTCGGAAAAAGCGTGGGGGAGGGGTTGGAAATAAAAGTGAGTGGGTGGGTCAGGCTACTAGAGGCAAAAGGAAAGTGGGACCGGAGGTTGTTAGTGACAGAGAGGTGAAAAAGGCTCCATCCTCGAGGGTTTTGGTGTTGAAAGAAAATGTTGATCCGGCGGAGACTGCTCAGCAGTCCCTCCTCTCCCAATGAATATTCTGAGTTGGAACTGTCAGGGATTGGGGTCCATTTGGACAGTTCGAGAGCTTGGTAAGCTCGCAAGAAAATATAACCCCCCTCTGATCTTTCTCAAGGAAACACGATGCAGAAGTAGAAAGATAGAGGTTTTGAAATATAAGTTTAGGTTTTTTGGTTTTTCAGTTGACGCTATTGGTAAGTCGGGTGGCTTAGCATTACTGTGGAGAAAAGATGTTGTTGTCCGTTTGATCAGTTATTCTACGAACCATATTGACGTTTTGATTGAGAGGGAAGTTGGAGTTGCTTGGCGGTTCACTGGTTTCTATGGTGAACCTGATGCTACTAAAAGACATATCACGTGGGAGTTACTTCGACGGCTTAGTCAGACGTCTGCTCATCCTTGGCTTTGTGAGGGAGATTTTAATGAGATTTTGGATCAAAGTGAGAAATTGGGTGCTAATATGAGGGCCGTGAGCTATATGAGGAATTTTAGAGCAGCACTTTTGGATACAAATTTAAGTGATTTGGGTTTCTGTGGACCTAAGTTCACGTGGTGTAATTGACGATTGAATCCGGCAACGGTTTGGGAAGTTCTAGATAGAGCTTGTGCGACGTGTGAGTGGCGCACGGAATTTCCACTCGCATCGGTCTAACATTTTGAACTGGCTAATTTAGATCATCTAGCTCTTATTATCTCTTGTGATGCAAATGGCGGTTCAAATGGTGGCTGGCGAAGAAGAAAGCGGTTTAGGTTTGAGGCGGTTTGGTTGGAACGTACTGATTGTAAGAGAATAATAGAGGAAATGTGGAATGGTGGGGAAGCAGCTAATTCGGGTGAGGACTTGTGGGAGAAATTGCAAACATGTAGGTTGGGCTTAGTGCAGTGGAAAGACTTGTCTAGGGCAGAGATTAAAAGGCGTATTGAATTATTGTCGAATAGAGTAAAGCAACTCCGCGCTGGTCCGATTACCGCTGAGTCTAAGAGTGAGGAGAGGGTTCTATTTTGCGAACTTGAGTTGCTTCAAGATCGAGAGGAATTTTATTGGAGACAGAAGGGTAAGGCGCAATGGCTTCGGGAAGGGGACAGAAATACGGCATATTTTCACAAACAGGCAACTGAACGGAAAAGGCAAAATGAAATTAGGGGCATCCAGAATTCTTCCGGGGGGTGGGTTGAGGAGCCAAGAGAGGTTCAGAGGGTCATGATTGATTATTTTTGATGACGCCTCCGGATCGCCGGGCCTGTCACCGAGGCTGTTCGCACGCCGGTCCCTACCTAAGATGATCCGGGATTCGGCAAGCTTTGGCGAGGTGTGAAACTCCGCTGGGGGGAGCCTTCGGCTGCAACTATCCACGACCCTTGGGGGTTTGGGCTCCATTTGCAAGATCTCGCTTCAAACTTCTTCCTCGGGACAATCTTGAGCTCTTCCGACCTCCTTGGCTCGTGCTTCGCACTTTCTCTCTCTAGGTGGGGCTATCTCTTGCTTATATCGGGAACTGTGTGATCTTAGAGGGGAGTAAGTTTTACTTGGCTGAGATGCATTTATGACTAACCTGCTTCCCTATTTATAGGGCTAGGGGGAGGACATAGATGTAACTTTACAGGGGCACGCGTTGGCTTGCATGCCTGCCCGAGGGTAATAGGGTATTTACGTGTCCTCGTAGAGTAGGGTACGTGGAGCTTTTGTGTCTGGGAGAAAATAGGCATGTGATGCTGAGGTAGGCCTCGTAGGGTAGGGCACGTGGTGCATGCATGTTACCCTCGGTGCATGTCGTGCTTCGCTCACATCTTATGACTTCCGAACCCTCGCTCCTTATTGAGGAAGCAGGGCGGTCGAGCCCTGAGGGGGCGACAACGCATTCGGGAAGTGGAAGGTGACGTCAGGGCTGACGTGTGACACTACCCTCTGATTGGCCAGAGAGGGCGGTCGCCTTTGCTTAACGATTAAGGAGGCTATACCTGCACGAGTAGAATACGACCCCCCCTCGTTGGCCCAACGAGGGGTTGGTATAGTAGCGAGCATATATACAACATTTAAAAGGGGGTCAGAAACTCGAGGGTTGGCTTACTTGGGGTCGGAGAACCCTGAAGAGGGGGGTCGGGAGACAGAGTGCGATTAGAGGATTTGGCCACGTGGACGGGTACGATCCCAAGAGGGAGAGTATGCGTCATCAATTTTAAAGATATCTTTCGCTCCAGACGACCCACTGATGCGGAGATTGAGGATGTTATTCGTGTAATTAAACCCCAGGTCACGACACAACCAACACTTGATGCAGCCTTATACACCGGAGGAGGTAACTCGTGCCCTTTTTGATATGTATCCTCTTAAATCCCCCGGCCCCGACGGTTTTTCTGCTATTTTCTACCAAAACTTTTGGCATATTGTTGGTTTGGATATTACCAAATTCTGTCTTGCGTTTTTGAATGATAGGGAACTTCTCCCTAAATTTAATTTTACCCATATTATTCTGTTACCTAAGTATGCCAAACCTGAATCAATGAGGAATTTTCGCCCAATTTCTCTTAGTAATGTGTGTTTCAAAATCGCATCCAAAGCCATTACTAATCGCCTTAAGCCTTTGTTATCTGATATCATTTCTCACTCTCAATCGGCGTTTGTCCCTGGTCGGTTGATTTTGGATAACATTCTCGTAGCATATGAGCTGAATCATTATTTAAAGAATAAGCGAGTGAAGTACCATGTCATGAAACTGACCAAGGTCTCGACTCTGTTCGAGCTCTGTGGTCTCGAGGGAGGGGCTCGTTCAGCCCATTTCCCAGATTTGCATAAGGATCCTGAATTCTGTAAGTGCTCGGCTCTTGCTTCTTCTTATTCTTTGCTCCCTTCGTACGCTGATGCTCTCCTCGTATTTCCCGACGGTTTCTAGGTTCTCTGGTGTCTCCTCTGGCAGAGACGGCTACTGATGCAGTGGTACCCTTGAGGGTACCCAGAGGGAGTAGGTCCACTCGAGGAAGGACCTCTTCTTCTCGATCAACAGTGGCCGCCAGGGCCGAGGAGCCGTCGTCGTCTCCTCCATCACTACTGGCCCCTAGCAGAGAGCCGGCTCCGTCTTCTCGTTTTGTCCCCGAAGCTGGCGGTGAGGTGAGCTCGGGTTTGTCGTACTTCGGGGACTTTAACAGCCTTCAAAAGGACGGTCTCGAAGCCTTCCGCGCCCCGGCCTCTCCTGTTCCGTGGCCGGAATTTGCTTTTGCCTGGGTTCGGGAATCTTTACCCGCTTCATTTGATCTGAGCGGCCTTGCCACCCTTCCTTTGGTGCATGAGGTGGCCTCTATTTCTCGTGCCTCTCCCCCTCGAGATTCTTCCTTTCGTCCATCTTTCAAGCCTGCCGAGAGGGATTCTGGGGCTGAGCCTTTGGTTAAGGGTCGGGGAGAGACTGACGGGTCCGAGCCTTCTTCCCCCACACTCCAAGATGGTTTGGTGGGCTCTGTTGTGGGTCCACCCGAAGGTGTGGGCACAAACTCTCTTGCCACTTCCTCTAATCCCATGGACAGCGCGGCGCCTGGGCAAGAAGAAGTTGACCTGCTGGGGTCGTTAGCGGAGAGTGGAAGGCGAGAGGTGGAGGTGGAGGCTCGGAACGATGGGGCTGGTAATTGGGTGGAGACCCGTGAAGTAGGGACTTCTTCACGGATGGCGGTAAATCAGCTGGATCGTTCTGGTCCCGTTAAGCGTTCCCTCGTGGAGGAACTGCATGGCGTGGGTGGCGGTTTCGCCCAATTGCGTCAGGTGGTGGATCTTCTCGAGGTTGCATCACTCCGGAACCGAGGGATCCAATGGTTGAAGGACCAGGCAGGTTACGAGGCGGTTGATGTAAGCTTTCGCTCGTCCTTTGTTGTTCCTCGGATTACTTCTTCTTACCTCTAACTTTGCCTTCCTTCCTATCACAGTTTAGTGCCCGCCAGTTTTTGTTGTTGGAGTATATCCAGAAGATGGAGGATCGGGTGGCAGAGTTGGAATCCGCTACTCCCGATTTTCCCGCGCAGGAAGATTTGGAGAGGTTGAGGTTGGACCATTCTCAGGTCCAAGCCGAGCTTCGGGAGGCTCGGGTCGCTCTCAAGTCTCGGGTAAAGAGATGTCACGAGTGGGAGGCCTACGCAAATGAGCTGAAGGAGGCTCGAGAGCTTGCGGAGGAGCGCCTTCGAGTTGCCGAGGGAGTGAGGGACGAAGTGGCTTTGGAACTGGCAGTTCTAAAGAACACCCTGGAGACGACCTCCCGACGGCTAGTGGAGGCCGAGGAGGGACACACAAAGGCGGTGGCGTCTGCGGAGACCCTTCGTGGGGAGTTGGAGGAATGCCATGCCACTCTTAGCGACCAAGTTGGCGAGGAACTTCGGCGGGTCACCCAGGGGCTCCGAGGGCAAATTGTTGAGAAGTCTCAGCGGGACGCCTTCGAGCGTATCATTCGATACATTGGCTCCCCTCTTCATCATGGCTATTTCCGGAAGGTCTTTGCCGCCCTGGTCACGGTTGGGTACAAAGGATCCATACAACAGTTAAAAGCAAAGAACTGGATCGTACCTGGGGTTGACCTGATGACCCTTTCTCCTAAGGAGATTGAGATGTCAGTAGAGATTCCGCCGGGCTCTCCTCCAAGCCCTTCCGAGACGCAAGCGATCCTCGAAGCCTATCGGGATAGGCTTCCTTCCACGCAGATCATCCTTCCCGAGGTTGATGGAGCGACTTCTCGGGGTACTTCTCCTGAGACGAGGGCGAGAAGGGTTCGGGCTATGGCTATCGCAATCATGGCTGGTGGGCCCTTGGTCACTGGCCCTGGTCCTCCAAGTTCTCGACCTGCTGAAGTCCCTGTTCCCCAAGCTACTGAGATTGCTCTGCGAGTGGCTTCTACGATCGGGATTTCCGAGGTTGACGACGGTGGAGGCTCGTCGGAGATCGATCAGGGATGGCAAGCGGCCTTCTCCCGAGGAATAGAATTGTAGACCTCATCTGTTGCATTTCTCTCTTCTCGTAGTTGTAATAGCTTGAGATTAATAAAATATTCTTTTTCAGGAGTTCTTCATGTGTGTCCTTTTTGCCTGTTTCTATGCTATTCTATCATCAACTTGGGTAGGGTTTCGAGGATGAAACAATCGCGGGAGCACGTCTGCTCCACGTGCCGTGGTTCGACAAGGATTGTTGTTTTACTCCTTGAAAGTACGAGCGGGGCTCCTTGGGTTCCCGTTAAGGCACCCAGGAGTTGTGTGGCTATGACCCTCGAGGTGTATTACAGGGAGCAAGTCGACCCGTGATACCCCTAGAGGAATCGGTCGCCTAGTTGCGATGTTCGCGTGGGGCTCTGAGGTTCATAATGGGACACCTCGTTTAGAGCAGTTGGCTAGGGCCCTCGAGCTGTATTACGAGGAACAAATCAACCCGTGATACTTCTAAAGGGACGGTCGCCGGTCATCAGGGTATTCTTCACCCCTCGTTGCGTGTTTCGACAAGGGTTGTTGTTTTTCCCCTCGGAAGGACGCGTGTTTGGCTCGGAGGTTCATAATGGGACACCTCTAGAGAGTATTTGGCTAAAACCCTCGAGCCGTATGACAAGGAGCAAGTCAACTTATGATACTTCTAAAGGGTTTTTCGCCGGTCAACAGGGCGTATCCTTAGCCCCTCGTTTCGTATTTCGACGAAGGTTGTTGTTTTTCCCCTCGGAAATACGCGTAGTGCTCAAAGGCTCATAATGGGACACCTCGTAGAGCGGGGTTTGATGTAACCGCTCGAAACACTACCTGAACCGATTAGCATTTTTCCTAAAATTCCAAATGGCAATTTCTTCAGCGGTTGTGATGACTCGAGGAGTCTCTTCGGAGGTTGCAACGACTGGAGGAGTCTCTTTGTTGCGGCTTCTGGGAAAGCCGCCCCGGTTCGTGGAATCGGTTTAATACAACTTCTTGGAGAAGTCATAACGGCTCGAGGAGCCTTTTCAATTTTGGCGATTTATAACCTGTCGCTTCTTTCGACCAATACGTCTCGTCCTGTGACCTTGGTTATTGTGCTACTCTATATATCATTTACTTTCGCACGCATAAAATCTTTCTGCCATCATTAGCGCCCCAAAAAGGCACATTAAGGGCAGTCAATTTTGTGCGCTTGCCACGTGTCTTTCGTTAGCGCCCCCCCATTGGCTAAACGGGGCGGTGACGGTTCCCTCATATATTTCATACGGGGCGTTTCGCCTGTTCCCGCCTAAACTGAAGCGTCGTCTCGGAGATTTTAAATAGACATATTTACTTACCTTTTTTCGTCACTTCATCTTCCTTTATTCCACCAAATCTTGATCTTCTTGCCTTCTATCTTTCCTGCAAAAATGTCTTCTTCTTCTTCTTACTCCGAAAACTTCCTCGAGTCTGATGAATCGTCCTCTGAGGGGAGTCTGCTGACTTTCCCGGCTCCTCCTAGTCCGCCTCCAGTGGTTCACCTTCCAAGTCTCCATGCTGTTGGGACGGCGAGCGTCGGGCCTTCCCGCATCCGCCGTAGCATCAGGACGGTGGCTTCCCGTACTCGTCAGAGGACCGAGAACCATCTCGCTGCTGCCGCCCGCCAACCAATGCTGGCAGATGATGACTTCGTCCACCATAATCCTGAGGCTGACGATATCATTGCCGCTTTTTCAGACCGGGCCCCCTATGGCGCTCCTCAAGAGGGGTTTCAACTGGTCACCGGCAAAGTTCATCCTTTCCAAATGCTGGGTGCAGGGCGTGCAGGTTCAACTCCTTCTCTCGAGACAGCGGAAACTGTGCAGGTGTCGCTGGACCAGCATGGTGTTCTTAGTATGGAGGTGAGGATCCCGACCCCTGATGAACGAGCCTATGATCCTCCTGCAAGTTTTCTTACTGTTTACTCTGATCAAGTCCAAAACGGACTCCGCCGCTTTTTCCATCCCTTTCTGGCCCTCGTTTTCAATTTTTTGCAAATCTGCCCGAGTCAACTAGTCCCCCACTCCTACCGATACCTGGTAGGCTTTGTTCTTCTATGTTATTATCACAACATTCCTATGACTCCCACTATTCTGTTCGGGGCTTTCGCCCTTCGCGCTGTGAGACAGAGCTATCCCTTTTTTCCAATTGATAGTTCGTCAATCTGTGAACTCCTTCTTGGCCAAAGTTTCGACCGGCTTCCCCACCAATCGCTTTTGGCGGAGCCACTTCTTCTTCCTTCGCCCTCGCAGCGGGCAATGGGGAGTGTCCACCCGATGGGGCGTCAGCTATGTGGATGCTCTCAACCCCTCTTCGAATACCGGGTACCTAGACCGTCAAGGGTTCTTCTCGACCACCTACGACTCCATGTCGATCCTTGAGCACCCTCGGGCCCTGATCATGGTGGGCCTGCAGAATGGCTCGGAGTTCATCAACGAGGTTGGGGTCCCGTTGGGGCGAGGCACACCGTTTGGTAAGTCTTCTTCTTTTTCTTAATCATGTAACTACTTTTTATTGATCTTGGTACTGAATTCTTCTTGTGTTTTCTTTTCCAGGGGTCGAGTTGGCCACGCATATCGTGGGCAATTCCTCTGCAGATGCTGCCCACATAATCCCTTCAGGTGACGATTCTCCACCCTCCGAGGGGCAAGCTACTTCGGAACGGCGTCGGGTGAGTCCGATTGCGCCTCTTGATCCCCTCTCCTCAGAGAATAATACGGCTTCTTCTCTACCGTCGAGCCCCGCTCCTGGAGCCAGTGCTACTCCGAGTCGCGATCACTTTATAAGCGACCTTCCTCTTGGTTCTTCGGTGGGCCAGTCAGAAGATGATCCTTCGAGGGAGACGGCTTCGATTGACCCGAGTGCTTCTGCAGATCCCGAGGCTTCTGTTGAACCTGAGGCTTCTGTTGAGCCCGAGGCTCCCAGCGTTCTGCCATCCCCGACTCCCGCAGTACCTTCCGGAGAGGGGACGAGTAGGGGTCCTCTGCCTCCTCAATCTATCTTTATTCCACAGGGGCTTCGAGACCGGGTGGATGGGTTCTTGGAGCCCGAGGAGCAGGGGCGTCTTAGCCAGAAAGATGGCGCTCACCTATTGGCCCGTCTTTCCCGTAGCGTCTTGGATGTAAGTTACCTTTTCTTTTCTTCTGTTCGAGGTTCCCTTTGCGTACTCCTTCCTTATTTGCCTTTTCTTTTCTCAGATGCTGTTTGTGGCTCGGGAACTGGACACCCGGGAGATTTTATCTTCCCGGGACTCCCAGCGGATACAGGGGGCTCAAGCGATGGCTCATCTCCATCAAGGAGTGGCGGAGAAATACCGTGAAGAGCTGGAGGAGGCGAGAGGAGCTTGGGGGGAAGAAGGCTCGAAGCTGAGGGATGAAATGGCCTCGCTTCGGGCTGCGCTGGAGGAGTCAAGGTTGAGGGATCGTCTCCTGTCGGAACAGGTGAGGAACCTTAAGTTGATGGAGCAGGATTCGCGGAGCCTAGTAGATTCGCTGATGGCGGATCGGGACCAGATGGATCATTTGCGGGCTGATTTGGAGCGGTCGGAGATGCGGCTGACAGAAACGGATGCAGCATTGGTTAGGGCGCATACTTCACGGGCAGAGTTTGAGGCTCGGAACAGGCCGAAGTGGACGCAGCTCGGGCCGAATTTGAAAAGAGGCTGGCTGAGGGGCTTTCTGACGCTCTTACTAACACGGCTAAGAAGACGAAATCCTCCAGGGTCATAAACGAGGAGGACGTCAAGACCTTCATGGGCATGGGTTACTACCTGTGCATGAGTGTTGTGTACAGGCTCCCCGGGGTACCTCTGAACTTGGTGATCCCCTCATTTGACGAATCTCGTCATCCGAGGGTCGAGCCCCGACGTTCTAGGGATCGTACCCCGGCTCCTGTTGTTGCCGCTGCGCCAATGGCCCCTCCGAGCGGATCGAGGAGTCCTCCCCCCGAGCAGATAATACCGGAGATGACGGAGGAGGAGCCTTGAGCGATGATCCGGGCTAGAAAGCGCCGTCGCGAGGAGCGCTAGAGAGGATGAGGAGGATGAAGGAGGGTGGCCTATAGAGGCCTTAGTCAGTAGGATAGTGGCCCTTGTCGGCCTGTAGTTTTTCTTTTCTTCTTTTTTTTTGTACTTTCGACTTTGCCCCCCGTATAAGTGGGCGGTGGGTGAAGTGGATTTGTAGGGGCTTCGTCCCCTACTATGTAAAACCCACTTCTTTCCTTAATAGAATCTTTCTGTTTCCGTACCTGCATTGCCAGTTTATCTTCGTGCTTGTGTGTGGTGTACATAGATTATTTTTATTTTTTGGGGCTGAACTCAAGTGACTTCCGAGCTTCCTACGTATCCCTCGCAGTAAAATTGGGAATCAAGCCGCACGTAGTTCTCTAAATTACACGAGGCTAAGTAGATAATACACACACGCTGGTAGTTAAAACTTACAAGGTTTATTTATTTACCAGGACTCGGGTCTCCCTCTGTTTTTTCGAAAGAAGACGTCACCTCAGTCTTGCAAGCGATAGCTAAGGGTAGAATTTCCGAAGGTTCAAGGCATGCCAAGAACGGGGTAGGTGCGACCCTCCATATCTCGCAGTTGATACGTCGCTGCTCCCAGGATACGAGATATTTGGAAGGGCCCCTCCCATGTTGGATCCAACTTTCCCACAGGTTTCGACGCCCCTACTCTGCGTAGGACTAATTCTCCAACTTGGTAAGTTTGGTCTCTCACTCTTTTGTTGTAGTACTTCGCCATACGGGCCGTGTATTGAGCGCTTCGAAGCGCAGCTTGTTGTCTATGCTCCTCCAAGAGGTCTAACTCTAGGACCATGTGTTCCTCATTGCTATTCTCCTCGTATTCTTGAATCTTCCAACTCGGCGTGGTTATTTTCTGCGGGTATGACAGCCTCGTGTCCATAGGCCAGACTGAATGGAGTTTCCTCGGTAGGTGATCGGGCAGTGGTTCAGTATGCCCACAATAGACCTGGGATTTCCTCGACCCACTTTCCTTGATAAGCCAGGAGGCGGGCCTTCAGTCCCTGGAGCAGAGTACGATTTGTGACCTCGACCTGGCCATTTGACCGGAGATACCCAACGGAGGTAAAACAATGCTGCATTTTCCAATGCTCACACCACCTTGCGAGTTGATCACTAGTGAACTGCTATCCATTGTCGCTAACTAAAATCCGAGGCACCCCGAACCTACAAACAATGTTACGCCAGAGGAAGTTGATGACTGCCGCCAAAGTAATATGCGCCATAGGTTTGGCCTCGACTCACTTTGTGAAATAGTCAACAGCCACCATGAGGTACTTCTTCTGCCCTCGGTCCTGGATCAAGGGTCTCACGATGTCGATGCCCCACTTATCGAAAGGGCAAGGGACAAGGTTGGGCTCCCAAGCGGCTGCGGGTAGGTGGGACATGGAGGCGTGCTTTTGGCACTGCTCGCACTGTCGGGTAAATGCTTTCGCGTCTGCATGGTGGGCCAAAAATACCCCCGTTGGAGTATCTTCTGTGCGAGGCTCCTTCCCCAGGAGTTGTTTCCACAACTCCCTCCATGTATTTCTCTCATCACTTCCATAGCTTCTTCTTCGGAGAGGCAGCGCTGGTACGGCTGCGAGAATCCTTTCCGGTACAGCACTCCGTCTTTCACAAAGAACCGAGCGGCCCTTTTTCCCAGTTCCCCATTGTGTTCGTATTTCTCCGGGTTTAGTAGGTAAGCTTTCACCTCAGTCATCCACCCTTTCCGTTCACCCTCTTCTAGGTTCAACACTTCCATCGCTACGTGACTTTTTTTCGACGAGCTAATAGTAAGGAAGGTTACCTGTCGTGTCCCGATGGGAAGCATGCCTGCGGCTGTTTGGGACAGGATATCGGCTTTCTCGTTTTTAGCTCGTGGGATCTGCTTGAGGGTAAATTCTTCGAAGTTCTCCTGCGACTTTCATACTGCACTCAAGTATTCCTTCATCCTCTCGTCTCTGGCCTCATAGGTTCTTTTCACCTACTGCACCACTAACTGCGAGTCGCTGTGTACGTGAATTCGAACTATCTTCCCCTCTTTGGCTAATCTCATTCCGATCAACAGTGCTTTGTACTCAGCCTCGTTGTTTGACACTGGGAATCCTATCTTTACAGCGAACGATAAGACTTCTTCTGGTTGATCCTCGTGCGCCAGCTTCAACACCACACCTGCTCCCCTAGCGCCATTGCTAGAAGACCCATCCACGTAAACTTTCCATGTTTTCTCTGCATCACCTTCCTCGGGAGCCTCGTTGGTCTCCACCATGAAGTCGGCCAGCACCTGGGCTTTTATTGACGGTCGTGGGGTGCACTGGATGTCGTATTCTCCAAGCTCAACTACCCATTTCACCATCCTTCCCGACACTTGGGGATGACTTAGGATGGCTCGTAGGGGATGTTTGGTGAGTATTGTAATTGGATGGGTCAAGAAATACGACCTGAAATTCCGGGCGGTAGTGACCAAGGCGAAAGCAAACTTCTCGATGGAGGAGCAGCGCGTCTCAGCGTCTTTCAAAGTTCGGCTCATGTAGTACAATGGGAGATGATCCCGTCCTTCCGCTCAAACTAGCACCGCGCTCACTACCTCTTTCCCGACAGCAAGGTACACGTAGAGTCTTTCTCCCAGCTGCGGCTTAACTAATAGGGGTGGGAGAAGCAAATACCCCTTCAGATCGTCGAACGCCTTCTGGATGGCGTCAGTCCACTAGAAATCCTTGACATTGCGGAGTACTTTGAAAAAGGGCAATCCTTTCTCGGCCGCTTTTGATATAAAGCGGTTGAGCGAGGCCATCCTTCCTGTGAGCCGCTGCACATCGCGGATCGTGCTAGGTGCCGGCATTTCCAAGATGGCCTTGGCCTTCTCTGGGTTTACATCGATTCCTCGCTGGGTAACAAGGAAGCCCAAGAACTTGCCTCCCTATATCCCGAAGGAGCATTTGCGGAGGTTCACCTTCAGACCGAACTTGTCCATGATTTTCGAAGGCTTCAACGAGGTCATTGTTGTGCTGGTTAGCTTCTTGACTTTTGACGACAATATCATCCACGTATACCTCCAAGTCGTTGCCAATCATCGGGGCGAACATTGTATTCATAAGCCTCTGGTAGGTGGCTCCTGCATTTTTTAACCCGAAAGGCATAACAAGGTAACAGTACGTACCGAAGTCTGTGATGAAGCTGGTCTTCTCTTGGTCCTTCTCAGCCATCGGGATCTAATTGTATCCCTGATCTCCATCCATCGTGGAAAGCAACGCGCAACCCGCCATGGAATCTACCAGTTGATCGATGCTTGGAAGGGAGAAGCAATCCTTCGGACAAGCGTTGTTCAAATCGGTGAAATCGATACACTTTCTCCACCGACCTCCTAATTTTGGGACCAGGACAACATTGGCTAACCACTCGGATACTGAACCTCTCAGATCTGATTAAACCCGATCATCCTCTGTATCTCGGACTTGATCACCTTATTCCTCTCTGGACCCATCTTACGCTTCTTCTGCTGAACTGATTTAGCGTCGGGACGAACATCAAGGCAATGTTTGCACACGTACGGGATGATGCGCCCCAGGGGTCCTCTTCTCACGCGAACACATGCTGGAATCTACGCAAGGTTTTGAGGAGTTGTACTTCCACGGGTGGATCAATGTTTGTTCCCATATTCATTGCTTTCCCCGACTCTCCTGGGACCACTTCAACTGACTTGAGTTCTTCCGCCAGGTACAGCTTACCTTCCTCGGGCCTCCGAGGCTCTCCTTGGCTTCTCTGGTCATTACTTTCCTCTTTCTCCACTATGGCGATCGTGTTCAGCCGACACTCTCGAGCCCTGGCTTGATTTCCTCTAACTTCTCCAATTCCATTCATGGTAGGAAACTTTACCTTCAAGTGAAGGACCGAGGGCACGGCTTCGAACAGGCGGATGGAAGGCCGCCCACAGATCACATTGTAAGTCTTTGCCAACGCAATGACGATCCAGAACCTGACTTCCTCCGTTCTCCGCAGATGTCCTTCTCCCAAGGACATCAGGAGCGGAATAGAACCCAAGGTCTCGCTCGGGCTCCCATCGAAACCAACCAGTGGGGTCTTCTCTGGGATTATCTGCTCTAACTGAAGTCCCAGAGCTAGGAAGATGGGCAAGAACATCACATCAACCGAGCTTCCCGTATCTATCAGAACTCGGGCCACCTCGGCCCCATGGATCGTGGCTTGGATTACTATGGGATCGTCATGAGGATGCACGATGTCTACCAAGTCTTCCGGCCCGAAGGTAATTGCATGGGGCGCACATATTTTAGTAGAAAAGACATGGTATTTCAGACTAACCCGTTGAGTTTCCATGACAAACATTCGCTTCCTCTGGGCCGACGAAGCCGCCAGTGGACCTCCTTCGATTACGTTGATAGTCCTTCCGGACAGTGGATTGTGAAGATAGTTTGAAGGCGGGGGAGGCAGATAGTGAGGCTGGGCTCGTTCATCGGATACCGATCCCCCCTCGTACCTTCTTCTCAGGGCCTGGGAGCTCTCTCTTTCTCTTTCGGGGCGTTCCAGACTCCTACGCACCTCGTGTACCTGCTCCCGAGGTTGATTAACCTCTCGCCTTTCTTTGGGCTGCTCCTTCCTCGGAGGGGCATCTCGCCTCTCGAGGAATTGCTGTAAGTATCCCATCTTTAGCAGGCGTTCAATCTCTATTCTCAGATGATCGCATTGCTCGGTTTTGTGCCCCCAGCTTTGATGAAACAGGCACCACTTCCCAGTATGGCACATATTCTCTGAGCTCCGCGATTGGGGTGGCCATCGGAGGTCCGGATGTCCCTCCATTACTTGCAACACTTCAGCGTTAGAGATTTTTAAAGGAGCCAATGGGAGGGGTTCTAAGTACCTTTTCACCACATCCTGTCGACCTCGGTTGTTTTCCCCTCGTCTGTTCTTCGTTCGATCATCAGGTGCCGGTAATCCTTGCTTGGCGAGCCGCGTATCCTCGAGTAGCATGTATCTTTCTGCCTTCTGCATGAGTTCTTCCAAAGTCCGGGCCGGGTGTCTCACCAGAGATTCAGCGAATTCTACCGACCGGGTGCCCTGGGCTACGAACTCGGATAGGATGTGAGGATCCACATGCCTCACATCAATCACCGCATCGGCAAACCTCCGCATGTAATCTCGCAAGCTTTCTGCCTCACCTTGAACCATCGTCATCAAGTGCCCAGCTGTCTTCGGGTAGCGGCGATTGCATGCAAACTGCCGCACGAACAGTTCTTGCAGATCTTCGAAGCTGTAGATGGACCCCCTGGGTAGTTGGGAGAACCAGGTCTGTGCCCTTCCGGTCAGAGTAGATCGAAAGATTCGACATCGGGCGTGATCAGAAGCATTGAGGATGTCCATCATCGCCAGGAACTGGTTGATGTGATCCCGAGGATCTTTGGCGTTTTGATCTCCCGTGTACACCACCAGGTTTGACAGGTGCATGGATATCGGGATCTTCGGGGCCAAGATGTTAGGGGCAAAAGGGCTGCCTTTCTCCTCTTCTTCCATTTCTCCATTTCGGTCTTTCTTCAGGGCTTGCACTTCTCTTTTCAATTCAGACATCAGGTCAATAAACTGCTGATTGTTACCGGTCGTACCTAGATGTGGGCGGGAACCACACGAGTGTGGGCTTCCCCTGACCCCCTCGACATTTGGTGCGCTCGGCTTCTGCTCGTGCACGCCGGGCCTCATCTTGCCTTCGATAGTACTCGTTAACCCGCGCTGTAGTACTCGGGTGTGGAGTCAATCTTCCCCTAGCCCGCACTTCTTGCTACCGTACCCGTCAGGCGCCTTGCTCTACATCAGTTTCCAGCATACGATCTAACTCGCTCATAGTCAGATGAACTTCGGTAGTGGTTCCTTCACCTGGGGTTTCTTCCCTACTCGGGGACTCGTATGCATGGTAACTCGGGGCCTCAGGTGTGGAAGAAATTGACTCACCCGAGTGGTGGGGGGAAATTGCCATGACGACTTGGGAAAATATGCGTGAAGGGGACTGAAAACTGAGAATACTATTCACAGAGTGAGAACTTACCGAATCCAGGCTCATTCCTTAGGCTACCTCAGGGACTCTAGTGACGTTCCCACAGACGACGCCACTGATGACGCCTCCGGATCGCCGGGCCTGTCACCGAGGATGTTCGCACGCTGGTCCCGACCTAAGATGATCTTGGATTCGGCAAGCTCCTGGCGAGGTGTGAAACTCCGTTGGGGGGAGCCTTCGGTAGCAACTATCCACGACCCTTGGGGGTTCGGGCTCCGTTCGCACGATCTCCCTTCAAACTGCTTCCTCGGGCCAATCTTGAGCTCTTCCGACCTCCTTGGCTCGTGCTTCGCACTTTCTCTCTCTAGGTGGGGCTATCTCTTGCTTATATCGGGAACTGTGTGATCTCAGAGGGGAGTAAGTTGTACTTGGCTGAGATGCATTTATGACTAACCTGCTTCCCTATTTATAGGGCGAGGGGGACGGCATAGATGTAACTTTACAGGGGCACGCGTCGGCTTGCATGCCTGCCCGAGGGTAATAGGGTATTTACGTGTCCCCGTAGAGTAGGGTACGTGGAGCTTTTGTGTCTGGGAGGAAATAGGCATGTGATGCCGAGGTAGGCCTCGTAGGGTAGGGCACGTGGTGCCTGCATGTTACCCTCGGTGCATGTCGTGCTCCGCTCACATCTTATGACTTCCGAACCCTCGCTCTTTATAGGGGAAGCAGGGCGGTCGAGCCCTGAGGGGGCGACAACGCATTCGGGAAGTGGAAGGTGACGTCAGGGCTGACGTGTGACACTGCCCTCTAATTGGCCAGAGGGGGCGGTCGCCTTTGCTTAGCGATTAAGGAGGCTATACCTGCACGTGTAGAATACGACCCCCCTCTCATTGGCCCAACGAGGGTTTGGTATTGTAGCGAGCATATATACAACATTTAAAAGGGGGTCGGAAACTCGAGGGTTGGCTTACTTGGGGTCGGAGAACCCTGAAGAGGGGGGTCGGGAGACAGAGCACGATTAGAGGATTTGGCCACGTGGACGGGTACGATCCCAAGAGGGAGAGTATGCGTCATCAATTTTAAAGATATCTTTCGCTCCAGACGACCCACTGATGCGGAGATTGAGGATATTATTCGTGTAATTAAACCCCGGGTCACGACACAAATGAACCAACACTTGATGCAGCCTTATACACCGGAGGAGGTAACTCGTGCCCTTTTTGATATGTATCCTCTTAAATCCCCCGGCCCCGACGGTTTTTCTGCTATTTTCTACCAAACATTTTGGCATATTGTTGGTTCGGATATTACCAAATTCTGTCTTGTGTTTTTGAATGATAGGGAACTTCTCCCTAAATTTAATTTTACCCATATTATTCTGTTACCTAAGTGTGCCAAACCTGAATCAATGAAGAATTTTCGCCCAATTTCTCTTAGTAATGTGTGTTTCAAAATCGCATCCAAAGCCATTACTAATCGTCTTAAGCCTTTGTTATCTGATATCATTTCTCACTCTCAATCGGCGATTGTCCCTGGTCGGTTGATTGCGGATAACATTCTCGTAGCATATGAGCTGAATCATTATTTAAAGAATAAGCGACATTGGAAAGAAAGGCAATTTGACCCTCAAACTTGATATGAGTAAGGCTTATGATAGAGTCGAGTGGTCCTTTCTTGAACTGGTCATGCTTAGATTAGGTTTTGAGAGTTCTGTTGTTTCTTTAATTATGTTGTGCGTGAGGTCTGTGTCTTATTCTTTATTTGTGAATGCTTGTGAGTTTTGAAATATTTTACCGGAAAGAGGGATTCGCCAAGGCGATCCAATTTCTCCGTACTTGTTTTTGTTTTGTTCTGAAGCTTTTTCGGAATTGATTGGAGATGCGGAGATTCGGGGGAGGCTTAAAGGGATCGCATTAATCCAAGAGCTCCAGTAATTAGTCATTTATTGTTTGCGGATGACACACTGATTTTTTGTGAGGCGTCGGTTGAGGTGACGCTGGAGATCCGGAGCATTCTAGGAAGGTACGAGTTGGCGTCTGGACAGGTTATTAATTTGGACAAATCGGTGGTCGTTTTTAGCAAGAATGTGGGAGCGGATTTGATTGCGAATATTCAAGAAATTTTGGGAGTTACTATGGCGGATAAACACGACAAGTATCTTGGTTTGCCATCTAGGGTAGAACAAAGAAGGAAATTTTTGCAGATATCCGTGATAGAACGTGGAATTTAATTCAACGGTATAAAGGCCAGACTCTATCTAATGCTGGGAAAGAGGTCATGATCAAGGCGATGTTACAGGCAATTCCTACATACGCGATGAGCTGTTTTAAATTGCTGGAGTCACTTATTTTGGAATTGAGTCGTTGATTAGTAATTACTGGTGGAATAATGGGGGACAGAGGAAAATCCATTGGGTTTCATGGCGGAAAATGTGTACCAGCAAACAATCGGGCTGGTTGGGTTTATGAGATTTACGTGCTTTTAATCTTGCTTTACTCACGAAGCAAGCTTGGCGCATCTTTCGGAAACCGGAGAGCCTGTTTAGTCGATTGTATAAATCAAAGTATTTTCCAAATGATTCTCTGTTTGAAGCTAGGCTCGGTTCGACTCCTTCATTCTCACGGCGTGGCAATTTTGAAGGCATTCGAGTATTGGCACAGGGGCTGCGATGGAGAGTTGGTAATGGGACCAATATTTCGATTTGGGATGATGGGTGGATTCCACGGCCGCACTCCTTTAGAATCATTACTCCCGTCCATCAAAGAGTGATTTGGTGTATGTTTCAGATCTGATTGATGATGAGACAAGGAGCTGGAAATTTGATCTTATTCGTAATGCTTTCTGGGAAGTTGACGCCTCTTTGATTCTTACATTACCTCTTGGTAGTTCCGCAAATCCTGATTGTAAAATTTGGCACTATAATGCGAATGGTTCATTTTCTGTTAAGTCTGCATATCATTTAATTGTGAGCCGTGGACTTGTGAAGCGATCGGGGGCGGATCTGGGGGAGTCTAGTTCAACGACGGACTGGAGGTGTTTGTGGAAAATTAAATGCGCGACGAAAATCAACTTGTTCTTATGGCGCTTTTGTAAAGATATTTTGCCTACTCGAGTGAACTTGATGCGTCGTCGAATAACTGAAGAAGTCAATTGTTGTGTGTGTGGAAGCGAACCTGAAGATATTATACATTGCTTATTTACGTGTCCGATAGCAAAACAAGTGTGGGAGTTATCTGAAATTTCGAATTCTTCTCTCAAACAGCGTTGGGAAGATGGTCTGACTTGGTTACAACGAATTTCAATGGAGTGTGGGGCTGATTTGGTGCTGCGGATGGGGGTTATTTGTTGGGCTTTGTGGGGCAATCGAAACAGAATTTTGGCCGGGGATCGTCCGTCGTTGCCTGGAGAGATCGTGCAGTTTGTTGTGACATATATTCATCAATGGGTGTCGCGTTTTTCAGGAGTGACGGGAAAAGGTGACTTGCGTTCCATTTCTTCTTGGATTCCACCGCCAATTCCGTGTATTAAGATAAATTTTGATGGTGCCATTTTTGAAGAGGAGGAAGAAACTGGTTTGGGAGTTGTCGCCAGGGATTGTTCGTAAAGAAAATGATACTACTGTGCAAAAAATACATTTTGTTTTCTTGAAGAACATATATGATGTATTGTATATAATTTTCAACGTGAACTACTAGGCTCTGTACAAAGGTATTTAAACACTATAGTAACTACTACAATAAGGTAAGAATCCCACAAAATCTGTAAGAGATGAAGACTGATGGTAAAGAATCCCTTATTAATGGGAGTTTCTATATCATCATCTTGATTTGAATTTATTCCTAAGTTACACAAAATCATCCCCAGTGATTGAAGCTTGATTGTCGGGATCTTCATAACTTTCTTTACCGTTATTTTGAGAGTCAAGATGTGATGTTCTGCTAATACCCTCCCGCAAACTGAGCCGTGGCTGGAGGCAAAGTTTGTTGCAAAAGGAACGTAGAGCTGCTTTTGACATGGGTTTTGTGAACAAGTTAGCAACCTGATTATGAGAGGAGACATGTTTGGTGACAAGTAATCCACTGGCTACACGTTCTCGCACAAAATGGTAATCCAACTCGATGTGTTTGCTTCGGGCATGGAACACTGGATTAACAGTCATATAAAGAGCGCTAAGATTGTCGCAATAAAGTGTCGGAGCTGAAGATAGTGGAATCCCAAGGTCTTTGAGGATGAAGGAGATCCAAGTGAGTTCTGCAGCCGTGTTAGCCATTGCTCTATACTCCGCTTCTGTGCTGGAACGTGAAATTGTATGTTGTTTCTTTGCACACCAGGAAATAAGGTTGCTGCCAATAAAAGTGCAGTAGCCAGTAGTAGAGCGACGTGTCGTAGGACATCCAGCCCAATCTGCATCTGAAAAAGCAAGTAATTTAAGACTAGTATGTGAAGAAAAATGTAAACCCATCTCTATTGTCCCTTTAACATAACGTAAAATTCGTCGAACCATTTTGAGGTGCGATAATGTAGGAGCATGCATAAATTTGGATACAAAATTTACACTATAGGAGAGGTCAGGCCGAGTAAGCGTAAGATACTGGAGAGCTCCAACAATTCCTCTATAATAGCTTGGATCATCCAAGACAGGACTATTGTGAGAGTTTTTTGTTTTAGAGTCAAGAGGAGTACTCATTGGCTTACAATCAACCATATCAGAACGCTCAAGTATAGTTAGTGCATAATGAGACTGAGAAAGATGAAGACCACTTGATGTTGAGGTGATCTCCATCCCGAGAAAATGATGAAGAGGTCCGAGATCTTTCATGTCAAACTCTCTACTTAACAACTCAATGAAGGTGGAAATAAGTGTTGGATTGGAGCCTGTGAGCAACATGTCATCAACATATAGAAGTAAAAAAAGTGAGCCAGAATCAGAATGTAAAACAAATAACGACGGATCAGCTAAGCTACAAAAGAAACCATATTTAATAAGAAATGTACTGAATCGATCGAACCAATCACGTGGTGCTTGTTTTAAGCCATAGAGCGCTCTTTGTAGTTTGCAAACATCAGTGGGATGTTTAGGATCTGTCATTCCAGGTGGTTGCTGCATGTACAGATTTTCGCTTATTAAACCATGCAAGAAAGCATTTTTTACATCTAGTTGGCGAATAGACCAGTTATGAATAAGAGCTACTGTAATTATTAGCCGAATTGTTCCAGGTTTGATAACTGGAGAAAAAGTTTCAGTATAGTCAACTCCATCAATTTGATGATACCCTTTGGCCACTAAGCGCGCTTTGAGCCGATCTAAAGTGCCATCAGGTTTGAGTTTGGTTTTAAATACCCACTTAGAGCCAATAACATGCATGTCTTTTGTGCGAGGAACAAGTTTCCATGTTTCATTTTTCTGTAGTGCAGCAAGTTCTTCATCCATTGCTGCTTTCCAACCAGGATGTGCTAAGGCAATTTTAAAGTTACGAGGTTCTCGTGGTACATTGGCAGATGAAATGAGAGTTAAGGCATACTTAGGATTTGGTTTTACCACTCCTAATTGTGATCTAGTAATCATAGAGTGACCAAAAGATGGTGAAGAAGTGGAACTCTGATTGTTTAATTCAGGTGTACTATTATCTGTTGCAAAATTTATGACATTAGGAGAGTTGATATGTTCAGGTTCATGAAGTTCTAAAGTAGGCAGTGGTTCAATTAAATTTGTTTCATCAAGAGAGGTAAAAGGCTCATGGGAGTCATTAGGGAAGTTGGACTCAACACTTAAAGGATTCTGTTGTGATGATTCTGGAGGATATGAATTAGTATAATCAGCAATATCAACATCAATTGGTGGTAAGGAACTATGACATGGTGGTATGGACAAAGACGAGTGTGAGCCTGCAACTGGAGCCTGGTTAGAATTAGGCAACCAAGAGTCAAAAATATTTATTACATGTGGATGAGTGGTTGTCCGAGATAATGGCAAGTTAAGTTTATAGGGAAAAACTAATTCATCAAAAACAACATGTCGAGAGATAAAAAAATTTTTGCTTGAAGGATGAAAACATTTATAAGCTTTATGTTTTTCACTATAACCAACAAAAATACACAGAAGTGATTTAGGATCAAACTTATGCTGTCTTGTATCCCAAATGTAAGGAAAACACTTTGATCCAAATGCTCTTAGTGAAGAATAATCTGGATGTGTTCCATGAAGAGTAAAATAAGGTGTTTCAAAGTTAAGAGCTGATGATGGCAAGCGATTCATAAGATACACAGCTGTGGAAAAAGCTTCTACCCATAAAGATAAAGGTGCACCACTATGAAATAACATTGTCATTCCCAATTCTCTTATAGTTCTATGTCGTCGCTCAACTAAACCATTTTGCTCAGGAGTATATGGAGATGATACCTGATGAACAATACCTGTGGATAGAAAGTGAGCAGACAATTTGGAATTGATGAATTCACCACCTCCGTCCGACTGAAATATTTTTATTTGCTTATTAAACTGTCTAAGAACATATTTCTCAAATATCATAAATGCATCAAAAAAGTCAGACTTGTTATGTAAAGGAATTAGCCATGTATACTTGGAGAAATCATCGACAAAGCAAGCATAAAAACGAAATTTTGCAATAGATAGAATAGGTGCAGGTCCCCACAAATCACAATGAAGTTTCTCAAAAATACTACTAGTTGAATGTTTAGAAGGAGAGAAAGGTAAACGACTAAGTTTTCCTATTTGACAACTATCACAAAGATGGTCAGACTTCAATTTTCCTACAACGTTGATAAGTCCTTTGTTGTTTAGAATCTGTAATGCGGAAGCTTGAGGGTGGCCTAAGCGTTGATGCCATCCTTCAACAGTGCTAGATTTGAATCGATGTGAAAAGTACAATTCCGGTGAAGTAGATAAAACATAAAGATCACCCTTGCGTTTCCCTGTTATCACCGCTTGTCCTGTTTCTCGTTCCTTAACACAAAAATCAGTATTAGAAAATTCACAATTAACTGGGAGTTGTTTGGTTAGCTGACTTACAGAGAGTAGATTCTTTGTTAAATTTGGAACTAACAGAACATTATTTAAAGGAAGTGCAGATTTTTTTTGTTTTATACAAGAATCACCAACTGCAATAATTGGCATAGAAGAACCGTCTCCAATTAGAACAGAGTCATTACCATAATATCTTTTAATGTTGGTTAACATACCTGACTTACCTGTCATATGGTTGGAAGCTCCGCTATCAGGCGTCCATTCCGTGTCAACAAGCGTATTGTCTAGAGTGAGTGCAGCAAGTGCATGGGGAATATCTTCTGCTTCAGTAGGTTTCTTGGGCACCCACCAACAAATCTTAGCAATATGGCCCGTCATCCCACAATACTGACATTGCTTGTCACGGTATTGTTCTCTTTCTGCAGGTGTCATGCGACGCTTACCTGGTGGTGGTGGACGACGTTGTGAGTTTGCAATGGATGATGTGTTTGTGTAGTTAAGGTTTGAGTCCCTTTGCTGCTGTGCTTGAAATCCTCGCCCAACAGAGCTAGATTTTTGTGGCGATCCGCGATAGCCTGGAGAAGTGGGCTGTTGTTGGTGTTGTCCATAGAATGCCATTTGATGAGGGAAAGAAGAAACTGCTACATCTTTAGAGAACCAGTTGCGCCTTTGATCAAAATTTTGTAGTTGCGAAACCAACTCCGAGTAAGATGGCCTTGGTGGCTTCAACATAGTTGTGGTAAAGGTTTCATATTGAGATCCAAGGCTAGTTAGGAGGCAAAATACCTTTTCTTGGTCTGGGATAGGTTTCCCAATGGCTGCTAAATTGTCGCAGATACCTTTGAAGGTGCGAATGTGATCTGTAATTGTTGTTTGATCCTCTTTTCGAAGATAGTTCACTTGTTGCCTCAGTGTAAACTCACGTTCTTGTGAGTTTTGAGCATAAGCATTTTGGAGGGCTTCCCACACTGCATGAGCAGTGTCGAGGCCAATGACGAGTCCAAGAGTTTCCTCAGATAGTGTTCCTATGATCCATCCTCGAAGAAGACGATCGGACTTTCGCCATGCTTTATAATCATCTGTTAACTGTGGAGTGGCAATTTTTGGATCACTGGAATTGTCTTGACTGGGAGTTGTGTATTTTTCTGGGGGAGGATCTTCATTTGTGAGATGTCCAACCCAATCTTGGCTTTCTACAAGGGCTAATGCTTGTTCACGCCATAAAGGATAATTGTCTGGCGTGAGTCGAATAGTGATAAAATTGCTAACGTTGAGTGATAGTGTTGTCATAGTGAAAGAGGAAGAAAAGAAATCCTAATACTATGATATGTTGTAATGCCTAGTGTTCACAATGGCTCTGATGCCATAAAGAAAATGATACTACTGTGCAAAAAATACATTTTGTTTTCTTGAAGAACATATATGATGTATTGTATATAATTTTCAACGTGAACTACTAGGCTCTGTACAAAGGTATTTAAACACTATAGTAACTACTACAATAAGGTAAGAATCCCACAAAATCTGTAAGAGATGAAGACTGATGGTAAAGAATCCCTTATTAATGGGAGTTTCTATTTCATCATCTTGATTTGAATTTATTCCTAAGTTACACAAAATCATCCCCAGTGATTGAAGCTTGATTGTCGGGATCTTCATAACTTTCTTTACCGTTATTTTGAGAGTCAAGATGTGATGTTCTGCTAATAGTTCGGGGAAGTGGGTGGCTTGGGCAATGGAACGTGTTGTTGGTAATCTGGGTGCCGTTAATGCTGAAATTTGTGCGGCGAGATAGGCAGTCAAAGTTGCAGTGGCAGCGGGGTGGTCGGATGTTATTTTCGAGGGCGATTGCTTATCGGTTATTCACGATATTTTGTACCCGGAAAAATGCGCAGCGGATCATGCTAGTATTGTTTTTGATATTCGTCGGATACTTGATGCTGAGAAGGCCTTTGAATTTCAATGGGTTAATCGAGAGGCGAATGGCGAGGCACACAAGTTGGCTCGTGGTGCTACTGGTGATGTTCTATGGTTTGCCGATGAATCCTGTTTAATCTAGTTCTTTTGTTTTCGTTTTGCTGTTTTGTGTCTTGTTTCCTGCTTTTATTTCATGCGCTCTGTTTTCCTGAGTCTGTAAGAAATTTTTGAGCTTGATTGTGTTAGGCCAGTTTGCAATGCAAAGTGTTTCCCTTGAAGAAGGAAAAAAAGTTTGCAAACACCACCTTATTCTTATCAAATACAATTTTAAAATAAATTACACAAAACCAATTCATTGGTTTACCTGTTGAACCAGTCAATTGAATCGGCTCTTGGCCTCCTTTAGGTCCAGTCAAAGTACAGTTAAACCAGGTAAATTGGCCGGTCCGGTCCGGTTTATTTTTTATTTTTTATGAGATTCAAAACTCGTACAAACATTCTTTTGCTAAAATCTATCGCATTAATCTCTTTTACCTTAGTATGAGTAGGTAATTGTAAAATTGGTTATATGTGTCTATGACCGTTTTATACGTTTATAGTTTTAAAACTTATTGAAAAACACTCATGGGTGATTTAATTGCCATCGTGCCCATCTCTCAATCCCGCAAAACCAACCAGTTAACCAGCAACTACCGTCGATCGACTTCTACATGAAATTTTTGTTGTTCCGTGTGGAAAATTCTAAATTCAGCTCAAGTTGCATATTCACAGTAGAATATACCCTAGTAAAAGAAATTTTAAATATACGGTATTAACTAAAATCTAACACATAGAAGGACATGTAGCCAATTCTAAGAGAAATACATTTTCTCTATGAACTAGCATACATATATATTCCTTAATTGATCATCTAAGTCATTTTTAGTGCATCATATAATATGATGTAGGACAAGGGGCCACCGATTTTTTGAAGATTCCAACAGAAAGAAAAAGATACAGAAAAACCATCGTAACTTTTGATCCGATCGACTCATATTATATAAAATCGACGTCTTTCTACGCTCTACAATAGAATTAGCAGTATACTAGTATACTTTACGACTTTGAGTTGAGGAAATATTTTCTAAAGCAGTTTCGGTGCATGATAGTTTTATGGAGTTTTCTAGTTTTATTAGAGTTTTAACTTTTTTTAAGTATTTTAGCTTTATTAGGTTTTTAGCATTAATAATTTTTTTTTAATTAGCATTGTGCTTCATCTTTGAATGTATTTCAATGTAAGAATTTGCTTTCCACTTTAGTTGGATAACTTGTGGGTTGTATGTATATAGCTTGTCTTTATTATGTTTTAGTTAATTGTTTATTATTGATTTATAAAATCAAAAGTTCATTCCAATTCAGTGGATTCGAATTTATTTCATCATATCGTTAATATGTTTATGTCTTTGATTTCACACTCTTGTTCTGCATCATAAATTCATTTTTTATGTATAACCAACACCTTATGTATTAAAATTTAGAACAAGCGTAATAATCAGAGCACAAGAAGTGGTAGAAAGAAGTGACACATAATCCATCTACCAATGACGTCTTGTCTTCATCACACACTTGCACAACAAAACGTAGTAGTAGTGAGTAGTGTGACTAATTAAATGCCAACCGACTAACACCCTAAACATATAATTAGTGCAATATCTCCTTCAAATTAAAGTTATCTTTTCGGTTTAAGGGAAACGAGTGTCGAAGTCCTTTTCATGTTAAAAGAAGAATAAGCACAAGTCAACAAGAAAACGTACACATCAACTTTATAGGAGCATCATCAACTCACCTTCCATCTCAAGCTTGAATTTATTATGCTATGCATTGTTTCAGTTCATACAAAATATTTTTACATCAGAAAGACAATGCATCCCTCTCATGATCAGTCCAACAACAATTCCGGTTCATACAGCACTGCCATCCCCTTTTCCGAAAATGATATGAGTTCCTTTCCCAAATTAGACGACTCTTCTAATAACTCTTTGTTCAACTTTCCTAATTCACCACACACTCATCATGCCGACTACGAAGCTGTTTATCTCCATTTCTATGAACTTCTCTACGCACACCAGTGCTTAAACGTCTCAGCTGAAACCATTGGCACTTCACCTAAAACTACAAAGAAATTAGTCGAAGAAGTTTGCCCGAACGAGCAGCCGAGTACGAAGAAGCGATGTTCGAAGAAAGATCGTCACAGCAAGATAAACACCATGCACGGGCCAAGAGACCGGAGAATGAGGTTGTCTCTCGACGTTGCGAGAAAGTTCTTCAACTTACAAGACCTGTTGGGGTTTGATAAGCCGAGTAAAACTGTAGATTGGTTGTTGAAAAGCTCGGGGACCGCCATTACGGAACTACTCGGAGGACTTGATCCATCGAAATCCTCTAATTCGGAGCCGTGTGAACAAGTTGTTGATAGTGTGTCCGGCAGTATGGCTAATCTGAGTAGCACTATCACTGTTGAGCTGGAAACAACATCATTAATGAGTGCAAAGAGGAAAAAAGTTGAGAAGAAAATTAAAGCTACTGTTGCGAGGGACTCGAGAATGAGAGCTAGGGAGAGGGCCAGAGAAAGAACAAGTCAAAAAAAACGGCTCACTGAGGAGAGAATCGTATGGAACACTTGCACCTGTGCGAGGCCGTGCAGTAGCCTCTCCAATTGCAAGGATTAATCCAGTAAGTTTCATTACATTTTTCTTGTGACTACAATTTTTAATGAAATTAGGGGAAAATTCATAAAATACCTATGTGGGAAAACCTGAACATTATCCCTTTTAGTGTGTTAATTGTCTAATACTCTCGTGTAATTTTATAAGCTTTACACAAAATTCCTTAACTTGTTTAAAACCCCCTTTGTAGTTTCGAAAGGTTTTGCACAAAATCATTTTGTGGTTTCATAAAAAGAAGATTTTATGCAGAGTTTATAAAATCACAACGGTGTTTTAGACAATTCACAAATCATGAGGATGTTTAGTGTAGGATTTTGAAAACACAAAGGAATTTTAGGTTGATTCCCTGATTAATTAATTATCATATGTGTTCAATCTTTAATTTAAGTCCTAATTATTCACTGACCCTTATAAATTAAATCTTCTTTGCGCAGCATCACCTTGCAGAATCTAGGTATGGCGGTGAGGCCAACTGCAATTGGACTTGTTTATCTGTATAACATCAAATTCAGATTAATTTCATCACTCGTCTACTCACTTTAGGGGTTCGTATTGTTCCCTACGGGGGCTTTTCTATTTTTATGTAATTTCTCGTGTCCTGTGAGAGCTGTGGTGAGGTTTATAGGTTTGTTATTCTCCAGATCTTGTTGTTAAATAATGACTTTGCACTTTACGCATTATCTCTGAAGCTTGTCATAATAAACGATTTAAACTAATATATTTGCTGATATTTGTTTCCTGTATTTTTCTAATAACAACCTAGTGATCGTATCAGGGCAACATATCTCTCATTTTGTATTCACGGTCATGGGTCAAAGTAAATATTAGGAATTTTCTCTTTACTTTTGTCGATTGGTGTGTCGCTCCCGGGGTCTGTTTATCTTTCAATGGAGCTGTTACTTGATGGCACGTGTTGTTTTTTTTTTTTATGGATTGCTTGTCGTTTTTGTTTTCTGTAAGGGGTTGAAGCACCGCTTGTGCTTCATTTTACTAATAAATTCTGGTTTGATAAAACAAAAAAGTTGTACTCATTCGGTAGAATAATAATTTAACATATTAAATGATACAAAGATGTAGCCTATGGAACATACTTAGTGCAGGTATTGACTTATATCGTAGGACTATTTGCTTGCACCGTAGCAATATATGTTAAGAGTTAAAGAGTTTGTGAGGTGCGGCTTTGTGGAATGGTGATGGAGCTAAAGTTAGATGTCGGCCTTGGGTTAAAGCTATGCTAAGCACTTCTCTTTTTCCTTCAATTAATGAATGGAGTTTGTATCCTAGACTTAGCTGTTGATTTTTTGGAATTTTGTAAGGGTTTCTAGTACCCCTTGGCTAGTGAGTTTCCTGACATAACTTTTGCCTGATCAAGAAAAAAAAAAAAAAAAAGAGCTAAAAGATTTTGATTGTAGACTCAACAGTTCAATCCTTCCAAAACATTTCCATGTTAATTAAGATATTGGTTTTATTAATTTAGAGTAGTTTTTATTTTATTAATTTCATTATTGTTCAATTAGTATTTGCTTTTCTTCTTGATTGTGAAAACTGTTTCCCCAAAATTGTTCATGAATCATATTGTGCTTCTTTATTTATCAGTTCTTTGTCTGTTCCTCCAGATCAGCTCATTTCTCTTAACTACATTTGTTTTGTATTAGCTAATAATGCATTCCTTACAAAGATAAAATATTTAATCCATCTTCTGGGAGAATTTGAGGTTTCCTTGTTGCCTAGTTTGTTATAGTGATGCTCTGACTTCTATATATATATATATATATATATATATATAGAAGCGTGACTGTGTTGGTAATTAGGCCATTGGTATTGTTGCATGAACTATTTAGCAATGTCGTACCGACCAGAAATGGTCAATTCTTACTAATGGTTGAGAAACAAAGTTTCTTTTGAGGTTTATAGAGTTATATTACATTTTAGAGGATTTGGCATTTTACCTCCTTGTGTTATGATAATTTGGCAAATTACCTTTCTGTGAAAAATAAATAGGCAAATTACCGCTCTGTGATTTCAAGATTTGGTAAACTACCTCTTTTTATAGGAAGGTGTAATTCACTTGCTCAAATTTGAGAATGCAAATGGTTTTTAGCACTGTTTTCATAACCGGATCGGACCGGTCGGTCGAACCGGTCCGACAGGAGTCTGGACCCTTGGAAACCCAGTCAGGGCGCGAGCCGTTTTGAACCGAGAAAAACCGGTCCAAAATCGGAACCGGTGGACCCATTTTTACCGGTTCGAACCGCCGCCCGTCAATTTTAAAAAAAATAAAAGTTAATAATAAAATTTCACAAATTAAAAGATCATACCCAAATTAAATCCAATGAAAAGGAAACTAAAAAATCTGATGCATCAATCAATACCCAAATTAATTTCCCTAATCACATAGCAAAATTTAATGAAATCTCATTTTTATCCTTACCTATATAAGAATCGCCAAAATGTCAGCCCATAATTCCGTAATTGAAGGAATCTTATACCATGATTAAGGCCTAACTATATTTTACCATATTAATTCTGCAACTCCCGATTGAGTGAATTGATTGTCTTCCTTTTTCTTTGCATGTCCAAACCTTACTCAATTAAGTTAATTTCAAATTACCGAAACTTTCAATAATAAAGAAAAAAAAAAAAAGAGATGGCAAAGAATATAAATTTGACGTGAGAAAAGTACACTTAATCTTATTAATATTTATCCTAATTAAAATTTGAATACAGGAAAAAGAGAGTCCAAAACTTAAATCATTTACTTCAAAAAAAGTTTAAACTATCAAAGAAAAAGAGTGCATTAGATATAAGATAATATTAAGTAACAAGTCGAGAAAGTTGAATTAACAAAATACTAATAATTTATTTAGGTTTTTGATTATATCTTCTCATTTTATTTGTATATGTACATGCCTAAATATAAATTAATTATGATAATTGTTGTATTTTTGATTAATTGTTTTGATAATTGTTGTATTCTTATTGTTTTGAATGATGTATAACCTATTCAACATTTTTAAATATGACATAGTTATAGCATTTTTAAACCTAAGTAATCCTAATTGAATTCTTTTAATATATACACATTAAGTAAATAAGGACCGATGCAACTATAATGTTTTGCTTATATATATATATATATATATATATATATATATATATATATATATATAACTACATATTTTAATCTATTATTATAAATATAATGTCAAACCGGTTCAACCACTGGTTTAACCGGTCAAACTTGTAAAACTAATAACCAGTGAAGCCACCGGTTTTGTGTCCGGTCCGGTTCTGAAAACACTGGTTTTTGAGCTAAAAAAGATAATTATACCCTTTATTCTAAAAACGTTATGTAAATTTTTGGTTTACTATTTCAACTAGTTAGAAAAATGCAAAAATTAAAACTAAAATTTACAAATAAGTTATGCTTTCATAATATGTATGTTTTATAATATATGTCGTACTTTTACTTATAATCTTTTAAAGAAAGGTTATAATATCAAATTTGAAATTACAGAAAAATAAAAATATTAGAAATAACAAGTGTATTTTGGTCATTAAGTATAAAATTACATTCAAAAGATTACAGGGAGGTGGTGTGCCAATTTTTAAAATCACATGGAGGTAATTTGCCAATTTAACATAACACGGGACGGGCAAATTGCCAAAAATCCTACATATTATTTAGCTTATATATGCATAAGAAGATTTAAGAATAAAAACCATCCTTTATTACATCATTGGCTTGACATATCATGTCATGCATGGACCAGCTGTTAGGAGTTTTTATTAGTCTATTTCCTTGAAGTTTCACTCTAAACTTGCAGAGGATCAATGTACTTTACAGCAACTGCAATCAACCTCTTGTCACTGTGCTTTGCTTCAATCTTTCCAAAGTTTTCCTTGGTAAATTGATGCTTAACAGAAGTGTAACTAAAAGTAACGCTGATTACATATGTCGAAATGAAACTAAATAATAGAAAACCCCTAAGATACATTATCTTTAACTTTTCTGACAGTTATTTGTACTTACCTAGGTAGAGCTATCTTCATAGTTTTACAAATATTAGGTATAGTTTTGTTATTTTAGAGCTTTTCTTCATTTGCTACGTTATAATATCTGCCAGTTAAGGTGAATTGATATGTTTAAATATGTTTAAATAGTAATATGTTTAAATATGCATTTTCATCTTTTCATAAATTAGTTATAAAATTATACGTGTTTAAAGGTAGAAAGTAAATATACATCCTCGATCAGTTCATCCCCCTTGGCCACATTCTAATCTCTGTCCCTTTTGCCGTACGCATCTATTCCATTTTTGTGGCCCTAATTAATCTCTAGTGGCCCTCTTTTTAGGGTTTGAGATAGAAGAGAGAGAGAGAGAGTTGTGGCATGCATATATGGAAAGATAATAGTGGCATATGTATCAGTTGATGCTTTCAATTGTCATTTACTCACCACAAACAACACACCTTTTCTATAAGAATCATAATTGGGCATTAGCTAGGGTTTGGGGTACGATCGAGCACAGAACCAATTTCTTATTGGCTGCTAGTAGGAATTTTGCAGCTTCAAAAGATAAGCTAAAACTCACGCCATAAGTACTTATTTCATTGATATATATATCCATAGCTAGAGGTGTGGCTAAGACCTAGGTAGTAGATACCAGTTGGAGAGATAGAGAAAACCACTGTTTGAGGATTCGAATTGATTGGCTGGCTACCCTAACCCTTTTTACTGAAAGCGACATGCAGTAATGGCCTCAAATATTTGTACTACTCTTTGGGGCTTTTGTCACTTAGCCGTGGTTAATAGTGACAATTGTTACACTAATGGTCAGTCATGTGAGAGTATAAATGTTTATTTTGTACGGGTGAATTTGTATTCTATAATAAATGGAAGTATGAGAAATCTACTATAAAGTTTTACGCAAACTAGCTAGAGTACTAGACGCACATTATCTTTCTGTAAAATAAGAAATGTATCATAGATAACAAAGTTAAAGTCAACTGAATGTGTGTGTGTGTGTGTGTATATATATATATATATATATATATATATATATATATATATATATATATATATATATATTTGTGTGTGTGTATTTTAATGAGAGATTTTTTCATCCTTATAAGCAATACATATGAATAAGCCATTTTTGTTTTTTGTGATGGAGGATTCCTTTGTATGAACTGTAATCCATGTTTATTTTCTATAAAAACAATAAATAAATAAATTAAAAAAAAAAAAAAAAAAAGTGAAAGACGATGTACTACTTTGTGACCAGAACTTCAATGGGATTATTTGGGTAATTTTTCTCAAACGACATAATATGTCTAATAAGGATTATATCTCATGAATTAGTTTTTAGTATTCTTTTTTTAACTATGGGTTTGCATATGGTTAAGTATCAATTTCCTCTCGTTTAAGGATTTTTCAGTAAGTCAACTATTTATCTTATAGTATTCCTGATACCTAATTATATTTGAATGTAGTTATCATTCGCAGGAAGTATTAATTAAATCTGATATAGAAGTTGGGATCAGTTATGTCACCTCATTCAAAAGGGAGTTGGTCACCACGAGTCACGACCAGTCCGCATGGCCAATATCTTTAGCGCTGTGAAAATATAAATAATTGTCCTTTTAGTCTAACTAGGGCATGTCCCACTAAGAGTTCGATATTTGGCCTTTCGCTTCGCAAAACAAACAAAAGAGAAACAAAAAGAAATGGAAAAGGAAACATGATAGCTATTGAGTTTTGATTCATATTGGTAGGGCGTACTAGCAGAAGTGGAGAAACTATAACAAGTAATTCTTATGCACTTACTTCCGATGTGTCTGCAGATATTTTAGGCCATCGCTTTCATTGTGTAGAATTTATTTAGCGCCCAAGGCTAATTATTCTTGCTGTTTACTAGCAACGGTGAGGCGTTGTTTTTGTGCATCAAAAATATATTTTGGTATAATACCATTGTTGTACATATTGAAGATATAAACATAAATAGCTGTTCTACACACATAAAAAGCATGTACCATATAAGAGATACAATTGTAGTTAAGACTCCGGTCAAATTGTTTATCTTTGAATTTTTTAAAACTAATAATATCATTCTACAATTATATTATAATAAAATGCGAGAAATAGGAAGGAAGTGTTTTACCTAGCATACGTGGCGGAAAGTGGATTATTAACTTCTTGCATTAGCCAAGCAACTTAAATAAAGTACTAGAGTTTCTACTAGTTCATCGCTACTAAGGAAATATAAAAAGATCCAAAAGAACTTATGTCAATCGGTTCATGGCTCCATTAAGAAAAAAAAAATATTAGAGAGAGTAAGGAGAGATAAGATTGGAAAATAAACTGCAAGTTAGGAAAAGATGAGTAAGTTTGGTCCACCTACCCTGAGGTTTTCTTTAAAGAATATAGAAAAGAAAATTGGTCAGTTTGCAAGTCACATAGTGGTAAGACCTCAAGCTTTTTCTTGGAGTAATAGTGGAAAAATTTCTAAAGAGCAAGTGAATAAAATTACTAGTTCAATGGATGAGGTTTTGACTTGCTAAAACGTTGAGATGTTTTTGAATTGACTACCGAAGAAGAACAAATGGAAAGGAAGAAACCATATATGTAATTCCCAACATGTATTAACCATTCTCTAAGGTAAATTATACTGAAAAACAGATATGTTGTTAAGTTTGAAAAAAAAAAAAAAAAAAAAAAAAAAAAAAAAAACGTATGTCAATTGAAAACAACGTCAATGAAATACAAAATATTCCACGGTGTATATAAAAGAGGTGGGGGAGGAAAAGAAACTAGTGATGGAACAAGAATCTTTTGTTAGGAAATATTAATTTCCTATCTTAGTGAGCATCATATTATTTACGGTATTGAATCTCTAAATTTTAATAGGCCAAAATTACTTTATTAGTTACAAATTTAATATACATTTGAAGAGTAAATACCTTTATTGCTTAAGATAGGGTTTTATGGAAACTCCTTTTAAGTAGTACATAAAGACCACATGGGTTGTGATCCCCAATACAAGAAATCATAGCATTTTCACTTCTCCCCATCAGGAAGAGAAATTTAAAAGTCCCATTAAAGGAATGAGATGATTTAGTTGAGGTAGGCCACAAACCAATAAGTTCTTTGATGATTTGATTGTCTTGATTATTCAGCAAAATAGTGGGTCCATGTATTTCTTTACATATATATATTCAAGTCTTTAATAATCTAATACGATGTTGGGTATTGAGATATAATATTTGTCTAATTATTTATTACAAGTGGTATCAGAGCAATCATCGTCGTTGGATTGTTAAGATTTTGAATAATGATATAGCATGAACACATTTGGTTGTCTTTTGAATTATGATACGTGTTCATATCAAGTTCTTCTTAAAATAAAAATAAAATCAGTATAAAGTAAAACATTAAATATCTTTATAATCTAATTTTTAGATTTTCTATTTGACTAATTGACATACAGATTTATATATGATTATGTTTTAAATGCACCTAAGAATTTCATATTTTTGTCCGTGAAGAAAAGCAAAGCAAAGCAAAGCAAAGTAGTTGAATTACAGCTTACATTATTTAAATACAATTTTTAATAGGTTTAAAAAAGGAAACGTGTTTATTATCTTAATATCTAAAGCACTTGTATTGAATGAGTTGCCGTGAAGTTATGATAAAATGGAGTAAGACTTATTATGTTGTGGAATATTAATGCGGGCTATGTTTTCACAATATTTAATATGCTTACGCTATTTGTTCAAAGTTTGATATATATTAGATGAAATGTATTTAACGCAAGTGTTCCTCAGAAAATTAAGTTGAGTCCATGCAGTCGCTTTGTAATATGATGTATTTATTACATAATTGATATGTAACTCAAAGTTTAGATTATGTGCTAGTAACTAGCACAATATGTTTTGGTTTGATATACATTACAATTTGATTTAATAAAAGGAAAATAATAATAAAACCAAGAAAAATAGACGAAAAAAAGGGGACAAATAGGAAAATATTACATATTTATGTAGTTTTGGTGTCTTTTTTCTTTGCCTAAGTGGAATTATTATTTTTGTCTAGTATCTTTTAGTTAAATTGATTCAAGCAATACATTGCCAAAGCAAGCTCTATTGTAAAAAATTAAATTAACTAAAATTTACATATAGATGTAATGTGTATGGTTGTTTATGCAAACTATGTTCGACCAAAGGAAGACATGGTTTGGCCAAATAATAATGCACATGTGATGGTAAACGTATGGTAATCCGAAAGTTTTTTTTTCTTTTCTTTTTCACATGAGAATAACAATTGATCCAAAGAACGGTTGTTGTTCGACATAACAGATTACCAAAATTTAATCATTGCACTAAAAGTACCATTTTACAATTGACTTTCTTATCCAAAGGTGTGGAATTAATGATGTGCTAAGTAACTTTCGATGGACCCAAAAATCTAGATTAATTTACATTTTCTTGTCTTTATTGAGCATTTTTTTTTCTCGTGGATCCAGTATCTGTTGCTACGGCTTCAAATGTTTCTAACCAAGTCAGCAATATACCAACGTTGAGCGGGGCGAATTTCAAACTCTGGAAAGAAACTATGAATTGTTCTCGGTAGTATGGAGTTAGATCTAGCACTTCGTGCGAAACGACCCACTTCCACTCCAGAAAATGCTAATGAGATTAAAATCGAGAAGTGGGATTGCTCTAACCTAATTTGTTTAATGATTATGAAACGTTCTATTCCAGAAGCGTTTCGAGGCTCTATACTGAAAATGAGATTGCTAAGAAGTTCCTTGAGGAAATTGAGCAATATTTTGCTAAGAATGGAAAATCAGAAGCGAGTAACCTTTTGGCTAAACTCTTTTCTCTAAAGTATCAAGGGAAAGGGAACATAAGGGAGTACATCATGGAGATGTATTATCTTGCATCAAAATTGAAGTCACTTAAGTTGGAGTTTTCTAAGGACTTACTCGTGCATTTGGTTTTGGTATCTCTTCCTGTACACTTTGGGCAATTCAAAGTAAGTTATAATACTCAAAAGGACAAATGGTCTTTTAAATGAGCTTATATCTCACTGTGTGCAAGAGGAAGAGAGACAACTGCGCGATTGTGACTGAAATTGCTCACTTAGCAACCTCTTATAAAAGAGAAAAGAAAAAAGTCTAAGGATGTTATAACTTCTCAGCAGAAGAAACAAAAGAAGCAAGGTGAGGAATTCACCTGCTACTTTTGCAAGAAGAAGGACACATGAAGAAGGAGTGTTCCAAGTGCGCCGCCTGGCGTGAAAAGAAGGGTAAGCTTCTAACTTTAATTTGTTCAGAAGTTAATTTAGCTATAGTACCTAAACATACTTGGTGCATAGATTCTGATGCTACTACTCACATAAGTATGTCTATGAAGGGTTGCATGTGGAGTCGATCACCAAGTGAATATGAAGATTCATCTACGTGGGCAATGGGCATAAAGTTGCAGTGGAAGCTATAGGAACTTTCAGATTGCAATTAAAGACCGGAATATATTTGGATTTATTTGAGACTTTTATTGTACCGTCTTTTTGACGAAATTTAATTTCTGTTTCTACTTTGGACAAGTCAGGATTTTCTTGTTCCTTTGGAAATAATAAAGTTTGTCTCTATCAAAATTCAAATTTGTTGGTTCTGGTCTAATAATTCATAATCTATACGTGCTTGATATTGTTAGCTCCTATAATAAAATACTGCAAACAAATTTACATGGTACAAAGCAAAAATTAAGTGAGAATTCCACTGTTTTATGGCACAAGCATCTAGGTCATATCTCTAAACAGAGAATTCAGAGACTTGTGTCCGACAAAATTCTTGATCCCCTAGACTCAACAGACTTTGAAGTTTGTATTGAGTGCATCAAAGCGAAAAGAACAAATAAAAGGAAATTTGGTGTCGGAAGAGCTACAGATGTCTTAGAACTAATACATACTGATATATGTGGTCCATTTCCAACACCTTCATGGAATGGACAACAGTATTTTATTACGTTCGTAGATGATTACTCAAGATATGACTACCTATATTTAATACATGAGAAGTCACAATCCTTGGATGTTTTCAACTTTCAAGTCTTTTAAAGCTGAAGTGGAACTTCAACTTGAAAAGAAAATAAAGGCTGTCAGATCTGACCGTGATGATGAATACTATGGAAGATATGACGGATCAGGAGAACAACGCCCAAGACCCTTCACGATCTTTCTCAAAGACATGTGGAATTGCTCCGCAATACACCATGCCAGGAACACCTAACATGAATGGCATTGCAGAACAACGGAACCAAACTCTTAAAGATATGGTAAGAAGTATGATTAGTCATTCTTCCTTACCAGAATCACTCTGGGGAGAAGCTT
The DNA here is from genome assembly GCA_946800315.1 of Misopates orontium. Classification (NCBI taxonomy): domain Eukaryota; kingdom Viridiplantae; phylum Streptophyta; class Magnoliopsida; order Lamiales; family Plantaginaceae; genus Misopates; species Misopates orontium. The sequence goes on along the minus strand of OX326948.1, from coordinate 28,433,246 downwards.
TAAGGACTGCTATATACATCCTTAATAGAGTACCAAGAAAAGAAGTTACCAAAACCCCTTATGAGTTGTAGACAGGCAAAAAGCCTAGCATAAGGCATTTGCACATTTGGGGTTGTCCAGCTGAGGCTAGACCATATAAGCCATATGAAAGAAAACTAGAATCAAGAACAGTTAGTTGTTATTTTGTTGGTTACTCCGAACGCTCTCGAGGCTACAAATTTTATAATCCTACATCACGATCCCTTTTTGAAACGGAAAATGCAAGATTCTTTGAGAATGTTCAGTTTAGGGAGGAAGGAAACATAAGAAGTATCGTCTTTGATGATGTTGATCGTGTCTCTATACCTATCATTATTAATGACATGGTTCCAATACAAGACAAAAATGAAGTTCTTCCTCAAGATATACCAGTTGTTCAAACTCAACAATCTCAAGAAGTGCCATTAAAGAGATCCACGAGAGTAAGAAGAAGTGCAATTTAAGATGATTATATCATTTTTCTTCAAGAACATGGCGTTGGTTTGTCAGAAGATGATCCAATCAACTTTTGTCAAGCCATGCGTAGTTCTAACTCTTAAAACTGGATTGATGCCATGAATCATGAGATGAAGTCTATGAAAGACAATGACGTTTGGAATCTCGTTAAATTGCCTGAAGGTGTGAAACCTATTGGTTATAAATGGATATTTAAAACTAAAAGTGATTCAAATGGCAATGCTGAGAGATATAAGGCTCGTCTTGTAGCAAAAGGCTTCACTCAAAAAGAAGGTATAGACTTTAATGAGACTTTCTCTCCAATATCTTTGAAAAACTCTTTTAGAACAATAATGGCACCAGTAGCTCATCTTGATTTAGAACTACATCAGATGGATGTTAAGACTACTTTTCTCAATGGAGACATTGATGAAATAATATATATGGTTCAACCAGAAAACTTTGTTTCAGGAGATTCAAAGTCTATGGTATGTAAACTAAAGAAACCCATCTATGGTCTTAAACAAGCTTCTCGTCAATGGTATCACAAGTTTCAACAAGTAATTTGTTCATATGGTTTCGAGATAATTGTCGATGATTGTGTATATCATAAGTTCAAGGGGAGTAAATCTATTTTTCTGGTACTATATGTTGATGACGTTCTACTTGCTAGCAGCGATATGGGTCTTCTACATGAAATCAAGAGATTTCTAACAAATAACTTTGAGATGAAAGATCTTGGTGAAGCCTCTTTTGTATTAGGAATTGAGATACTAAGAGATCGTTCTCAAGGTATTCTGAAATCATCACAAAAGAGCTATATTGATAAGGTTTTAAGTAGATATGGCATGAAAGATAGTAAACCAGGAGATACACATGTAGCGAGAGATAAGTTTAGTCTCGAACAGTGCCCCAAAAATGACTTTGAAAGAAAAGTTTATGCGTCTGCAGTAGGGAGTCTAATGTATGCTCAAGTTTGTACTCGTCCTGATATAGCATTTGTAGTGGGAGTTTTGTGAAGATACTTGAGCGATCCAGGCTTGCAACACTGGAAGGCAGCGAAACGAGTGATGCGTTACTTAAAGAGAACAAAAGACTACATGCTCATTTATCGAAGAACAGACAATTTTAAGATTATCGGATATTCTGACTCTGATTTTGCTGAATGCAAGGATAGCAAACGCTCTACATCAGGATACATTTTTATGTTAGCTGAAGGAGCTATCTCATGGAAGTCCGTTAAACAGACTTTAATAGCTCTTTCAACCGTGGCTCCAGAGTTCATAGCTTGTTATGTGGCGTCCAAACAAGGAATTTGGCTCTGGAATTTCGCCACTGGGTTGCGTATAATAGATGGCACTGAACGACCGTTAATGTTTATTGTGACAATAACTCGGCAGTGCTATACTCCAACAACAACAGAAGTTCAACAAAGTCAAAATTTATTGATATTAAGTTCTTGGTTGTCAAGGAGCGAGTGATAAGCAAATTTCTATAGTACATATAAAGACAAATTTTATGCTAGCTGACCCATTAACCAGAGGTTTAACACCTAAAGTCTTTCACGAGCACACTACTCGTATAGGTGTTATTTCTGATGATACCTTGGTTTAATGAGAGTAATTTATACGTTTTATGTTTCACTTCAGATATTGTTAGTTTTTCTGCAGAATAAATTGACGGTATTTTGACCCTATTCTAAACTTAAATGTGTATATATGATCAATTTTCATATTCCATAAAGGACTTGAGATTGATCTCATTAAAGACTACAGATGGGCCAGTTGGAAATTGACATTCATAAGATTCCCTTGTATATAATTTTCATGCTACTCGTCTATATTTGATCGATGTCATTAAGTGTATTTATATGGTGATCATTTTGCTTTAGTCACAATCTTACAAAGATAAAAGCCGCGTTGGTTCCATCATTTATACATGAGATGGACCAGATTGCTTAAGAAAAAAGGCCAGACATTATTAGCATACAGATGCGCGCTTAAAGAATTTGTAATTTTTTCAGGAATAATATATTGCTCGAGTGGGATATTGTTAGGAAATACTAATTTGCTATCTTAGTGAGCATCATATTATCTACGGTATTGAATCTCTAAACTTTAATAGACTAAGATAACTTTATTAGTTACAAATTTAATATAGACTTAAAGAGTAGATACCTTTATTGCTTAAGATAGGGGGTTATGGGAACTCCTCTTAAGTGGTATATAAAGGCCACATGGGTTATGGTCCCCAAGACACTAAATCGTAGCATTTTCACTTCTCCCCATCAAGAAGAGAAAAGTGATTTAGTTGAGGAAGGCCACAAACCAATTAGTTCTTTTATCATTTGATTGTCTTGATTATTTTACAAAATAGACGATCACCTAAAAATGGATCCAGGTATTTCTTTACATATATATATACAAGTCTTTAATAATCTAATAAGATGTTGGGTATTGAGATATAATCTCTGTCTAATTATTTATTACACCTTTGAGCTAGGAGAATCCTCAGTAGTCCTCCTCGGCAAGACCCCCGCCCTCTTCCCCTCCTCCTACCCTCTTAGTTTTAAGTTGGTGTTTGGCCACCATGTTCACTATTGGATCAACAACTTCTGAGAAGTGACTGTATGATCTTGGAGTATGCATAAATCTTATGCCTCTATCTGTCATAAAGACTTAAGTTTAGAGGAGCCAAGCGCAACTCTCACTACAACTTGTTGATCAATAAAACACAAGATATCCAATTGGAGTTGTAGAAGACATCATCGTATAATTAGGTAAATCTTTTAATCCAACTAATTTTGTTTTCTTAGAGATGGGAGAAGAGAGAAAATATCCATTGATTTTTAGAAGTCCATTCTTAGCAACTAGGAAGGGTATGATAGACTTGTAAAAAGGCATACTCACCTTAAAGGTGAATTACAAAATATTTAAATTTATTGTGGATTCTAAAAGCCAAAGTCATTCGAATACGAAAGAGTGTCAATTAATCAAGTCACAACCTCTTGATAAAATCATTAAAGATAAGAATATCTTTAAAGAAGCGGGAGGTGAAGGGGAAAGACGATCCAAAGACATTCACTAAAGGCATGAAAAAAAAAAAAAAAAAAGAGGGGTAAGATGGAAGCCTATACCTCTTCTACAAATGCCTCATGTGTATACTGGACAATGAAACCTACTGATGGGAGTTGGACCATCACTGAGAGTGGATCCAAGCTAATGATCTATAGAATAGAATTCAGAGACAAAACCTGAATCCGCCATGATTGTCGAGCAAATGAAAATAATCAAAAACGCTATTGGGAGGCAGCCCAAATTTTTTTTTAGAGATCAAACTAAATTTTTAAATAATACATGTAAAAAGAGTTCAATAAGAAAGATGAAGAGAAAAGAAAGCTAAAGACATGTAAAATTACCACTTTCTCAAGGGCTAAAAGACGCATGTTTTGCAGAAACTCACGAGCTCTGTAGCGCTAACAACACCTATCCAGGCTCTAACAATGTTGATGGATGACAGAACCTATTATCAGTCCAGCCCTAACAGCACCTCCAAGGCATTGGCAGCGTCCACATATGTCTTCTCCTTACTATCACTCGAGAGCTGACAGTGTCTACCTTAGTACTAAAAACGTATGTTCATGTAAATTTCCCACTACCTGTTAAGTGTTGGCACCATCTCTGGGAGGCGTTGACAATTCCTGGTACTAACAACGCTTTATTCCAGCGTTAACAACGCCAAGTGCTAACCGATCACCCAGAACTAGACATTGATATTTCACCATAAATAATATTCCTAGTATATCTTTCCTTCCTGAAATCGTTCAAAAAGATATAATCCTCAAACATAAAATATCGGGACATGTTTATCTTATTAAGAACAAAATTGATCAAGGCTTATTACATAATCTCATAAGTAATTTGTGCTAAATCAAATCAAAACTCTAAGAGACATATTAAAGTAAGCCGTAATTACATAAAGTATGGATAAGTAACTTAACCAGGAATGGTTGTTTCAACAATATAAGACAACCTAACAGTTCAAACTTGAAAAGAACAAATCATGGTCCTAACAAGGGTCTCCCCAAAATCAAAGGGTAAGAATGTGCCTCCTCCAAATACATGACTATGAAATCAGCCAAGAAAATAAAGTTTCCTACTCCCCATCGCTCCAATGGGACTTCTAGTGGACTAGTCTTCAAATTGGAGGGAGGTTCTTGTTGGAGTTATCTTGTTTAACTTTAAACTCTTATAAATAGATAAAAGGCATTAAATTAATGGTAGAACCAAGATTGCAAAGTGCGTCTTCTAAAATAACATTGTTTATAATGCAAGGTACAGTAAAACTCCCTAGATCAGACAACTTGGGTGGGATCAACCCTGGAAACTGATCAACCCAAACTCTATGGAAATTTAATACCGCAAGTGTATTGGTGCAAGTAATACAGGCGAAGTAGGTTACGACCTCAAATTTATCGATCCCACAGAGACATACTACAAATATTATGCAGAAATATTACTAATTATATCTAATTTCTAATTAATTAACTCAAATAAGAAACTAATAAATGGGGGGATTTTTAATAAATAACGATGTATAAACTTCAATAATAAAACTAGCGAGGAGTGTTGGTTTTGCTGGATTCTTGTGACTACTTATCTTATATTGAACAATAAATTTTGGTATTGTAATATCTCATTCAGGTATTCCTATAATAAATTAATAATGTGCGGTAGTAGTTCACGGATCCTTGCACTATGTTGGCCAAATATCATTAAAGCTTTAAGAACGCATATCACAAACAAAAGTACTTCAATACTCGAGAATATTGATTCAAAACATAATATTTATAACCTTATAAATCCAACTACTCCCTAACTCCAAAGTTTGAGAAACTAGCTACTCATAATTCTAAAACAATAACATGATTAAAAGTAAACATCGACATTAAAAATAAGCAAAAGAAAGATCAAATCTAATTTAATCGTCTTCGTCTTCTCCAAATTCTCCTAATAATGTATCGTTGTCTCCGTTCCAAATAAACTCCAAAACTAAACTCTATTCTTATACTACTCAAACTAATGAATAATTAACTCTATTATGAAACCCTAGTAGATATAGTTCTCCAATCTAAAACTGTATGCTTGTTCCTTCTTTCCTCCTTGTATTCTTTTTTCTCCTCTTTTTTATTGTGTGTGAAAGTAGGGTTTTTAGAGTAGTTGATCGAATTCCATGCAAAAGACAAGATTATCTCGGTTAAAAACGTAATTCTGCAGAACAGTTTTTCCGACAAGTGATCGCTTTGTTTTCATCGTAAGAAGATCAGAAATCAGATGAAGTGGAAGAAGGCTAACTTGTCTCTGTGATTGTAGGTGAGCTTTGTTGTTTGACTTTTTCATTGGATAAGAGTTCACTGACTCTAACACCCCCCCCCCCCCCTCAAAGTAGTAGGTAAAGGAAATGCCGGTAGTTTGTCTCTAAGAAAGGCATAACGTGCAACACTTTGTCCCTTTGTAAACACATCCGCCAGTTGGTCTTAAGTAGATATATACTTCACCGGTATATCTTTGTTCACAACATTTTCTCTAATGAAAAGATAATCAATTTCCACATGTTTTCTTCTTGCATGGAACACGGGGTTTGATGCCAGGGCAATTGCACCTATATTCTCACACCACAACGTAGGAGCATCAGAAAGAGACATCCCGAATTCTTTGAATAACATGCGCAAGTAATACAACTCCGCAGTTGCCAAGGCCATAGATCTATATGTAGCCTCTGTACTAGATCTAGAAATGACGTTTTGCTTTTTTCTAGTCCAAGATATAAGGTTATTACCTAAGAAACACCATACCCTCTTGTACTTTTCCAATCATCTAGATTCCCAGCCATATCACTATCACAATAAGCATCGAGTTCTATATCTGAAGGAGTGTAATAGCCCAATGTAATATTTCCCTTTAGATACCGTAGAAGTCTCTTAGCTACAATCCAATGAGGTTCTCCCGGTGCATGCATATATTGCAAGAGTTGGTTAATAGCATAAGTTGTATCAGGACGTGAAATGGTGCAATATTGCTATGAACCAACAACCCTTCTGTATTCAGTAGGATCAGAAAGTAGCACTCTTGTTGTTGCTGATAATTTGGAACAAGATATAGTAGGACTTGCTAGAGTTTTAGCTCCTGCTGTTTTAGTACTCTCTAACAAATCGGTAATGTATTTGGCTTGACAAAGGTATAGACCAGTTGCACTTCTGTGTTGTTCAACACTTAGAAAATAATTAATCTGCCCCAAATCTTTAATCTAAAAGTTGCTCTTTAGCTTGTCAATGCACTGATCAATGGCAACCGAATCTGACCCTATCACAATGATGTCATCGACGTACATTAAAAAAAAAATCAGATCGTTAGGGTTGAGAGTAAAAAGAGAATGATCCACAAATGATTCAACAAAGTGATATTCAAGTAATTGTTGGGACAATCTCCTAAACCATGCTCTAGGGCTTGTTTGAGTTCATAGTGAAGTCTACACACAAAGTCTGAATAGTTAGCATCAACAAATCCCCTAGGTTTCTTCATGGACACTTGTTCATCCGAAATCCCATGTAAAAAGGCATTAGAGACATCAAGTTGTTTGATATTCCAATGGAGAGTAACTGCTAAAGCCAATATCAATCTGATTGTGGATGGTTTAACTATAGGAGAAAATGTCTCATGGCAGTCAATTCCAGCCCGTTAATCGAATCTTTCCGCCACAAGCCTCGCTTTGTATCTCTCGATACTACCATCAGGTTTTCTCTTGACCTTATACCCCCATTTATTCCTCCCCACTTATTTATTGTTTGGCCTAGGACAGAGTGACCAAGTCCCATTTCCATCAATGCATCAATCTCCCTACCCATGGCGGCTCTCCACTATGGGCTAAGAACTGCCTTTGTGAAACGTGATGGCTCAGATTCATGATACACACTGGAAAGTACTTACAAAGAGTGGCATGTGGCATAAAAGGTTTGTAATTTGAAAAAGATTTAGGCTTGCAGTGTCCAGTTTTTGAACGGGTCATTATTTGACACTCCTGGACTTGTTGCAAGATGAGTTGTGGTGTTGGCTCAACATGAGATGACTTACTGGAAGGTTAGTAAGGTATGTGGGAATAGAGGGAGAGTTTGGGATATGTTCCGGAGTGCAGTTAGTAGAAGGCTCAATGTCTTCATTTGGGAGAGATAGTGGACCAGACAAATTTCAAAATCTTGGTTATTTTTTGTTATATTTTGATGGCAAGGTAGATGAGAATCAACTTGAACATCACCTGCTGGAGAGTAATCTTATAAGAGTAAAGATTGTGCTAGTGGAGAAAAGTTGATAGAATTAGACATACCAGGGATCACATCACGCAAAAAATTGCTGGAGAATGCATCTATATCCACAACTGGAAAATACTCTTCATTGAAAATCATGTGTAGTGATATATACACATGCCCTATTGTCAAATTAAACACCTATATCCTTTATGTTGGCTTGCATAACTCATAAAGACACATTTTTTACTGCAAAAACTAAGTTTATGAGGTTCATAAGGCCTAAGTAAAGAAAACAAGCGCAACCAAAAAACTTTAATTCATATAATTTGGTATCTTGTTATGCAATAGATAATAAGGTGTCAGATTATTAAGAGCGGTCGTGGGAAGTCTATTTATCAAGAAAACTAATGTTAAAAAGGCATTTGTCCAATAAGTGTTCGGTAGGTGAGCACTAGCCAAGAGAGTTAAACCTATTTCAGTGATATGTCGATGTTTTCTTTCGGCAATACCATATTGTTGTGAGCTATGTGGACAAGTTGGTCTACGGAATATCCCATGTTTTTATTAAAATATCTTTGAACTCATTAGATAAATATTCTACGGCATTATCTGTTTGAATTTACTGAATTTTGCAAGAGAATAAATTTTCTACAAATATCTTGAATTTTGTAAAAGTAGAAAAAACATCTGACTTGTATTCCATGGGATATAGCCATGTAAACCTGGAAAAGTCATCGACAAAATAACACATAATATTTATTGCCACCAACCAAAGTTATTGGAAAAACCCATACATCAGAGTGAACCAAAGCTAGATCGAGCACTTTGCCTAGTAGATTCTGAAAAAAGATATTGCTTAACTTTTTCAAGAGGACAAACAAAATAAAATTTGAATTGTGGTTATGACTCTTTTATTGAAATATAATTCAAATGACTCAAACGCTTTAAAGTAGATAATGATAGATGTCCTAGTCCAAAATGCCATGTTTCTTGTGTGGTTTTAATCCCCATCTTAGCTATGAGACATTGAAACTCATTTGAAGAATGTGTATGACCAACAAGTGGATAGTCCATTCTCAATAAGTCCCTACTGTAACATGCACTGTATCTTGTTGTCCTTCACACGAAATTCATTTCAGTTAGCACAAAATATCAATTATTGTCCAAAATAAATTTATTAATGGAAAGGAGATTAGTGGAAGCATCTGGGCAGTGTAGAATATGGTTAAGTTTAAAGTGCTTATTAGAAATATGAAGAGAATTAGAACCAATGTGTTTGATCATCAAACCTGAGCCATTGCCTACTGTGACAATATCTTGCCCTTCATAAGGATCCGGGGTAGAAAGATTTGCTGCATTGGCTGTAATATGGGCATTGGCACCACTGTCGGCATACCATACTCGTTGAATTAGCCTCTACTGCCATGGAAGCAAGGTCTGCAGGAGGTAGGCGACCTTAAAATGAAAAGTTGAACCTCTAGTAGCATCCAAAGCAATGTGACCTGGTTTGTCACAAGTTTGACAAATAGGTCGTCCAACATTGTACTGTATCTGCCGTGCACCAGCTTGTGGATGTGAGTTTATGTTTCCCTTGGTTGAGGAGCTTTAGGTTGGGGTGTAGGAAGAAGGCTTGGTTACTTAATTGTTTTGTTATAGACTAGGGTTCTTCTTTTGGTAGCTGCGAAACTAAAGTGGTTGTTTGCTTCATGAGGTTGTTGATTGTCAAATAAAAATTCAAAGCTTAAGAGTGCAAACTCTTTATCTCTGGATGCAAAGTTATAAGACGTGATAAAATGGGTAACTTAGGCTTGAAGCCACTGACGAGATGGTTGATCCCGTCTTGGTTGTCAATAGGGCTACCTGCCACAACAAGTTGATCAGACCAATGCTTAGCTTCTTCAAAGTAAGTTGTACATGACTTGTTGCTCTGAGTTATGGTTTGAAGTTGACATTCGATCAATGTAATTTTAGAACGGGAGGTGGAGGAAAATTTGGCTTGAAGGGAGTCCCAAGCTTATTTTGATGGTTGTAAGCCAGAGAGATTGGCAACTAGCTACTCTAAAATTGAAGAGAGCAAGTAACTCATGACACATGAGTCTTTCCTACACCACATGTCATAAGTTGGGTTTGGTGCGTCATTCGAGAGAGTATTGGGAGGAGCAGGATCACCTCCATCGACAAGGCCAAGTAATCCATGGCTTCTCAAGAAGACAGTGAACTGGAGCTTCCACGGTAAGTAATTGGGGCCTTCCAGTTTGTGAGAGGTCGGTTGAGAGTGAATTTGAAGTGTTTGGGATAGTAAACTGGTGTTTACATTAAAGGTGGAAGAAGAATTAGTTGGAGACATTGATCAAACAGATAGAGTGTGGAAGATGGAGAATTTGATCTGGTGTTAACCTTAGTTCTGGCTGATACCATGTAAAATAATTAGAACAACATAAGAATTGAAAACAAGTTGAATGGTTTCTCGCAACTCAAAATTGAGTGTTTTGTATTGATGATAAACATGTATATACACAGACGTATATGATGAAATTCAAAACAAAGGATTGATACAATAATGATTTGTGTTTATCTGTTCTATAACAAACTCTATGATAAGAAGATCAGAAATCTGGATGAAGTGAAAAGGCTAACTGCTCTTCGTGATTGTATGTCAGTTTTGTTGTTTGACTTGTTCATTGGATAAGAGTTCACTTACTCTAACACCATGTGCCACATATCTTAAGAGAGTACTTGAGTACCCCAGAGGGCCTTAGACTTGCATGCATAACGACACTTGCCCATCACGAAATGACTCCTATACCCTCGAATTACCCTATAATAGAAGTGAAACCTCATGGTAAAAACATGCCAAGCTATGAATAAAGAAGAGAATATCAGTAGAAAGATAGTAATAAGAGTATAAAGAGGTAAAAGTTAAGAGAGCAGAAGAAGAGCAATCTGGCCAGGCGAAGTAAAAGTCACACTTCCTCAAGCCCCTCGAGCAAGAAGCCTCAGGAACCTGGGTTACGAAAGAGCTCCCATACTGCTGGAATCCTTTCAACCGCAACTATCTCCGCCCCCATTTTCCGCTCGAGCTGCCTAATCCAGTGCCATTCAAATTTGGATTGACATCCAGACGAATACGATGACGTGCATCGAATCCTCCCTGGTGATATGAGGTGTCATTAATGGTGTCATCTCTGGGAACGTCAATAAATCCCCGAGATAGCTTTGGTATGGTTCTGGGTATGATAAGCTCTCGATCTTCCCATGGTGCCCTCAGCCTTGAAAGTTCCACACATTCTCAAAGCATTTTCAAGAAAGTAGTAATGGTTGTGTCCCGTCAAGCTTTCCACGAGTCAATGTCACCCTCGCCAAGAAGAATCCAGCCATCGTGGTTATGTTTCACCAGTTCAAGAAGACCATCGAGGTGCTCGTAAAGCCCAGTGGGAGGAGGTTCAGGCCAGGGCCATTTGCTGTGAATGAATTAAGTTTGTAATATTTCGTTCCTTTTTTTTTTTGACAAATAATGTATATATGGGGTTTAAGTATAATTAATATCTTTCATGATCAACCGTCCTTTAATCTTTCGGAACGAAATGCGTCCTTAAACATGAACGCTTATTAGTAACAAAATGCTTATCGACAAATAGCCGAAACCCATAATAGTCCCCCCTAACCTGTCGTTCTCAATTAATTAGTTATTTTATCAGCTTTAGGGAAACGATGTGCATATTTTGTCTGATGTCTTAAAACGAAGGAATAGGTTCAAGTCAACATTAAATGTACACATCAACCCCACATAGGGCATCAATCTCAACTCTCATAATAATGGGTGCATTGTTTCAGAGCGCCATAAAGTACTTACTATCATTCATTTATATTCGTTCTTCAACCATATTTTCTGAAGAGTATGCATTCACCCACCAACAATATTCCCACATTAGTCTCCGAAGATGATATGAACTCCTTTCCCAACTTAGAAGCCTCTTTGTTTAACTTCCCTTACTCACCACAGATCCACCATTCGGGCTATGAAGCCGTTTATCTCAATTTCAACGACGTTTTCTATCCAGAACACCCTTCAAACACAGAAGATACTACAACCACCGCTGCAGATCAAAGTACGACGACTAGTAACGTAGATTCAAAAGGAGAGTTCGAAAATGCCGTAGCAACCAAGGAAAAGAGATGTTCCAAGAAAGATCGGCACAGCAAGATCATAAACACCATACGCGGCCCAAGAGACTGCAGAATGAGGCTGTCCCTTGAGGTTGCGAGAAAGTTCTTCAGCTTACAAGATCTTTTGGGATTCAACAAACCAAGCAAAACTGTCGATTGGTTGCTGAAAAGCTCGAGGACCGCCATTACGGAGCTCGAGAGAAGTCGAGGAATAAATCAGTTGTTGAAGTCAAATGTGTCCTCTAATTCGGAGTCATGTGATAATTTATCAGGCAGTTGTGCAAATGCTTCTAGCAGTATCACTGTTGATCATGAGAAGGGCTTAGAGCTGGAAACAACATTATTAATGAGTGCAAAGAAGAAAACTGTTGGGAGGGACTCGAGACTTAAAGCTAGAGCGAGGGCCAGAGAAAGAACCAGTCAAAAAAAACGGCTTAGTGAAAATCAACAAAAGCAATGTGTTGTGACGAATTCTTTGTTATCTGCAGCAGCAGCAGGAGAACGCAACCCATCTATGGTCTTCAATCAAGATGCTGGACTAATTATTCCGAATCCAGTAAGTTTAGGGTTAGGGCTATTTTGTTGTCCTTCTCTTTCCTTTTTTTGCAACACTTTTAGTACTCTTTGTTGATTAATAAGGTAGTAAGTACCTGAAACAAAAGGTATAACTATCATGGAGACTGAAGGCCGACAGCAGTTCAACGGCATTTTCTTGCACTATTTGGTTCCATTTCATTATTTTGTGTGTGGTGACATTTCTAGCTAGGTTTGTCTTGCTGCAGTTTAGATAAATAATGGCCTTAGGCAGTGTCTCTTAATTAGCTTATTGAGATTATTGTATTCCAATTTGAGTAATTGTTACTTGAAAATAAATATATTCTAAGTAATGGGGTGACAAGCGACAAACACATATTCTTTGTCCTTTTCAAATTTCTTGTTTAACTTTCTCCTCAGTTTTGTTGGTTTTTTTGGAGTAAAAGGAGGAAGTGTTTCTTTTATATATTTGTGTAGTGAGTGACGAAGATAGAAGGAAATTAGTGGGAAGAGTTTTAAATAGTGGAAATGGAGGAAGATAGAAATTTGTATGGATAGAATGTTTTGTGTTTGTCTTTGGGCCTTTTAGTTACTTGGCTTCTCAGCTTGGTTACAATCTACACCAATAGGGTGTGTTTATAGTTACAAGTGGATCTCTCTACAAGCTTCTAAATGTTTCTTAGGTTCGGGATACTTTTTTTCTGGATACTTTTTCATTAGATATTTTCTAACCACTTTCTACAGAGATTCTTGAACATTATGGTGAAATAGTACTGCCTAAAGTATTTAAGAAGAACATTACTTTTAACAAGTTCGACGATCTTTTCTTTGTTTTGAATTTGTGACAATTTAGACATTGAGGTTTGCCTTTGGAGACAATCTTCTTCGAATTGGTTCTCCATTTTGCATGTAGCACAAGGATGATAGTCATTGCTTTTAGCCTCACTTTTTCATTTTTTTCAGAAAGGTCTTATTTACCTGACTTTTATCCTACTTTTGTCATCACATGATTTTTGGGTACTTCATGTGGACTTTGGATTTAGAAGCTATCCACTTCTAGTCAATCTTCGCTCATGTATTCACAAATATTCCATAAGTTCTATAATCAATGGAGTAGATAATTCTTGGATTTTTTTATTTGCTATGCCTATATGGTCCTATTTTTCGGAGACTAAGTAAGAGTGTTTGAATAGTTCTTTGCTTCCATGTTTTTCATATGATTGGATTTTATTAACAACATCAATCACAGAGGAATTATATAGCATAACACTCTCAAAATCCTTTATTTTCAGATTTTTCTTTTTATCCTCTAAAGAGTTCAAGCTTAATTGGTATAATCTCAGAACTCACTTTGAATTCCTACCGCACGATCTCTAGAACCTTCTTTTAGAAGGTTGCTAGCATTATTCGAGTAAATACAGCATTACTTACTACTAAATGATGCTGCAAAAAATTAGAAGAACAAAAAGTGAAAGGTTCCAATTACTCTTGCACTCCATTGTTTAGTCAGGTTTACTGGTAATTTCGAAATTATTAATTAAATAAATGTGGTGAATTGAGTTGGATGGAATTTATATGAGTTTAGTTCTAATCCTACAAACCTCGTGTCATTCGGAGGTACCTAGAGAAAGTTGTGAATATTTTGGTGAAGAGTTTCAGTGCAAACAATCACACATATGTATATAAAGTACTTCAACTATTGGCATGAATTTGTTGATTGTAGGAAATCGGTTAGAAACTCGGGCAGAGCGTCGAGGTAAGTGTTGACTCTTTGTCTTTAAAATGATATTATCCTGCTACGGTGATAACGGAATACTATATTTCATATCGTTTCCCGAGATACAACAACACAGAATCTCAATAAAGCAGCAGTGCAATTATCAAGAACAACGAATCAAAAAAGAGTATTTTGAACTCTCGGAACAAAACCACAAAGAAGAGAAGAGAATTTGTGAATGAGTGATTGAAAATGAAGATAAAGGGGGGTCTATTTATAGTAAGTGAAAGGTTGCTTCAGCGTCGCTAGAGGGACACATCCGATCTTTTCGTCACACCTTTTTCCTAGTGAATAATTGCTTACGAGGTTGTTCATACACTCACACCTTTCCTACACAACTAAATAGTTGTTTAGGAGGTTGTTCATATATTGACACCTTCCCTACTAGACACAACTTTGAGATGATTGGACTCACCTTTAGGTGACTAGATGCACATGTTAGGCAACCATTTATCATTTAAATAAATTAAAATATTTGAACCAAAGTTAAATGAAACCTTAATAGAATCTTATTCAAAAATAGTTATTCTTTAGCATCTAATTTCTAATTCACCCCAATGGTTCTGAGCAATTAAATAGACATTAATCTAAAGAATTTCTAAATTTTTAATTGGTCAAATACCAATTTATACAACAGAATTTACATCTTTAAAGGATATTTTTGATTGAATGTTGAATGGCATGAATTTACATGTCCAAACTTTAATTTAGATTGAATCCATCCTACATCAGATCTTTAGAATCCAAAAATGTAGTTAACATGGTCAAAAAAGCAATATTTTTTCAAGAGTCTATAAAATTGTCAGTGTCTTTTAATATGCTTGGGCCTTGATGTAATGAACCCTATTAATTTCTTATTTAATTGTGATTGATCATAAAAGAATAAATATCTAGTGTATAAAAGTATCTTTAAGTCTCTTGACTTTAAAACAAGTATTTCTTCTTGTAACTCTTATTCCTTTATGTATAGATTCAGTAAGGTGGTGATGTTACTCTAAGCTTTTTTAAGTAGATTTTCATGGAGTGAAGAGTGTTATTATGTATTTTCTCATCACTTGTCCAATTTTTAGTATCACTTGCTGACGAAGAAATAATGGTTAACCATCTTTCTGTTGTTCTTCTTCCATAGCTACAATACAACTTTTTTTGCAAGGATTCTCACTCATTTTTTCGTCATTTCGTAAGTCTTGTATGGTAAGAAAAACTTATTTATTTTGATATTATTCAGTATATAATATTTTAACTCACAAACACTGGAAGAAACTTTGATCCCTGATTTGCAACAAATCTAATCTGCGTAGACGCCCTAAGTTCTAAATCATACTTGCTCTATACACCACTTGTTAGTCATACTTGTATTAGAAGTGGTTGTTTTAATTTAAAAAAGACGTAAGAATTTTATAGGATTTAGGAGTAGTTGCCTCCTTTTAACTTTCTCATTTTTTATTAGACAGTATGTTAGATGACCTCTATTTATCTATTTCACTAGCTAATTTAAAGACTTTCAGTTTTCTAGAGACATTAGAATTCTTCTAAAGTAGTTTCTAGATGTATTAATTAGTAACCTGCAAGCATGATACTCCATGCAATATTTTGGTACATATATTGTTAGAAACTGGGGAGCATATAAAACAAAGATATAAGAGAAAAATAGTGGTGGAAACTAGTGGTTTCTTATCTTGAAATGACTACAATACATGAGGTATTTATAGGTAATAGCGAACATGAACATATCCTAATACATGTTCCTCTAATTAATTTAGATTCATCCTAATTTACAAAGTTCATGAATAAAATCAAAAGAAAATACATGAATGTCATTTTATCTCACAAAATTCATTGAATGCATTTGAAGTGAACTCTCCACCTCTATCAAAATGAGGCTCTTTCATTTGATACCCGATTTGCTTCTCCACCGTGATTTTGAACTTTCTAATACCTCCGATTTTCCCTTCAAAAAGTATATCCATGTTTTCCAAGAATAATCATCAATAAATGACAAGAAATAATTATTCTTACCAAGTGATGAAGGCTTAATTGGTCCACATACATCCGATTGGATCAACTCCAAAGGATTTTTAGCTCTCATCGTAGACTCTTTGGGATAACTCTTTGTTGCTTGTTTGGCAAATAGACATCATTCACAAAGTTCATTTGGATAGCCTATGGAAGGTAATCCTTTCACAATTTTCTCCTTGTTCATTATTTTTAACCCCTCAAACTTCAAGTGTCCAAATCTCATATGTCATAACCAAGAATTACTTTTGAAACAAGATTTTAAGCACATTGGGACATCACTTTCAATATTCAATAAGAACAGTCTATTGTTCGTCATCAGCACCTAGGCAAAAAAGTTGCTATTTTCATCCTTCATGGTCAAACTTCTATTTTTTGTGAAAATCCTATAATTGTTCTCCAAAAACTTTCCACAAACTTGAAACATTACGTTTCATTTCTGGCACACTAGAAATAAGTGATTACTTCCATCTTTTGATCGAAAAATAACATTAGAAATAAGTGATTACTTCCATCTTTTGATCGAATTAAACTTGTACCTCTTTCTTTTAGTTGTACTTTAGAAGAGTCCTCGAATGTAATATCACCGCCAATGGATAGATCTAGCTTCACAAACAAATTTTTCTTTCCACAAATATGACTACTTGGACGAGTCGAGATACGATAAAGTGTTCTCCTCATGTTGATCACTTTTGCAGGAGAGAAGCAAAGTGGGATTTGCATCTTCTTTCTCATTGCTCTGCATAAGATTGTTTGTCTCCTCCATAGCTACATTTCCATACACAATGGCCAAAACAATGACAATTATAACATTCAAAACTTGATTTGTTATACCTCAATTATCTGGCCTATAACCTTCTCATCTTTGATCTCTACCTCGTCCACGCCCTCTTCTTTGATTGAAATTTTGGTTTGCCTCATCACTGTTCGATGAATGGTTGTAGCATCGTCCACCTCTTCCATGACCTTGACAATAGTTTTGGCTGCAGCCTCCCCCACGTCCTCTGTCTCTTTGAGATGTACCATGATTTGTCTTCTTCTCATTTAATGATAGTCTTGCTTTCAAAGCTTGTTCTACCGATTCTTGATTCAGTTTCTTGAATCTTTCTTTATAAGCTTGCCGAGATCCAATACGTTCATCAATGGTCATGGTGCCTAGGTCCTTAGATTCTTTGATGGCTACAACGATCTAACTGAATTTTGGATCTCAAGATCACAAAACATTTCCAATAATTCAATCGGCTTTAATATCATCTCAATATCTCTTCAATTGGTTAGATATAATCCGAAATTGATTCAGAGTCTTTCATGTGTAGAGATTCAAATTCACCTCTTTATGTTTGGAGTCTTACCTTCTTCACTTTGTCAATTTCTTTAAAATGGACTTGAACAATATCCCATGCTTGTTTGGAGGTGGTTGCACGAACTACTTTTCTAGAAATCTTCTCATCCAAATTTTGATGAATGAGTGTGAGTGCCTTTTGGTCTTTCTTCTTAGCTACTGCATCATATCCTTCAATACCGTTGTCCACAAGGTCCTAAGCATGACTTTCATTCTTATTTCCCAATTGTCATAGTGCTCTTTGTCTAATAGTGGAACTTGGGATGGTGCTCCATTCGATATCTTCTTCAAGATTAGTCTCCAAACAGAAGTAGCTCTTGATACCAATTTGTTAGAAATTGGAGAGCATATAAAACTAAGATATATAATATAAAATATAAGAGGAGAAGAATGGAGGAAACTTGTGATTTCCTATTATCTCTTTTCTTGACTTGATGGGAAATGACTACAATACGTGGAGTATTTATAGGTAATAGCAAACATGAACATATCCTAATACATGTACCTCTAATTAATTTAGATCCATCATAATCTACCAAGTTCATGAATAAAATCAAAAGACAAATACATGAATAGAACATTCCATACATTTCAAGAATAATGTTTATCTAGTGTACTATTATTAATAATGATATTATTTTTATAACACTTCAACGTGATTACCTTTTGATGCAAATTATGGAATTACCTAATTAGTCAAACCAGACCACCTAAGACAATGCATCAACTTTAGTAACAACCAACAAGTAGGAAAATGTCCTAGTGTGTGTGCATGTGATTCTGTTAATCTATCAGCTGATCTTGTATCCAGTTCCTTAGGATTTAATGATAGAATGGTGGAGCTTTTAGAACAGACCCAGCACAAGCAGTTTAGTAGCAAAGGAAGTTTTTCTTTATATTGAAGCAATTGTGAGAGAGTTTCAATGTAGTTAAGAGAGTTGTTCTAATTTGTTGAGAAACGGAACTTTTAACTTCTTACATTATGCTTTGATATATGTAGACATTGGTCATTTATTTTAAATAACTTTTTCCAAGAGAATTCTGGAATTTTGTCATATATGTCGCTTTAGTTTTCCCTTCTATCCTCCTAATGAGATAGTTTCTCGCCAATTTCTATGTTAATCAACTAACTGATCATTCGTTACTAACACTATTTCCTTTCTTTCGCTTGATTTTCTAGTTTGTTCTAGTGATACTCTAATTTCCATGAGATAACAAAATAATGCTTGTAATAATTAATGAGGCCGTTTGTATGGTTGAATGGAACATGATTCAGTGATGTATGTGAATAAATAAGTGGTGAACTTTCACTTTAAGTTAACAAACAATATTCAAATATTAGGTATTTGAACCGACAAATACGCGCCCCAGGATTTTTTCATTATGAAAATATAAAAGAAAATGAATAAACACTCACAATAGTAACAACACAAGAATTCACGTGAAAACTCCAAAGCTGGAGAAAAACCACGGGACAATAACGGAAATTCACTATAAAGAAAGTTATTACAATTATATAATTTTTCGTCACTCTCACAACTCTTACAAAACCGTTTTTTACAAACAACACTCACTAACTTACACCTCACTCTATAAGAAAAGAATCAGGAACAATGCTAGATACTTTGTTTTAGGGTGATTGAAACAATGAAGTGGTGCACCTGTATATAGGATGGTATTTGGGGTGGGAAATTATGTTTAACATTACTAGTAGGGCCTGTTTGTAAAATACACAATATGAACTTCAATGCAACGTTTAACCACCACTTTCTCTTCAAAACATAGTCCCTATAGTTCTCCCGAATTCGACAACCACCCACCTCATTTTACCTCATCCACCAATCAACCATGCAACTTAATGCATGTTGACCACCAACAATCTCCACCTTGTAGATTTAATTAGTGATTAATCACATATTCACACCATCTACGTTTAGGTTTTTCGCTACCTCCATAACGACTTCACCTCGACGATAATCATCATAGCTTTTGGTATCACTGCAGCGCAGTCATAATTCTTTAGAATTACAATGCTCTACCTGAAAAGCACAACCACTCAAAATAAGACAATTCCAACCATTTTGGACCATGTCGAAAAACACCTCTGCTGATAATTATGGTGCAACTCCCACTTTTGGCCCTCCAAGGAGTCATCAGCCATCGACATGAATTTTAACCACACACCTTGCATCAATGCTAAAATAATGCATGTGTGAAAATCAAGACCTACTAAAATTAACATCATGTATCATGGAAACCTCAGGGTTGCGTGCCATCAAGATGTGCACGTTGCTCATAAGACGGCATCTTCACAATAACAATGTTAGTATCACCGCTAGTATCACCATGTACTAACCCAGGGCCTCTTACTGAACTAGCTCCCCGGTTCGAACAACTTTGATTATAATGACTAGGTTGTCAGCACCTCTAACAGGCTTCTTCTGGAGTTTCTCTTCCCACCATCGTAAGCCACCATTGCATTATTTTCATGTCAACCGTCACTCTTACTCAGCCTACTCTATTCAGAAAGAAGCTTATTATGGACATTAGAGAAATTGATTATCTCCTTCCCATGAATCAAGATTGATTTTACGTGCCCGTATCTCAAGGCTTGATCCTTCTCATCAATATGAACTCCAACAGATTCAAGCTCCGCAATAGTTTCGTTAAGAACCACTTAGATGATTTGAGATACTCGTACCCTTATTCATTTCCAATGTGTGAAACTGCTCCTTCAGGTACACACAATTTGAGACTCCCTTCGTCTGATATAACTCCTCTAGCATTTCTTAAAGTCCATGCCGAACATATCCCATGGAAGTTTTCCAGAACATTTTTGGCTAGGCACAAACGGATTGCACTTCCATATCTCAAATCAAGATCCTGTCAATCATTCATGGCTTTTAGCTTGTTGACAATAAGAGCAGACAGGGTGCTTGTTATTTGCTTTAACTGGAAATTGTAACATAGATAAGACTCGAGAAACGACCAGCGTAGAGGCATGACCCAAGCGCTTGTGCCAATCGTCAAGAGAGACTCGGATAGCAGAATATGCAATATGTTTCTTGGAATGAAGAGGTGTGGAAAAGGAGTAGAGTCCATCTTTATTGTTGCCTTTGTGAAAGACGTTCCCCGAGTAATCCTTGATAAGAAAAAAAGATTCATGAAACTCAAAATAAATAGAGTTATCACGGCAGAATTGATGTACAGATATGAGATTTTTTTGTATTTTAGGAACAAGTAAAATCTGATCAAGAACAAAAGAACGAGACGAAGTAGAAATAATTGAGGAACCAATTTTTGAAATTTTCAAACCTATGCCATTACCAACATGAATCTGATCGGAGCCATCATATTCCTCATTTCGAAGGTTCAGGTTTCCCAACTCGTTGGTGAGATGGTGTGTAGCTCCAGTGTCGGGATGCCAATCATTATCTGGATTTGATGGAGTGGTTGTAAGCAGTGCTTGAGGTGAACGGTTTGGAGAGTTATGTCAAAGCGATGGTAGCACTTCTTCGCAGTATGTCCTGGACGATTACAGACTTGGCAATAGACTATTTCACGAGTGAAATTAGAGTGAGATGAATTAGAAGAGAATGAACCTGAACCCCGAGCTCCACGCCCCCTTCCTCGGTAGCCTCCTCGACCTCTAGTTGGTGCTTGATTCGTTTGACATGTTGCAACATTAGCATAGGCTTGTGGAAGCAGTGGTGGAGTGTTATGAGCCGAGATTCGTGACTCGTTGGTGAGGAGAAGAGTGTATAATTCCTCCAGAGTGACTGATTCTTTTCGGGCAGCAACGGTATTGACAAGAGCGTCATATTCATGGCCTAGTCCGGCAAGTAAGTAGGTGGTAATGTCATCAGGTAGAAGGGGCTGTCCAGCAACAACTAGTTCATCAGAAAACATCTTAATGTGATAGTAGTAATCTGTGGCAGATAGAGAGCCTTTGCAGGCAGTGGTGAGTTGAGTTCGAATGTGAAGAACTCGTGCTTTTGATTGAGAGGCAAAGTTTTGTTCTAAGGAATGCCAGACTTCTTTGGAAGTGTTGTAGGTGGCAATTTGTGCAATGATGGGTGTGGTGAGAGTGGAATTTATGGTGCTAAGGATGAGAGCATCTTGACGGATCCAGTGATTATAGGCGGGATTAAGCATAGAAGCTGCATGTGCATCAGCTGTAGTAGCAGCGGTGTATTGAGGATGAGGAAAGATTGTACCATCTATGTAACCAAACAACTCAAGACCTTTGAAGTAAGGTAAAAGTTGGGCTTTCCAGGTGAGATAATTATCTTTGCTGAGTTTTTCAATGTTTAGAGAAGGGGGCGAAATGATAGCTGGTAAAGGTGAAGAAAGAGAATCAGAAGTTGTAGAGTTTGGAGAACCCATGTAGAAGACGTTAGTCTGCTGGCTTAGGATGATACCATGTAAATAATGTAAAGAATCTTATAATTGAAAGGCTTATCATATCATTAAACACTCCTGATATTTATACAAGTGATGTGTAACTAATCTCCTTATCCTATCTATCCCTGTATTATAGCTTATTCAAATTACAAAAAATATTCTGGATAAACTTCAACACTCTCATCAACTAATCTGCTGGGGATTTGGTAAAACTGATAGGATCGACTGACGATGGTTTCTCCAGTAAGTTAGAGTTACAGCTGGACTTTGCTGCTTGTTCTTCAACACCCTTCAAAGCCTTATGTAAGCCTGACTGAATGAACACATCCCTAACTTGCCCTTGCTCCAAGTTAAAGTTGATTTTCCCGTCAAACTTCTCTATGTTAGATCTTAATTTCAGATTACCCAAGTTAAAATAATAAATACTCTGTTGTTCAGTAAATATCGTAGATGCAACAAATTAAGTACAATAAGAAAATGACACCAGTGTTTTTAAATGGTTCGGACAAATGTCCTAGTCCATGAGCATTTGCCATACTTAAAACATACCTCTTTCAAAGTATCAAAGGATTTACTCTTACAGGACTTGACATTAACTCAGCGAATCCTTCTATAGTTAACACCTATAAGCTACGGCTTTGGTACTTCTACTCCGTCTGAGTGAAGATGTTCAGCTTTGTTCGAACTCCTTTTCGATCTTACTGGAATCTTCTCACACAGTTTGAACTTAATTCTTAAGCAAATATACTTTTATCACAATGAAGCACAAGAGAGCTTTTACAATATAGAGATAAATGAAATAATCTCGACACCTTGATACCTAAACTATAACTCGCTTCGGATGTGATTAATCTTCAATTGATAATCACAATCTGTTCTCTGCAAAACCGATATAATCTAAGAAGAAAATTATTAAATGAAATAAGTCAAATGTATCCAAGATAATTTTAATAAGATTAATTTACAGAAAAAAAAAATCATAAATATGAAACCTAATAAAACGTGTAAACCTTATTTTGATACAATAAAAGAACTAGTCACTAAGATCCCAATAATAAATAAACTCTTACCAACGAAAACGGGACTAAAAGATCTCCTAAGATTGAGGATATGGGAATCAATCTAATCCTATTCATTTAATGTAAGGACAATATGAAAGCAGTCTTTTAACAGAATCCTACTCAAACTAATAAACCATAAATAACAAGTACGAGAATCTTATCATTCAAGATATATACTTACGTAATAATGAGAGATATTGACGACATTATGATAGAGATCGGAAACTTGTGAGAAAAGAGATTAGAGAATCAGAGAGAAGAAATAGACTTTAGAGGGATTAGAGAAAGAATTTGGAAGAATAAGAAGTAGAATTAGAAGAATAAGATAGAAAAGAAGAGAATTAGAGAGAAAATCTTGCAATCAGCAAAATAACAATAATCATCAAAACTTGTCTTCCATAATAATACTTAGCCTCTATTTATAGTCTAAGCAAATAAAACCTACTAAAGGTAGAACTCATAATAAAGTAATAAAATAAACAAGACTAGGAAATAAACTAGAATCCTAACAAAACTAGGAAATAAATAAACCTAATAACTCTAAAACTATAATAATTCTATAATTCTAATTAACTTGGACTCTAGAGAGTTTGCTTGAAAGTACTCGCGAGAAGGTGTGGAAATCAGCAGCGCATGTAATAATTGAGTTGCCAAGTTATCCAAATCGGGATGGCCTTTCCATCGAACCAAGTACATAAAACGTCCATCTCCAACCTTGTTTTGAGCATATACTTCTTTCAGGATGAACAGTTGTATAGGAAGTAGCCTAGGCACCAAAGTTGAAGAAGTAGCGAAACCACCTATAGCAGTAGCAGAAAATTTGGGATGCTCAAGAATGCCTCGAGAGTCACTCAAATCCTTACTATTGAAAATAGGACAAATCGTTAAATTAGGAGGCAAGTCTCGCAAACATGCTTTAGAGCCAAACTCTTCTAAAACACAAAAACGTCATGAGGTTTTAGTAAAAAGCTTTTCAAAAGCACAGTTTAAAGACTTTTCAGAACAAATTTTGATCATCAAATAATCACCTTTATTCAGCTCTAATTTATCACAATGCATATCAATAGCCAATTTATAATTTTCATTAATTTGTGCAAATTTTGGTTGAAAATCGGCATGCAAGTCATGTTCAGTAGATGGTGACATGCAAGACTCAACTTCTTTTTCACAATTAGTCTTTGAACGCAACTCTTCACTAGAAGTCTCATAAGTAGAAAGTTCTTGGTTATCCTCATTAGACACCAGATGCTGACAACAAGAGGACGAATAATCAATTTCGTGAAATTTATCACACACAACTTCTTCGTCGTTGCCTTGAGAGAACTGAAAGAATTAGTAGACTCTTCAGATGAGACAATCTTCAGTTGCATAGACTCCTCGACTTGAAAAGTTGAACTACCTGAATAAATTGATGACCTTTGGTGTTTCTCATATATTAAAGCTCTTCTGTATGCATGAAACAGAGTCTCAGATCTCCAAAAATCAACCAGTTTCTTAAGATCATCTCTTAACCCATTAATAAATCTCATGGTTGTGATAAAGTCTTCTTCTTGAATGCATCTTTTCTTCAAGTCATTAAATCTATCAAAGTATTCACTCACACTTGAAGACAATTGTTTTAAATTTAACCACTCACTCACTAATTGCTTTCTATAGAAAGAATATGAATATTTTTCTCTCAATATATACTTCATCTCTTTCCACAAAGTAATTGGTGGTTTATACTCTTGCTCACGCTCCATCCCAATACTTTGTCAATATTCTCTAGCAGACCCTTTTAATTTTGTTTTAGCAAAACAAATTTTATACATGTCTATCATGCCATAATATTCAAAGTAGCCTTCTAAACACTTCATCCACTCATCAAAAGATATATAACCATATATCCCATCAATCAAATTTAGGAATGTCATTAAAAGACAAGTACATAGGGTACTCAAAATCGTGCATACTGGGGTAATGTTCATACTCTCTGTACCGGTCGTGATTGTAGACGTGATACGTACGATTATTATACTCCATGGATGAACTCATATTATTCTAACATGATTTCTTTGCCGATATCAAATTCAAATTCACAAGTAAATCAATTATAGACTAGCTTGAAATTCACCAAGACAAATAAACCTTGAAAGATAATTATTCGACTTCTAACAGAAAACCTTTTTTATA
This sequence comes from Misopates orontium, assembly GCA_946800315.1. NCBI lineage: Eukaryota > Viridiplantae > Streptophyta > Magnoliopsida > Lamiales > Plantaginaceae > Misopates > Misopates orontium. The sequence goes on along the minus strand of OX326948.1, from coordinate 28,407,996 downwards.
TATATAATGATAAGCTTTATGCAATAAGCTAAACTTTCCAACTAATAATAAAGAGTCCACAAATCAATAGAAAGAAGTGATTTTACCGATTGGATGGCAGCGGATCTGATGATGGCTCGAAGTTGTAACTTAGGGCTTGATGTTGGAGCTTTTTTTTATTATTATTTTCGGATATTTTTTTTTTTGGGTTTTTCTAACAAAGAACTCGAAATTTGCAGAAATATAACTTGAACGATTTTTTTTTTTTTAAAGACAGAATATTGCAGCGGAAAATAAAGGATATGTATGGCTTTGGTGGCAAATTGATAGAGATCGGGAACTTGTGAGAAAAGAGATTAGAGAATCAGAAAGAAGAAATAGACTTTAGAGGGATTAGAGAAAGAATTTGGAAGAATAAGAAGTAGAATTTGAAGAATAAGATAGAAAAGAAGAGAATTAGAGAGAAAATCTTGCAATTAGCAAAATAACAATAATCATCAAAACTTGTCTTCAATAATAATACTTAGCCTCTATTTATAGGCTAAGCAAATAAAATCTACCAAAGCTAGAACTCATAATAAAGTAATAAAATAAACAAGACTAGGAAATAAACTAGAATCCTAACAAAACTAGGAAATAAATAAACCTAATAACTCTAGAACTATAACAATTCTACAATTCTAATTAACTTGGACTCTTGATTTCCATCACATTAACTAGTTAAGACAAATCGCTTAACATCTTAACACAAATCATAAATAACAAAATGGTAGTTTGAACAATATAAGACAACTTGGTAGTCCAAACACTGACGGATCGAGTCATGGTCCTAACACTATACTTTTGACCATATTCATTCTCTTGCTCCCTGACATTGCACGTGTGAGATTCGGCGAATTTACTGTAGACTAGAATATTACTCACTAAGTAAGCCCCAGGGAAGAGAGATGCTCAACCTTTCCTAGACAGGCTCCAAGGTTCCCAGGTAACTGGTGGGGCCACGATGGTCCCACTTATTACAAGTTTTATCTGCACATAACTGCCTTAGACAATACATATTCACAACTAATACCACACATGAGCTCCACCTCAACAGGACTCGGGCTCTGATACCACTATTAGGTATTTGAACCGACAAATAGGCACCCCCAAGATTTGCCCATTATGGACATATGAAACAAAATGAATAAATACTGACAATAGTAACAACATATAGATTTACGTGTAAACTTCAAAACCGAAGAAAAAATCACGGGACAAGAGCAGAAATTCACTATATAGAAAATTATTACAACTATATAATTTTTCGTCACTCTCACACCCTCACAAAGCTTTTTTTTCACTAACAACACTCACTAACTTACACCTCACTCTACAAGAAAGGAATTAGGAACAATGCTAGACACTTTGTGTTTGAATGATTGAAACAATGAAGTGGTGCACCTATTTATAGGATGGTATTTGGGGAGGGGGAATCTGTTTAGCATAACTAGAAGGGCATATTTGTAAATTACTCTACCAAATTTGACAACCACCTCATTTAACTCCATCTACAAATCAACCACACGCAACTTAATGCATATTGACCACCAAACTAAAGTCAGATTAAAGAAATTAAGTTTATTTCAACTTTAGCACTGATCTTCACCAACCTTGCTCAACTACTGAAGATCTCGTCTGAAACTTCCAGAAGATAAAGAAATTTACAGTAGCTTCAATCAACTTGACTTCACTATTTACTTTAACCCTAGGGTTCCAGTTTACAAACGGTATTTTTTATGCATTTTGTTGTTTGTATACAAAGGCAGAAATATGAGAGGACTTCTTATTTTCATTCTTATCTTCATATTTGGTATACACGTTAGTTGAAGGAGAGTGTTTGATTAGATATGCATATTCTTCGCTTAATAATTTATGGGAGAAATTGCGGCAAACCCCCAATCTATGAGGGCATTTGCAATGTGCCCCATAACCTATTGATTTTAGTGCTGATTTGCCCCTGAACAATGAGCAACCGGTCATTTTGGGTCAATATGCCTCCAAAACTCTCCAATTGTTTGAAAATCATGCAGTAAACTCCCTTGTGGTTTGTTAATTATCTAAAACCCCGTTGTAGTTTTATAAAACACTCTCTAAAACACCCTTTTGTGGTTTCATAAAAAGAAGATTTAGTGCAAAGTTTATAAAACTAGAAGGTGGTTTTTATACAATTAACCAACCATAAGAGGGTTCCGTACAAAATTTCAAAGCCGTTGGGGAGTTTTGGAGGGATATCAGCAGAAAATGAACGGTTGCTCAATAGTTCATGGGGCAAATCGCACAAAATAATAGGTTAGGAGCATATCACACATTTTCATAGGATAGTGGGCACAATGCAAAAGCACCCATAGATTGGGGGTTTACCGCAATTTACTCTAATTCATTTGACTCTAAAGATGTCCATCAATTTCTCATTCATCTTATCGGAGGAGTTACTAATTTTGTTAGCCATTTTATTTCATTAAAATTATATTTGGACAATAAAAATCTTGGAAGGTAGAAAATCAAAGCATAATGTTTTAAAACCCTCAAGGAGCTCAACAAAGCAAATCACTTATAATTTTATCCCTGAGTTCTATGAATTATGGTTTGAACTTTATGTAGCTTTGTATATAAGAATAAACCGAGGAAAAATTGAAATTTGCTGCTGGTAGCAGACCACTATCCCATGATTGTCAGGCTTTGTGACCTTCCAAGGGTCAAGAAGTTGACTTCTTGACGGATTATCCGCTTTTCCGCTTTGTGCCGACTCTACAAATTTCACTCAATTTCTTAACATTGTAAAGTTTCTCCGAGTTAAATGCAGGTCAATAACTTCTCAAACACTACGGGAGGTTTGTGTATTTATTGACTTATAATTATTTACAAGTTTTTATATACTCTATCGCTAGAACCGGGCTTTTTCTCCTTTAAGTCTCCATAATAAAAGCTTTTCTTAACCAAGTTTGGATTATCAATTGGTGTCAAAGAGCAATAAATACAAATAACAACTTTGGTTCAAATAAATATTCCATCAAGTTTCCTATGCAAACGTTTAGAGTAGCACGGCAGGAACACACATATTTAACTAAATCTATCACGTAAGTTTGCAGGCAAGTCTTCTTCGGCAACACCAAGTCAAATGCGGCAAATCTTCTACCACTCGTCTTGCCTTTCCTCTCTAGGGGCATTTACGTTGGATATAAGAAGCTCCATGCTCTTCATACCTATAATTGTTATAGATAGTCGTCATGAGAAAAGGGAGATAAATTATAAGGAATAATACTTTTACTCCACATCCTCAATTTGGCCTAATCATAGAAGAAACTTTTTCATGACAAAATAGGGGCCATATAAACTTCAGAAAAGTCTCTATAACTAATCAAAGTCCAAGAGCCTATCTGAAGCTTTCTTTAAAGTTTCATACAGTAAGAATTATCAAAATACAATAAGAGCTATTGTGATTCGATCAAAATTTCAAGCAGCGTAAAGGTAACTATCATAAACTATTTGGCAAAAGAATGGTACATGTCAACAAGTGTGAGAGAATCTAAGGACAAGAGAGCATTGATTTTCAGGGAAGAAAATACTTACTCAGACTTGGAGAACCACATTTGCTGAAAGGAACCAAGTGATGCCAAGATACTCCCCCCTATCCAAACACTGCATATTCACACTCATTAGCAGCAAGCATTAAGCAGAATGAATAGCACTTTCATACAGTCATTTAGCACAGAAACTATTTTTTGAGTATATATATATATATATATATATATATATATATAAGAAGGCAAATAATCTGCAAGAGATCATTATCCTGCCAATTTCCAAAGGCGTATACAGACATGAAAGTGGGGATATTTTGGTGGTAGACAGATAGTCTTCCAAAAATATGTTTTAGAAGAAATACATCCTTGCTAATTAAATGTGATGCTGTGAGCAGGCAAAATTTTCTTCTGTTCCGCTCGTTTGTATTAGAATCATCTCAGAAGCCAAATTTACAGGGACCAAAACCTAAAACCATAAAAAATCGAACGACAAAATCTATAATTTTTCATAGCTCATATGCGAACTTCATGAATACTTAAGAGACGTCAGATGCCAAGTGTCATTGTTAGAAAAATAAACGTCAGACCAAATTGGTCTAATGCTGAAATACCGACCAGAGTCAATCCAGTGACAGATTTAACGCATATTAATGGAAACAAAACTGAATAGGTTGAGGAGTGTGGCAGAATCAAACAAGTCTAACCTGAATCTTCTTTCCGTTGCGTTTCCACTTGCTAACACTTTAACCCTTGCTGATTGAGGTGATTCCTAGTGTTTCAAACATCTTCATCAGATACAAATCCCAAATGTGCAATAATAAAACCAAAATAAAACTATACATCGAACTAGTATCTTAGTAAACCACATATTTTATGAAAAACTAAAACATGTCCCTAATGTGGTAATTTTCACTCGAAAGATTTATCAGTGTCTGACTAAATGATTTGTGCTTCAAGAATTTAAGGAGTAACTGCATAGATGAGAGACCATAGACAGCAAAGGTGTGGCATGAAAACCAGAACACTTAATTAAGATAAGCAGGGAAGAGTTTAAAAAAACAGGGAAAAACTACTAAAGAACTGAACTCCAATAACTTAAGTAATCCTCAAATAAGTAATACCATACTCATCCGGAAAAAAAAAAAAGAAAAAAAAAATTGGGTTACCATCCTTTGCCCTTTCTATGTGAATATTCTCCTTTTGCAAGTCAACCAAAAGATAGAACACACAAGAGCTATTTTCACTAAAACAAGTCATAATTTGGATTAAATATAGACGGCACCTCCAGCAAATCTTTCTCAAGACGCTCCTTCAATTGTTGCATTGATGATGTACCACCAGAAAGCTGCACATCAGAAAAACGTGTGGGAAAATCAATACAACTTCCAGGTGAAAACGGTAGGAACTCTAAATCTGAAAATATAACTCTTCAATTTGTATGATCAACCAGCACTAGTATCAATTTTTTTATGAAAATTTGAAAAATATAAACAGCAACGACATTCGTGAAAAATGTTGAATATGCAACTAGAAGGGTACCAACTTTCACAAAAGAGGGAATCTTTGAATCTGCCCAACACTCTCAAATATATCAGCTGTTACGGAGTTGGTGAAACAGAAAAGAACTAAGTTTTGTTCCCAAACATTGATGAAAAAGCAAAGGTTAGAAAGTAAAAGAAGACTAGGCATAGAAAAAAACATTCTAAATTTAGTGGCGTATTGCAAGTGCAGTTGACAAAATTTCCTCTTCTCTAACAATTTAACATGTTAAGCACCAGTGTAGCATAACACCTATGAACCAATTTTAACCTTTATAATACCCTGAAGATGTATCCTCGTCGCAATAGAGACTAGTCAGGGAAAGAATAAAAGTAATCAAAAGACGAGATGAATATTAACCTAAAGAATAATTCAGTGTTACTACTACATAGTAGGATTTGATTAAATTTGGGAAAACTATGATGAGTCGAGAAAAAAATCAAGTATCAGTAAATAACATTGTACAAGAAGCATATAAAAGTTTAGTCAGCCATATCATTTTAGGTTAAATCTTACCAAAATGCTGCTATAAAGTTCTCTTCGAATGTCAACATCGCACCTGTTTATGCTTTCAATAACCTGGTAGTATTTCAAAATGATTAATTAAATTATATTAAGAACAGAAAAAACCATCAGAGCATACAGGTGCTTATTGAAAGAGAAGATAGTCACCATTTGTGGCAGACCACGAACTGTAGAAGTCGTCTCCAAAGAACTTTCCATACCTGGAATAGTCTGACAGAAACAAATTGCAAAATACCATGTTACTCAATACACAGTTAGACAGAATGGCCTTGCTCAAACAAAAAATGGTGCAAGAAAAAAGCAGATCTGAAATTGGAGTGATGAGTAGTTCGGGTACTGTCAGAATTAAGATATACTCTTCTTTTAAAAGCATCACGTAGATAGACCAAATATAGGTACGAAAAGAAACACGTTATGGAATATTAATTTCAAAAATTCAAATTAAGAAAATATTTGGAGAACAGGGTCAAGAGAGACAACTAGCAATAGCACCCAATCATCAAATATGGTGTTGATATTAAGACAGCAACTCTAACAATACGGCAAGTAGTTGAGTCAATACCCAGCTTCCCGTTTACTGTAACTATAGCAACGAAGAGCTTTGTGGTGTCTGAAATATCTCTACTAAAATAGAATTGTGAGCCTGAATGGTGAAATTTAAGTAACCGATGTCGCAATTACTAATTAGAAACAAAAGGAATGAAACATCAACTTCAGTGGGAAACTATCCCTTCTTCCGCCGCCTTCTAAAAGCTTTCATTGTAAGTATCATGGTGCATGATGAGTGCCCAAACCATATGATTCAAATCAATGTCACACATAGTTATTGATTTCCTGACTACTGCCAAAGAATTCAAATATGTTACCATCACCTTTCAGCATGAGTTTACCCAAATCAAGCCGCTTCCATCCTCCGATAGTTTGCACAATCTCTAACAACAACATCCTCCATTCAGGACTAGTATGATCAATCCTAGGAACAACACTTACGTCCTCTATAGCACCAAAGTTGAAACCTTTTTGTTTAAGACATCAATAAGATTGGACAGACCACTCAAACCGCCAATCTCGTCTGGTTCTAAAAACCATCACATCTTATTAGGAGATATTCTAGAAACATGGACTAAATCTATCAATTCTCAGAGATGCTCCCACATATTGTAATTTGTATGTGCAAAAGGAGAGTCGTTTTTATCATTGACTTGAATAACAAAAATTGACGAGCAAAAAAAAAAGGAAAGCTATTGCAAAGCAAGTGCAAGCATGTGGTAATTCACCAAAGTTGTGTACAAAGATGATAAGCATTATAAATCAATATCAAGGTAAATATCCAACACTAACCTGAACTAAAGATGGATTAAATAGTACATCAGGAATCTTGAACCTGTCGGCTCCAATCTCAATAGTCCTACATCATCACAACCAAAAGTTAGTAGAGGCTAAATTTTATGCGCAACAGTAAAGTCACAGTTATAGTTTATTAACACATATTCTAGTTTATCCAGGGAGAATAAATGCATCCATATTAACGATTACTGATTTACGCCTTAGATACCCATATAAGGGTTCCAGGTAAGGGAGTGCGGTAACATTTAAAATAAAGTATCATACTGTCTTTAACATATGAATAGCAGATTTTTACTGGAACGAGAAGATGATTAAATATATTAATAGTAATAAGAGTAATAATAATAATAATAATAATAATAATAATAATAATAATAATAATAATAATAATAATAATATAATAATAATAATAATAATAATTTATCACAAACTTACTGTCCATCTGGAAGCTCATATGGCGTCATCGGAATATTTGAGTAAGAAATTTCTGGCACAAGATCGGACACAGCATCAGTACGTGTATTTAGAAACACCAGCGAATAATCTAAATATCTTATCTATACTGTAGATAACTCGAGGTAGTTCCATGTCAAATGAATGTGGTTAATGAAATAAGTGATACTGTAACAATCTTAAGTGTGTGATGTCCCTATTCTTCCTAGGGCAGTAAAACAACTGAAAGCTTCAGAATAACGAACTCCAGGAAATCCAAGAGGCTACTAGTAAGAAGACCTCAATGTTTATTTCTCACTTTACCATACAACTCAAAGAAATAATATTATTGGTTTAAACTATTAAAATAGCAAAGACCAAAATGGCTAAATTCACTAATGTAAGATAGCAAATACGTATCCGGAAGGAAAATTATCAAGCAGGGGAAAATTGAAGAAAGTAGACTATACAGCAAAAGAGGCTTAATTTTAGCTCATAGTACTTGCGGAATTATGGATCTTGTGATTCCTGTACCATCATAATCCAAAAGTTAAATGCCTTGGATGTCTGGATAATCCCCTTAAGTCTATAGCTCTGGGGCTATTGCAACTAGCTAATTATGAAATCATGGATGTACCAGCATAGCATCAACAGGCATTCATCAAATAGTCGTTTACTTTCCAAAGAGTCCACAATTGCTGGCGACTTTTATATCCAGCATAGGGTTACGAATTTCCCATATGCTCAATAACCCTGGTAAAAGGCTGAAAAATTGACTCTAATCTTCAGAGAGTTGATCAATGAGCTCAGAATTAGGAGACTGTAGTCATATTGTGATTAAATATCTAATGAGAAAAAAAAAATTGGCATACACTGTTCATTGGCTTTTCCTCTTTGTACTGGTATTAGTATAAATCTATAATTACTGAAGCAAGAAATTTCAAGTCAAATAACACAGTTTAATAAATGCTGTTAAGACTTCTTGTAGGAGCACAAACCGTCATATGGGGTGTCCGGTGCTCGACATACACATTCTTTGATGTCGCCAACAATCACCCTCTGTGACAAAGAAATAAGATTATCAACGGAAGAAAGAGCAACAAACTGATGAGCTGTGATCAATGGGTGACCTGGGAATAGAGTTTGTAACTTTCCGTTGTATTTGGGAAGTCAAGATCCACAGTCTGTAAGATTTAGAAAAGGTTAAAAGCAGTTGTGAGAAGAAGACACGGGGTAATGGAACTGGAAAGAAGTAAACATTGCTCCCAAACAATAAACCTTCAGTTAAAATTGCTTAAATCCTAATATATGTCGTCATGTGTAAGTGTTTTTTGCATTTACAATGCATTGAAGAGATGGTGGTCTGGTTATATGGGCTACGCGAGTTCTTCAGCATTCTAATCCATGAGTATACGCCGAAACTATCTCATGAATACAAAAATTTATGCTAGAATAGAAACAAGAAATAACCGAGAACAACTGAATTAGCTAAACTCCAAGGGTGTCTACAGAAATTTACAAATAAGAGGTTTTCAGTAACTTTCTAGATCACTTCGACATCATTTTTTTTTATGTGTTCATACTGCAATGTTTTTGAACTCCTTTATATGCACTTATTCTAATAAAGTTCAATCTTAGTTCATCTGAATTTTCTAACAGTAATCATTACGTAGTTATCCATATTAAGATTATTGAGACAATAAATACATTGCCTCTTGGAATTCAATCTACCCAATAGAAGGAACAAGTGTGGTGAGGTTACATTATTTCCTCAAAGGGAGATTCCTGGAAGGCCTTAGAGAGTTAATAAAGTTTTATTACAGCTTTAGAGAAATTCAAATCCCAATTTTCTCCTTAATCATCAAACTCCTATTCTTTCGATCGCAGTCTTATTCTAACTGCCAAGCCTATCCTACATCAATATTTTGGCAACATTGTGATCGATTAAACCATGAGGCTAATGTTCCATGGATTCTTCCGAAACTATAAAACAAGTGATCCATAAATATTTATTATAGAATCAAAGCGGGATGCCAAACTCATTACAAGAAACAAAATTAAGACAACTAAAACATCTTATAACAGATGACAGATCACCTGAAATTCACCAGGTCGCACTTCCTTCCTCTTAAATGCATATCGAGGTTTTATCTGCAACATCAGATGCAGAAAATACATTAAGATCCTAATCCATATATCTCTCCGCTAGAGAAATCAAGATAAAAGGATCCAACTATTGATATAGTAAAACTAGAGATAACATATCAACAGTAAATGCAGATTATAAGGCTAAATTATTCGTAGAGGAAAATAAAGAACTCACAGGAATGCCTTTGTGTTCCAGGCTTTTCAACAGGCAATCAGTCAGAAATTCTCCTCCAATAGGAGATGTAGCCACAGCCTATAGCAAACAATTTAAGAAGAGATGCTAATCAAATAGGGAAAACAAATAAATTGATGTTCCTAGTTATGCTCTCGAGATCATATTGCACAAAGTACAGATAAGCGCATGAAGTTCGTAGCCAAGGTTTATCTTAACGCACATAGTTGGTGGCCAAGGTTTATCTGAAAACAAATCTTAATTCTAGGGGCATTTCCTTCCTAGAACAGGGGCAAAGTAGCCGCAAATACATGCATTACCATTTCTAAAGTAAAGAAGAAGCTATTCATAAAACAAAAAAGTGCAAATCAAGATTTCTTTTAGAATAATATAGATGGGATGAAAAATTACATGCACAACTCACTCATTTCACACCAGAATTCATATCTATGTATAAATAAAGTGAAGTCAAAACCTATTTGGTCTCAAATAGTAAAAAGAGAGTAACCTTCTGAAGAACATATCCATCGTGTACAGGAGCCACAGTAGTTGATCCTCCACCACTGAATCAGTGAACAGAAAGTTAGCCATTTCCATGAATAGACAAACACCAAAAATGAGCGCTTATAGTTAAAATGCCTTAAACGACAACAAATACTAGTAATAGTAGAAGGTACAACATTTAACTTATTTTCCAAAATCCCGAAGGTTATTTAAATGAAGGTTGCCTGGAAATTTTCTCGTGGTTAGAAGGAAAAAACAAAATTTTAAAAGAAAAGGCCAGTTCCAATCATTAACAGGCTGACATTACAAGATGGATGTCTTGTTTCATCTTTATTCTCCAAAAGTTAGCGAGACCAGGAATTAGTTCGTGCAACAAGAAAATATTTAAAGATCACAGAAACATGTAATGAAGCAATGAGCTTGTAGAAGTAAACTTAATCCAAAAACAGTAGAAAAGAATTGGCTCAATCACAGAAGTCTCGTTTCATTAAATAGGAGCTCCTACTAGAAAAGTATTAACAGTAGATTCAGCAGCTAAATTCTAGCACATAGTATGTTCAGCTATTGGCAGTCTTAGGGGCTTTCCATTGTACTAATATGGGGTATCTAGGTAACTGGTTGAACAGAAGCTTTATTGAATAGAACTTATTCAGATTTTATCCACTTGCTTTAGTTAATTAGAAAGCGGAAACACTGGACTTGTATAAGAAAAGGTGCCATCACCAACAAAGTTCAAAAACTAATTTACATTCACATATTTATTCCTGACGTGCCTCTTGTATCATCACTAGTGGATTTTATCTATGGTGTGACATTTGGTGCTCCACTTTAATAAATATGAGTTCCAAAGTTCTGATACATTACAGCATATAAGGATACGTGCATTTAGAGCAAGACTTTCCACAACATGGGACAAAGATCACAAGGATTTCTCAACATTTCAGTAAACAAATGTTAATCTGTGCTTGGAGGAAACATTTTGAGAAAGGTGGGATCAAATAAATAAAAAGATAGCGCCACAACAGTTCAGTTATGGTAGCCTCGATAATGAGTTGTGTCTGTTACTGAAAAAGTAGCAAAAATGTCTGACCCGTAAACTTGTTTTTTAATCTGAAAAATAAGTTTACGAACAGAAGCACCAGGTCAACGTCAAAATCTAAGATCGAAAGAAAATCATAGTCAAAGAGAAAAGTACCACATGTGCTCCTACCTATCAACAACTAAAGAGGTGGCACGTCCTGACGCAAAAGATGTAAGCACCTGGCAAAACAAATTACCAATTACTAGCTAAAAGCAAACTTGAGAACCCATAAAGCAAGAAAATAAGAGTCGAAGCTGTCAGTCTTCTATCACAGCAATTGTTCATCAAGTAAAAATGTTCAAGATTTAGATAGGAGCTTACAGCATTTTTGGCCAAAAATAATGCTGGGACTTGGTATTTTTCAAACATTATCTCTGCTGCCCTGTTAGACAAGTAAAATTCTTGCTAATTAGCTTAAAACAAACAAAAAACCAACTACATTCGGAGCGAAACGCGGCAATGAGGAATCATCACCACTCATTTTTACACTAGCAAAAAAAACAACATAACTCCTGAAGCAATTTGCATTAATTCAAAAGTTGTAAGTTCTAGCACAATCAATCATATGGAAGAATTTACAGTAAGGTCTATCAGGAGAAGTCAGAAAGCAAAACAACATTTTAAGTATCAGTTTCATCTAAAAGATCGTTTTTTATGATAGCAAGCATTTAATATTATTATCTCCACCATCTCCTCTCATATGGATGCAGAGTTCTTTTCTGAAGCCAAGCACGTCGAGTTTTCCCATAAATAGATGGCAATGAATTCACTATTGAGTGTGTTTACCTTTATGATGATTACTATAAATTTCATAAGTTGAGATATGACGGGTTAAGAAAAAAATCTGCTAAATGCCATACACTATGGTCAGGTCATTACTTTCTCTGTGATTTGGTTACTCTCACTCTCTATAGTAGCTAGGCTGATAGCATGGTAAACAGTGAAAGGTTTGCTAATCTTGACAGACTACAGAGGACTTAACGACAGGTTACGAGAAATTCAAAAATCTGACCATCATTATAAGTCTTTTCTACAAACAGCACTATATTGCAAAATGAACACTGTGAATAGAACCTTCCAACCAAAACTTAAGATGCCTTCAGCAAGCAATTCAGTACTGTTCCCTTCAGAGCCTGATATTGCCCTTAAAGATGCACACAACAATGAAATAATAGCAGTCATGTCAACATCCTCCTGATCCTTCTCCCTATGCATAGGTCCTATGAAACAGGAGGCAAACAATCTGGGATCTCAAAAGAAATAGAACCATTGTGACACAACTAGAAGATACTGCAGCATTGAATTGATGGGGAGATTATTACTCTCCCTGCAAACTTATACAATTATAACGACAATGCAACTTTACCTATCAGGCTATGCTCTGCTGACTACAGCAAATATAAGGTCTTCCTTCCTTACAATTACGCCATTATGAAATAACTCCAAGAACGACGGGTGTGCTAACCGTGAATGGAATAGCTATAACTACAAAACCATACAGGATTTTCCCAAGGAATACCAGCCTTGACCTTAGGTAAAGCAGCACGGTATAGTAGAATAACCTTTTTCCTAAAGAAGCATCAAAGGTCAGGGCATCAAATTTCAAGGTTCTCATCTCCATATCAGCATTATCGGTTAGGTCTGCATCATAAATTCCTAATAAATGATTGGGAAGGTTACATTTATATCTTTAAAGTCTAATGTAATTGCAAAAAAAAAAAAAGACAAAGGGAAAAAAAAGACAAAACAAACAAACAAAACAAAAGAACTTGGAAGGAATAACAATTGGTTCAGGACACAATAGATATTCAGAAAACAAACTCATGAGTGACTAAAGTTACAGCTAGAAGCCGTACATTAGGATCTAGGTTTATCAATTTATTTTCTAATTAGAAGTGGCCAATTCATACGCCTGCAATCATGGATACAAAAACATAGACTACGGTAGTAAACAATGGAATCAACAGATTTTCTAGAACATTGATCTCACTTTTCTCTTTGTTGTTGAGTATTAGAACATGACTCCGCGAGTAGCATTGGATGCTCCTTGGGATCAATTAACAAACATTTCCTGCCATTTAAAAATATGTAACCAGTGAAGTTTGATATATTAAATTTATAGATTGCAAAATAAACAAAAACGGGAAACAGGAGTGGAAAATTCAGGCTTTAACAGAACTTTTACTAGGCCAGTGAAAGGCTTAAAAATGTGAGGTGGAAGATTAAAAACGCAACGTATCACTAACCTCAAGGCATGATCCCATATGTTTTCGACCATATCCCAGTCAGCAACTATTCCATCCTTCATAGGTGATAACACCTGAAACATTGTATATTTATGATCAGAAACAGGTGGAGTAACGACAAACCTCAGCGCAATTACATCTCATGCACAGACCTCCATGTGATCCCGGCGAAATCCCAAATCTTGTGATCCTACATAAAATTTCTGCTTCCCCTTGGGTTTAGAATCTGCAGTTCCAGAATTCTTGTCTGAATTATCAGGATCATCAACTTCCATTTGGTCAATCGACCCAACAACCTATCCAGGACAGAGTTTAGAGAGAGGGACTCAGTCAATGCAATATCGAGTTCACCACTATAATGAAGTAGAAAAATAGTAAGAAAGTCAATGCAATAGAGAGTTTGCCGCTAATTAAAGAACTAAGAGAACAGTTCAGAAAAGGCTACAACAGAGATATTCAGAAATTGGACTTATGTATTCTTAGAACAACAGAGAATGTTTACGTCCTTAAACCAATCCAATTGACGAAAATAAGGTTTCTTGATGCTTCCACAGGTTTATCTATGGTAATAAAGTATAAATTCAAATAGAGCAATGCAACACCACAGAAACAGAATGTACAATAGACCCTTGCCACCTTCCAGACATGATATCATCCGATAGAATTTCTCTCCAAGATACTGGGAGTATCAGAATCACATTCAAAATCCACTAACTACACCAACTCTCGTTAGATGTGCTTGACAAAGACATGAGTTTAACCCGCTATAAGTACCGCAAAACTTGGAAAGGCATGACTACGTGTAACTATACCAAGGAAGAACCAAATACAATAATCTCGTTTAGCCGGACACAATATCTCAAACGTGCGAGTGAATAATTCAACAATGCAGTCACCACAAATTGGGTTAAACACCCCCCCTACAGCAGTCTACTTGCACTACTAAACAACCTACACAAACTTTGCCAACTGTCACACAAAATTCAGCCAAGTTCTCATATTTTCCCACTCCCACTAACTCACATTGCTTAAAGTCAAAAACTTTACACTATTCGGACTAAGCCTCTAATCTTACAAGAAACCCTAGTAAGCAACTGCATTGTAAAAAAACAAGCACCATAGTGTGGACCAAAAAAAAAGGGTAAATTTGTGTGAGTTTTAATAATAAATAAATAAATAAAAAAAAAAGACTAACAGATGGGAAAACAGCTTTGGGAGCATCTTCACCAGCGTAGCCAGCTTTGCAGGTGTGCGAACCCAAGTCCACCACTATAGCAGATACTTCATCTGAAACCAACAAATAATAGTACCAAAACATTATTCGATAAAATTATTAGGATACAAAATACAGTAATTGTTGGCGTTGTTTTGCTAACCTCCGCCATACATGGCTCTCTCAATTTGCTCGAGGTTTTGGGTTGTTGTTGGTAAATAGCGGGGGAGAATTATAAAATTTGATTTGGGGTTTTATTGAAAGAGAATAAATAATATGCTGCGGGTTGCCCCGTTTTCAGAAAAATGGGTCTTCTTATTATAATTCCTCCAATTAATTTGAATTACTTAAATCTAATTTATTTTCTATATAGTTCCATACAAATATGCACGTTTCTTGTAACAATTTTGAATTTAAAAAAAATATATATATATATTATGCTTCTTCTAGCTAATAGTTATTATTAATCATAAATACAACTACCTCTCTTTGACTTTCTTGTATGTGGCAAAATGGTTCTAAAAGAGTCGCACGAACTATTTCTCTAAAGTGGTGTTTTCAAATAAAATACTTACAAAAAAATTAAATTCGTTTTTAATCTAATCTAAGCATTTTTAGGTGTTGTTTCTCCAAAAACAAAAGTTTTTAATTGAAGTTGATAAAATACGCACAATTTAGAAGTTGTTATGGTGATATTTGTAAGCTCATTACCAATACGCACAAAAGTTCATCGAATGGAGAAAAGGATTCGGGACTAGGGTTAGAGACGAGTAAGGAAATTAGAACACATAAGCGATCTTGTTTTTCTTACGAATTCGCGGCATCAAAAAGGAAGGATTTCATCATCAATTCCGGCGAAAATCTAATGAGCAACAACAGCAATTCGTATGCTAACAAAGTTAAACCAAAGGATGTACAGGTGAATGAAAACCTAAAAGCAGAAGAAAGGGGGAAAATTAGGGTTCATCAGCCCTCATAAACAGACCCCTTTATTTCGATTGATTTCTCAAAAGAGATGGAGGATATCATGTGTAAACAATGGCATGATACAATCCTACTAAAGATCATTGGCAAACTGTGGTTTTATCATAACCTAGTTACCAAATTAAACGCGGTGGACGGGAAATTGCAAATTTGTTGGTTTAGGTTTCAGCAGTTATTGAATATTGCATCAAGGGTCTTAGTCCCATGCAACGAGAATTCATTCTTACGCAAGGGCCTTGGTAAATAGCGAGAAACTTCCTTTCGATCCGTAAATGGACTCCAGATTTCCGATCTGACAACGATAGGATTGAATACATCATAACGTGGGTTCGTGTCATGAACTAACCCGTCGCATTTTCCGCGAGTCAGTGGTTCAGACTATTGCCAGCTGCATCGGTGATCCGATTAAAATTGATGGTAATATGTTCACGGCATCTCGAGGTAAATTTGCACGCTTCTGTGTTCAAGTACCAATTAATAAACCATTGCAATGTGGTATTAGAATTTGAGGTCGTTGATGCCACGTTATGTATGAAAATTTACCGTCGTTATGCCATAAGTGTGTTGCGCCGGGCATATTGAAACGACATGCTCGATTCTTTTGAAGAATGAAGATAATATGTTGAAGGAGGATGAGATGGTAGAGAACGGATCCTCCGAGAAAAACTGTTTGGCCCCTGCGCAATGGCTTTTTGAAAAAGCAAAAAATCAAGAGTTCGGAGAGTGGATGGAAGTTCCCCACAGAAGGAATAATTCCAAGTTTCAATAGGAGACGCAGAAGATAGCGGTAGGAGCTAATAAGGAATTCGTGCCTAAAAAGAATTCTAATCCTAGTAGGAAACTGAAAAATCCGCAAGTTTCCTCTCCACAAACTCCTAATGCATTTCACCCTGGTAAAGATATTACCCCCGTCGATCTTGAAACCAAAAGAACTGACCAACGATTTAAAAAAGAAAGTACCAAAGACACTGGTAAGGTATCTAAAAATCTTTCCTCGGCTGCAAATTTTAATTCCTTCTCTATTCTTGCAAATTCATAAGTTGGTGAAGGGTTCACGGAAACTTCGACTCTGGTTGAACTTGTTGGAAACAGCCTCCGTCAAAACAATGAATCCAGAGGAAAATTTAGAAGTCGAGATGGAGAATGGGATGATCATGGTGCAAGCTCAATAGCAGTTTTGGGAATCCAAACAATTTACCTCAGGTTCGACGGACCTTCGAATATATTACAAATCGACCCGAAGGACATCACTGTGATAGTGATCTCGCCATTAGTGTGGGAGTTGCAGAGAGAAACTTGAATGATAGAAAGAATAATACATCTACCAATTTGTTGGAAGAAACTATCGATAAGCAATTGGGAGAGTCGAAGACAGAGTTACCTGATTTAGGAGGCAATTCGGCAACTGATGTTGTCATGGATCGGCAGGAGTTTTGATAATCCCATCCACCCCGTGCATCTGGTTAATTTATCCATGAAGATTATATCCTGGAATTGCCAAGGAGCAGGAGATGTGGATTTCAGAAGTAAGTTCAGAGATTTAGTAAGGGTGCACAACCCTGATGTTGGTTTTCTTCTTAAAACTCGGGTTTCTCCTGAGCAAGCGTTTGAAATTGCTCCCCGGTTGGGATTTACTGATTATTGTATAGCACCCACAGACGATATGGACGGGGGCGTGTGGATGCTTTGGAATTCAGAGAATATTGATGTTGAGATCCGTAGAATTGAGGATCAAGGAAACTCATGCATTAGTGGGCCCAAAGAGACAAGATAAATGGTTACTCTCGGGAATTTATGC
Source organism: Misopates orontium (assembly GCA_946800315.1). NCBI lineage: Eukaryota > Viridiplantae > Streptophyta > Magnoliopsida > Lamiales > Plantaginaceae > Misopates > Misopates orontium. Next base: position 28,390,462 of record OX326948.1, on the reverse strand, counting down.
GAAGCCATAAAAATTGTTTGTTTTATGGTTTGGAAAATATGGCAAGAGGATGGAGATACCTTGGCTCGTCCAAGGTGACTTTAATGAAATTAGTTTCGCCCACGAGAAACAATGAGGTAGCGAGAAAATGTATAGAAGATGTAGCATGTTTCAGCAGCGAATCTGTTCATAGAAAGTGCAAACCTCGGATTTCATGGGCCAAAATTTACTTGGATGAACAAAAGAGAGGGGCGCGCACTCATCAAAGAAACGCTAGATAGAGCTCTAGCTAACGATAAATGGTTGAATTGTTACCCGGAGAATGCGGTTTTTCACTTGCCTCGCACTCATGGCGACCACCACCCGATTCTCACCAATACCCACGGTTTACTTTCACCTAGCGGGCGACGACCGTTTAGGTTTGAAGGAATGTGGATAAATCATATGGAATGTGCAATTATCTTGAAGAATTTATGGGAGGAAAAGAAAGAACTTCTCAAGGCGATTGATTTAATCCTGGACGTCATGATTCCATGGAATAAAGAACGCTTTGGGAACATTTTTCGCCAGAAAATAAATTCTCCTCAATCGGCTTAAAGGCGTTCAAATTGCTCTTATGGAGAAGCCGAACAATTTTTTGAAGAATTTGGAGAAAAGCTTGCTAGATAATTATATATCTATTTTACTTAGAGAAGAGATATTCTGGCATAAAAAATCCAAAATCCAGTGGCTTGAATTGGGTTATCGCAATATGGCGTTTCTACACAGATCCATTATGATTCATCGTCAAAGGAACAAAATGTTGATGTTAAAAATTGGCGAAACATGGATTGATGATCAAGAAGTGCTTCGTACTCATGCGCGGGGATTTTTTCACGGTTTATTTAATGGGGTGGACCAAAATACGGCGTCTTTTCCGATTTCACGTTTTCAAATCGTTCTTGATGAAGATGACGTGATATATGTGGGCAAGGATGTGTGTTTAGCCGAGTTAAAGAGGACGATTTGGGCCACACACTTGAATAAGCTCCCGACCCCGATGGGATTCAGGCAATGTTCTATCAAAAAATTTGGAATCGGACACAAGATTCACTTTTTCAATTCGTGCAGGCTGCCCTGAAGGACGGTTGTTTTGATGCTAACGTTTGCGCGGCCTACCTCTGCTTGATTCCGAAGGTACCTAGTCCTGATCGAATCTCCGAATTTTGCCCTGTCTCCCTTTGTAATGTGGTTTATAAGATTATTACTAAATGCATTACATTAAGGCTTCGAGATATCATGCCTAGATTTATAGCGCCAACTCAGTCGAGTTTCATTAAAGGTAGAAGCACCCAAGATAATATTTTTGTTATGCAAGAAGTCCTTCACTCTTTGCGGAAAATAAATAAAAATAAGGTAGGGTGTATGATTTTAAAACTTGATCTGGAGAAGGCGTATGATAAGATTAGCTGGAAATACCTTGAGGAGACACTTTGGGCGTTTAATTTCTCGACTAACGTGATAAAGCTTATTATGTTTTGTGTGCGGAATGCGGCTACTAAAATATTATGGAATGTCGAACCACTGAAGGAATTTGCACATGGTTTTGGACTTCGCCAAGGAGATCCCCTTTCACCATATTTGTTTTTGTTATGCATCGAGCGCTTATCTTATTTGATTCAGGAAGCAGTTGAAGAAGGCAAGTTGGAACCGCTAGTTCCTTGTCGTGCTGGCCTGCAGATGTCTCACATATTTTTTGCAGATGACCTCATTCTCATGGGACGTGCTATAATTAAGAGTGCTAGATGTATGAACGGAGTGCTTGATAATTTTAATAAGTCATCGGGGCTTAAGTTGAACGTGGAAAAATCAAAGGTGTATTTTTCGAATAGAGGCGGCAATTTAATCAAAAGAAGGATTTGTGCAACCCTTGGTTTTTCGCAGACTCTTAATTTGGAAAGATATTTGGTGATAAGACTAATACATGGGCGCATCAAAGAAGAGCATTATAACGAGGTGTTTGATAAAGTACTAGCATGTTTTGCTAGTTGGAAAGGGGGAAAATTATCTTTGGGCGGACAAACTACTCTAATTCAATCGGTCTCCACAGCAATTCCGATACACACCCTGCAATCTAGTTGGCTTCCAAAGAGGGTGTGCAATCGGATTGATAAATTAAATCGGGACTTCTTATGGTCGAATAATCTGGAAATCCGCAAAGTACACCTTGTAGGCTGGAATAGAGTGACACGGAACAAAAAAGAAAATGATTTTGGTCTCCGTACGACAAGATTTAATAATGAGGCGCTTTTATCTAAGCTATGCTGGAAAATTTTGCAAAATCAAGAGTGTGTTTGGACGGAATTGATATGCAAAAAATACCTCAAAGAGAGACAGCTGAGTGAGTTTTCGAATATTTGTCCGTCTTAACGAAGCTTAAAACTTGCGGACCTGCTGAGGAAAACAGAGCCTGGAATCTGAATACTCTTGTTACACAAATTCTGGAAACTTGGTTGATCAAGATATCAATGTTTAAAATTGTTTTGAGGGAGGAAGCAGACCGTATGTTATGGAGCGAATCTGCGAATGGAATGTTCTCATGCCAGACCGCCTATAAAGCTTTACATTGAACATATTCCGAGGCACCACGAATTGGTAAACGCTTAGATTGGATTTGGAAGATTTGGTGTAGTCCGAAAATGGAATTCTTTGTGTGGCTCGCAGCACAAAATAAACTCGCAGCAAATGTTATGAGGAAAATCCGTAAGATGACTGATGAAGCAACTTGTAACATTTGCCCGAATAGGGACGAGTCAGTTACACATATTCTTAAAGAGTGCAAGGCCGCGATGAGAATTTGGCGGAAAATTCTCTCACATAATCAATGGTCTAATTTCTCGCGCATGGAGGATGAATCTTGGCTGCGAATTAATCTGGAAAATTGGGATCAAACATGCACATATTTTCCGCTTGTGCCGTGGTGTATTGTGTTTGCTTTGTGCGTTTGGTGTCTTTGGAAAGCAAGAAATTGTCGGGTTTTTAATGAGAAAGAGGAAGAGATTAGCTTGACCATGTTCAATATAAAGACGCTTGTGAGTGACATTATGTCGGGGATGAACAAAAAGAAAGCGAAGAGGCGAGAGGTGTGGGAAAAACCGAAGGATGGATGGTTTAAGCTGAATGTGGATCGGCGAGTCCTGGAGAGGTTGAATGATGGAGCTATGGGAGAAGTACTACGTGATTGTAAGGGCACCTGGGTTTGGGGTTTTGTAATGAGGATTCCACAGCCGACGGTTCTTGAGACAGAAGTGGAGGCAATTCGACAAGGTTTGAAGCTTGCATGGGAAAAACGAATTCAGAAAATCGAGATTGAGACGGATTCAAGTAAAGCTCACTAGTGCATATTGGGAGGATCGGCTGAGGATCACCCGCTTAAGGAGAAGATTGAGGAATGTCGTTTGTTACTCCGTAAAACCATGGGATAGTGAATTTAGATGGATTGCGAGATCGAAGAATAAGCTTGCAGATGCGATGACAAAGATTCAAAGTTTCTCGAGTGGAGATGTGAAGTGAATGCGTTTTTGTCTCCTCCTTCTTCCATTAAGTCTCTTAGAGGTGGATATTGCTCAAGTGTTTTTGATTCATTTGTTTACCAAAAAAAGTAAAAAAAATAAACTTGTTTTAAAAAATGGAAGTCCATGCCAAAAAAATTATTGCTCAATAAAAGACAAAGTCATATACACAAACAATATAAGAAGAAATATAGTTCTTTCTAATAAAACGAGTTATGCATACGTAAAAGTGATTGTATAAACAAAAAATAAATTAAATTATGAGAAAAGTTATAATTCGTAGTACTTGATTAATAATATCACAAGTAATGTGTATAAATAAAATATTGTATGCACTATTCGAGTATACTTTGTCACTCCAAATTTCCATAGCGAGTTGGGTATTCTTTGGTTGGGTGTTGGAATAAAAACACGATTTTCATAGCATGATTTGTGTACTAATTAATAATTTGATTTTATAAACTTTAACAATTTTAACTAAGTTTTTTCTTCTAACTATTAATATATATATATGATTTAACAGTTTGTCCGAGCTTTTAGATTTTTTTAAAACACCTTTAACTTATGACCTGAATATTCTTTTACAACTTTAGCTTTAATTCGGAACTTCTACTTTCGAACAAGAGTTGTAAATATTTCCTAAGAATGATCTATTTATGGGAAAAAAAGTCATTTTTTCATACCATAACTTTGCACGATTTTCATTTCCATACCTTAATTTGACACTCATCAATTTGCATACCATAAGTTGGACAATTTCTTAACAATGGGTACTTCGATCCCAAAAAAGTACAAGGTGCTATTCGATGAAATCAAATTTCGAGATCTACACCAATTTAGACCGATTTTAACCTTACACTTCAGCATATTCCACATCAATTGCACGAACTTCTCTCGAATTACCTAATGTGAAGAAATTGTTCAACTTATGCTTGGCAAATTGATGAGTGTCAAATTAAGGTATGAAAATGAAAATTGTGCCAAGTTATAGCATGTAAAATGAGTTTATCTCATCTATTGAACTATACAGCTTCTTACGGTTGAAAAATTACGCAAAATCTCATTTACTTTAAAATTACACTTCTTTTTCCTTTACACAATTAAATCTAACGTTATAATATGTTGTTTGCAAAACTCTTGATTTAAATATCTAAAAGTATTCTAGGTCATACAAACATAATTTGTTTTTTCTTACTATTAGACATTTATACTTAGAAGTTAAAAACTTTATGCTCGTACTGGAGCTTAAAATGACTACCACATAATAAGTTTTGCAATATATAACAATATTATCATTCATTCATTCATTCATTTGACAAGTGTAATAATTAATATGATTTATATACACTAAGATATATATTACACAATTGCTTTCTACCACTCACGCATGTAATTTGATCATTTATGTGTTTGTGATGCATACAAAAGCATTAAAATCGGAGATATATAGAAAAACACAAGATCTCAGTCATAAACTAACATAAGATAAATTCAAGAGAACCAAATCATTTCAATTACTCTTAGACTATAAACAACAGAGAAATGAGCCAAATATGACAATGCTTTCCTGCAATTTAGGCAAGAAATAAATAAAGGCAATGCAAAAAATAAATTAAACTAAAAAACTAGTCAATTTATGAACTAAAGTGTTGAGTTCAAATGTATTCCACGGTGTACAAATGTATATGATAGAGCGTGTGAATAACAAGACTTCAAGCGGTCTTTTATAGATGTCGGGATGAAGGCTGATTTTTCATCCATGTAATTAAAATCAAAAGAATTGGAGACTTCATGAATTCAACTCCTAATGAGATCAAATTTTCTTAAGCTGGTAGGATCCATGCACTTTTAGCGCCAAAATGCATGCATGTAGCGCCTTGTTACTGCCTTAACCTCCCGCGTGACTCCTTCTAAGTGAATGTGGTGTAAAAAGCAATAGTGGCATTCACGTGCTTGACTCTTCGCTTGGTGTTTGCGACTCTATTTCATCAGCTTGCTTGCGCGTTGGGCACCTTTTCAGTGCTACTAACCTGTCCAATTTTCAACTTCTTTTCTCTCTCTTTTCCTTTTGACTTTCTTTATCTTTATGGCTAAATTTTGGCTAGTTGACCGTATTATACTTCACTTTTCTTCCTTTAATCGCTTTCTTTTATTATGTTTGACTTAAACCGTATAAAATAACAAAATAAAAATAAAAAGACAAAAATGCAATAAAACAAGCTTTAAAGAAAGTAAATAGGCAAAAAAATATGCAAGTTATTAACACTTATCACTTCTTCGAACTTTACTCTTTTGAACAAAAATAAAACTAAGTAGACTCAAGACAAGAATAAAACATCTAATTTACAATACTTAATTTATTAATCATGGAATTTTATTCCAGCACCTTGCAATCAACAAATGTCAAAACAATGAACGAAAGAAATCATGTGTTAGTCCTAACACGAGGTTTAATCAAATTATCACATGCAAATTTCTATTGTGCATGTACCATTTTATCATGGAGATTGAGATGAACTTCTTCGATGGGTTTATAACAATGAGTGTTCCAAATAGTCTAAATTTGACATCTCTCCACTAATGTAGTTGAGATTCATCAATGATCAATAGGATCTTTCACTTGCAAGTCGAATTCTGGAAACTTCTCCGTCAAGAGTGCTTATAATTTCTTCTATGATACGGAGGCACCTACCTCTCATTCTCGGTCCTTAGCTTGGCGGCTGAAAACTCGGCAACACATACGGAATTTTATGTGGCTTGTGATGCATAATAGTCTCCTCTCTAATGAGAAACGTTGGGCAAGACATATGACGGATGATCCTCGTTGTAATTCAGCCAGTGAAAGCATTATTCACGCCCCCCCGGGATTGCCCATTAAGTAAGGAAATTTGGCTAAATTTGATTCCTCACGAGACTCATCATGAGTTTTTTTTACAGCTGATCTCCAGGATTGGGTCAGAGTCAACCTTAAACATCACGGTAAATTGGACGATTAAGATTCACCTCGCGCGACGACTTTTACAGAAGCTTGTTGGAAGATTTGGCAGTGGAGAAACAAAGAAATCTTTGAAGGAATTAACTATCGACCATCTAATGCATCATCATAGATCCGTTTGTTTGCGGGCTTTGAAACTAAAGCCTGGACTAAATTCAATGAGCTTCAGAACCCAGGAATTTCTCGCTCAGTCCGCGATTTGTACTGGTTGCGACCACCAGTTGGAGTGGTTAAAATTAATGTTGATGGTAGCTCAAAAGGAAAACCAGGGATTATAGCATGCGGAGGTGTTCTTCGGGACCATACCGGGCGTTGGTTATCATGTTTTGCAGCCAATATTGGGTGGGGTTCTATTACTCTTGCAGAATTATGGGGCGTTTATTTTGGACTTTTGGAGGCTAGGAGGTTATATACTATGATCATATTGCTCTTTCATGTGATTCCAACATCGTGGTGACTCTTCTCACCAAGACTATTCCTTTATTTCATCATTGAGACCTATGATTAAGGGTTGTCACAAGTTGATGCTGAAGTTTCAAACTTGTGAAATCACGCATGATTATAGAAAGACTAATAAAGTTGCTGATGGTTTGGCTTGCTTGGGCATAACCTGGAGCTTGGATGCAGACATTCGCGTAGCCTCCGTCGAATATTTTTTCACTTCTGCTTTACGATGTTGTGGGTGGAGTGAGTTGGTCTAGCATAGTGGACTAGCTATTTTTTTTGTTTTGCTTGGGCTCTGCCCTCCCCTTGTATAAAAATAAAATAAAATAGGAAGGCTAATTAAACAAAGGCTTCAGTGGGGCTCATTGGAAAATTTTATTTCCAACGGTTTTGGGAATTGAAAGGGCGCGAATTAGATAATATGGCTTAAAAGACTTCTTCAACAAATCTCAAACTAGAATTCATGTGTTCGACTGAACGTGATTCTTGTTTGGTAGTCTACTCCAATTAATTCGGATTGTAGACTCGATTGTTGTTGTACAAAGCTTCAGAAAGTGTTCATGAAACTATACAGTATGGGGAGGTTAGAGAATGTTAATGTAATTTTCCCCATAACATATGTAACCAACTACAATTTGAACTAATATATGCCAGTAAAAAAAAAAAGGGAATTACTATCATTCAGAAATAAACTGAATAAAATATCTTTACATAAATAGGAAAGTGCAACAATCTCCCTGAATCGTCACGTATATTTTGCATATCCAATATGTAACTCAACAAAATAATATTAATAACAGGCAACTCTATCACCTGAAGTGCAAGAACACATTAATCCAACACTATTTTTCCATTTCCATTCTTCTAGTTGGAAAATTTTGATATCAATTTATCAACATGAATTATGATATCATCGATGAAGGGCCGTACTGCAGGTTGTGGCTGCAGCATCCATGTGATGAACTGGTGAAGTGACTCTGGGTAAGCAGGATTAGGTCCAGTAGGCCATTTTATTTGCGCGCTTGCAATGGCCAACTGTAAGCTCTCGTCAGATTCCTCGACTGCATGTTCAAATGGTGATACCCCATACCTGTCGAAAAAGAGACGCATATAGCTATTCAACAAATGAAAAGCCAGTCTACTACAACAGTTTCATGGTTGGGAACACCCAAAAACGAGTGATAATAACATACAACCCCCCCCCCCCCCCCCCCCCCCCGGTTTGGTCTAATTACAAGAGCCTCCCCACTATTTGAAAAATTACAAAGACAGAACTTTGAAACTTCAAAAACATACAAAAGTAGAAACCGTCTCTGTAATATTTTTCTAACTTTAAGGAGGTGTCTCTGTAAGTATTCAAACATGGGCCTATTTCTAATGCTTCGAATCTCATGGAGTGTTCTGTAATCTTTGAAACAGTAGTTAATGTCTTATAAATAGGCCAAACCACGAACAGTGTAAATGTAATTATCCAAAGAAAAAAAAAAAAGAATACGACCATAAAGCCTTTGATTGCTAAGTTTCAAAGGGGCTACAGTAAGTTGACGCCATGCATGATATGATTTCACTATTCGAAGTTTCAGAGTGAACTTCTGAATTAGATGATTGGCTTAAAATTCTGAAATTTTGAATGATAGGGTTTACATGTTGGAAGATATATAAGAAACTCAAGATCTATGTGGGTGGCGAAATTATAAGATTCCTCATTTCGGAAAATATAAGAGCGAGCAAAAATTGACCGTACGGTCCATACCTACTTTGAAGAGTGCTGCGTTGCATTACAACAAACCAATCATGTTCAGATCAATCAGATAGAATGTGTGCAACAATTTCATCATTCCTTCTTCACAGGATTTTGAAAAATATTACAACTTTAAAAGATCTCTCAAAGACTTTTTGAAGGGAACCCTTTTCTAAAGGTAGAATGTTGCGAGAAATAAATATGGAAAGAGAGTATGTAACGAGATTAATAAAGTGTTAATGATTATTGCCTCACACAGTACCAACTCTACCACAAAAATGCCATCTAGAATGATGATCAGACGGCCCTAAGGAATGGATTTTTCCAAAGATGATCCTAGTATCTCGAGGTATTGAAGATAAAACTGATCCTCAAACAATATTTAAAGAACAATGATAACTAACAATGATGTATTCATGCGCTAATAAAGCCTCATCTTCATAAAACTAAAACAAACAAATGCAAAATGGCCAATTCATACTGAAGAGACCTAAAAGTAACTTGCTAGATTCTCCTGTACTATAGACCATAATCTCACAGCCCACAACTGTATCGCTTGATGAAAAACATTAGCCCTACTATTCCCTCTTCCGAAATTTGAAATCCAATTGAAGAAATTTTAGTGTACGTATTTTTAGAATACCCACAAACATGAACGTGTTCCTTCATCTCCTACAGCACTCTTACCAAATTGAAATAGCATTTTATAGCCAGTCCCGAGGAACATACCCAAACTTTATCTATTATACTCATCACACTAATAGTGATGCATGAGCATAGAGATACTAACACTCCAGCACAAACAAAAGCATGTAATTAATTGATCAGAAGATGACAGAATCAGCATAATCCAAGAGTCAGCAAGTAGAACGCTTGAGACAAAAAGGACAGAGTTCTTACATGATTGCAAACAGAGTGCAACCGAGTGACCAAATATCAGTTCTCTCATCAAAGTCCGCATGGCTTGGGCAATTCCATAATTCAGGAGCTCGAAAAGAAGCAGAACAGTTCTCAGACGCCCATTCCTACATCATCAACATTGTGCGATCAAGCCAATGGCATCTATAACAGTGCAAAAACAACTGATCTCAAATGCAAACTAAAAAATTTAATATGGTTTAAAATAATGGATTTCAAGGTTTTCAAATGTATCCTGGCCCAGTTAATTAGATTTAACAGTTCAGTTGTCGCGTCAAGGTTGTTAAATCTTCCAAAGAAGCGACAAACCTTATGTGGTTTGTGACCAATATTATTTGAGAAATGTTCAACAACTCAGACTAGAAAGTTCAACCAGTGAAACCATTGCGAGTTACAGCACACTCCAAAAGGTCCACTTTTGAAGGAAGACAGAATTGTTCGGAATAACTGCATGAACTGCCAAAATGACCTGTTAAGGAACCAGATAGAGAAGGCTCATTACTCAGTATGGGCTAAAGATAGGTTTGTTAATTCCCCTCGCCCTCTAGTTCTGATGCAGTTAAGGGACTGATCTCTTGATGATAGGGCCCATTACAAACAACGCCTTGAGTTTCAAAAATAAAATAAAAAAATCTCGCAAGAAGTTTATCTCTATAGTATTTCTATTTCTTTATTAGACTTAAGAAAATGCTAACATCAGCAAAATGTTGAAAGAGAATTACTGATTAACATTGCAATCTGTCCGTAAATCTGATCAAAAACTTAACTGAATTACATGAAAGTTATTCATCTTTTAGATTTACTAGGGAAACATAGAAAACCTAGAGAAAGAAAGAAAAAATCTTAAATATTTTCTCTTGTATTGCTAGGTTCTTCAATTAGTAAATACGGATAGACATTTTATTCATTGAAAATAGTATTGGATTTGTTGCTTATTGAAACTTATCAATGATAAAAAAAATTACTTCCTTTTGGTACACATACGGAATCAAAGAAAATATTAAACGTTGCAATTGATAATCCAAGGTACATTCATAGGAAATTCGGTATAGTTCAATGGAATGGATCTACGCATCTCTATTTTATAATGATAAGCAAAATAATGAAAGCACAAATCCAAACACACCCTTGCGTCTGATCAGCTGCAAGAGTAATTTCAGTATTTCGACAGTACTGATGTTCATGGACAAGTCAGGCTCTACACATAATTATTCGTAACTTCATTGGGTCTAGATCTAATTCACCCTAATGGTACCATGATCTCCAAAACATGAGGAAGTTAGTGATTCCATACTCGGAAGGAGTTATCTTTGATTAGGCATAATCATAAGATATCTATATGTAACTTAACCTTGAAGGTTCTATATTTCACAGCGAACTGTTTACCATATTTGAATAATATGCTTAAAAATCGAAAGTCTATTGATGTCACCTATACAAAAAGATATTTAAGCAACCACTTATGATATAATTTTATATAGAGTATCTCATAATGCAGGGCTGATTATCTTAGACCAACAACTGAAAACAATAACCTAGGAGGCATTCAAAGAATTTGGAATCATTTGAGATGTTAAACATGGCAACTGACTCATAGTAAAAGGCCATCAATAACTTCAGAACTAAAAAAAGAACCTGCAGTTGTAAAGCTTCCGAATGGCTTCGGATTTGCTTTCTTGCAGGACGAGCACTTCCAAAGTCCATCAATATAGCTAAAGGTGACTTTCCTTTCCTATACGTCACAAGGACGTTTCCAGGTCTAACATCATTGTGTGCATATGGAGGATCAAAACTGTGCATATGCTTAAGTCCTGCACAAAGCTGCAGATGAACAGTTCTTCAGTAAATTATTTCCTTATCCCCAAGAAAAAGTAGCTTAAAGATATATGCCATCACACTGAACAATTAAACATTTTCATCCTACTTGTTGCATATATATAGTATTTAACGTTTAGCAGTGTGTGATCACAATAACCACCAATAACTGGGAATATAGCATACAGGTTTTCATACACAAAAAGGAACAGTATTAGGGTCATTGGGAGAAAGTACAGATAATTATTATCAGAAAGTACTTCAAAAATCTATTAAGAAGAAAAATAAATATATAAAGTTCTATAGGGTGTTGAGCAATATGTACTCGAACATTATGAGTTGTAGGCAGTGATGTAAGATTGGCTGGTATATAATTGCTAGGTTGCTGGTTTAACCGGTAGAATTGGTCTCAGTACAGCTCTAATCAGTAAGACAGTATTAATCTAAATTATCATTCAAATTAAACAGAAAACATGAAAATGAAATTAAAAAGAAAATACTACACAATATATAACTTTGTAAATTTGCTACTTTATCATTAAGAGTAAAATATATATATATATATATATATATATATATATATATACACACATATATATAAATATATATATATATATATTTATTTATATAGTTTTGATAATTTGAATATCAAAGAGAAAGGAAGTAAAATATTGGTAAAGCACTAAAAGAAAAACTAATTATATGCATAGATTCAAGCCTTTTGTACAATAGATTTAAAAATTAATTTATGATGCTTTATTTTGAAATTAATTATCGTATATTAGCTAAGTAAGAACTACAATATCCTTTTGTAGATAACAAGTATATATTTTGCTGATAAGCAAATGACAGAAGGAACTTAGTTGGAGAAGTATCTTAAATCTTAATTCAATAACAATGTTCTGAGTTCAACTCTACTTCTCTAGACTTTGAATTTTTTACAAGTATTAAAAAAGAGGCGAACTTGATATTTTCAGTCTGGCTATCCATTGGTCCGGGTTTTCACCTGTTCCCTCTGGTTCTCAGGTCTCCCAATTCAGAGTTTCGAAGAAGTCACAAAGAAAGAAATGATATGCAGCAGTGATTGAACCGGATACAGCCATCCGGTTTAAGAACAATGGTGATAAGGTCTTCAGCAGTATATACCCAAATATGTGTGTGTTATGACTTATGAGGTCTTTGGCTGTATATATGTAAATTTTCCAAAATGAAGGGGGAACAAAATACTATTTTTATACCTACCTGGCGGAATATTTGGAGCACATCTGAGGTAGAAAAGAACTCCTTCTTAACACTCATAGCTTTGGAAATGTCCAATAATGTTCCATCCAGATGGACAGGAAACAAGAAGTAAGCTTCGTGCTTCCAGGATTGCTCTTGTGAAGCCTGGTCAATTAAAATAGAGTAACTTTACTAAAAAACCAACCAACCTAGTGGAGACAACATGATGGAACATTTAAATACAGATATTCAAGTTAATAAAACATTGCATTCATTTACTATACAGATGAATAAACAGGACCACGTAAAGATTTATAACCAGCAGTATTAACATTTGATGCAGGATTCTGATACTAGAGAAGCTAATATATTGTCCCAAGTAAAGTAACTATCCTGAATTTTGGGTCTGTGTACACAATTTCTAAATATCTTCGAGATCTTCAGGTCTATGTACGAAATAAGTTTACCAAACTCTAATTGATATGAGTGAAACAGCAGGGAAGAACAACAACAGAACTCGGTGACATTGTTAAGCGAATACAACGCCAGAGCAGGTAGTCAGTAAGGTTTATATCTTTTCCCTTATGATATATCACCACACACCATCATGTTAGCTTTTACAATAAAGTATAAGTAAATGGCCGATCAGTAATTAACATTTCAAACATCTTCATTCACACGCCTTCCTCTTGTAATAGTAATTCTCCCTTGTAAATTATTCTTCCCTGTTCTTTCGTCTAATTCGTTCCCTAGTTTTCTTTTCTTCTTTCATCGTTTCTCCAATCTCCAATACCTATCATTGTAATCTTAACCACACAGCAGCAATTAGAGCCTCCAACACTGTCCTCCCCAACTCATAATTACCAACAAACAAATACAGCAAGTACAATGTGCACGCCTCTAGCTCAGATCACGGATCGCACAACGCATTAAGTAAATACGAAACTGAATAAACATATGGAAATGACCTTGACAGGAATGATAGCATGATCAAGTAGGGGGAGCAGATTGGGGTGGGTAAACTGCGACGACACACGAATCTCCTCCCTGACGGCCTCCAGTTGCTCGTCTTTCTGAATGAGAATCTTCTTCATTGCATAAGTACCATCATCTGCACATCAAAATCAAATCAAATCAAACCTCTATATTGTCAGCTCAACCACAAAACAAACATATACATATATAAAAAAGAGAGTCTGATCCTTGTGAATCTACAAACAGAAATGCACAAAGCTTTATAACAAACATTGTTCAGATCCAAATCTCGATTGAAAATAACAATGACCTGAGACGTGAGAAGAATCCTTGATTTTGGACGAGAAAGGAGCATCAGCAGAGGGAATCTCCTTGACGAGAAAGAGATGTGTGAACGATCCAGCACCACCGCCCAGCTGTCTCACGATTCTGAAACGGTAATCGTTGATCCACACATCTCCACCGCCGTTAACGCCGTCGTACATCGCATTCAATCCCGAGAATGAGCAACCCATTTTTATTATTATCAACGCTCGCTCAGAATGAATGAATCAAATCGTCGTTTTATTATTAATTAATTAGAGCACTCTCCTTATTCTCTCTCTCGTACTGGTACGTTACGTGAAATGAAGGTGAGAGTGCACGAGAACGAGACTGAACGAGCGCTACCAAAGTCAAATCTACGTTTATTTTTATATTTATTGCGACACACAAATAAATAAACAAGGAGAGTGAGAGACATAAATTACAACAAGTCGGTTATTTGTGTAAATGCACGGTTGAGAAGATATTATGAGAAAGTTATTTCCTTCTATTTAAGAAAATGAGTTAATCAAGTTCATTAGTTGCACTACGTCAGCAATGCAACGAATGTGCAAAATAATTTTTCTTTGTGTAAGAGAGTTATATGAGAGATTATCAGATACTACAATTACACGTATGAGATGGTACAATCATTTTTTTCATGAATAATAGTACAACCAATTCAATTGAAAATACTTTTAATCCCAATCATTTGCTGCACCACGCCATCATATCACAGTTTCATGAAATAATTCTTGAGTTATAAACGCATTGAGTGAAAAAATGAAGTAGAGGAACGGGATAATTGCACACACTCGCTTTTATACTAATTCAGAAAAATGCACCCTCAAGACATATATATTTATAAAAAGGACAATAACCAACCTTTTTTTTTTTCTTTTCTATGAATGACCCTAACTAACTATACTTAATTCAGCATTTCTTTGAATGGCATTTAGGACAATTTGTGGTGGTTAACGGTTACTGTCCCCTACGCCCTGCCGACAAACATATTTTGCCAGCAAGGGCCAATATAATTTCATATCAAAATTTTCATAAACCAAATTCTGTGGTGATTAATGATTACTGGCTATTGTCGGGTTTGCCTTCGTCCCCCTCCCCAACCCTTATTTGGTATTTCCTATTTATACAAATTAAAGGCGCTTTTACTCATATCAACGAGCGAACTATGAATTGATCTTCTAAATATTTTCACGAAAATTATCAAAATATTTCTATTTGATGACTTTAAAGAAACAAACAAAGAAAAGTATATCTACATTCATTGCCACAATAATTTTTCGATATATGTTGAAAATATATACTGCGTGAAAGGTGTATAAAATTTAGCGTAAGAAACATAAAACTTTAATTCATGAAGCATATGAAAGATAATTAAAATATTATCTTGCATTAGTTCAACTCCCATTCCAACTCACGTTCGTGAGATAAATTGAGAACTTTAGGCAAACAAAGAAGAAAAAACCGTAAGTCTCTATTATCAAAAAAATTATTAAAATATGTTTAATGGCATTTTATGCGTGCAACTATAAATAGCAACTATATTGAACATATATAGTTTTATGTATACATTATGAAAAGTATAAACACATACTAATACAATATGACCACAATACTAACGAGAAAGTATTTTCAAGAAAGTTCATCGGGAAAAGTACAAAGATCGGCTCCTATATGGATAAGACATTTTGGAATAACAAAGAATATATGCGAATTATGGAGTGAAATCCTTAGTTCGATTATTGTAATCAAGAATAAGCATTCTATGCTATTTAATAAGTAAGGCGATTTCCTTTTTATATGGTTTTAGATATGAATACTTGAGTAGTTAACAACATTACATGGCTTTATATATATGGCTGGTGTCTGGCGATATTGGCAAAGCAAAAATTGTTGGAACCAGACAAATTTTTTATTGTTTCCAATTTGCCCCTTCTACATAAGGAATTCTAAAATCCCATTCCTTAAATCTAGTAATCAGTAATCACAGGTTATCTTAATTAACTCCCCTAATTTTAGCAATAAACATCTATATTCAATTATTTCACACGTTAGAAATTTAGAATAAATATTGTAAAAGAAGAAATGGATAATTTAATATCTTTGCTCAAATTATTAACTAAAAGTTATTTAAGTGTAATTTTAAGTTTTAACAGGTTGCGTTAAAAAATTAAACAAAATACTTATTTATTAAATTTTACAGTATATCTAGTTATCTGATAATCATAATTATGCGGCTATCTTAATTCAAGCCAGTTATTAGATTAAAATAGAGTAGGATAATTTTATAAAAACTGAATTCTCTCTCTCTCTCTCTCTCTCTCTCTCTCTCTCTCTCTCTATATATATATATATATATATATATATATATATATATATATATATATATATATATATGTTAAAGCAGAAATATGACTTGATCATTTATAACTATTCAATAAGTGACATAAAATAAATGAAGTATAATTGTTTTTAGACATTATAGCATAAAGAACTTGATTATGAAAATATATACTTGAATTTATATTTTTTTGCTAATTTGGATTCACATTCAATATTTAATAAGATTTAATTTTTGATATCGTAGTAAAAGTCATGTCACAAAAAAAATATATTATTTATTAATTAATTATTGTATAGGTTGAGAAGATCTTGCCAAATGATCAGTCAATCATTTTTATAGTCCTCCTATCACTACAAGAAATGTGGCCTATAGCAAGGTCCAAAAACCTTGCTATAGGTCCAAATTCCCTTGCTATTGATCTATTGCAAGGGATGTGGACGTTGGTAGCATCCCTTGCTATAGGTGGCGTGGGTGCAGGTATTTTGCATGCTGCAAGGGAAATGGACCTTGCTATTGCTGTTCTGACACACACCTGTAGCAAGGTCCATTTCCCTTGCTGTAGTGTGCTGACACACACAATTAACAGCAACGTCCATAGACGTTGCTATTTGTTCTGACACAAAAGTCAATTGCAACGTCTAAGGACGTTGCTAGGCATTCTGACACAAGACTCAATTGCAACGTCTTTTGACGTTGCAATTGAGTTACGCACGTTTTTTTTTTAAATTTCATTTTCGTTCATTTTTTCTTTTCGATGAAACACAGCAACGTCTACGGACGTTGCTATAGTGTCCGGACTTTTTATTTTTCAAATTTCGCAGCAACGTCCACGGACGTTGCTATAGTGCCCGGAGAATTTTTTTTAAAATTTGGCAGCAACGTCCGGGGACGTTGCTATAGTATCCTGGTTTTTTTTTTTCAAATTTGGCAGCAACGTCCACGGACGTTGCTGTACATAAATTTTTTTTTATAAAAAAAAGTGGCGGTAAAAACCGCCCCTTTTAATAAAATGTTTTTTTAATATATATATACATATATATATATATACACACACTCACATTATACATTAATTGAAACCTCAATATTATATATATGTATAGTATGTGTTAAAAAATATAATACTAATAACTAAATTATAATTACACACACACACAAACACACGCACATATATATATATATATATATATATATAATATTAAGAAATGTTAGATAACATTTTAAAAATATAATGATATATATATACATACACACACTAAACTTTACAATGTATAATTATAAAATAATCTCACTAATTATAATTATACAATATATATGTATATATATATAGTATAAGATGCATGCATATATAATATATATATAAGTTGATGATGATGCAAAATAAATTAAGGAAAAAAATAAAGTGAAGGAGAGAAGGGGAGAGAAGAAGATGATAATAATATGAGAGGGAGAAGTGGGATGGATGAGTGATATAGTGGGGTATTTATAGTAGTAAAGTGGGAGGGAGAGGGAGGGAAATGAAATTTTTTGGGAAATTTGAAGTTTCCGCCAAAAATTTCTGAAAATTTTGTAGCAAGGTCCAAATCCCTTGCAACAGGTTATAGTCAGAAAGCTGTTGCAAGGGAAGTTGGGATCCCTTGCTACTGTGTCAGAAAAGTAGCAATAGCAAGGGATTTGGACCTTGCAATAGCTTTATTAGAAAAATGTTTAATTTAATTATATATATTCCCTCATTCACTCATTTAATTATATCCATATATAATTATGACTTGTAAATTATAATTACATGAGACTTGAACTAAATATATAAAACTAATCTTGATCTTGGTTAAATTAATTTGATGTGGGGTATTTTCGTCTGGATACGTGTCCTTTCTCCAACACTCCACGTCAGACTGCTTCAGTTCCTGCTGGATGCTCAAGCAGCTTTTGAGTTCGGAACCTGCACTCAACACCAAACGTGAACTAAGCCGGTGCCTTCTCCGGCGAAGGCACTCCGACGCTCAAGTCAGACGGATCGGAATATGAGATCTTGTTGATCAAGGCGACAAGTCGAATGAACTGAGTAAAATAGGTCGAATGAACTGAGAACTATAGGTCGAATAAACAGAAAGCAATAAGTCGAATGTGAATGGCCAAACAAGTCGAATGAACTGTGTCAAACAAGTCGAATAACACAGAACAAAACAACTCGAATACAAGCCAAAATAGGTCGAACTCGAGCTATTGACGAACAACTCGAATGAGCTTGAGGAATAGGTCGAGGTCGACTTATATAACTCGAACTTAGAGCTTGGAATAATGTAAAACGTACCTTAGAATGAGGAATAGGATCCCTTTATATAGGCATAAGAGTCCTTATTCAACTAGAAGTGCACTCCAAGTAGGATTATGAGTTGAATAAGTCAAACTAGGACTCTTATAGAATAGCTCGAATGACCTTTGCTAAATAACTCGAATAGCCCCCAATAAATAACTCGAATGACCTTCATAGAAATAACTCGAATAACCTGTAAAGAAATAACTCGAATTACCTGCAAAGAAATAACTCGAATGAACTAGAAACAGCTCGAGTTGGGCCTGGAACAACTCGAATTGGGCTTGTGAAATTCGAATTGGGCCCCAAATAACTCGAAATTGGGCCTAAATGGCCTAATTTTGAGTTTTGCCTTAAATTGCAATTTTGCATTAGAAATTAATGGTGTTGTCGTGGCGTAATATTCCGAAATAATGCCGTACACATGATACCGAATTTTTAAGATATGACGACACCGAGATTTGACACATCATGGAGTCCCCCAGTTTGGAAGAGTAATGTGTGAAAACATTGGTCTTTCAAACTAAAACAGTGAAAGAATCCCGGTAATCGTGCAACGAGACGGGCTCATGAACCCGTAAAACCGTGAAACCCCAATCTTTTGAGAAAAAGTTTCGGAATGTCCGTCGTCTGAAAAATAAGTCAAATAAACTATAGCTCGAAAAATTTGTCCTCTGAAAAATAAGTCGAATGAGCTTATAGCTCGAAAAATTTGTCCTCTGAAAAAATAGGTCGAATGAACTATAGCTCGAGGTGAGGGTATACTGGTAATTCTACCGCCGCTCGCTTCTATAAATACCCGCCGTACTGAGTCATCGCATCATCAGAATTCACGAAAACAACTCGAGCTCTTAAAATAACTCGAACAGCAATAGCTCGAATACACGTAGAAGTTCAAAATAACTCGAAAATACCATAAATAACTCGATTTCACAAAGGTATAGCTCGAAGTAGGCCGATAACTCGATTACATTAAATAATAACTCGATAATTCATAAATAACTTGTAAGATATATGAAATACCTCGATAACTCTACGATAAGTCGAACAACGCTCGTCAAGATTTACTTTTCGACTTATTTTCTATGTCGAAAAGTGTTTGTAATCGAGCTATAATAGATAACTCGATAGGTCGAAGCATCGTTTGAAATTTTTGATAAGTGAAATAACTCGATAATTCCACGATAAGTCGAACAACGCTCGTCAAGATTTACTTTCGACTTATTTCCATGTCAAAAATGTTTGTAATCGAGCTATAATAGAGATAACTCGATAAGTCGAAAACACCCTCTATTTTGTTTATCTTCGACTTATTGCTGTAGGCGCATTTTCGACTTATTACCCTAAATTGATTACCTTGTATTCGAGCTATTTAGACTTGATAATTTTTCTGAAAATTTTCAAACTTTTGCATACTAAGTCGTTGAATGATCTTGCATGCAGATTTTTTACGACGGCTCGTTCAAACCAACATCGCTCTCGCCGCGAACCACCTTCATCCTTCGAACGCCATTCACAATCCACACGTGCCACTGCCGATCGTGAGCGTTTCCCAACTCACAGGACCAGTCCACCACGTTTATTCCGACCTTCGCGTCCTGCTAGAATTCCCGTTCCGGGTGCCCCCAGAATATTTGTTCCAGCATAAAGGTCCTACGAGAGGCGTGATCCTGAATTTGAGCGAGTCATTGACTTAAACCCTAGAATCGGTAATCACTAACTTATTCCTACTTAGTATTACAATGACTTCTGAGTCAGATATGGAAACCAATAGTTCTTTAGGTGTTCCTGATGTTGTCGAGACATCAGGCTCTGGGTCTGAGTCGTCATCGGGTAGTGGGGGGTCTGATAGTGATTCTTCCTCGTCCAATGCCCAAGGTTCTGATAAAGAAGTAAATATTGTAGATAATTCTGAGGATGAGTTTCTGACTAACATTTCTGAACCGACCACCGCAGATGTTGTACCAAACGTTCCTGTTCCCTTAGAGGTGAATAGTAGTATTGTAGATGAAACTATTCAGGAATTAGCTGAAGAGGGTATAAACCTAGATGCTCCCTCTCCTATGTATAACCTTTTAAACTTTGCGGGTATTCGTCCCATGAATACCCATGGAGCTTCATACTATAGGTCTATGTTTGATGTACCTGATACATATGATATTATCTTTCCTGGCCCTGAAGATCGATTAGATGCTCCGCCTCCTGGTTGTTTGACCATTTTTCACAATTTCCTGTCTTGTGGGCTTAGATTTCCGCTCCATGACGTAGTTCGACAAATTCTGCTTCGTTTGCCTTCTTGTCCATCCCATTTTACTCCCAATACCTACTGTATTATCCATGCATTCATCATTTTGATGAGGGTATACAAGTTGCCCTGTACTGCTGATTCTTTCTTCCAAATGTTCCTTAGCAAATTTTGAACGACTGGTGAAGATGCGGGTTTTTATTTCCTGACTGCTAGGAAAAACAATAGTTTCCTTACTGGTCTTCAGTCTAGTTTCGGAAAAGAATGGAAGAATCAGTTGTTTTATATTAAGGAGTCCACGCCTGGAGAGTTCAACTTTAGGCGAGACTGGACGGACGGAGCTCGAGCTCCCCGGTGTCCTCCTGCCTCTTTGTCTTCTGATGACATACTTATGTTGAGGAGTCATAAGTTTGATGCATCGTCCCTGACAAAGAACTCCATTCTTCGTGCTGGGGGGTACTCCGTCGTTCCGTATAATGGAACAGTTGATTTTGGTATATTTGTTTTCATTCCTGCTTGTCTTTTTACCAAACTACTCTAATTCTACGTAATATTATACTTATCTTTGTTATTTGCTTCTTGCAGAAAAGATGGTTATCAGCAAATCCAAGCGTAAGCTTGCTGCTATGCGGGAGGTTTTTGAGGATCTAGCATCCGGTAGTGATCCTGCCGATACTGGAGTTCCAGAGCCTACTCCTGCTGTTGCCCCAACTGGCCCTGATACTACTGCTGCTCCTGCGGGTTCCTCGTTACCTAGTGCTCCTGCATCCGTGGTTCCTCCTAGGAGTTCTAGAAGTAATACCACTGGTGGCTCCTCACAGCAGGCTTCTACTCCTTTGACTACTCCGAGCGGTCGGGAACGCAATCCTGCAGTTGTTAGAGCGGTGCGTGAGGGCAATCTTGCTGGTCCTGATCCAAACGCACGCAAACGCCCTGCTCCTTCGGATGATCGTCGCCGTGAAAAGCGCCCTGCTTATGATAATTCTAACCGATATACTGCTGATGTTTTAGATATCAATGTCGAAGAGATACCTCACGCTACTATGGATGTTGGCTCCTATACGCTGACTGATACTGCCGCCATGCGTGCTTGCGAGGGCTTCCTTTCTTCTTTTGATAGGCAGAAGTATTTCGAAGAGGTTGGTCCAGAAGGCTTGTGTAGCCGCACAGCTCTTGCTTTCTCCACGGTAAGTGATTTTGGTATTTTTTCCTTTACTAACTTCCTGTATTCTTTTGGAATATGTATTTTGACTTTTTCTTTTGATTTTTTAGGCGATGATAAACATGCAGACCATGCGGGAGAATTTTGACATCTTTAACGATGCTCGAGCTGAGTACAACTCCCGTCTGGAACATTACAAGTCAACCGCAGCTCAGGCTCAGATTTTGGAAGAGCAGGCCAAAAAGAAGACTCGTGAGGTGGAGACTACTATGAAGTGTGTCGTAGAGGAGCTTCGATTGGCAAAGGCAGAATTGAAGAAGTCCAAGGAGGCTCATGCTGCAAGTGAGGCCAAGCTGAAGGCGTTGTCCAAGGATTTCGACAAGCTTCAGCGTGCCAAGGACGACTTAGGGATGAAAGAAATCCGCACCAAGGGAGAGCTCACTGCTGTTACTGCTCGTTTGAAGGCTGTGGAGAAGGAGCGCGATGCGGCACTGACGCGAGCAGCGAACTCAGAGCAGATTGGTTATGATCGGGCTAAGTCTGAGGTTCTCTTTTGCTTCTTTGGCTTATTTCCCTTTAATCATAATTTTAGTACGTATCTGTCTTATTCAAGTTTTCTTGCTCTTTTGTCGTGTTGCAGGGTTTATCAGCAGATGATAAAGTTGCCGCGGTTGCTGAATTTTTCCGCTCTGCTGCCTGGGGAACCATTTGTACTGTACGAGGCGGGTTCGATCTTTCAAAGGGATATGACTATGCCTTGGATGATGTGGAGCGCAAGGGTGGGTTCGCTCCTGATCGCAAGAAGGAAGACTTTGATATCCTTGATCGACTGGCCGAGGGAGTGCAAGACTCAGACGACGAGGATGGTTCAGAGACTGAGAGTGTAGATGCCTCCGAGACATTCCAGCGCGTCCTGCGAATGAGATCTGTCTGGCTCCGCGATCACCTACGAGCGCAGGCGAGAGCTAGAGCTAAGAAGGATGCTGCTTCCCGTGGTGCTACTGTCGCCTCTACTTCCGAAGTTCCTCTTGTGCAGGTTTCTTCGAATGAGGTTCCCGAGGAGGGAGAGCTTCTGGCTCCCGCAGATCCTGTTGATGTGCCCTTGGGAGTTCCTCTTGCTACTGCTGGCCTTGTGACGATTTCTGCGCCATCTCCTGATCCTGGAGCCGATCCTAATGCCGCTGCTGTCTCCGAGCCTGCTTCTGCTCTAGTCCGGGTTCGTCCCGAAGATGATACATCCCCACTGAATGAGTCGTTGGAGGATATTGCTCGGCAGAGTCGAGACGCATTGAAGTCGGTTGGCCTTCGTCTGAAGAAGTAGTCGAATAGTTGTTAAGCTAGTGTTTTGACTTTTTTAGGCCTGCGTGCCACTATCTTTTTCTTGTAGATTCTAACATTTTATGCTTTATGACTTTGATATTTGTTTAGTATATTTTTGTTGCTATTGCGCCATTGCTTGTGCTTATTCTTTGCTTAAATAGATGTTTAACTTTTTGGTAATGTCTTTGTGTTCCTTTGTTTCTAATGCCAAGTTTGGTCGCATTTTTTGTAGTCAACCTTTGGTTTTAACATTGTGTCTTTATGATGATTTTGTCCATACACCTTCTCAATTGATCATCTTTTGAGGAGATTGTGAGACACAATGCTCGTCTTACTTTTGATTCCGCGGGACATACTGCTCAATTCATGAGTGGTCTGCGAGACACAGTGCTCGACTTACGGACTGTCTGCGAGGCATACGCTCGGCTTACGGACAAATTGCGAGGCGTAACGCTCGTCTTATGAAATATGTTGCAAGGCACAATGCTCGTCTTACGGATAGGCAGTGAGGCACCATGCTCAACCTACTGAACGTCTGCGAGGCACAATGCTCGTCTTATGAATTGTCTGCGAGGCACAGTGCTCGACTTACGGACTGTCTGCGAGGCATAGTGCTCGGCTTACGGACAAAATGCGAGGCATAACGCTCGTCTTATGAAATATGTCGCGAGGCACGATGCTCGTCTTACGGATAGGCAGTGAGGCACCATGCTCAACCTACTGAACGTCTGCGAGGCGCAATGCTCGTCTTATGAGTTGTCTGCGAGGCACAGTGCTCGACTTACGGACTGTGTGTTAACACTTGTGTTGATAAGAATGTTAATATAGCGTAGACAAACAACCAATACTTAAATAAAATATGAAATTTTATAAGTTTTGGGACTGAGCTCGACGAACTTCCGAGTTGCCTACGTATCCCGCCATGTATAGGTGGCTAGGAATCAAGTCCCCGTAGTTCAGTGCTAAGTATTACAATTGGAGTTCTTGCATTGAGACTCGTAATTTGTAGAAGAATAAGTAAATAAAGCATTGAAACTACGGTCCTATTTTGCCCTTCAGCCTGTTGATCTAATAACTCTTCTAACTGTAAAACCTTCTCAAATTCTTGACGTTCCAAGGACGTGACAATGTCCTTCCTCCCAATTCTTGTAAATAATAGTATCCTTTTGCACTTGCTTTTTCCACCCTGTATGGTCCTTCCCAATTTGGCTTTAATTTCCCCACATGCTTGGTGGCTTCTACTTTCCTTAAGACCAAGTCCCCCACTTGAAAGTTTCTGAAACGAACTTTGTTGTCGTATGCTTTTGCCATCATGGACTTGTAAGCTTGAGTGCGTTGGTAAGCTTCCTCTCTTGTTGCTCCTATTAGCTCGAGGTCCATTTGTCTAGCTCTTAATGCTTGTTCCTCATTATATGTGACGATTCGATAAGTCGGCATTCCGATTTCCGCGGGTATCACTGCTTCTGAACCATATGTTAATAAATACGGAGTTTCGCCCGTAGAAGTGCGTGGTGTTGTCCGATATGCCCATAATATTCCTGGCAACTCGTCTGTCCAATTTCCTCCTACACCTTGCAATCTTTTCTCCAAACTTTTTACAAGTGTGTTGTTTGTAGCCTCAACTTGCCCATTAGCCTCTGGGTGCGTGACAGATGTGAATCTCTGCTCAATCTTCATATCCTTGCACCAATCTTGAATCTTGAATCCCTGGAATTGTCTTCCATTATCAGATATTAGTACCCTAGGGATTCCGAACCTGCACACAATGTTCTTCCAGATGAACTTCTTCACATT
The DNA here is from genome assembly GCA_946800315.1 of Misopates orontium. NCBI lineage: Eukaryota > Viridiplantae > Streptophyta > Magnoliopsida > Lamiales > Plantaginaceae > Misopates > Misopates orontium. Next base: position 28,365,320 of record OX326948.1, on the reverse strand, counting down.
GGTTTCTGTTATTGTCACAAGTGCTTCAGCCTCAACCCATTTGGTGTAGTATTCAACTGCTACCAACAGCCATTTTCGTCCGCCTGACGCCACTGGCATTGGTCCTACAATATCTATCCCCCATTGATCAAAGGGACATCCATAGCTTACGGGTGTCATTGGTTGTGCAGGTGTATGAATGATTTTTGCATGTAGTTGACAACTTCTACATCTCCTAGTATAATCCATCGAATCTCTCATAATTGTTGGCCAAAAGTATCCTTGTCGGAGTATCTTCTGTGCCAAGGATCGCCCTCCAGAATGATTTCCACAACTTCCTTCATGAATTTCCTTCAAGACTTGCTTCGCCTGGGTAGGTGACAAACATCTCAAGAGTGGTCCCTCAAAAGATCTTTTGTAAAGTTCTCCATTAAACATGGCGAATCTTGCTGATTTATATTTGAGTCTTCTCACGGCTTGTGAATCAGTTGGTAGTTTCCCGTTTTGTAAATAGTCTATTATTTCATCCTTCCAACACGCCTCTACTTCTACTGGCAAAACGTAATCTAAGGCTTGTGTTGTTGTTGACTCCAGGCCTTTGCTGATTGAGGGTTGATCTGCAGCCAACAATGTGACTCGTCTCTCCACAAAGACTTCTGCAGTGCTTGCAAATCTTGATAGTGAGTCGGCCCGTTCATTCTCCAATCGCGGAATCTGTGATATAGTGAATATTTCAAAGCTAGATGTTGCCTCCTTCAGTTTTTCAAGGTACTTTACTATTGCCGCCTCCTTAGCTTCGTATCTTCCCTCAAACTGATTTGCAATTAATTGTGAGTCTGTGAATGCCATAAGTTTAGTTATCCCAAGCGATTTTGCCATTTGTATACCAGCTAGCATGGCTTCATACTCTGCTTGATTATTTGTGACTTGAAAATTCAATCTAATGGCATAATCGAATTCTCTTCCATCTGCCGACCTTATGTAGATTCCTGCACCTCCTGCATCAACTGTGGAGGATCCGTCCACGTGTAGAGTCCATATTTCTTTTGCTGCCCCAATTTCATCCTTTTGACTGCCTTCCGTTACTGTAGCCACATCAATTGATGGATCTGCTTCGGAGATAGTTTCTGCGACGAAATCTGCCAGTCTTTGTGCTTTGATTGCAGTTTTTGGTAAGTACTCCAAACCATATTCTCCTAGCTCAATTGCCCACTTGACCAATCTGCCTGATGTTTCTGGCTTTGCCATCACCTGCTTCAATGGTTGATTTGTGAGTACTATGATTGGGTGTGACTGAAAATATGGTCTTAGTTTCCTTGAAGTTATCACCAATGCGTATGCCAACTTCTCAATCTCCAAATAATTGAGTTCTGCTCCATTCAAAACTTTGCTCACATAATAAATTGGTAGATGTTTCTTATCCTCTTCTCGGACCAAGACCGTGCTGAGTGAATTTTTTGTTACAGCTAAATAAAGATATAATGTTTCGTTATTCTTGGGTTTTGATAATAGTGGTGGTGTTGTCAGATAAATCTTAAGTTGACGAAATGCCTCCTCACAATCTTCCGTCCAAGTAAACTTTGGCGTTTTTCTTAACTTTTTGAAGAAAGGCAAACTTTTCTCCGCGGAATGTGATATAAAACGACTGAGTGCCGTTATTCTTCCCACCAACCGTTGGACTTCGCGAACTGACTTGGGAGATGGCAGATCCATTATAGCTTTGATCTTATCCGGGTTTGCTTCAATACCCCTTTCATTTACCATGAAGCCTAGAAATTTTCCCGCTTTGACTCCGAATGTACACTTTTTTGGATTTAACTTCATTCCGTACTGCCTCATGATCCCAAAGGCTTCTTCAAGATGCTTAACATGGTCTTCCGCCCTTAAACTTTTAATAAGCATGTCATCTATGTAGACCTCGATTGTCTTACCTATCTGATGGTAAAACATCTTCGCAACCAGCCTCTGAAATGTTGCACCTGCATTCTTTAACCCAAATGGCATCACTCTGTAACAGAATATCCCCCTGTCTGTTATGAATGCGGTTTTGTGTTGATCTTTGACTGCCATTAAGATTTGATGAAATCCACTCTGTGCATCACAAAGACTAAGTAGTGCACATCCTGCCGTTGAATCAACTACAAGATCAATTCTAGGCAATGGGAAAGGATCTCGTGGACAATGTTTGTTTAAATCCGTGTACTCTACGCACATACGCCATATAGTTGGTTTCTTTGGTACCAGCACGACATTGCTCAACCATTCTGAATATTGGACTTCGAATATGTGTCCTGCTGCTAACTTTGTTTGTACTTCCAATTCTGCCGCTTTATTCTTCTCATCACTGAAGTGTCTTTTCTTCTGCCGAACTGGTCTTGCATTTGGATTGACATTCAAATGGTGTACTGCAACCCGTGGATCTATGCCTTTTAATCCGAATCAGTCCATGCAAATACATCAAAGTTTCTTTGCAAACATGCAATCAATGCTTTCTCCATCTCCATTGGCAGTTCACTTCCGATTTTAATGATTTTCTCCGGCTCATTCACCATTAAAGTAACTTCCTTGAATTCTCCAGAAGGCTTCATGCGTTCGATCTCCAATTGTTTTATGTAACGCAGAGTGGTTTTGTCCTCTCTTTCTTCTTTTACTAGTTTCAGTTTATCTTCCTGCATGAGAACATCAAAATCCTCCGGGATTTCTTGCTGATCTTCAAGTGTAGCTAGCACCATCTCAATGTCTTTACTCCTTGTTGCTTGTGGAGTCTCTGCGTCTCGAACTTCAATCAGAGCTATATCAGGTGCATTCTTTGCCTTGACAGGTTTTGTTGATGTAACATAACAGCTCCACGAATCACGATAGTTTGTTGTCAGTTCTGTGATTCCCCCAGGAGTTGGAAATTTTATCTTCTGATGAACTGTTGAAATAATCATAGCAAATGCAGTTATTCCAGGCCTTCCTATTAATACATTGTATGCGAACGGCATGTCTACAATGAGATATTCCACATTCAACGTTCTCCTTTTTGGATTGACACCAAAGGACGTCGGTAGCATTACTCTTCCAACAGGCTTGACTTCACTCCCTCCAAATCCTAATAGAGGTGAATTCACCTCGGAGATCTCGTATTGCCCAAGCTTCATTTGTTGTAAGGCATCCATGAAAATAATGTTAGATGAACATCCATTATCTATCATTATTCTTTTTACCGCGTGATTTGCAATTACTGCAGTAACCACCATTAAGCAATTTAAGTATTGAGCCTCCTTTGCTTGTGCCGACAAGCTATCGAAGTCGCTATCATCGAATGTAATCTTTGTATCCATCTTGTCTACCGCAAAGACTAAGTCTATCTCTGGACGTTTCAAACGCTCATATTGTATATCACGTGAAATCCGTTTCCTACTTTTGGTCGAATCCGCACCTGTAGGTCCTCCGGCAATCACATTTACTCCATTTTCGATATCATCATTCCCGTTTCCCCTCCTTCTTCTTGGTTCATCCTTCTTCTCTTTTGGGGAACGACTTCGCTTTCGTCCAACCGCTAATTTCTCATCCCTCGGTTGTCTATTCTCCAATACATATTCAATAAGTTTGCCCTCGAGAATGAGCCGTTCGATCTCCATTCTCAAAGCCCTGCAATCGTTGGTGGTATGCCCATTTTGTCGATGAAACTTACAATATTTTTTGGATTGCTTCATCTCTTCAGTTAGAGTCATGGGTCTTGGAGATCTAAACCTTTCCTTATCTCCAACTATCGCATAAATTTCACCAATTGGTTTCTTTAAAGGAGTCCAATTATCAAACCTCTTGAAAGGTTGTCGGTTATGCTCCCGATCTTTCCCCCTAGGATCTCTCCTCCAGTCTTTATTCTCCTTCCCTCTAGGATTTTCTGATATGTCAGTTAACCCTTGATTTATGGTGATCTCCTCCACTTCAACCACTTTATTAGCGAGATCCATTACTTGCTCTATTGAATCAGGAGCATCCCAAGTTAGTACTTCAATCAGTTTGGCACTCTGGCAACGGTTTTGCAACACCGAGATTACCAAGTCCACGGTGGGAGCATTCACTTTTCCAATTTCCAAATTTAGACGCTCTATATACTTTCCCAATGTTTCTCCTGGCTTCCTGTAGATATTGAACAAAGTACTTGGAGACTTCTTCTTTAAGCGGTAAATGGCGAACTTTTTAACGAACATGCTTCTGAATTGTTCAGCTGATTTAATCGAATAAGACTTCAAATTCTTGAACCATTCTTTAGCAGTTCCCCTTAAACTTAATGAAATCAGCTTCGCTCTTAAATTCTCATGGTACCCCAAAATCTGCAGCTCGAGATCCAGGTCATCATAATGTGTAGCAGGGTCAGTCGTTCCATCATATTTCTTCATATCAGGAAGTCTGACTCCCTCCTTGAGTGTTAACTTGCCAATCGCTTCAGAGAAGGGAGTTGGTGGCTCAGTTGATGGAATATTCTCAGCGACTTCTGGCTCTGGCCTTGGTTTCATTCTTTCATGATGGTCTCTACTCCTGGACGTCGTGTGACTAGCTGCAGGTTGATCTTCAGAATCTCTCCGCTTAGAATTGACTTCTCCTCCCTTGTCATTTGCCCGGCTTGGAGCCTTGTTCCCTACAGCCTTTACTGAACGCGGTTTTCTGCGTTCTTGGGAAGGTGATTGATCCTTCCGTGTTGGTCTCGTCATCCTTGATTGTTGTTGTCCTGAATCAGCTTGACGCTGTGTATGATGAGACCTTTCTTGCTGTGTTGGTGTCCTTCGTGCTTCTTGTGCTGGAACGTTTTGCTGCAATCCAGAATTAGCCACTTGTTGCATAATTATTGGTACCACGGTCTGTTGCAAAGCTGTCATAATCTGCGCCAGTTGTGCGGGATTCAACAATGGTTGTTCAACTGGAGGCACTACTGGTTGATCTGTCATAGTGCGAGTTTGATCCAGAGGGGCATTGGGAGCAGCTACCGAGGTGTGTTCAGATGCGTCAGCCACTCGATTCTCATCCTCCCTCTGTGATCTTGTTCTTCCAGCTATTCCGTTCTTTTCCGTGACTTTGCGGTGAGCCATTGAATTAATAATGGTGTTCTGCTCCTGAGTGCGTTTGATGGTTCCCACAGACGGCGCCACTGATGTGGGGTATTTTCGTCTGGATACGTGTCCTTTCTCCAACACTCCACGTCAGACTGCTTCAGTTCCTGCTAGATGCTCAAGCAGCTTTTGAGTTCGGAACCTGCACTCAACACCAAACGTGAACTAAGCCGGTGCCTTCTCCGGCGAAGGCACTCCGACGCTCAAGTCAGACGGATCGGAATATGAGATCTTGTTGATCAAGGCGACAAGTCGAATGAACTGAGTAAAATAGGTCGAATGAACTGAGAACTATAGGTCGAATAAACAGAAAGCAATAAGTCGAATGTGAATAGCCAAACAAGTCGAATGAACTGTGTCAAACAAGTCGAATAACACAGAACAAAACAACTCGAATACAAGCCAAAATAGGTCGAACTCGAGCTATTGACGAACAACTCGAATGAGCTTGAGGAATAGGTCGAGGTCGACTTATATAACTCGAACTTAGAGCTTGGAATAATGTAAAACGTACCTTAGAATGAGGAATAGGATCCCTTTATATAGGCATAAGAGTCCTTATTCAACTAGAAGTGCACTCCAAGTAGGATTATGAGTTGAATAAGTCAAACTAGGACTCTTATAGAATAGCTCGAATGACCTTTGCTAAATAACTCGAATAGCCCCCAATAAATAACTCGAATGACCTTCATAGAAATAACTCGAATAACCTGTAAAGAAATAACTCGAATTACCTGCAAAGAAATAACTCGAATGAACTAGAAACAGCTCGAGTTGGGCCTGGAACAACTCGAATTGGGCTTGTGAAATTCGAATTGGGCCCCAAATAACTCGAAATTGGGCCTAAATGGCCTAATTTTGAGTTTTGCCTTAAATTGCAATTTTGCATTAAAAATTAATGGTGTTGTCGTGGCGTAATATTCCGAAATAATGCCGTACACATGATACCAAATTTTTAAGATATGACGACACCGAGATTTGACACATCATAATTAATTAATAAAACTTATTTGATTGAATAATTATTAATTACATAAGAAAATAGAACTAATCTTGATATTTATAGCTATATATATATATATGTGAACTTATTTGAATATTGAATAAGATCCTAATAACATATATGAGAACTGGACTAATTAGAATTAATCTTGTATTGTAAAATTAATTAAAGTTATTAGAATCAATAACTTTTCATTAAAAAATAATAACCAAACTAAACATACGATTCTTGATTTTCATTAAATAAACTGAAATTATATGAATGAATAATATTTGTACTACATAAGAATTGATCAACTACGTACAGGAAAACTTACTGTTTATTTTTGTTGAATTAATTAAGAATATGATTGATAACTCAACATTACATTAGAATTGAACTAATTAAACAAAACTAATCTTAATTAAATTTTAATAAATGAATTGAACTTGTTTGAATGGACAACTCCTAATTAACTACAAATATATAAGCATCAACTAAATATAACTAACATTGACTTTTGTCAAATTAGTTTAATTACTCAATTGAACAAATATTAAATAAGAACTAAATTACTTAGATTTAATAACATTGATTTTATTATGAATAGTGTTATTACATAAGAATTGAACTACGTAGAAGGAATACAACTCTTTTTGAAAATATGATTTTGACCCCAAAAGATTTGATAAGTTACAATTTAGTCATTTCCCTTTTGAAAAATTTATGATTGACCGCAAATACGATTCTTGATTTTCATTAAATAAACTGAAATTATATGAAATGAATAATATTTATACTACATAAGAATTGATCAACTACGTACAGGAAAACTTACTGTTTATTTTTGTTGAATTAATTAAGAATATAATTGATAACTCAACATTACATTAGAATTGAACTAATTAAACAAAACTAATCTTAATTAAATTTTAATAAATGAATTGAACTTGTTGAAATAAGAACTAAATTAATTAGATTTAATAGCATTGATTTTATTATGAATAGTGTTATTACATAAGAATTGAACTACGCACTAGGAATACAACTCTTTTTGAAAATATGATTTTGACCCCAAAAAGATTTGATAAGTTACAATTTAGTCATTTGCCTTTTGAAAAATTTATGATTGACCGCAAATACGATTCTTGATTTTCATTAAATAAACTGAAATTATATGAAATGAATAATATTTATACTACATAAGAATTGATCAACTATGTACAGGAAAACTTACTGTTTATTTTTGTTGAATTAATTAAGAATATAATTGATAACTCAACATTACATTAGAATTGAACTAATTAAACAAAACTAATCTTAATTAAATTTTAATAAATGAATTGAACTTGTTGAAATAAGAACTAAATTAATTAGATTTAATAGCATTGATTTTATTATGAACAGTGTTATTACATAAGAATTGAACTACGCACTAGGAATACAACTCTTTTTGAAAATATGATTTTGACCCCAAAAAGATTTGAAAAGTTACAATTTAGTCCTTCCCTTTTGAAAAATTTATGATTGACCGCAAATACGATTCTTGAGTTTCATTAAATAAACTGAAATTATATGAATGAATAATATTTATACTACATACGAATTGATCAACTACGTACAGGAAAACTCACTGTTTATTTTTGTTGAATTAATTAAGAATATAATTGATAACTCAACATTACATTAGAATTGAACTACTCTTTATTTTTGTTAAATAAATATATATATATATATATATATATATATATATATATATATATATATATATATATATATATATATATATATATATATATATGTAAAGAATGAAGAATGCAGCTTTATTATATTAAAAAATAAGTAAAACAAAACCTGCAAGGGAAGAGGAGGTTGCTGAAGCTGAAAGGCTACTGCAAGGGCCTTTTTCCCATGCAACTGTGTCAGAAAAGCTGTTTTTACAGCAGCAAGGGATTTGGACCTTGCAATAGATTTATCAGCTTCATATCCTCTCCTCCACACATTTCATTATCCATAACCTGCGTTTCACAACCCCAAAATCTACTGCATAACCTGCATTTCATTATCCAAAATCTACTGCATTTCTTCCCCTTCTCTTCTCTATTTTTCAGCAAAATTTCATTTCTTGCCTGTGATTTTTTTGCAAAGCGTACGTAATTCTCAGCAAAGCTCACTCCACGAGAGGTATCAATTTCAGTATTATCGTAATTCGTTGATTAATTTTATATATATATTGTTGATGTTGTTGCTTAATTTAGTGATTTTTGTAATATTAATACCTGTTATTCATCATATTTAGAATAACTGAGATCTAAGCGTGATTTGATTAGTAGTATGCTATATATATGCATGTGTGTAATTAGTTGCTTACAGTGTTAGTATATGATGATAAGTTTTAATTAGCCTTACTTTCGTGATTAAATAGTCAGTTCTCGTGCTGATGCATTGTTAATTTGATTTTAATTAGATAAAAAATGTATAACAACGAAGATCGGAGTTGGATGTACGATCGAGGCAACGTTGATGAGGGGTATATCAATCCATATTTCATAGATGGCGTCAACAGATTCCTAGAATTTGCATTTTCTCAAGGTCATTGAAGAGTTAAGTGTCCGTGCACTCGGTGTGGGTTTAGCAAAAGCAAAAAGAGGGATGTGATTCAGGGACACCTATTGACGTACGGTTTTGTTCCTCATTATTACGTATGGGAGGCACACGGAGAAAGGAACAACTTTTCTGGCAATTACACATACGCAGGAGAGTCATCTACTCGTAATGATAATGTCGAAAGTGGTTACGTAGATATGGTCAATGATGCATACGGAGGTCAGTATGAAGGCACGCACTATAATCAAAATACAGAAGAAGAGCCAAACCGTGAGGCCCGAGACTTCTCCTCTTCTGGCAACATGCCGTACGTGAAGTATGGCCCTTGCATCATGTTCCTCAAATTTGTACCAATCGTCGTCACGGCGGAAGGGTTCTCTATTGAGCCGTCAAAGAATAATTCCAGTACCTCCCTGTCATCCGGATTTGCCGGGGGCTCGCGAGGTTTAGATTGTCCTCGCACTGCAACCCTAGCAATACCACTATCGTCTCCTGAATCATTGTTACCCCCCTCATCCTCGGCTAACTCCTCAGAAACGCCATGAGCACGTGAGCCTGAAGCTCGTGTGCCCGAAGCACGTGTGCCTGAACCACGTGAGCCTGAACCCCGTGAGCCAGATGATGACGGCCCAACAGTACTTCCCGTCCCCTGAATCTGCAGCTGTGGCCTCGTTAGCGGTGTTTGTGGCACACCAAATCCAGATCCACTCCCAAACCCAGGCCCACCAAACCCAGGCCCACCAAATCCAGGCCCACCAAATCCAGGCCCACCCAATCCAGGCCCACCAAATCCAGGCCCACCATAACCAACCCCGCCGTAACCAGCCCCACCAAATCCACCACCCCCAACATATACACCCCCCATTGTCGATCCTACACCCATCAATTGATTGGTAAACGGCCCACTAGCGCGGGCTCCTGCCTCATTTGATCCTCCGGGAAACATCGGCATCATCGCTGAAAGTGATCCCATCGAACCAAGATCAGGCTGCGAAGAGAATGATCCTCGAGGTACCCCTTCCGGGTATGGCACCTGGTTCTTCGACACCTTCTTTTTTCCTTTCCCCCTACCCTGATCTGACGAGCCGGCCATCTGATAAATAAATATTTAGAATGGTCAAATTAATAATTTCTAAACGCTACTAACCTTTTTAGCATATCTAATTAACATAAATACGTTCTACCATAAACACAATTATATATGTTATATAATACAAAGTTAATCGATTAAATTCTACAAAAATCATAAGAAAATACGTAGCTATATTGTCATAATCACAAATCTAATATTAATTAATTAAGCATACATATATATATATAATTAACAGTACTAATACACTCGAATCAACAAATACATCACTATTATGCGATAATATTACACAAGTCTAACCGATTAATTAAATTAAACCTTAATATACATATATAGATCGTCACATAATTACACAAATCTAACAAATACAACACTATCATGCTATAATATTACACAAATTTAACAAATTAATTAAAAATAAACATTAATATACGTAGATCGTCACATAATTACCTCTAATTAATTAATACCTTAATTAAGCATAAATAATTAACACAAATATGCCTAAAATCAACAATTATATCACAAATAATCTAATTACACAAATCTAACCTTTAACTTAAAAAAACAAACATAATACACATATATAGATCGTCACATAATTACCTCTAATTAATTAATACCTTAATTAAGAATAATTAATTAACACTAATATGCCTAAAATCAACAATTATATCACAAATAATCTAATTACACAAATCTAACCTTTAACTTAAAAAAACAAACATAATACACATAGATCGTCACATAATTACCTCTAATTAATTAATACCTTAATTAAGAATAATTAATTAACACTAATATGCCTAAAATCAACAATTATATCACAAATAATCTAATTACACAAATCTAACCTTTAATTTAAAAAACAAACATAATACACATAGATCGTCACATAATTACCTCTACCTTAATTAAGAATAATTAATTAACACTAATATGCCTAAAATCAACAATTACATCACAAATAATCTAATTACACAAATCTAACCATTAATTTAAAAAAAAAACATAATACACATAGATCGTCAAAATTACTTCATCAAATCGACTAATATCTTAATTAATCATACATAATTAACACAAATACATCAAATCAACTAAAAAAATCATATTTATGCAAAATAATAAAAATCTAACCGATTAAACTAAAAAAAAAAATATGTATACTCGTAATTTTGAAGACATTGAACACATACCTTAAAGAAAGAAGAGATTTGGAGCTGAAATTGTGTGAAATCGAATTAAAACGAGCAAAAAATGGCAAGTTTTTTTTTTTACGAAGGAAGGCAGCAATGGCAAATTCGCAGCAGAAAACTGCTGCGAATTTGCCATATATATATGGCACCAACGTCCTGGAGACGTTGGTGCCATATCGGTCTGCTGCTGCTGCAGCTTTGTGTCTGCAGCTGCAGCATTGTGTCTGCAGCTGCAGCAGACACAAAGCTGCAGTCAAACTGTTACCAACGTCCTTTTCGGACGTTGGTAACATTTAAAAAATAAAAAAAAAAAAACAGAAAACTGGCAGCAGCAACGTTCGTAGGACGTTGCTGCACTGCACAAGACCTGCCAATGTCCACGGACGTTGGCAGGTCTTTTTTTTTTTTGAATTTTGCTGTACCAACGTCAGTAAACGTTGGTACATTAAAATACTGCAACGGATTGTAAATCCGTTGCAGTATTGGCGTTGCATTAGCGCCAAATTCTTGTAGTGTATAAAATGTATTAAATGAGAGAGAAGTTGCTAACTGCTATAATTAAGGAGTGTTAATTAAGAAAATAAAGATATTGTACAAATATAATGGCTGGCGATATTGCCAAAGCAAAAATTGTTGGAGCCAGAGCAAATTTTAGATTATGTCTAATTTACCCTTTTTAATTAAAGAATTTTTCTTAAATCGTGTAATTCCAGTTTTCTTAATTAGCATTCCTTAAATTTAACAAAGCTTCTATTCAGTTAATTCTTACATTACCATATTTGTTTCTTTCTTAATAACTTTTTAAAAGAGGAAACGTATCAGTCAACTATTATATTATCAAAAACTATTATTTAAAGTCTAATTTTAATACGTTCCGTTAAAAAGCAAACAAAACAATCATTTAATAAATTTCACAATACATATATAATCATAAAGACCACCTTAATATAAGTGAATTATTAGACTAAAGTAGTTAGTGAGATTACCTGTAAAACTAAATTTTAAAATATAAAATTAAATGCAGAATTGTGAGTTCAATCATAGCCTAGCTTCCATTTTTATAATTTACTTTCGTTCTTATCTACATAGATTGATATATCAGAATTTAATCATTATTCAGTCAATAATATTGTGAAGTATAAGAAGTATAAATCTAAAATACTATAGAAGTGAAAAACTCGATTTTGACATATCTAGAAATTTATGTTTTGCTAACTTGGATTTACAAAATATATTTGTGCTTCAAGATTTAATTTTTCAATCATATTAAAATGTAAGAGAAAAAATAACTTATACAACAAAATCTTAAATGAGAGAGAAAAGAAAGAGATTGCTAATTGATATAATTAAGGAGAGTTAATTAAGAAAGTAAATATATCTTTAAAACTGATTTTCATATACTTTAATTGAGAAGGGTAAATTAGAGATAATTAAAAGTTTGCTCTGGCTCCAACAATTTTTGCTCTGGCAATATCGCCACCCAAATATAATTTCTACATTACTTAGTTAGAGAGGTTAAATTAGAGATATTCAAAAACTTGTTCTGTTTCCAACAATCTTTGCTCTGGAAATATCGCTAGCCTTTATATATATATATATATATTAACAACAAATGTAAAATTTTCAAAACAACCCACCGCTACAAGAAATTTGCTTATTACCAACGAACTTGGTAAAATTCCAAAATTTCGTTTGTAAATACTTCTTTACATACGGACCATCTGTTTGTAGGAGTTCCATTAATACAAACTCCATGCGTAATGACTTTTACAAACATACATCTACGCCCATTATAAGAATCCAAAGAAAATTTCGACGCCTCAAACTAAAATTGAAAGTATTGTGAAGTAAAGGACTAAAATTCGAAGAAATCTTTTTAAAGAACCAAAAATAATCCAAGGACAAGTTAAAACTTAACAGACTAATTTCCAAAATTCTAAATATATTTACATTAGATATTGCAGAAACATGATGGAATTTCTCACATGTTCCTCACAATTGTCTCTTTCACCATTTTTATTCTTTTTCGGAAGTCTCATCAAGATCCTCCCCATCATTACCCCAGTAATACATCAATATTTTTTAATGGTTTCTAAAACGTAAAAGTAAACTTGCCACAGTTTGACCAAATGCAACCTACTTCACCGACAACTTTCCCAATTCTTTTGAGCACATTCAAGTATAATTAATAGTTCCACTTTCCACATATATGCAAGACGGATGATAAAAAGAGTAAATTGCGAGAGTCACTCCTGGGTTAGTTTGACTTGACATAATTCTCTCTGTAACTTTCATTACTAAATACATTTTGTAAAATTCTACAACTATTACGTATTAAACTCGGGAGATTGTAGCAAACCCTTCAATCTATTTGTAATTTTGCATTATGCCTCGTAACCTATGAAAATGTGCAACATGCTTCCCAAGTTATTGACTTTTGTGGGATTTGCCATTGATGCCAAATCTTACCGAACAACAACTCAGATACGTGTCCAAAACGAAGGGTTGATCAATGACTCAAGGGGCGAATAAAAACAAAAATCAATAGGTTAGGGGTACAATGCAAAAGCACCCATAAATTGAGGGTTTTGCCGGAATTATCCCGTTAAACTTTCATGTTAATTTATTTTTATCCATGATGCGGGGTATTTTCGTCTGGATACGTGTCCACTTGCCAACACTCCACGTCAGGCTGCTTCAGTCCCTGCTGGATCCTTAAGCAGCTTTTGAGTTCGGAACCTGCACTCAACACTACACGTAAACTAAGCCGGTGCCTTCCCAGCGAAGGCATTCTGACGCTCAAGTCAGATGGGTCGGAATGTGAGATCTTGTTGTGCAAGACAACAAGTCGAAATAATAGGTCGAAATCAAACATATCGAACAAACAAGTCGAAATAAAGGTCTTCAAATAGATCGAAATGAAGACTTCAAAACAACTCGAAATGCCCTCAAGATAACTCGAAGAAGAGCTATTCTGAATAACTAGAGATGAAGACAAAGCAACTCGAATCCGACTTATATTGCTCGAAATGAATGCTTGAAATATGAAAAACGTACCTGAAAATGAGGTATGGGCCTCCCTTATATACTATTAAGAGTCTTTATTCGGCTAGAAGTCTACTCCAAGTAGAACTATGCTTCAAAATAACTCGAAATAGAGTTATATTGGAATAGCTCGAAATGGTTGCCCAAATAAGTCGAAATGGGCCTCAAATAGCTCGAAATGGGCCTCAAACAACTCAAATTGGGCATGAAGTAGCTCGAAATGGGCCTGGCTGGGCCTGCTTTTGAGTTTTGCCTTAAATTGTAATTTTGCATTAAAAAATAATGGTGCTGACGTGGTATAATATGTCCCAAAATATGCTCGTGGTACTGTATCGAATATTATAACGTGGCAGTACCAAAATATGGTACATCAATCCATCTCATTTTTTTCTTTTATTTTATTCTGTAATGTTTCTAAGTTTTCTCTTGGTTTCTTTTGGAAATCCACGGGAAAACAACCGATGTTTCTTTTTTATCTTTATATAAAGAAAAAAGTTATTATTCTTGTCGATATTCCTGATAAGAACGCATATAGAATTCAAATTGACCAAGATTAACCACTTATGTCAGTATAATAATGATCGAAATATATTATTAATCCATACCAATTAAAAATGTAGAAGGTATTTTTTGCTATTTTAAGTTTTACAAAGGAGTATTTACTAATAAAAATTAAGCAACAGCTTAGCAATTAAAAATAACAGAGTTTTTTTTATTGTTTAATTTCTTGAGTGGCTCCATTGCATCAAGGCAAACTTGAATAAAAAAACTGGTGACCCAAAGTGGGATTGTAACACCACTTTGATTTTACCATATACCCAAGCAAGTAAAGATTATGAACATTAGCAAACTCGAACTTACTATTCATTTTACAAATGTACAAATTTACATCAAAATCGTATACACTTTAGACCACCTTTTTCTTGTTGGATTCACTTACTCTCTCAAGAGTGACAGGAGCTGCTGGTATGCTAAACCACCAGTCTCTTAATCTTCTGGACCATCTCTCAGTGCTGGCTTTTCTGAGAGGTGAATATCTTGTAAATGTTTCCACAAAAGCCAGTAGCATTGTATATCTGAAGGGTACAAGAGCCAGAACCAAACCCATCACCAAAATTGCGACGGCTAATCTCTCCGTAGCCTGAATGTTCCACACGAACACAATTATGAGTATAATACTCAATCTATTATACGATGTCCAACGACATGTTGTATCTTACAGAACACATAACCGACAAACAACAACCGCTTGAAGCCTTGGATGTTTTCATATAAACCACTGATGAAATAAGTATGATAAGTCCAATAAAGGCTAAATCAATTGTGCAAATAGGATAAGATGCATCACAATCTATTCAACAAGTAGGCATAACTGGTTACCTAGTTAATTCTCTGAAATAGAAACGTGAAAAACTTGATGACGCTAAATACTTACATCGTTTCACAAGTTACACAAATAACCAATCTAAATTAATATAACTACCAGCAAAGATTAAGTCATATTTTTGCAAAAACCATGACGAAGATAATAGCGTGAAGAGAGAAGAAAAATGATTAGAAAAATAATTTAGAGGCGAAATTTCTAAATAGATTATTCACAAATTAAATTCATTTCAATTCATTAAGACTTTTATGGCAATTTGAGCCAAATCAGAATTCCATTTTCTCATCAATTCCAGTCAAATTGGGGAGGGGGGGGGGGGGGGGGTATATTTTCATAATTTTTAAAACCTGTCAGAATGTTAAATAATTTGATCAAACTTGAAGGGACACCAAAATTCATCTTAAAAGAAATCTGTCTATATATAAAGTGTAAACCAGTCATGTTGCAAGTTTCAGAGTCTTTGAGTGATCGCTGACGAATGTTTAATGACATTTTTATACCCTTAGCTCCTCATCAGCAACAATATTGTGAGCTAGTCAGTAATAAAACCTTAACTGCTGGAAATAAAAAATACGGAAGAAAAAGAAGAAAAAGTATGAAATAATACCTGTGGAAAAATGGACAGGAGTAAGGCACGACATTTGAGAAGAACAATGTTCCCGTCCTGGATTAGCTCTTCACCTTGCGAAATTGCATTTTGAACGGCCAAAAGCTGCTCCATTGTTGTCATTGCGGGTGGCGCTATTACCTTCAGTTCATCAATGGGTCTTCCTTGGTAACAGCAACGGTTAAGCAACATAAAGATTGCCGAAAAGAAGAATATTGCTGCAAACACGTACGCGGTCCATCCTCTGTAAAATTGAAATTAGCAAGTATTTTAATCGACAACTCTCCTTCAAAAAATGCATCCCACTTGCATAAAGTGACAAAGTAAAATGAAAATCCAGGAACCCTTTGTTGACTGCAACGTTTTAGGACTTGCATTATTCTTTTTGTTCCAATGAATATTGCAAGAGACTCATCCATTAAGTTTAATACTTCAAAATCAACTCTTCTTCTCTGTTGGGGTGCATAACAATTGCTACAACGGAGTGGTATTTCTACGATTTACACCAGCATATTTCTCCCAAATTACTATTCATAAACAATATCATCCCAACAACCAACATGAGAATATTTGTTCTCATGTCTTAAGTTATAACAGAAAGCATGTTTTGTCACTGAACTTGGCCATATATACTCTCTACCTGCATGAAGTGCAACAATCTCAACATGATTTGAAAAAGTGGTGACAAGTGTCTTTTCTGTAAATGCCAAGAAATGGCAAGACCTCCACATATACCCACTATGAGATCTAAGTGTATATGGATGTCAAATGGGACAGTTAACGTAACCAATAAACTCTTGTTTTGCATTTTGATATAAAATGGACCAAAATCAACCATTCTTGGAGAGTGGAACATATGTTTAATCTCTATCTAGTGTCTCTCTGTGGAGATGGATTAAATCATACCAAAAATCTACAGGCTATATTAGATTAAGAAATTAGTATATTTGCTTTGCTATATGAAAAACTACTCAGGCCAACTTGAGAGGGAGCTCACACAACTTTACTTTACTTTTTTTTTTTTTCACTTTCCCTTTCATGGTTTTTATCCCACCAAGTTTCTCAAAATAAGGATTTAACGAGGAGCTACTGAATGTGTCTACAAGATTAATGTACTCTTTTTTCTTCACTATAGTTTTTGACTGGCGGACCTGACATGAGTTTGGAATTTTAGATAGCCAAAGTGAGAGTGACATGAAATGAGGACAAGCGGACAAATGCCATCGAGTTGGATGTCATACTAGTGTGATTTATGAGTAGTGATTTGGGAGAAATATACTGGCAAGTCACCTATAGTTACCACCACTTCGCCAAATTGTAAGACCCCAACAAATAGAAAAGTAAAGATAAACATTTGTAATTATAATTCTATTCACTACGGGAAAGTCTATTTGCAACGTCCTTCTAACTTTCACGGAAAGACATCAGGTATCTTTGTAGTAAAAAGTAAGAGGTATGGGAGCACATAATAGATGGCAATATTTGCAGAATCATTCATGTACATGATCATTGAAAAAGGAAACTGGCACATGAAGAGATGTACACACCTGAAGATTATATAGGTGCAAACCAAACAAAATACCAGGGATTTTAATGGATCTTCCCAATAGAGCAGGGAAAAAAGCCAATTCCCAAACTCTGTCACGGGAGACAGCAATTCCTGCATATATAATAATACATAATTAGAGTTAAAAACCACCAAAGTTTAAAGCAAGACATGGCGAATCAACTGGGAAGAACAACAATTAAAATTAGCTCCCCATTCTATTTCGAATAAAATCATGTTGGAGCTAAAGCAATTTATGTACCAACTCAAATAAAACTGCAGCCGAAAAGGTGAAGCCAGATCTTTTAGGATATCACAGCTCTAATTTAAATTTTAAACGCTGTGAGAAACTTCAAAATCCCATTCGGGAAATTAAGTGAGAGAATGAATTCTTAGATAAAATCACGGGATACCTTCATCACAGCCAAATTGGTATCAACGCCATTAACTTTAACTCCATCCACTGTAGCTTGTGCAAGCGCTACATTCTCATAGCTACTTTCAGCTTCTTTAACTACATTCTCTAAAGGAGTCGTTTCCCCAACAGAAAGTTCACCGACAACCAACCCACTCTCATTTGCCATGCTAGAATTGGTCCATGAGACAAATCCCAAAGTAGGAACAAGTGCTAAAGCGGAAATAGAGTACATCCCGCTTCCAGGTTTTACGACATTTTTTCTATCCAACTCCCTCACGTTCAACCCACTTGCAATATTTTCAAGAATCAGGTCCCCACGTGGAAGCCGATCACAAACGTTGAACATCAGTAGAGCCTCACAGCACACAGGATCCGTGGTACTCATTTCTTTGAGGGCTTGTACGCGAAGAATTCCAAATATAGCTTTTAAAAGCACTTCATCTCGTGCAGCACCCGTGATCCGGAACTTTAGCATAAATCTATGAGCATATAGAACTTCACGAATAATGGCTAACCAATAGTCACGTCGTGTATGGCCTTTAAGCTCTGGAAACTCCAGGACAACAGGTTCGGATCTACATTAGAAGTCCTAAAATATCTTTATGCTTTCCAGAATATTTGCAGAAGAAAAATAAGCGCTATGTAGACTGTCTATAAAAGATGGAGTATGTGCAAAAGAAGTCTTACAATGAAATTGAGTTATAAAAGACAGCCTTATCAAAAAGTCTGGTACCCCATGGCCCGGTTAGCTCTGGTTTAACAACTTGCTGTAAATCATCAGCCAAACTATACACTTTTGCTTTATCATAAGAAACAACTCGAAGAGCTTCAAAGTAAAGAGCGTGGTCAGTCAGAACCAAACGACCTGCAAGTGCAAACATATTCCCAACTCATGTCAGAGAAAGCAAAATCTCTGGGTAATTTTTTCATATCCCAAATATGAACTTATTTTGCAAGACTTACCAGGCCATGTGGAAATACCTACATGTTCAAGGACTGGCTGAGTTGTGACAGTTCCATCCATTTCCAGGATTTTCTCCCCTCTATTCGATCGTATTGATGAAAGGAGAGATGATTCGGATAGGGACTGCAACTTCCGTATAGCCCTGTGAAAAAGTTAAATGCAAAGCTTAAATTGATCAGAAATCAATCTTTATGATAAGAATTGTGCACTTGACTTGGAAAAAACTCTTGGTTTCTGCACATAAACAAACTTCTTTCCCCACTTAAAAAAATCATTCAAATTTCTATATTGTAGCATAGCCTACTCAATACTAATGATAGGATTACGACTTACCCACGTAACGGAGCACACACATGAGGGGGGGTATGTTAATCGTCTCAGATCATTCAAGGAAGAGCCTGAGCCACATCATATATACAGAATCCCCCTCTTTAATACCTTTTAAGGGGATAAATAAGTTCAAATTGCTACATGATATGAGAGTCTTCCCAAATTAATATGGGTTTCGACCTACCCATGTGATGGGACCCAAGTTCGTATCGGCTCACACAAAGAGGGGGCCTGTTGAGAATTGTCCAACATGGCTTGGGAAGAAGGTTGGTGTTTCGGTATGTAAACAAAATTTCCTCTCCACTTAATCGTGCCTTTTCAGGGGTTCTCAGTTTCTATAACCACTTCCCATGTAGTTCAGAAGCGAACTACAGAAAGATAACCATATGTATCTGAGAAGATGAGGAAAAGGACTCGGAACAAGTACTATTATGATTTTAGTTTGCTCATTCTCAATGAAATGAAAAGTTATGTGACTTAGATATTGAGAGATGACACGCACGGCTGCAAAATTAACACAAGGTACGATGAGGACTTTTGAAAGTATGCTCAGAAGACAATATGAAATAAAGGTAGCGGTTATAGGCAAGGATATACTTGTCAGTTGAACAGTGGTGTCCTTCAGTGTAAACTACTATAAATGTACTGCAACAAGACCCATCAGCTTCTCTAACTGGCTAAATCTTTGTTAATGTATCGATAAAAATTTCATATTTAAATTCGAGGTCGTAGCGTATAATGACATTATTTATATAAAGCTTATGTCTTGAAAAAGCCAAAAAGACACGGGATTTGCATACATATTCCAATAAAAATATATAATTTTACAGAGATGACATGGCGGTAGCATTACCTCTCCAATTGAATAAGGTACTTATCATAGACAGAGAAATGAAGTCGGCTATTGTTTGAAGCTGCAAGCGCCTCAAATAGCTTCCCGCTAACCACCACGTTGGCAATAATAGGAACTGCAGGAGCAATCCGAGAAAAAGCCTCAATACCGACTGTGATGTCTTCCTCCATCTGCTATAAACATGAGTAACGAAAAGTACTATCAGCTTAAAAGAAAAAAAATTCCTATGCAAACTAATTTCCCATACTTTATATGTTATTTATCTCTGCTAGGGATTCATATTCCCATACTTTATATGTTATTTATCTCTGCTAGGGATTCATAGATTGTGAGAGTTAGATAAGCTATATAATGAACTTGATAGTTATAGGCAACACTGCGATCAGTGATGTTGAACATACGAGAGGAAATAGTTGGCTTGTGGCTGTAGGAAACTCCCAAGCAACCATCATGTCAAATGTAAGACGTCGAAATTTGTGTTCATCCAGGTAGCCTTTTATCTGAGTTGACCATCCAAGAGCCTTGAAGCAACAGTATTCCAAAAAGTTTCGTGCAAAGTTCGATCTATGCTTTAAATGGTCAGAAGCCTCTGAATCAAAGTTTTCACGTAGTTGGCGCATGGAAAGCCCAAGGATTCTGCATGGGTTTATAATTGACAAATAATTAGTCTAGTCACCGTATAGGGCATGCACGCTAAAACAAACTGTTAATTTTCTCTTAATTTGGCTTGAATTTTTTTAATAGGCTTCTGTTACTGCAGGAATCTCGATTAACTGAATCTCTTTATTATCGGTGGTTAATGAGTTTACAAAACAAAGCATGGAGGTTCCACAAACACACACATGCAACAAAGAAAGAGAGAAAAATGTGTTATTTTGCACCATTAATGTTGTGGCTAGAGATTATGATGGAATTTTGAGGTCATACTGTGTTTCAATTCAGTACTTAACCGGAACAATACCAGTAAAAGTAGATAGATCATAGAATTACCATAACACAAACTCTGAGCAACCCCCCCCCCCCCCCCCCCCCCCGGTAAATAATATTCTCGATAAGTTGACACAGATACATCAAATTTCTAAACAAAATAGACCTGATAACATTTTTTTTGTCACGAACATAGTGACAACAATCTTAAAGATGCTAAAACAGAATACAACAATAAAAGTAGTTAGAGAATATAAATTATCATAAAATGTGTGTCCTATTATTTACTTGAAGATATAGAGCCACACCAATGAGAAGAAAGAGGTCCTAGGTTCCCCAACCCCCCTCCATGTGCTAAGTTTCAAATAAAGCACATCACCAACATGTGAGAGCATAAAGAAATATACTGAATATTAATTGTCTCTCCTTTCTACTAGCTTAAAGCTTTTACATTCAATAGCATACAGCAAAGATTGACATACAACAACAGATAATAGACAACTCATGCATGAAGACAAGTAAAGCAAGCCCTCTAGATCGAAGAAAAAAAACTAGAAACTGAACGCCTATTCACAACTGTGGTAACACAAATCCAACAAAAGAAATGCAACAAAACCATCCCCTTCACAAAAATTGACAGCAACATAACATAAATAGAGCAGAAAACTGACTTGGAGCATCGACGGACCACTACATTAGCTGTAGGAGAGAGCTCTAGCATCCAATTCTCCCCAGCAGATGGAGACCTTTCCATTTCCTCAATCTCTTCCTCGTAGGCACTCCTTCGTTTTGTCAACCATTTAAATGATCCATCTTTCACCAAACCCTCCAGCATACTTCGGGTTCTGCTCACCATAGCCATTTCTACAGACCGAAAAGCCTAACACAACCAATAAAAGAAGTCATCTTTTTTCTACACAAAAAATAAAAATTGGGATCATACTCTATTATCATATTTCATTGAACAATACCCAAAAAGGGAATTAACCGTAGCTAGGCACTTTACATACTAATAAAAGAACTTGACATAGCAATCAATTCACCATGATAAAGAAAGTTTGAAATATGTAATCAAAAGCTAATTGGATCAGAAATTAACCAATAAAAACAATATAAAATCTCACCTGGCAAATTTATCACCGAAGATGGTAACTTGTCATGAATTTATTAACACATGTAAAATGAAATTTGGCAGACATACATAGTTAGTGAAGAAGAAGAAGAAGTTTTAAGAAATTGATGATTATCCGAATAAGATAAAGATCATCATTTCTTTCTTTCTTTCTTAAGCTGGTTGAAAAAGAATCATTAATAGTTCCTTGAGTTGTTGTAGGTTTTTATTTTTCTTTGTTAAAAATTCTGTTGGATAAGAACAGAACTGGGTTGGGTTTTTAATAAATCTCACTACTTTTCTTTTTATTTATTATTATTAATAAATCACAGCATCACGACGCGGTGCAAAAAGGTTATAAAAATAAAATAAAATAAAAATGGTGGGGTCGCCTTCTCAACCAAAACTCGAGCTTTCGTGAAGGGTACTGACAATGCCCCACCAATTTGCCCAACGCCAGATACATTTAAGTGCTGTGCTATATACCAATATTATACTTTATGAAATGTAAAAAAAAAGGAAGGTTGTCTATCCTATATAAAATTTATAGGGAATACACTTTTTGGTCCATTGGTCAAACTTTCTTATATTTTAAGGGTGTTTAGCCGAAAATAAGTTCTTTTCGCACATTGCAACCCGAAGAAAACAGAAATTAAAGAAAATTTCAACCTTATAATTACAAATCTAGTAAAATATACCCTAAAATGTAACAGGGTGCACTCTCAAAGTTGAAAAGTGCAAAATTATCATTGTAACAATATTTTTAAATAACTATGATTTATTTATCTTTGATTTATTCGCTGACATTATTAAATAAAAGTCTTTAAATGAGTATTTTATTTGTAACATCAAATATTTTGAAACAATATAATTTAATTTTAGTACATTACATTGAAATTATTTCTAGAAGAAAAATTACAACTGCTTCAAGTCCGAAATGTCATTTTTAATAATTAGCATTTTTTATTTGTTTATGACTTTTCAGTTATTTATAATTTTAAAAATGATTTTTGAGCACACTTTAAAAGTGAAAATGAACATAAATGAAAGAACCACAAGAAATGTCTTAAAAAGCACTTTAAATATTAAAAAAAAAAGTGAGAATACAAGAAATACCCTCCACATAATGAACTAAATTACTCAATGGCAAACAAACGTAATTTTAGGGTACAATTTGCTAAAATCGGCCATTTTCAGGGTGCAATCTGCTAAATTTGTAATTATGAGTCGCAATGTACCAAAATGGCTTATTTTCAAGGTGCAACATGCTAAACACCCTATTTTTAATTGTAACCAATATAGTTGAATTGCACTTTAGTACTTAGAAATTTTGGAAAATCTTAAATGACTTTAATAGTATTATAAATTCTTATAT
The DNA here is from genome assembly GCA_946800315.1 of Misopates orontium. Taxonomy (NCBI): domain Eukaryota; kingdom Viridiplantae; phylum Streptophyta; class Magnoliopsida; order Lamiales; family Plantaginaceae; genus Misopates; species Misopates orontium. Next base: position 28,341,804 of record OX326948.1, on the reverse strand, counting down.
TTTAGTATTAAGTTTGTCACTTTAGTCCCTAAGTTTTAAAAGAATTTCAATAATGTCAAGATTATATAAATGTTCATTTCATTCCAAACGAAACTTGCATGCTGACTTGTGTGCAACCGAATTATAGTTTCTATAAAATTAAAAGTTGAAAAACACGGCCACACGTGAAGATTCCGGCGAAAAATTGGGCGGCGGACTGAAATCGAGTAAAAACTTAACATAAAGGACCAAATCGGTAAAGCTAAAATTAACGGACCAAAAACGGAATGGGGTAAACTTAACGGACCAAAAGTGAGATTTTCCCGTGATTAGCATTTAACATCCTAAAAAGAGTGTCATCTTGGCACTTTATACCCATAAAATACTATTATAACACAATATATCATGAAACTGTTATTTTCTTGGTAATTAACGTACATCATCAAATAACTTATATATACTAGATATAGTATATCTTTAGGTCACGTTTGGTTTACAAAATTACCAATTGGGTGATTAACTAGTCCTGATTACACGTTACACGTGTACACAATTTCATATTTTAGAGTTGGTATGAGAAGTTTATTATGTGTCTGAGTACATGTATTGACTATTGAAATTGGTTTGCCAATTATGATTGAGCATAAGCATCCAAATACCGAAAATATCTTTAAATGTGCACTTGAAATTACATTAGCCCCCACACAAAAATCCCCAAACATGCCCACGCATCCCTAAAAATCTGCATGCGAAGAAATTCCTCTACCACAGCGATTTTCCCATCCCTAATCTAACTAAAAAACCCACAAGCCCATATATACATCGTTAATGGGAGTAACATAGCACAAAAAAAAATCAAATCTTGATTAGCAAAAAATGAGCGAGAGTAGTATTGTTGCTGAGAAGAAAGGCTCTGGTAACTCGTGATTTTGGACAGAAGGAATACTTTGTTCAGGGTGTAAAAGTGATAAAAAAATCTGTGCAAATCATTCTAGACGGAAGGACATAATCATTAGCATTATCAGTAGAAAGCTGAAAAGGATATATGTGCTCGTAAAACTGAACATTTCTGGAAATGAACACTTTCTTTGTAACAAAATTCAATAGTAAATAGCCCTTTGTACCCTGAGGATATCCAATAAACACAGATTTAACTGTTCTCGGGTCAAATTTCTACTTGTGAGCAACATTGGTAGAAGCATAGGCTAAACAACCAAAACTTTCAACAAGAATAGTCAGGAGGCTTTCGAAATAAAACTTCATAAGGACATTTATTTTGCAAGACTTTAGAAGGCAATCTATTTATGATAAAAGCAGATGTAGCAACATAGTTGCTCGAATATTGAATAGGAATGCTAGACTGGAACTTAAGATATCTTGCTACTTGCGAGAGATGTTGGTATTTGCGCTCAACAAGACCGTTATGCTGAGGTGTCTCCACGCATGATGTTCGATGTATGATGCCAAGAGAATGATAAAAATCTTTTAAAAGAAATTCAATTCCATTATGAGACCCGAGTACTTTAATTTTAGTAGAAAACTGAGTAAGAACAAGATTGTAGAACTTTGTTAAATAAAACTTGACTTCAGATCTCTTTTTTAACAAATAAACCCAAGTCCATCTGCTGTAAACATCAACCAATGTAATAAATAACCTATATCCTTCATGAGAAACAACTGAAAAAAGGGCCCCATACAACAACATGCAAAAGCTCAAAAATAGAATGAGTAATAGTGGTACTAATAGGAAAAGGTAACTTCTTTTGTTTAGAAAAATGACAAGTATGACAAAAGATGTTCTTATTACAAGAGAAATCAAGAATCTAAATATAGCAGCAAGCTTCTCACTAGCGGGGTGACCAAGTCTAACATGCCACAATGCATCATTATTTTTCACAGAATTACAAGCAAAGAGTCATGAGTTACAAGAGTAGAGAGAGTATGTGAAGTTAACAAGTATAAGCTGCCATGTAAGCTAACAGAACCAATCATCCTCTTCATGACTGGGTCCTACAAAATACAAGAAGAGCCAGAAAGGACCAATCATAACTAAGTTGAAGTTAATAACTTAGAGACAAACAAAAAATTATGCTTAAATGAAGAAACATAAAGCACATTATGCATAGTTATATTAGGAAATAGCTGAGCAGTTCCCTTGGGACTAGCATTAGTTTTGCTGTTAATAGGTAAATGTATCACTGTTTGAATTTCAGTAGGTGATGACGCCGTGATTTTTTGGAAGTGTCCTACGGGCGTCACCGATGCCTGTTCGAACGACAATCCTGACCCGGACTGGCACTTGACTCGGCATGCTCGGGGAGCGTTGGGCGCTCGTTGAAGGGATTCCAGTAGTTCTTCTGTGGGCTTGGGCGTTGGGCGTTTATTCTTCATATCCGACTATTTTTTCCTGCCTACTCGCTCCTAATTGCTGCCTATTCTTGATCCTCACAGCTGTAGCACTTCCGCTCTCTCTAGCTCCCGCTGCTCTGCTCCACTTTCACCTGCCTGCTCTCCCCTTTCTTTATGGTGATCCCTTCTCCCCTTTTATAGGGTACGGTGAGGGTCTATAGGTCTTTTGCTAGGGATCACGTGTCGGCATGCATGTTGAGTTGAGACCCTAGAGTACTTTAGTGATTTTGTAGGATAGGGCACATGGTGTCTGCATGCGACCCCCGGTGTATGTGGTGCTCTATTCGCATCGTATTACTCCTCGTATCCTTGCCTGGATATTTGGGGAAGAGGGTGGTGGATGTCTGTGCGTGCGATAACGCATCTGAGTAGTGGATAATGATGTAGGATCTTAGCTTAGTAGGGGGCATTGATTGGCCAGGTGGATTAGTGATTCCCTTGCTTAATTGCTGAGGAATGTACCTGCACATGTAAAATACGACCCCCCTCGTTCATGTAACGAGGGGTTGAGGCAAATATACTTGCATGGTGTAAGTCGCTTACCTGCTTACCTGTGAGGCCCCAAAATCTAAAGTCTTATTGAAGTTCAAAAATCGATATGTGATTTCAAACCTCAATAATACCGTAGAGGGTCCCACTGAACGGAATCGAATAAAGCCAAACAAACTTATTTATTGCAACGGAAAAATTTCAAAGAAACAATAGTAGTTAATTATTACAAACCTCAAATCTTAAGACATAATTATTCAAACACACAAGCAAACGATATTTCGGACATATTTTGGTTTGAGAGACCAAATATGCTTATTTAAAATCCATAAGGCTTTAAATAAAATCGCAGTAATCCAAAGATAGTCGATCTAGCCAGGTAATATCACTCTTGTTCTGAGAATGGACAGAAAAATAAGAGAGATGTAAGTCTTAGAGGACTTAGTGAGATTTTTAACAATAATGACAGCTTTATTTCAACGAAAATCTATTCAGGTTATCAGTAAGGTATTAGAACGAAAAGAACCAATAACAACATGATTAATATGGAATAATGAACTTGTGCAATTACTTATAACATATCCAACCATAACACCGAAAATTTAACCGTATACCTCCCTACGAGGAGTGACCTCGTAACAGAACAGAAGACATGCTCGAGTACATGCCAGTCTAACACGCGGGTTACAGCCAACCCTTGACTGTAAGCGGCGCTTAGACAGAATGGGTATTAATTTAAATTACTAACCGACAACCCGTGTTGCCCAGCAGTAAATTATCTCAATCCCTGGGCCCAACTTCCCAAAGGCGTCCCAATGGGTGAAACAGAAATATCAGATGAGCTAGTAAGCCGGATAAAATCCGTTGCTCGTTTTTGAGCTACATAGGCCGAACATAGTTCGTTGCTCGTTGCAAAGTTCAAGAATTAATTATTTAATCTCAGATTTGTTAATACATTTTCATAAGAATGTGATAATGGATTAAGAATAGGTTTAGTTTAACAGTATTTTAGCAAGTGAATTATGAAATGAGATAACAGGTGTGAAACGAGAAACGCGATAAAGGTTGATCATGATTGGAAATAAATAATCACGATTGTTCTGTCCAAAAATCTCAGGGCCAAATGCCAAAAGGGCTGGAATAAACCATATGAATCTCACCTCCTTCTAATCCTTGGTTTTCTGGCAAAAGTCGACCGTCTCCTAAATAAATTTAAAGGTGTTAACAATCTTTCAAATAATGAATATTTATTTTTTTCTCTAAATTATCTTTAAGATAATTAACTAATTCTTACATTGTCACCATAATTCACTAACCAAGCAAATGTTTTCATGAAGATATGGAATTAACATATAAGTATCACTTTTGTCATATAACATGTTATAATTGTTATCATAAATTATAAATTAGTGTTCGTAAGATTAATATAATCATAAAAGTCACAAGGTTATTAAAATCATCAAAATAAATCATTGTACAACTTAAGTATAATATAAGAATCAAGTTATATGACTAGATCATTAAGTGACTAAAGTAACTTATAGGAAACTAAAGTAAGCAAGAAAGTAAATATGAAAATGTGCTACATAAACTATTAATATGTTATTAAATTCAAAACAGAAACTAACACAAGATTAAAATTAACAAAAATGACTTTTAACATTCCTTAGGATGTTAGGAACACGTATGTCTCATCAAATTGATATTTATCATCCGGATTTTAGTATTAATTTAAGAAACAAAATGAATGCGCACAGTTAGGGCTGAAAGCTGTAGCAGTCCGAGAGTTACCTTAAATCGAACGTCTAGAACTGGTTAAAATATGAAATTGATTGAGGGGTTTTGTTAAAGACACGATCAAGAGTCTCTGTTCCAAAATCCAGCTCAAAAGATGAAGGTTTGATATTTATTTTGGGGCTTGCAAGTTTCGGGTTGAAACTGTAATTTCTGCGCAGTTTCGGGACTAGGGATTTTTCTCGGAAATTTTGAACTGGACAATTTCTGAAAATATTTTTCTTAGCTAGAAGACTGAGAGAGGAAGATTTTTTGTGAAGAGAGTGAAGAGAGATTCAGACGTTTGAGGTGTGAGAAAAATTGTTGAAGGAAGCCCTCCTTTTATAGGTGAAAATGGGAGACAATGAATTAAATTGAGTCCCTACCCAAATGTTATTTTATTTTAACTTGACCACCCCTATTTATGATGAATTTTCCAGAAATCTTACCCCTTATCTTTGATTTGAATTTTATAATATTAAACATAAGAAATATCTACTATTATTGAATGAATGAAGACAAAGCAAGAAATTACTTTTACCTTATTCTACTTTTAACTATTATAAGATATAAATATCTAGGAGTAAATGTGAAGATTTACCATTATAAAGGTATTTTTGGATATTTAAAAATTATAAAGGACCATTTTAAAAGTTTTAAGGACTCAATTGATCTAAAAGAAAATACTTGGGGTCAATTATAAGATTTCTAAAAGTTGAAGGACTAAATTGAAATATACTCAAATACCATTTTGAGTTACCAAATAAAAATATTTTTAGGGGTGTTACAATCCCCCCTCCTTAAAGGAATCTGGTCCCCAGATTTCTAACCTGTATTGTTAAAGAGGTACGGGTAATGCTTCTGCATATCTTGTTCAGGTTCCCAAGTAGCTTCTTCAATTTGATGGTTTTTCCATAGGACTTTCACAATCGGAATCTTTCGATTTCTAAGTTCTTGAAACTTCCTATCAAGAATCTTGACTGGTTTTTCCATGTAGGATAAATCACTCTCAAGTTCAATAGTATCGGAAGTGATGATATGCGACTCGTCAGGATAGTACTTCTTCAATTGAGATACGTGGAACACATCGTGGATTCCTGTTATGTTTGGAGGAAGTATTAGCCGATAAACCAAATTTCCAATCCTTTGTGAGATCTCAAAAGGTCCAACATAGCGTGGATTTAGTTTTCCACCTTTGCCAATTCTTTTGAACCCTTTTCGAGGTGATACTTTGAGGAAAACTCTATCTCCAACCTCGAACTCGAGATCTCTCCTTCGCTTGTCGGCATAGCTCTTTTGTCGATCTTGAGATGCCTTGATGCGTTGTTTTATTTTCTGGACCTTTTCTATAGCATCCTGAATAATTTCATGTCTCAACGCTCGATCAATTCCATCAGACAAGTTTCGACGTTCTTCCAAGTCCCAATGAATGGGTGACCTACATTTTCTGCCATACAGGGCTTCATAGGGAGCCATTTGAATAGAGGCCTGATAACTGTTGTTGTAGGCAAATTCTACCAAAGGTAAATGTTTATCCCAAGATCCTCCGAAATCAAGTACACATGCCCTTAACATATCTTCAAGGAAACAAATTGTGCGTTCCGACTGTCCATCTGTTTGAGGATGAGATGCGGTACTAAACTTTAGTTTAGTTCCAAGGCTTTCTTGTAACTGTTTCCACAGTCTTGACGTAAACTTGGGGTCCCTATCAGATACAATGCTTATTGGGATCCCATGCAATCTGATAATCTCCTTTTTATAGAGCTCGGCCAAAGTTTCAACTTTATAGTGGTTACCGACGGGTAAGAAATGAGCTGATTTTGTGAGTCTATCTACAATAACCCAAATACTATCGTATCCACCTCTAACCGTTGGAAGACCAGTTACAAAGTCCATGGTGATTTGCTCCCACTTCCAATCGGGTATGGGAAGGGGTTGCAATTTTCCAGCAGGGTGTTGATGCTCCGCTTTTACGAGTTGACATGTCATGCATCTTTGTACAAAATCAGCAATATCTCGTTTCAATCCATTCCACCAAAAGTATCTCTTTATGTCTTGATACATTTTAGTGCCTCCCGGATGAATCGTGTACCTTGACTTGTGAGCTTCTTCTAGAAGTTCAGCTCGTAGTCTCTGCGGTATACATATGCGATTTTTATACATCAATAACCCCATCGAACCAATGTGAAAATTGGGGTTTTTCTTTGATTCTATCAAAGACTTTTGTTTCTGAGTTTCTTCATTTTCTTGTTGAGCTTTCAAAATTTCTTTTTGAAACTCGGACTGAATTGTTAATCCTGCCAAGCGTGCTTGTGATTGAATCTCAATATATTCTTTTCCCACCCTTAAGTGGTCTAATTTAGCTTTTCTGCTCAAAGCATCTGCCACTACATTTGCTTTTCCAGGATGATAAAGAATAGAGCAATCATAATCTTCAAGAAACTCCATCCATCGTCGTTGGCGCATATTCAATTCCTTTTGGGTGAATATGTATTTCAAACTTTTATGGTCTGTATAGACTTCAAAAGTTGTTCCATACAAATAGTGTCTCCATTTTGCTAATGCAAACACAATTGCTCCCAATTCCAAATCATGCGTGGGGTAGTTTTTCTCACTTGGCTTCAACTTTCTTGACGCGTATGCAATGACCTTCCCATTTTGCATTAAAACACATCCTAAACCTTCCGTTGATGCGTCTGTATAAATTACAAACCCTTTTGATCCTTCCGGCAGTGCTAGGACTGGTGCAGAGGTCAATCTCCTTTTCAATTCCTGAAAACTTGCCTCGCACTTCTCGTCCCATCGAAAAGGTTGATTAATTTGGGTTAGTCGTGTGAGAGGTGTAGCCAACTTGGAGAAATCCTTGACAAATCTGCGATAATAACCTGCTAACCCTAGAAAGCTACGGACTTCCGTAACATTTTCAGGTTGTTTCCAATTGGTTATTGATTCGATTTTTGAAGGATCGACTTCTACCCCCTTTTTGGAAATCACATGACCCAAGAACGTTACTCGTTCCAACCAAAATTCGCATTTACTGAATTTTGCATAAAGCTTGTTATCTTTTAAAACTTGCAAAACCACTCTTAAATGCTGTGCATGATCCTCCTTGGTTTTTGAGAATACCAAAATATCGTCAATAAAGATCACCACAAATTTATCTAAATATGGTCGAAAAATTCTATGCATCATGTCCATAAAAGCTGCAGGGGCATTCGTAAGTCCAAAGGGCATTACGACAAACTCAAAGTGACCATATCTAGAATTGAATGCAGTCTTGGGTATGTCCTCCTCTCGAATTTTCAGTTGGTAATATCCTTGCCTCAAGTCTAACTTTGAATAGACTTGTGATCCTTGTAACAAATCGAACAACTCATCGATATGAGGCAAAGGATATTTGTTTTTAATGGTAACACTATTCAAACCACGGTAGTCAATACACAGTCTTAGTGTTCCATCTTTCTTTTTCACAAACAAAACTGGTGCACCCCATGGTGATGTGCTGGGTCGTATGAATCCTCGTTCCAATAAATCCTGCAACTGGATTTTTAGTTCTTTTAATTCCGCAGGAGCCATACGATGTGGTGTTTTCGAGATTGGTGTGGTGTTCTGTAGCAGTTCTATCACAAACTCTATCTCTCGATCTGGGGGGAGAGATTCTAATTCCTCAGGAAACACTTCTGGATATTCTTTGACCACTGGTACTTCTTCAAACTTATCTTTATCCTTGGGTTTATTGATTAGATAAGCTATGAATCCACATGCTCCATCTCGAATGAATTTTCTAGCTTCAACAAGCGAGATGGTGGTGCATAAAACCGGCTTGGGCTTACTTCCCAATGTAACTGTTTTACCAAGCTTTATTTCTTTGGTAAAACAATTTAACTCAGCTTGGTATTTGTATAACCAATCCATTCCTAGGATTACATCATACCCATGCATTGGAAATTGTATTAGATCTATGGGGTATTCAACTCCATCTATCATGATCGGGCAGGCTTTGTACACAACATCAGTTACTAAACTATTTCCTACTGGAGTGCTTACCTCAATTTCATAAGGTAAGCATTCATTTGGAATAGATAAGTTTTTAGCAAAAGATGAGGCAATAAAGGAATGAGTAGCTCCAGGGTCATATAAAACTTTCCTAATTTGATCAAGTATCAGAATGTTACCTTCAACTACTGCGTTTGGGTTTGCATCATTTTCCCTTGCTTCAAGAGCGTATGCCCGAGCTTGGATCTTAGGTTTCCCTATTTGCGCTGAAGTAGTTTGTGCTGAAGCTGATCTCTTTGGACAATTTCTGAGAAGATGTTGGTCTCTACCGCATGCCATACATTTTCCAAGCTTTCTGTAACATGTAGTTTCATTGTGGTTCATTTTTCCACAAAATCCACAAGGTCCTGTGCCTGCTGCTTTTGCTTGTATCGAAGGAACTTGAGATGTTGAATTGACAGCTTTTGTCTGGTTGGTCCGAGGGTATTTGTTCCCATGAGAAGGTTTTCCTCCACCTGGAGATTTTCCATCCGATGGTCTGTTTCTTTTCACCCTTTCTTCGATTTTCAGAAGTTCTTTCATTTCCGCTTCCACACGGAGTGCTTTCTCCACCGCCGCCTCATATGTGGTTAGATCAATAGAGATTACAGCCCAACGAATGTCTAATTTCAGCCCTTCGATAAACTTTCGCACTTTTCGTTCTTCATCTTCCAAATTGTGGGGCGCGTATTGGATCAAACGAGTGAATTTAGACTCGTATTCTGAGACTGACATAGATCATTGGATTAATTCCAGAAATTCTTTCTCTCGACGAATTCGCACCACCTGGGGAATATACTTACTGTAAAATTCCTTGACAAAGTTATCCCAGGTTCGTGGAGTCCCATCATTTTTCCATCGTTGGTCCAATATACGCCACCAGTGACGTGCAACATCCTCAAGGCGGAACGCAGCAAAGTTGACCTTCTTTTCTTCAGTGTAATTGGTGACACTGAAGATTTTTTCCATTTCTTCAACCCAAGATTCCGCCTTGCGGTCATCAGGTTCTCCCAAGAATTTAGGAGGTTGGAGGCGAAGGAACCTCTCAAAGAGTTGATCCTCTGCATGTGTAATCGACCTCTCAGCATTTGCTTGAGCAAATTGCATAAGTTGACTATGCATTAAAGCATATATGGGAGGAACAGTTTGGCTGTTATCGATATGAGTTGGTGTTCCCGTTGTTTGACCATTATTGACGTTGTCAGGGTCAGAAAATTCGTCATTGCTGTTTTGGGGTGTTGGATTCCCCGCTACGTCCATTTGGTTCCTTCTGATGGGTGTAGTCATTCTACATAAATTTCAATACTTTCAATAACAAGAAAATTGTGCACACATAATAAGATGAGACATATAAAAGAATGAACCAAGTAAACAGTAACATTACTTATTAATAAATATATATATACACATACATAATTTATTTTTATAATAATACAATCACTCGAACATTTATTTTCACAATACAATCACACCAGAGTTTCTAGGCACACATAACAATTTATTCATCACACAAGCATAATCAAGTAGTTATAGCTTCGCACAACACAAATATTCAGGTATTTTTTTTTTAATCAATGCATGATACTTAATCATATATTCCCGTCAGGCTGCTCCAGTATCCAAATGTCAGGGTCTTCTTCGGGGTCTTCTTCGGGGTCTTCCTCGGGGTCTTCTTCGGGATCTTCTTCCTCCTCAATCGGGATATTCCCCGTGCCTACATCCTGCGGCTCTACATTATTTGGACCTTCAGCTCCCGATGGTACGGCATTAACGGGGTTCGTAGGGGGTTCTGGCGGAAGGTAGGACTCTAACCCTTCTAGATACATCTCTTCGGCATGTTTCATTATGTCTTGGATGAAATCCAATTGTTGACTCAATTTATTGTGTATGCCTATGCCTGTAGCCAATGGTACTGCGCCTAACATGTTTCGAATGTCGAACAAATTGTCTCCAACCACTGCTAATTGATTTTGAAAGAATTGGTTTATGGTTTTTAAATGTTGGATGAATTTATTTTTTTCCAGTTCAAGTTGAGATGTAAGAGCATGAATTTCGCCTAGCCGTTTAATCTCTCGTCTCAAACTGCGGTTCTCGCTACTTAACACATGATTTTGGAATGAAACCTCTATATGTTTCTGATCAAGACTAGATAATGCGTGATTAATTGCATCTCTTTCATGCATAACTCGATCACGATCCTCTTCTAATTTTCTGACGGCTGAGTCTGGGTAATGGCCATTAAGACCTGGTCCGGGAAGGTAATATATGAGTGAGGGTTGGTCCTTGCGTACAACTAAAGGCTCGGGGTTTCCGTTAGAAGCCATCTGCGACCAGACACTTTAAAATAAGTAAACTCAAAATTGTAAACAATATATACATTTTTATTTTTGAAAACCGATTTTTATCTTTATAACATTAATTCCAGAAATATTAACCTGGCTCTGATACCATACTGTGAGGTCCCAAAATCTAAAGTCTTATTGAAGTCCAAAAATCAATATGTGATTTCAAACCTCAATAATACCGTAGAGGTCCCACTGAACGGAATCGAATAAAGCCAAACAAACTTATTTATTGCAGCGGAAAAATTTCAAAGTTACAATAGTAGTTAATTATTACAAACCTCAAATCTTAAGACATAATTATTCAAACACACAATCAAACGATATTTCGGACATATTTTGGTTTGAGAGACCAAATATGCTTATTTAAAATCCATAAGGCTTTAAATAAAATCGCAGTAATCCAAAGATAGTCGATCTAGCCAGGTAATATCACTCTTGTTCTGAGAATGGACAGAAAAATAAGAGAGATGTAAGTCTTAGAGGACTTAGTGAGATTTTTAACAATAATGACAGATTTATTTCAACGAAAATCTATTCAGGTTATCAGTAAGGTATTAGAACGAAAATAACCAATAACAACATGATTAATATGGAATAATGAACTTGTGCAATTACTTATAACATATCCAACCATAACACCGAAAATTTAACCGTATACCTCCCTACGAGGAGTGACCTCGTAACAGAACAGAAGACATGCTCGAGTACATGCCAGTCTAACACGCGGGTTACAGCCAACTCCTGACTGTAAGCGGCGCTTAGACAGAATGGGGTATTAATTTAAATTACTAACCGACAACCCGTGTTGCCCAGCAGTAAATTATCTCAATCCCTGGGCCCAACTTCCCAAAGGCGTCCCAATGGGTGAAACAGAAATATCAGATGAGCTAGTAAGCCGGATAAAATCCGTTGCTCGTTTTTGAGCTACATAGGCCGAACATAGTTCGTTGCTCGTTGCACAGTTCAAGAATTAATTATTTAATCTCAGATTTGTTAATACATTTTCATAAGAATGTGATAATGGATTAAGAATAGGTTTAGTTTAACAGTATTTTAGCAAGTGAATTATGAAATGAGATAACAGGTGTGAAACGAGAAACGTGATAAAGGTTGATCATGATTGGAAATAAATAATCACGATTGTTCTGTCCAAAAATCTCAGGGCCAAATGCCAAAAGGGCTGGAATAAACCATATGAATCTCACCTCCTTGTAATCCTTGGTTTTCTGGCAAAAGTCGACCGTCTCCTAAATAAATTTAAAGGTGTTAACAATCTTTCAAATAATAAATATTTATTTTTTTCTCTAAATTATCTTTAAGATAATTAACTAATTCTTACATTGTCACCATAATTCACTAACCAAGCAAATGTTTTCATGAAGATATGGAATTAACATATAAGTATCACTTTTGTCATATAACATGTTATAATTGTTATCATAAATTATAAATTAGTGTTCGTAAGATTAATATAATCATAAAAGTCACAAGGTTATTAAAATCATCAAAATAAATCATTGTACAACTTAAGTATAATATAAGAATCAAGTTATATGACTAGATCATTAAGTGACTAAAGTAACTTATAGGAAACTAAAGTAAGCAAGAAAGTAAATATGAAAATGTGCTACATAAACTATTAATATGTTATTAAATTCAAAACAGAAACTAACACAAGATTAAAATTAACAAAAATGACTTTTAACAATCCTTAGGATGTTAGGAACACGTATGTATCATCAAATTGATATTTATCATCCGGATTTTAGTATTAATTTAAGAAACAAAATGAATGCGCACAGTTAGGGCTGAAAGCTGTAGCAGTCCGAGAGTTACCTTAAATCGAACGTCTAGAACTGGTTAAAATATGAAATTGATTGAGGGGTTTTGTTAAAGACACGATCAAGAGTCTCTGTTCCAAAATTCAGCTCAAAAGATGAAGGTTTGATATTTATTTTGGGGCTTGCAAGTTTCGGGTTGAAACTGTAATTTCTGCGCAGTTTCGGGACTAGGGATTTTTCTCGGAAATTTTGAACTGGACAATTTCTGAAAATATTTTTCTTAGCTAGAAGACTGAGAGAGGAAGATTTTTTGTGAAGAGAGTGAAGAGAGATTCAGAGGTTTGAGGTGTGAGAAAAATTGTTGAAGGAAGCCCTCCTTTTATAGGTGAAAATGGGAGACAAGGAATTAAATTGAGTCCCTACCCAAATGTTATTTTATTTTAACTTGACCACCCCTATTTATGATGAATTTTCCAGAAATCTTACCCCTTATCTTTGATTTGAATTTTATAATATTAAACATAAGAAATATCTACTATTATTGAATGAATGAAAACAAAGCAAGAAATTACTTTTACCTTATTCTACTTTTAACTATTATAAGATATAAATATCTAGGAGTAAATGTGAAGATTTACCATTATAAAGGTATTTTTGGATATTTAAAGATTATAAAGGACCATTTTGAAATTTTTAAGGACTCAATTGATCTAAAAGAAAATACTTGGGGTCAATTATAAGATTTCTAAAAGTTGAAGGACTAAATTGAAATATACTCAAATACCATTTTGAGTTACCAAATAAAAATATTTTTAGGGGTGTTACATTACCTCTGTCGCGTCGGGGTTCGAGAGAACGAGGGGGTCGTGGGGGAGATTAGGGTCAGGAGATCAGGCCACATAGACGGGTACGAACCCTAGGGGAGTATGCGTCATATAAGTACCCCCCAGTCTCTACTGTAGTTCGTAGAACGTGGCAGAGAGTAATCATTTAGGGGCCTGTGGTCGTGCGTCTCTCCCACACCCTTATTTCTCGGGATCCTGTCAGCTTCTAAGTACAAATGGAGGTTAAGTGTTCTCCTGGTAGGGTAGAAGCTCTGGCTTTTGAAAGGGCTGCTTTGCTGGTTGAGTGAGAAACAACTCCTTAATATGCTTTTCGGGAAGCAGAAACTTCCTAACTATATTATGAAACCCAAACAGAAAAGATAGCAGAAAGAGCACTAGGAGTGACTGCGGCGCGTTGAGGCACTTCTTCGACGGTCCCCATATGCCCTCCCCGCTTTTTCCTTAGGCGCATGTCTCAGCATTACAAAATGACGGTTTTGCTCGTTATAGGAATTGACCAAACATATTCAATAAAGTGGATATTAATCGAGCTTGGGAATGCGAAATAGCCCCATATTCTCTGACAAGTCTTTTTCAGGACTTGCATTCTTTCCTACGCTTCATACCTCCCCTTTCTGCTTAAGGCCTCTACAAGAAGTTGATCAAGCGCTTTCATCCTCTTTTCTCTGTCCCCCTACTTCCTTGGTTGGCGGGAACTGAAAAGCCCCTTACGTTCTCCCTCTCATACAATCCCTCTTTCTTGATGAAATTTCAAGTCAAATTCTTTATATGGTAGAGCGTAAGAGTCTTTGTGGAATGCTTTACGCTGGAAGTACTTATCAGTTTTGTGCTGGCGCGAAGATTGGTTGGGAATATAGACTGCCTCTTTGCCCATCAATTTATACCTCTCTTGCAGTGATTTTAAGGTTTCACAAATCATCTGGTTTCTTCTGCACTTATCTCTTCTTCCTTCTTTCTAGCCAAATTATCGCCTTTCCTCCGCTCTCACTATGTCTTCCTCTGATGTTGCCAGAATAGCAGGCTCTGATTTGTCTCCTCCCCCTTCACCGCCTAGATCTGCTCTTCCTTCTCCTTCTCTTACTCGACGCCAGAAGCATTTGGCTGTGGCCGGAGGTTCATTAAAGGTTGGAGAAAGCGCGGGTTAGATGCCCAAAAATTAGGTCGCGGGTGTGGAAGGTTTGCCGGCGGTCTCCCACAAGCGGTGGTGGACCATCAATTAGCCAAGTATAATGTGGCGGCGGATGATGTGGTGGTTCTGATTCTGGAGGAATCGCAGAGGGCAAACAACCCCCCTGACGGGTGTTTGATGGTGTATCTTCCGCAAATTGAGCCTAGGTGGAGGAAGTTCATGCCACCCTTCTTCAGAGATGTTACCAATGCCTGCGGACTATGCCTTAGCCAGTGGACTCCCAATGCTTTTGCCATCATGGTGGACTTCGAGTTCGTGTGTCGAAGTCAGGGGCTTCTTTGCTCGGTGGAGCGTTTCTTGGCTTTGTACGAGGTGAAAATGAGTATAGCCCATGCTTCTACCTTACCCCTCGCGGTACTAGCCCGAAGGTACTAATAGAGGCTACCTCTTCTTATGGGAGTTGGAAATTCGATTTCTTCTTCGTGAAGCCCAAGGTTGGTGGCTGCGACGCGTGGGGGTGAAGAACTCATGGTCCGCTGCTGTCTCTATGGCGAATTCTTCTTGTTACGAAGGCATTTGTCTCGAGATGAAGAAAGATGGCTACTTCCTTTGGAAGTACAACGTGGAAAAGCTGGCAAAAGCTTCTAGTCTGTTCCAGCTCTGCGGTGTTCAGAGGCGAGACCTCTCTCCTCATTTTCTTGATTAAGAAAGATTTTGAATTTTGTAAGTTTCATAATTGCTTACCCCGGGTAATCTCTTCCTTTCTTCTTTGTTTCATTGACTTATTCTTCTTGGCTTTTCAGGTGCTCTGGTGGCTTCTTTCGAAGATACAACTCCTGACAGAACTACCTCGAAGGCGTCAAAAGAGAGCAAGCAGCTCTGCAGTAAGATACAGTCGTCTTAATTGGCTACTCCTGCTCCTAGTGAGGACCCAGTATTAGCCCCTCATTCTTGTATCGAGACCTTCCCAGAGGTAAGTTCGGGCTTGGAGGCCTTCAGGGATTTTCGAAGCTTGGCGAAAGGTAATCTTGAGTCGTTTCAAGCCCTTTTTCCCTCTTTATCTGCCGGTGCTCTGTGTGTTCTCTGTTGCATTCGAGGTCACTTCCTCTGACCTTTGATATGAGCCTTCTACCTATTCCTCCTTTGAGCCACGAGGTGGCTGCAATCTCTTGCTCTTCTCCTCTAAGCACACCACTCACTTTACTTGTCTTTGAATCTCACCCTTCCAGAGGCAAGGCTGTGACTTCCTCCCCTGGTGGTGGTAAAGGGACTGAAAATGCATCCGGTTTTCTTTCTTTCATAGTTTAACTCCCGAAAACTTTTGTTGATAAAGTATAGCCATTCTTCGGAGGATCGGGTAGCTGAGTTGGAGTCGTCTTCGTAAGAGGCTCCCAGCTCTATTTTGGAGGAGTTGAGCGAGCTAAGGCTTAGCCACTCCAATTTATTTATAGAGCTGCAGGTAGGGGTTTGCGCGGGACGGGTTTGGGACGGGATAGGGACCAAATGATAGGTATATAGTTAGCTCGGGTATTGTAAATCAATACCCTAACCCTATCCCGAAATCATCGGGTACCCGAGATCGGATACCCTACTGGGATAGGGTCGGGATTTTGGGTAATTTCTGTACTTCCAAAATAAATAAATCAAAGCAATATGTAATTTATTTTCTATATTCTGTAAGCCCCAACTAAAACATATTGCTCTAATTTAATGTATGGTGCTTACTGATTCACATATTTTATCAAAGCACCATGAATGAGAAGGCAGGTTATGCCTTTTCGTTTTATCATGCCTTTTAGTTTCCATATTCTATAAGCACCATGTTGCTTTGACAAAATATGTGAATCTGCAAAAATCATAACCTGCCCTGCTCATTCATTCAAAAGAACATGTAAACATTGTTGTCGAAAACAAGAAAAGAATATTCAACATTCATACTCATGTATAGTCATTGACTGTTGGTGCTATTAATATAGTCACAATTCATATACTTAAAAGTTAATACCCATAGTAGTGATGTCAAAGTACAGTTTCAAAAATCAAATTCATAAACCATAGTGATGCTTCAATCCATGACTAAACTGTAGTCAGTCTAACAAAGGTACAAGAAAAAAACATGTTCATGCATAATAAAAAGCAAAGCAACAACAACTATGAACTTGTTCATCCATAATAAAAGCAAAGCAACAATAGCTAGAAACTTGTTTCATTCACAAAAACTCCTTACTTCCAAGCTTCCCAAAAGCTGTTTAACAAAGTATACAATAAAGCAAGTTAGCAATATCATCTAAAATGAGTTTGAGATAGAAAAATAAAAGCTGAAAATGTTAACAATGTACCTCAAATGTCCATTTGTACTAGTACTTGGACCAATAGTAAGATTTGAGAATTCTGAAACCAAAAGTTAAGATTATAAAGACAAAAATATTAACCAATAAACAGAAGAAAATCTAAAGAAAAGTATCACTCTCAAGTGTATCAGAATCATTAACGCTTTCTTCAATGTTTATTGAACTTATAGGTCCCCGAAGCCAATCCTGAGTACATATAAGGGCTTGAACAGTTTTAGGCAACAATGAACTCCTAAAAGCATCAAGAACACGCCCCATGTACTAAAGGCAGCCTCAGATGCAACAGTAGATACCGGTACAACCAATGTATCTCAAGCTAATTTCGATAGAACTAAAAACCTATGAGCATTCACTTTCCACCACCCTAGAAGGTCAAAGCTATTGACATCCACAACCTCCACTTCCTCTGTCAGGTATCTATCCAGCTCTGACTTTTCTGATACTACTTCTGCACTCTAAAACTTCTTAAACTCATCAAACAGAGTTGGTGCCTGTGTTATTCCAGATTCTAGGATAGAGTGTGTAACTGCAGATGAAGAATATGAAGATGACATAATCACAGAGTTGTATGTGTCTTCATATCTTCTTTTGTAATCATTAAACATAACAACTATGCCTTCTCTAACCCCTCTTTTCATTTTTCTCACTCTTTTCAACATCATATATCCTATCAAATGAATATTCTAAGAACTTCAGTTTGTTATGGGGATCAAGAATCACACCATAGTATATTACCTTGTTCGTTTTCTCAATCGATCCCCAATACTTGTCAAACTTTTCCTTCATTTTCATTGCTATTCGCTTCAATTCTAAATCATTACTCTCCAACCATTCCTTCAAAAGAAAATCAATAGAACTTATTTCATGAAACACAATATTACATGTCATGTATGATGAACCTGAAATTTTCTTGGTAAGCTCGTAGAAATGGCCAAGAAATTTTAACAGCAATTTAGCCCTCTCCCAATGATGATGAGAAGGAACGCCGACAAATGGAGCCTTGTCTAAATCCTTTCTGAAGTTATCATCAATCATTTCAAAAGAAAAAAAGGCCTTCTGTAGGCTTGTTGCAGCCTCCAACATTGAGTAGGTGGAGTTCCACCTAGTAGGAACGTCAAGACAAAGTAATTTACCTGACCCGCCTATTTCAAAATTTGCACAATTGGTAAATGTTTGGAACCGAGATGCAGAGCTTGTAATGTACCTAACAACACCTGTAATGCAATTAATAACAAAATTTTCATATTTCCCCTCCAATCCATCTTGAACCACAAGATTAGCTATATGCTCAATACACCTCATGTGCACATGTTCGTTATTCAGTAAGCTTTTCTTCCATATATCCATTTTCTTTCTTAAGTAAGACACAGCTACGTCATTTGAAGAAGCATTATCGACAGTTATAGTAAATATATTCTCAATCCCCTAACGAATGCATATATCAATGGCTATCCCTATCTCCTAGCCTTTATGGCTAGTAATAGGACAAAAATTCAAAATATTTTTCTGTAGTTTCCATTCGTTATCAATAAAATGCACAGTGAGAGACATATACTTTATCTTTTGCATTGAGGTCCATGTATCTGTGGTTATACAAACCCTCTGAGATGATTGTTTCAAGAAAGATTTGTTTTTAGCTTTTTTCTATATAGATCTGAAAAATCTGTTTTGCTATAGTCTTTCGTGAAGGAATATTAAATTGAGGGCAAAGGATGGATAGAAAGTGATTAAACCCCAAATTTTCAACGCGTTTAAATGGGAGCTCATCAACAATGATCATGTAACAGAGTGCTTTTATAACCTTTGCATGATCAAACTTCCGCAAAGATGTATGCCCTTCGTTATAATCAAAATTCCCCAACAAAGACTTTTGCATGGTTATACGCATTTGTTCTGTTGGCACTTCACAAGGTGCTTTATACATGTTTTGTAATGGTTTCTAATACCATTTGTTCCCTGCTTCATAGGGCCAGCTTTGATTTCAATTTTGGAGTAATTACACGTATCTTTTCTTTAGGACAATCAAACTTATCATAGTGAACCCAATACCCTGACCAAGCCTCTAAAGCCTTCCTCTTCCAGAATCAAGATTTTGACTCTTACCACCACCTAAGTCACCTGCAGTAGCCTCATGGGTGGAATCACTAACCTCTATAGCGGTGAGAACACTTGGAGCTGGAGCCTCAGGTAGATTTGTTGTTGTTTGAACATGGGAACTTGACTCCATGACTACTCCTGACATCTGAAATTTGTCACCATGAGAAAAAAATTTGACAAAGTAAAACAAAGTAAAACACACTAAAGATTGAAACAAAAAGCATACTACACATTAATACATTATGCATATAACTTATACATTTTATGGTAAAATAACTAGAACATAACTAACTGATCATACATTTGAAGATTTAAATAGCTTATAAACCATTCAAAAAAAATTTAAATCCAACCCCAGTATAGTTCGAACTTAAATTTTACACAGTCTACATCCAAAAGCAATGAGTTTACACAAAAAAAAGAAAATGTAAGCTTACAATTTAACCTTGAAGAAGTCAAACTCCAACATACATTCATAAAAATCATAGATCTATGATAAAATACTATATGTAAGACAATGACTCCCTAATCTCACCAAGATTATACTAGAATGGTAAATAGTTGAACCCAATGTGGAATTTAAAAGAAAAAGGGGGAGACTCCAGTAGTTGAAATCCATCAAGTACTCAATGCAACATTTCATCAAACACTTTTGTTTAAAAACTACATTATACTAGTATAAAATGCATAACACTAGCTACCCATGATCAACAACTCAAGAGAGCAGCAACTGGAGCAATGTAATAAAATGCAAAAATCAAACAGAAACTTCAGCAAAACAAAGGAATTAGAAATACAAAAAAACTGTTGATCTAATACACGGATAAAATATATTGGGTGGGAGAAAAGGGATATCAAGCAAAAATAACTAAATAATTCAATATCTTACTTGAAATCGGCGACTAACAACGGCTTTTGAGTAAGAAAATCCCCAAATCGCAAACTCTATGTGTGTGTGTGTGTGTGTGTTTTCGTGGAATTAGTAGAAGAATTTCTTCTTTTATAGGTAGAGGAAATGACTCTACTCGGTAATTGTGTGCCACCGTTGCAATTTAGGGCTGGGATTTGAGAAGATTAATTTTCTTATGTTAAGGACAGAATATTGGGAAAATGGATTCTTGAGTGCCATAGAAATTGTTGATTTTAGGGAAAGAAAATTGCGAAGATTGGATTCTGGGCGCCAAACGTGAATAGAAACGGCGGCAAACTGATCAGTGATCATGCCGGTTATCCGTGCGGGAACGGATTTAGATCTATCGTTCCCGTATCCTGTCTCGGAATATTGAATTTCCCGTAGGTTATGATTCGCGATTACCCTAACCCGCGAATCCCGACCCTATCGGGTTTTCTCCCAAACAGGTCGGATCGGATTGGAAATACCCGAATCTGATGCCCACTCCTAGCAGCAAGAGGCTCAGGTAGCTCTTGAAGCCCGTGTCAAGAGATGTCGAGGGTACGCTGTTCGCTTGGTCCAGTAGCGAGACCAAGCTTTGGAGCGTCTTCGCGTGGCCGAGGGGCAGCTGGATGAATCTGCTGCTGACACTGTGGTGTTGAAGGAGACCTTGGAGAAGACGTCTCGGCTGAGGCAAGAGGCAAAGGAAGGGTACGCGGGGGCGGTTAAGACCGTGGAGACCCTCCTAGGATTGTTGACGAGCCAGGCTAGTGTGACCAAGAGCGTAGCTTAGCAGACAGAGAAAGTTGGTGAGGAGTGGCGAACGCAAATTGTCAAAGTTTTGAGGGCGGACGCATATCAGCGTATAATGAGATACATCGGTTCTCCTCTTCACCATTGCTATTTCAAGAAGGTCTTCATCTACTTCATTATGTTCTGCATCAATCGGGCAGTGAAGTTGATAGTGGACAAGCGGTTGACAGTGCCACGCCCTGACTTGTCTGTCCTTCGGCCCAAGGATATTGAGATCCCAAGGAATCTCCTCCAGGTTCTCCGCCCAGCTCTCCCAAATTACGAGCTCTTTTCACGGCTTGTAATGCTAATATTCCTCCTCCGCAGGTTTTTATCCCCAAACCTAGGGACTTGGTGGCCCATAACCGCTTGCCCAACACTCGGGCTCAGAGGAGACAATGGCGGCACAAATCATGTCCGGAGGTCCTCTCATTACCGGTCCTGGACACCTTATGACTCGTGCATCAGGTTCTCGAGCTCCAAAAGCAATGGAGACGGCTATGCGGGTCTTGGCAGTGACTCCCGAAGTAAGACTCGTGGCTTCCGAAGTCCCCCGCCCCTGAGCCTGGGGTGGAAGCGCAACAACCTTCTCCTTTAGATCTCGATGAGCGCCGAAGAGTTGTGAGAGAGGGAAAGCGCCTGTTATGAGGAGCGAATTCCCCTTCCTCTTTACTTTTCCCTCTTGTACCTTTACTTTTATCATACTTTTATCATTCAATAAAGAAATTATTAGTACCTTGCAGCTGTTGCTACTTCTGATGGGTATATTTTTCACTCTTGAATCTCTAGTTGAAAACTTTTCTTGCGACTCTGTCAGCCTTTTCCCATATGTGCTCAATTTTCTAATCTAGCATAATTTTGAGGGTACGATTTCGTGGTCCACAGGGAATATTTCACCCCTCGTCAGCACTCCCACGGGAAGTTGTTTCGTCCCGTGAGATGATGTCTGTGTGGCTCAAAGGTTTGTGGGGACACCTCGTAGAGCACTTGACTCGATTCCACTCGGCTGTACGAACTCGAGGGTACGACGTTGTGGTCCACAGGGAATATTTAACCCCTCGTCGGCGTGTTTCGACAAGGATCATTGGTCGGTTCTTTGGAAGGACGTCTGTGAGCGCTACTAGAGAGGCACAACCTTCGGCGAGCAGTTGGATCGATCCCTCTCTGTACACAACTCGAGGGTACGAGATCGTAGTCCACAGGGAATATTTCACCCCTCGTCAGCACTCCCGCAGGGTAGTTGTTTCGTCCCGTGGGATGATGCTTGTGTGGCTCAAAAGTTTGTGGAGACTCCTCGTAGAGCAGTTGACTCGGTTCAACTCGGCTGTACTAGCTTGAGGATACGAATTGTGGTTTACAAGGAATATTTCACCCCTCGTTAGCGTGTTGAAGTTTGGGAATTTCACTCAATCAAAAGAAACTTAAGAGTTAAGAGACTTGTGAGTTTTAAAAAAATGTAATGTGTACATATTTTTGTGTTATAACTTTTATAATTATATAGGTCGACACCTAGGATGCACGGACACTTGAAAAACTTACAAAATGCAGTATCGGATACGATACACGCCGGATACTCGGCAGATACGTATCGGATATTCTACATGACATATCCATTTATTTTTTATTTTTAAAAATTAGGATACGCGTATCGGTAATTTATGGGCGGTTTGTTAACTTTAAAAATTAGATGGGGTTATTTTGCAACATCAAGTAACTATGACTTAATTTTGTAAATATCTCTCAAGTTAAAGGATAAATAATGCTACGGGTTCTTCAAATGAAAGAACTAACATACCGAGAAAAAATAAATGGGAGCTTCTATTTCGTTGAGAAAAATAAAAGAGGGATGAGATAGTTGAATAACGAAGAAGTTATCATGATGTTATTAGAGTTTGCATTGAATAGTGACTTATTTTTGTTATATAACTCTTTAGTGTTGGTGTAATTTCTTAATTTACATTTTGGTACTTGGAGTTTAGATGGATTATGGATCTTCTCATTTTCGCATGCATAATTTCTAGGTGTTTGAAATTGAATATGTAGATATATTTGTTTCTAAGTGAACTCAAATTATTATTGACAATAATTTTATTATTATGTTGTTATATTAATTGAATTATTTGTATAAAATATTCTACGTATCCTGTAATTTTTAAAAAAATTGTGTCCCCGTGTCTGTATCGTGTCGTTTACGTATCTCGTATCCGTATCCGTGCAACCTTGGCCGACACTAAAATAAACGAGAAGGATATTATTACATATATGTGTATGTTAGTATTAGGGTGGGCACGGGTGGGGAACCCGTCATATTCGGGAAATAATTGTGGGTACCCGCATGTTCGGGAATGAAAAACAATTCCCTTTCCCGAACCCGATTTTGTCGGGTACCCGCAATAGGGTACCCAATCCGAGACGGGTACCCGACGTTGCTGGTTTAGGGTACCCGATTCTTTTTTTATTTAATTTTCCGAAATAGTTTTTACACTTTTGACATTTCTTTTCTCAATTTTCAAACTCAAACTCCCATCCCTTTTCAAACTCAAACTCCCATCCCTTTTCAGATAGTAAGGGGGAGACATTGAGTTCTTTTGTTTTCAAATTGAAAAAGTGAGCAATGAGCTCACTACCCTATATTTCTTTCTTTTTGTTTTCAAAATTATTGTCATATTTTTCATTTATCATACCAATTGTCATCCCTTGCAACCAATTAAAATAAGTACACATTTGCACATCTTGAATTAATTGGGATCAAATATCTTCCTAAATATATGATAAATCAAGCATTACAATAATTATGATTAACTGCGTGAGTTGTGAGTTGTGAGTTGTTTAGACTAAAATTGAAAAGAAAAGAATTACTTCATGTACATAATAAGTTGGGGTATTGGTTAGATAAAAAAAATTAAAGTTTAACGGAATTTGGGGGGTACCCTATCGCGTTTGGGAAATGAAAGGTAACTAACAGAACCCATTCCTGATCCCGCCTTAAAATCCGCTGGTAATGAGAGTTTGGGTACCGGTACCCGATTTTTCCCTACCCTATCGGGAATACCCTATAGGGTCGGGATCGGGAATGGGTACCCGCACCCGTTGCCCACCCCTATGTCAGTATGCGCATATATATGTTTGGCACACATAGATATTTACGCACATATACATATATACATATATATAGATATATACATATATACATATATATATATATATACATATATATATATATATATATGTATGTATATATATATATGTATATTTATATATATATATATACATATATATATAAATATACATATATATATATATACATACATATATATATATATATATATATATATATATATATATATATATATATATATATATATATATATATAGAGAGAGAGAGAGAGAGAGAGAGAGAGAGAAATAATTGATTAAACAATAATGAAAAACCAAGAGCTATATACACAAGCACGAGCTTATAAACAAGCACAACACTACTCACACGTACATTGAATTAATTAAGAAACATGGATTGGAAATAATCAGCACAATTACATCATGATGCACACTGATGAAGTACTATATTTTGTGCTTAGACTTAGGAGACGGATCAAGCTATTTTTATTTATCCTCGTCCTAGTGCTGACCAAATTTAAGGTCCATGTAAGAACTTCTTACCAAGAAGAATAGCAGGGCAGCAGCTCTCTAGAATATCGAACTCTTTTACAAGGTAAGTGACTGAGCTAATTCATAAAAAGTTTATTCAACAAGGCTTGAGTAGAATGTAGAAAATAAACTATTTGAACAATTATGGGCTTTAAAGGTTTAATCGTAAAAAATAAAAGTTGGCATAGGTCATTTTTTCAAGAAATCAGCTTTCTCCTTATTAAGAGATGATCAACTAAATCTGAAAGTGAAAAAAAAAAAGTTGCTAATCTTTGACTTCATTATTTGCCATTAAAGCGATACAATGGGAATATATGGACAAGGAAAAAAAGAGTTAATAGGATGTATATAAGAAAGACTCAACATATATATACTTGCTGAAATCTTTATAATCATTTGAAGAATAACAAATAATCTGGAAATAATTTTTATTTAGTTTGTGATTGTCATGTTTGTATTTCTATGTACACAATTTTCTGCCATTAAAACAAGAAAAAAAAAACGCAGTCATTATTCGAGAAAAAAACAACTATTTTAAGTTAGGTACTTGCGAAATCATCAAAGGAAACATAATTTCATTCAAAGGTATCTATGGATTGTTCTTCATGTCTACTACTTTAATGGCAGAATAATGAAGTAAGCAAAGAAATCGTTCAACTAATTAGAATCATTCATTATGATATTAACATAATTAATTAACTCAAATGCTAATATTAAGGAAATGAGATGTCTGAGTCTTACTTTTGTGTGACACTAATGTGAGACATAAAAGTGAAATAGAAGATACGGAGCACAACCTACTTATGCCTCTTAATTTTTTTCCTTTTATGTGTGTGCTAGATATAGAATTTGTCGAATAATAATGCTCATAATTCTTTTTCCTTATTTTGTGATTGCATTAAATATGAGACTCTTGTGATATTTGAAGTAATATATGCCCATTAATTGTTTGAGTAAAACACTTTAAACCCTCCAACCTATAGGGTGTTTCACAATGTGCCCCCTAAACTATAAAAAAGAGCAAATAGCTCCCCAACCTATTGAAATATGTGCAACATTCCCCTGAGACCAAATCTAACGGATAAAAGTGCAGATGCGTGTTCAAAATAAATGGTGGATCAACGACTCAGGGGGCATTTCGCACATCTTTCAATAGGTTGGGGGGTTATATGCTCTTTTTTGTAATTTAGGGGCACATTGTGAAACTCCCCATAGGTTGCGGGTTTAATGTGTTTGACCGTGATTGTTTTTCTGTTTCAGTGATCTAGAGCACCCTAACATAAGACATTGTAAGAAACTGTACGATATGTATGCGGATGTATATGGTAATAACATATATATATATATATATATATATATATATATATATAAAATAATGAATACCTCATCGATATATAAGGTTATATATGGTTATAGATCCCCTAGATTCCCTCATTGGTTGGAGAGGACGATATTTACGACCTCAATTTTAAAAACCCAATAACATATGTCCCAATCAAAAGAAACTTAAGAGACTTAAGAGTTTGAAAAAGGCAATATGTAAATATTTTTGTGTTGTAACTTTTATAACTATATAGCTCGACATCTAAAATAAACAAGAAGGATATTATTACATATGCTCGTATGTCAATATGTGCATATATATATATATATATATATATATATATATATATATATATATATATATATGTATCTACAACTATATAGAGAATAATTGATTAGACAATTAGTTATTGATCTATATACACAACCACGACGTATAAAAAGAAGCACAACACTACTGATCACATGTATATTCAATTAATTTAGAAACATAGTTTTTGATTTATTGATATTAACCAGAACAATTACATCATGATGCACACAAACAATTGTGCGTAGATTTAGGAGACGGAGCAAGCTATTTTTATTTATTCTCATCCTAGCCCTCGCCAATTTAAGGTCCATGTAAGAACTTCTTTCCAAGAAGAGTAGGAGGGCAGCAGTCCTCTGGATCGAACTCTTTTTGGCAACACCACGGAAGTAAAATCCGGTGAGTATCTGGTCGTGATAAGGCCATGCCAACCATCACCAGAAGCACCACCAACACCATTTTCACGATATAATCTTTTCCTACCGCAGCCATTGATTAAATTGAATCGTATTTTTCTATTTGTACTTGTACATGAAACATATGAGCCTAAATGGGTCCTTTTATAACAGTCAAAAGATGTGAAGGATATAGAAGGTGGAAACGTTCAAGGCATTAGATGATATTGGTCTTGGCTGTAAATAGAAAATACTTAGGTATACCAACTATACGATAAATTTTGTTGTCAAAATTGATTTATTCATTATATTTGCAACTAGTTAATTCACACACACACACACAAAAACACACACACACACACACACACACACACACACACACACACACACACACACACATATATATATATATATATATATATATATATATATAAACAAGGGTGGACTCATGAATTTTGTTTAAGGGGCGAAATAAAGTTGAAGAATTTTTTTCACTAATATAAGTTATTTATGTAATAATTATTTTAATTTATTGCAGAAGTTATAGTACAAAATGAAAATATAATTGTCTTGGAAAAGTTCCATAATTGTCTCTAATCATAAGTTTTAGTAAGGTAATTGATCTTGTTGTTCCAATTATACCATTTTTACTATATTGGAAAATTAGTCATTTGAATTGTTTGTTTTATTATCTACATTTATTCCTAGTTTTTTTCCCCGGTTTTCCATGTTATGTTGAAGCATTTGTTTAATGTGGCATGTTAGAAGTAATTTTAGTGATTTTAGGGCCTTTGTGTAATTTTAGGAATCTTTAGTAAATTTTAAATTTTTAGTAATTTTACGATTTTTTAGAAAATTAAGGATTTTTAGTAATTATGGGGTGTTAGTAGTTTAAGTAATGTCAAGGATTTTCACCAATGTCAATTAAATCAAATATTTTTAAGGCAATTATAGTAATTTTGTTGTATTTAGTAAATTTATGTATTTATAGTAATTTTGGGAGTTTTACGTAATCTATGTAATTTTAGGGATTTTTTTTTAATTATTTTACAAATTTCTAGTAATTTAAATGAACCTTCCATAATTCTAGAGAATTTCTCTAATTTTAAGAACATTAAATAGCATAATGAGATTCAGTAGTATGATATTAGGAACCTTTGTCAAGTTCTAGTAATTTCTCTATTTTGAATTTTTAATAATTTTAGGGAGGGATTCTAGATTTGAAATACTATAATTTTAGGGACATTAAGCAATTTGTGGTAACAACATTAGGGAGTTTTTGGAGTTTCTAAAAATTACTTTAGGGATATTGAGTAATAGTATCTAATTGAAAGAGTTTAAGTAATTTTTAGTAATTTTTGTGACTTCTTTTGAAATTTTAATGAATAGTACGAATTTTTAGCGAAACGTTTAGGAACTTATAATAATGTAGGGGCTTTTAGCAATTTTAGGAACTTTTTTGAATTTCTAAATATATTTAGGGACTCTTAGTAGTTTTAAGTTATTTTTTAGGACTTTTTGTAATTTTATGAATTTTTGATAAGCTTAAGGATTTTTAGTAATATCTGGTATTTTTCATTAATATTAACAATTTTGAGTTCACCCCCTCTCCAATACACTACTAACTGAGTAAACTTCACGCCCTCTTGCTACCTTACCATCTATATCTTAACTCAGGAATTTCTATGTTATTTTTTAAGAAATCTACATGTACATCAACCATTTCATCATCATGATCTATTCTTTGTTTTTTTTTAATCACCGACTATAATATTCAAACTAGTATTTTTCTCTAATAACTTTTAATAGCATCATATTATTGTCCCCCAACCTAGTAACATACTCCCAACTTCTGTCATTCACTTCAACAACCACTCTATCACTCTCTAAATTGGATATTGCTTCATAATCAACGACTCAACATAAATACTGATCTCACAATCATTTGCCAATAATATTGCTTTACCTCACCATTGTACATATCGGTTGATAACATTTAATACCACCATATTGAACCTTAATAACACCGTTTAACTCCGACTATCCCAATGAAACACAAACTTTATTCATCCCTTCAATACCTATGTAAATAAGACCTTCATGGTCTATGACATAAACACCACATTTTTCATATGTTGCAATAGAAACACTGGTAAACTTACACTCAAAATACAATTTGGCAGTCGGGTCCAACTCTCCCATTTTTGTTAACCTAAAAGAAGAGTACCAGATGCAAGTTAGGTTAACAGCTTATCAAAGATTAAAGAAATAACTCTTGAACTTAAGCATAAAATGTGATTCTCAAATCGGATTTTACTAAAAATAGAAACTTTTCAAATAGCCATTGGAGCCGTTGGCGCGCATTCGTTTAGTTAATTTTTGTCTATTTCAGCTAAGTAGAAATAGAACTTGTTTAGTTAGTTTTAATCACTTTTTATACTTCAAACTTTTGAAACTCATGAGAATTCTCTCTCAACCATTTAGTTCATGTAATATTCAATCAAACAAATCAACATTTGGCTACAAAAAAAAAACGTTCAATGTCGTTTACTTTTCATTTTAACTCAATCAGATTGGTCAATTCAACATGGTATCATTCGAGTTTAGGTTTATCTGCAAATTTGTGTGTTTGATTCTCTGATTGATCATCCTTCAATATGTCTACAACTGTTTATGCTTCATCTACGATTTTTTCTTCAAATTCGAGTGTAGATTGGAGTTCCATCTGTGTTTTCACCGCCAAGAACTATATTTAATTGAGTAAAAGAATTGAAATGGCACTCAGTATAAAGAACAAGATTTGATTTATTAACGAGTCTGTGCCTTGTCCTCCTGAAGATCGGACTGATTTGCGTGTTTGCTGGATCCGTGTGAACAATGTGGTATTTTCATGGCTTTTTAACTTTGTTTCAAAAGATTTAAGGCAGAGTTTAGTTTTTAAGTCTGCACTTGATTTGTGGCTTGAAATTAAAACTAGATATGATCGAACTAATGGATCTAGTGTGTATCAAATCTCTATTTACTATCACTCAGGGGATCTCAGACGATTACTAGTTACTACAATAGTTTTAGAAGTCTTCGAGACGAGTTTTTGAGTCAGCAATCTATAGTAGCTTGCTCGTGTGGCAAATGTACTTGCAATGTCAATGCAACTAGGACAGAACTTAAATGATCTTAGTGTGTTATTAAGTTTCTGATTAGATTAAATGACACTTATGCTGCAATAAGAAGTCAAAATTCTGTTGATGCATCCTCTTCCTTGTTTGTCAAGGTTCTATCCTCTGTTGCTTCAAGAAGAGCAACAAAGAGATTTTTGTACCTCCACTGTGCCTATTGAGTCTATAGAATGTTCACAAGCGACAAGAGTTACCAAGATTATAAGCCTTCCTATAATACTCAGGGATGGAGTTTTGGTTTTAATTATCAAGGAAACAATTCTAAATTTACTAGATATAAGAAGGATAAGAAGAACTTAAAATGCACTTACTGTGGCTAAACAGGGCACACAATGGATAAATGCTTTCAGTTGATTGGTTATCCCCCTGGTTAGGATAGATCAACTGGAAAAAGACAAAATCTAAATCCATTAGCTAATTTCGTGATTGGTCTAGTTGTACATTCTTTTGGTGAGAAGCCTGATATTAATGTTTGTGAGTCTCACAACGAGTTATTCAAGAATTTTTTTGCTCTAGTCAACTCTACCACTAAGGAGGCTCACTCCTCGCTGTATTTTAACTGCTGCAACCTCTGGTATTTCTAACTCTTTAGCTTGCCTCATTTATTCTAACGTTGACAATACCAGAATGGATATTTGATACATGTGCCACTGATCACATGATTTGTCACTTAAATAGGTTTTTAGGACTATCTACTATTGTCAATATTTTGATTCACTTGCCAATAGTAGTAAAATTGTTGCCACTCACAAAGGAACCATTCAGTTGTTTCCTGATATTCTGCTTTATAATGGGCTTTATGTTTCTTCTTTTAAGCATACTATATTTCAATTTCTAATTAACTTCCCTTTACTTAGTTGAGCTTGAACTTCTCTGCTTCTTCCTGTGTTTTGCAAGACCAAGTCATGAAGATGACGATTGGTTCTATTAGGTTAAATGATAGCTTATATCTGTTAATCTCACCAACTTTCATTACTTCGTTGACTTCTACTTGTAATTATGTCAAAACTAATGATGCATTGTGGCTCTTAAGACTTGGACATACTTCTAGTGATAAGCTTAGTGTCATATTGCCAAGAAAAAGAAGTTATCATATCCTGCAGTTCTTCTGTTTCAGACCCTGTACTTGATTTGTTACACGCTGATGTGTGGGGACCCTTTTTTGTTGCTTCTTATGAAAGATATAGGTTCTTTCTTACTCTGGTGGACGATTAAATTAGATGCACTGAGGTTTATTTGTTAAAACATAGGTCTGAAGTTAAACTCTATTCAACAAAGTTCTATAACTTAGTCCTTAATCAATTGTCTATTAAAATTAAGACTCCGAGATCAGACAATAGTAATAAATTCATTTTAAATGATTTCTACCATACTCTTTTGAATATACATCAATTTTCATGTGTTGAGACTCCACACGAAGATAGCCTTGTCGAGTGTAAGCCTCAATACCTTTTTACAAGTGGCCAAATCTTAGAAACTACAGTAAAATATACCTATTGAGTAGTGGAGTAATTGTGTTACAATAATAGTTCTTTAATGAATAGGTTGCCATCTAAAGTCTTGCAAAATAAATGTACTTATGAGGTTTTATTTAATAAACAACCTGATTATTCTCTTCTATTGGTTTTTGGTTATCTTGCATATGCATCTACTAATAGTGCACACGGAAATAAATTTGATCCCAGAGCGATTAAGTCTACTTTTATTAGATATCCACATGGAACAAAATGGTGTGTTTTGTTGTTGTTCAAGTTTATTAACACATATATCCTATTCAACTATCTATTGCTAACAACAAAAGTCATGATGTCATTCAACAGTTCATATGCACTAATTCGTTCATCACCTTGAATAAGATTTCTGTCACACCTACTATACCTTCTCATTAGCTTGATGTTGCTTCAGAAAATGCTCAATATGAAGATGAGAGTGGTGATAACTCACAGATTCCAAATACCCCTAATATGATTCACAATCCTCGGCAAGAAGAATCTTATACTCGTGATTCCACTCTAAACTTAGAGAACTTTTAAAAGAAAAAGGGGGAGACTCCAGTAGTTGAAATCCATCAAGTACTCAATGCAATATTTCATCAAACACTTTTGTTTAAAAACTACATTATACTAGTGTAAAATGCATAACTCTAGCTACCCATGATCAACAACTCAAGAGAGCTGCAACTGGAGCAATGTAATAAAAAGCAGAAATCAAACATAAACTTCAACAAAACAAAGGAATAAGAAATACAAAAAAACTGTTGATCGAATACACGGATAAAACATATTGGATGGGAGAAAAGGGATATCAAGCAAAAATAACTAAATAATTCAATATCTTACTTGAAATCGGCGACTCACAACGGCTTTCGAGTAAGAAAATCCCCAAATCACAAACTCTATGTGTGTGTGTGTGTGTGTGTTTGTTTTTCGTGGAATTAGTAGAAGAATTTCTTCTTTTATAGGTAGAGGAAATGACTCTACTGGGTAATTGTGTGCCAGCGTGGCAATTTAAGGCTGAGATTTGAGAAGATTAATCTTCTTATGTTAAGGAAAGAATATTTGGAAAATGGATTCTTGAGTGCCATAGAAATGGTCGATTTTAGGGAAAGAAAATTGCGAAGATTGGATTCTGGGCGCTAAACGTGAATAGAAACGGCGGCAAACTGATCATTGATCACGCCGAGTATCCGTGCGGGAACGGATTTAGATCTATCATTCCCGTATCCTGTCTCGGAATATTCAATTTCCCATAGGTTATAATTCGAGATTACCCTAACACGCGAATCCCGACCCTATTGGGTTTTTTCCCAAACAGGTCAGATCGGATCGGAAATACCTGAATCTGATGCCCACTCTTAGCTGCAAGAGGCTCAGGTAGCTCTTGAAGCCCGTGTCAAGAGATATCGAGGGTACACTATTTGCTTGGTCCAGTAGCGAGACCAAGCTTTGGAGCGTCTTCGCGTGGTCGAGGGGCAGCTGGATGAATCTGCTGCTGACATTGTGGTCTTGAAGGATACCTTGGAGAACACGTCTCGGCTGAGGAAAGAGGCAGAGACAGGGTACACGGAGGCGGTTAAGACCGTGGAGACCCTCCTAGGATTGTTGAGGAGCTAGGCTAGTGTGGCCAAGAGGGTAGCTTAGCAGATGGAGAAATGGTGAGGAGTGGCGGACGCAAATTGTCAAAGTTTTGAGGGCAGACGCATATCAGCGTATAGTGAGATACATCGGTTCTCCTCTTCACCATTGCTATTTTAAGAAGGTCTTCATCTACTTCCTTATGTTCTGCTTCAATCGGGCAGTGAAGTTGATAGTGGACAAGCGGTTGACTGTGCCACGCCCTGACTTGTCTGTCCTTCAGCCCAAGGATATTGAGATCCCCAAGGAAATTCCTCCAGGTTCTCCGCCCAGCTCTCCCAAATTACGAGCTCTTTTCACGGATTGTAATGCTGATCTTCCTCCTCTGCAGGTTTCTATCCCCAAACCTAGGGACTTGGTGGCCCATAACCGCTTGCCCAACTCTCGACCTCAGAGGAGACAATGGCGGCTCAAATCATGTCCGGAGGTCCTCTCGTTACCGGTCCTGGACACCTGATGAGTCGTGCATCAGGTTCTCGAGCTCCAAAAGCAGCGGAGACGGCTATTCAGGACTTGGCCGTGACTCTCGAAGTAAGACTCGTGGCTTCCGAAGTTCCTTCAGATCTCGACGAGCTCCGAAGAGTTGTGAGAGAGGGCAAGCGCCTGTTGTGAGTAGCGAATTCCCCTTCCCCCTTTACTTTTCCCTTCTTGTACCTTTACTTTTATCATACTTTTATCATTCAATAAAGAAACTATTAGTACGTTGCAGCTGTTGTTACTTTTGATGGGTATACTTTTCACTCTTGAATCTCTAGTTGAAAACTTTTCTTGTGACTCTGTCAACCTCTTCCCAAATGTGCTCAATTTACTGATCTAGCATAATTTTGAAGGTACGATTTCGTGGTCCATAGGAAATATTTCACTCATCGTCAGCACTCCCGCGGGAAGTTGTTTCGTCCTGTGAGATGATGCCTGTGTGGCTCAAAGGTTTGTGGGGACACCTCGTAGAGCAGTTTATTCGATTCCACTCAGTTGTACGAGCTCGAGGGTACGACGTTGTGGTCCATAGGGAATATTTAACCCCTCGTTAGCGTGTTTCGACAATGATCATTGGTCGGTTCCTTGGAAGGACGTCTGTGAGCGTTGCTAGAGAGGCACAACCTTCTGTGAGCAGTTGGATCGATCCCGCTCTGTACACAACTCGAGGGTACGAGATCGTAGTCCTCAAGGAATATTTCACCCCTGGTCAGCACTCCCGCGGGGTAGTTGTTTCGTCCCGTGGGATGATGCTTGTGTGGCTCAAAAGTTTGTGGAGACTCCTCGTAGAGTAGTTGACTCGGTTCCACTCGGTTGTACGAGCTCGAGGGTACGAATTGTGGTCCACATGGAATATTTCACCCCTCGTCAGCGTGTTGAAGTTTAGGAATTTCTCTCAATCAAAAGAAACTTAAGAGTTAAGAGACTTGTGAGTTTTAAAAAAATTCAATGTGTACATATTTTTGTGTTATAACTTTTATAATTATATAGGTCGACACCTAGGATGCACGAACAATTGAAAAATTTACAAAATGCAGTATCGGATACGATACACGCCGGATACTCGTCAGATACGTATCGGATAGCTACATGACATATCCATTTATTTTTTATTTTGAAAAATTAGGATACGCGTATCGGTAATTTATGGGCGGTATGTTAGCTTTTTAAATTAGAGGGGGTTATTTTGCAACATCAAGTAACTCGGACTTTATTTTGTAAATATCTCTCAAGTTAAATGATAATAATGCTACGGGTTCTTCAAATGAAAGAACTAACATACCGAGAAAAAGTAAATGGGAGCTTCTATTTCGTTGAGAAAAATAAAAGAGGGATGAAATAGTTGAATAACGAAGAAGTTATCATGATGTTGAGTTTGAATTGAATATTGAGTTATTTTTGTTATATAATTCTTTAGTGTTGGTGTAATTTCTGAATTTACATTTTGGTACTTGGAGTTTAGATGGATTATGGATCTTTTCATTTTCGCATGCATAATTTCTTGGTGTGTGAAATTGAATATGTAGATATATTTGTTTCTAAGTGAACTCAAAATATTATTGACAATAATTTTATTATTATGTAGTTATATTAATTAAATTATTTGTATAAAATATTCTACGTATCCTGCACGTATCGTATCCTGTAATTTTTAAGAAATTAGTATCCCCGTCTCCGTATCGTGTCGGCTACGTATCTCGTATCCGTATCCGTGCAACCTAGGCCGACACTAAAATAAACGAGAAGGATATTATTACATATATGTGTATGTTAGTATTAGGGTGGGCACGGGTGGGGAACCCGTCCCGTTCGGGAAATAATTGCAGGTACCCGCATGTTCGGGAATGAAAAATAATTCCCGTTCCCAAACCCGATTTTATCGGGTACCCTCAATAGGGTACCCAATCCGAGACGAGTACCCGACTTTGCGGGTTTAGGGTACCCGATTCTTTTTTTATTTAATTTTCTAAAAGAGTTTTTACACTTTTGACATTTCTTTTCTCAATTTTCAAACTCAAACTCCCATCCCTTTTCAAACTCAAACTCCCATCCCTTTTCAGATAGTAAGGGGGAGAGATTGAGTTCTTTAGTTTTCAAACTGAAAAACTGGGCAATGAGCTCACTACCCTATATTTCTTAATTTGTTTTTTAAAATTATTGTCATATTTTTCATTTATCATACCAATTGTCATCCCTTGCAAACCATTATATTAGGTACACATTTGCACATCTTGAATTATTGGGATCAAAGTTTCCTCCTATACATATGATAAATCAAACATTACAATAATTATGATTAACCGCGTGAGTTGTGAATTGTTTAGACTAAAATTGAAAAGAAAAGAATTACTTCATGTACATAATAAGTTAGGGTATTGGTTAAATAACAAAAATAAAAGTTTAACGGAATTAGGGCGGGTACCCTATCGGGTTCGGGAAATGAAAGGTAACTACCCAAACCCGTTCCTGATCCCGCCTTATAACCTGCTGGTAATGAGAGTTTGGGTACCCGTACCCGTTTTTTCCATACCCTATCGGGAATACCCCATAGGGTCGAGATTGGGAATGGGTACCCGCACCCGTTGCCCACCCCTATGTCAGTATGCGCATATATATGTTTGCTACACATAGATATTTACGCACAAACATATATATATATATATATATATATATAGAGAGAGAGAGAGAGAGAGAGAGAGAGAGAGAGAGAGAGAGAGAGAGAGAGAGAGAGAATAATTGATTAAACAATAATGAAAAACCAAGAGCTATATACACAAGCACGAGATTATAAACAAGCACAACACTACTCACACGTACATTGAATTAATTAAGAAACATGGATTGGAAATAATCAGCACAATTACATCATGATGCACACTGATGAAGTACTATATTTTGTGCTTAGACTTAGGAGACGAATCAAGCTATTTTTATTTATCCTCGTCCTAGTGCTGACCAAATTTAAGGTCCATGTAAGAACTTCTTACCAAGAAGAATAAGAGGCCAGCAGCTCTCTAGAATATCAAACTCTTTTACAAGGTAAGTGACTGAGCTAATTCATAAAAAAGTTTATTCAACAAGGCTCGAGTAGAATGCAGTGGAAAATAATTTTTTTGAACAATTATGGGCTTTAAAGGTTTAATCGTAAAAAATAAAAGTTGGCCTAGATCAGTTTTTCAAGAAATCAGCTTTCTCCTTATTAAGAGATGATCAACTAAATTTGAAAGTGAAAAAAAAATTTGCTAATCTTTGACTTCATTATGTGCCATTAAAGCGATACAATGGGAATACATGGACAAGGAAAATAAGAGTTAATGGGATGTACATAAGAAAGACTCAACATATATATACTTGCTGAGATCTTTATAATTATTTGAAGAATAAAAAATAATCTGGAAATAATTTTTGTTTAGTTTTTGATTTTCATGTTTGTATTTCTATGTACACAATTTTCTGCCATTAAAACAAGAAAAAAAAACGCAGTCATTATTCAAGAAAAAAGCAACTATTTTCAGTTAGGTACATGCTAAATCATCAAAGGAAACATAATTTCATTTCTTCATGTCTACTAGTTTAATGGCAGAATAATGAAGTAAGCAAAGAAATCGTTCAACTAATTAGAATCATTCATTATGATATTAACATAATTTATTAACTCAAATGCTAATATTAAGAAAATGAGATGTCTGAGTCTCACTTTTGTGTGACACTAATGGGAGACACAAAAGTGAAATAGAAGATAAGGAGCACCACCTACTTATGCCTCTTAATTTATTTCCTTTTATGTGTGTGCTAGATATAAAATTTGTCGAATAATAATGCTAATAATTCTTTTTCCTTATTTTGTGATTGCATTAAATATAAGACTCTTGTGATTTTTGAAGTAATATATGCCAATTAATTGTTTGGATAAAACACTTTAAACCCTCCAACCTATAGGGTGTTTCACAATGTGCCCCCTAAACTATAAAAAAGAGCAAATAGTTCCCCAACCTATAGAAAAATGTGCGACATGCCCCCTGAGACCAAATCTAACTGATAAAAGTGCAGAAACGTGTTCAAAATAAACGGTGGATCAACGACTCAGGGGGCATTTCGCACATCTTTCAATAGGTTGGGGGGTTATATGCTCTTTTTTGTAATTTAGAGGCACATTGTGAAACTCCCCATAGGTTGGGGGTTTAAAGTGTTTTACCCTGATTTTTTTTTTTTGTTGTTTCAGTGATCTAGAGCACCCTAGCATAAGATATTGTAAGAAACTATACGATATGTATGCGGATGTATATGGTAATATATATATATATATATATATATCTAATAATGAATACCTCATCGATATATAAGGTTATATATGGTTATAGATCCCCTAGATTCCCTCATTGGTTGGAGAGGACGATATTTACGACTTGAATTTTAAATACCCAATAACATATGTCCCAATCAAAAGAAACTTAAGAGACTTAAGAGTTTGAAAAAGGCAATATGTAAATATTTTTGTGTTGTAACTTTTATAACTATATAGCTCGACATCTAAAATAAACAAGGAAGGATATTATTACATATGCGCGTATGTCAGTATGTGCATATATATATATATATATGTGTATATATATATATATATATATATATATATATATATATATATATATATATATATATATATATATGTATCTACAACTATATAGAGAATAATTGATTAGACAATCAGTTATTGATCTATATACACAACCACGACGTATAAAAACAAGCACAACGCTACTGATCACATGTATATTGAATTAATTTAGAAGCATAGTTTTTGATTTATTGATATTAACCAGAACAATTACATCATGATGCACACAAACAATTGTGCATAGATTTAGGAGACGGATCAAGCTATTTTTATTTATTCTCATCCTAGCCCTCGCCAATTTAAGGTCCATGTAAGAACTTCTTTCCAAGAAGAGTAGGAGGGCAGCAATCCTCTGGATCGAACTCTTTTTGGCAACACCACGGAAGTAAAATCCGGTGAGTATCTGGTCGTGATAAGGCCATTCCAACCATCACCAGAAGCACCACCAACACCATTTTCACGATATAATCTTTTCCTACCGCAGCCATTGATTAAATTGAATCGTATTTTTTATTTGTACTTGTACATGAAACATATGAGCCTAAATGGGTCCTTTTATAACAGTCAAAAGATGTGAAGGATATAGAAGGTGGAAACGTTCAAGACATTAGATGATATTGGTCTTGGCTGTAAATAGAAAATACTTAGGTATACCAATTATACGATAAATTTTGTGGTCAAAATTGATTTATTATCTACATATACTATATTGCAAAATTAGTCATTTGAATTGTTTGTTTTATTATCTACATTTATTCCTAGTTTTCCATGTTATGTTGAAGCATTTGTTTAATGTGGTATGTTAGAAGTAATTTTAGCGATTTTAGGGCCTTCTTGTAATTTTAGGAATCTTTACTAAATTTTGAATTTTTAGTAATTTTACGATTTTTTAGAAAATTAAGGATTTTTAGTAATTATGGGGTGTTAGTAGTTTAAGTAATGTCATGGATTTTCACCAATGTCAATTAAATCAAGTCATTTTAAGGCAATTATAGTAATTTTGTTGTATTTAGTAAAGTTTTGTATTTATAGTAATTTTGGGAGTTTTACGTAATCTATGTAATTTTAGGGATTTTTTTTAATTATTTTAAAAATTTCTAGTAATTTAATGAACCTTCCATAATTTTAGAGAATTTCTCTAATTTTAGGAACATTAAATAATATAATGAGATTCAGTAGCATGATATTAATTTCTCTATTTTGAATTTTTAATAATTTTAGGGAGGGATTCTAGATTTTAAGTATTATAATTTTAGGGACATTAAGAAATTTGTGGTAACATTAGGGAGTTTTTGGAGTTTCTAAAAATTACTTTAGGGATATTGAGTAATATTATCTAATTGAAAGAGTTTAAGTAATTTTTAGTAATTTTATTGACTTCTTTTGAAATTTTAATGAATAGTAGGAATTTTTAGCGAAACGTTTAGGAACTTATAATAATGTAGGGGCTTTTAGCAATTTTAGGAACTTTTTTGAATTTCTAAATATATTTAGGGACTCTTAGTAGTTTTAAGTTATTTTAGGACTTTTTGTAATTTTATGAATTTTTGATAAGCTTATAGATTTTGAGTAATATCAAGTATTTTTCATTAATATTAACAATTTTGAGTTCACCCCCTCTCCAATACACTACTAACTGAGTAAACTTCACTCCCTCTTGCTACCTTACCATCTATATCACCAACTCAAGAATTTCTATGTTATTTTTTAAGAAATCTACATGTACATCAAACATTTCATCGTCATGATCTATTCTCTGTTTTCTTTAATCACCGACTATAATATTCAAACTAGTATTTTGCTCTAATAACCTTTAATAGCATCATATTATTGTCCCCCAACCTTGTAACATACTCCCAGCTTCTCTCATTCACTTCAACAACCACTCTATCACTCTCTAAATTAGATATTGCTTCATAATCAACGATTCAACATAAATACTGATCTCACAATCATTTGCCAATAATATTGCATTACCTCACCATTGTACATATCGGTTGATAACATTTAATACCACCATATTGAACCTTCATAACACCATTTAACTCCGACTATCCCAATGAAACACAAACTTTATTCAACCCTTCAATACCTATGTAAATAAGACCTTCATGGCCTATGACATAAACACCACATTTTTCATATGTCGCAATAGAAACACTGGTAAACTTACCATCAAAATACAATTTGGCAGCCGGGTCCAACTCTCCCATTTTTGTTAACCTAAAAGAAGAGTACCAGATGCAAGTTAGGTTAACAGCTTATCAAAGATTAAAGAAATAACGCTTGAACTTATGCATAAAATGCGATTCTCAATTCGGATTTTACTACACATAGAAACTTTTCAAATAGCCATTGGAGGCGTTGGCGCGTATTCGTTTAGTTAATTTTTGTCTATTCCAGCTTAGTGGAAATAGAACTTGTTTAGTTAGTTTTAATCACTTTTTATATTTCAAAATTTTGAAACTCATGAGAATTCTCTCTCAACCATTTAGTTCATGTAACATTCAATCAAACCAATCAACATTTGGCTACAATAAAAACGTTCAATGTCGTTTACTTTTCATTTGAACTCAATCAGATTGGTCAATTCAACATGGTATCATTCGATTTTAGGTTTATCTGCAAATTTGAGTGTTTGATTCTCTGATTGATCATCCTTCAATATGTCGATTTTTTGCTCTAGTCAACTCTACCACTAAGGAGGCTCACTCCTCGCTGTATTTTAACTGCTGCAACCTCTGGTATTTCTAACTCTTTAGCTTGCCTCATTTATTCTAACGTTGATAATACTAGAATGGATATTTGATACATGTGCCACTGATCACATGATTTGTCACTTAAATAGGTTTTTAGGACAATCTACTTTTGTCAATATTTTGATTCACTTGCCAATAATAGTAAAATTGTTGCCACTCACAAAGGAACCATTCAATTGTTTCCTGATATTCTGATTTATAATGGGCTTTATGTTTCTTCTTTTAAGCATACTATATTATCAATTTCTAAGTAATTTCCTTTTACTTAGTTGAGCTTGAACTTCTCTGCTTCATCATGTGTTTTGCAGGACCAAGTCATGAAAATGACGATTGGTTCTATTAGGTTAAACGATAGCTGATATATGTTAATCTCACCGACTTTCATTACTTCGTTGACTTCTACTTGTAATTATGTCAAAACTAATGATGCATTGTGGCTCTGAAGACTTGGACATACTTCTAGTGATAAGCTTAGTGTCATATTGCCAAGCAAAATAAGTTATCATATCCTGCAGTTCTTCTGTTTCAGACCCTGTACTTGATTTGTCACATGCTGATGTTTGGGGACCCTTTTTTGTTACTTCTCATGACGGAGTTCAACACAT
Source organism: Misopates orontium (assembly GCA_946800315.1). Lineage (NCBI taxonomy): Eukaryota > Viridiplantae > Streptophyta > Magnoliopsida > Lamiales > Plantaginaceae > Misopates > Misopates orontium. The sequence goes on along the minus strand of OX326948.1, from coordinate 28,300,445 downwards.
GAAGATTGATGTATATTGAAAAGAGTATGGTAGAAATCATTTAAAATGAATTTATTGATCCACTCTCCTCGGATTCATACCCACCGGTACACCAAGATATTTGAAGGGAACTCTCTCAACTCCACAATTCTGTATCTCCGCCCATTCTTGCAACCTTGATTCTTCAACATTGATGCCGATGGGTTTGCTCTTCTGGAAATTAACTTTAAATCCTGAAATCAATTCAAAATTAAGTAAGATGCTTTTAATGGCATGCACATAACAATCTGACGGCTTACAAAACATCATCAAGTCATCAGCAAATTGGACATGTGATAAGGGAACTCCTGGATTGCCACATTGAACCCCTTCGAAAATGCCATCAGAAACTGCCTTCTTGATCATACAATTAAGAGCCTCCACACCAATCAAGAAAAGGAAAGGGGATAAAGGACCCCTTTGTTTAAGCCGCGTTGCAAATGGAACGCCTCCGTCGGGCTACCATTAACCAAAACCAATGTTGTAGCCGTTCTAAGGAAACATCTAATCCATCCTCTCCACCTTTCATTGAACCCCATTTTAATCATAAAAGAATCAACAAAATCCCAACTAACACAGTCGTACGCTTTTTCGAAATCAATTTTGAACAAAAGACAAGGCCGATTTCTTCTTTTTGCATCATCAATAACCTCACTAGTTATCAGAATATTATCTGATATATGCCTCCCCCCCCCCCCCCACAAAAGCACTTTGTTCTTCAGAAATGTTATCTTTCATAACTTTACTCATTCTTTTGGTGAGCAATTTTGCAACCAGCTTGTAGAGGCTCTCAATCAGTGAGATTGGCCTGAATTCATTCAGAGTTTGTGGGCTGTCCACTTTTGGTATGAGTGCAATAAATGATGGATTCAGACCCTTCACGAATTTACCATTCTGATGTAACTCAGCCAAGAAACCACACAAATCAGATTTAATAATATCCCAGGCTGCCCTATAGAAGTTGAAATTAAACCCGTCCAGTCCCGGGCTCTTTGAACCTTCACAATCCCAAATAGCTCGCTTGATTTCATCCTCCAGAAAAAGCTCCATGAGTGAGATATTACCTTCGCCACTAATCTGTTTAAAAACCAGATTAGTAGGGATTGGCCTTTCCCAATGTTGTTCAGAAAAAATATTTTGAAAGTGATTCCTGACTTCAACTTTAACCTCTGCAACATCTTCTATCCATCTGTTGTCATCAATTCCCCGGATTCCATTATTTAATATTTGACACTTGATGCTATTGTGAAAAAATCGTGTATTGAAATCTCCTTCCTTAATCCACTTCTAGCTTTTTGGGCTAGAAGACTCTCTTTTGACCTCAAAGACTGCCAAAGCTGACCAAACTTATCCTTTCGCACATTGGCGTCCGCCACAGATAAGCCAACCTTTTCATTTTTATCATCAAGTTCTCTGATTTCATTTTCCAGCCCATCGATACGCCTATCAACCATCCCAAACACCTCCTTGTTCCACCATTTTGAACTTACATTTCATGTTTTTCAATTTCTCCTTGATGATGAAAGATTTTGTCCCTATAAAAGTCTGCCCCTCCCATTGACCTCTTACAAAGTGAAGAAATTCCTTATGCTCAAGCCAACAATTGAGGAATTTAAACGGCTTGGGCCCCCAATCAATAGACAAATCCGAAAGCAAAACTGGGCAATGATTTGGAATAGTTCTTTTCAATCCATTTTGGGATAAATTAGAGCACTGTGACATCCACTCTTGAGAAATTAAAATCGATCGAGTCTACTCATGGTGTTCCCAACCGAGCTATGCCATGTATATTTCCTATCTAAAAGTGGAAGTTCGTAGAGATCCATATAAGAAATAAATTCCTCAAAGTCTGCCATTTCTCCAATATGATTCTGAACCGAAAAAACCCCTCATCTCTTGTTGATTCTTCACCGAATTGAAATCTCCTGCAACGCACCATGCATCAATATTTGACTGTTGACTAAGCTCCAACAAACTCCTCCACAGCTCTCGTTTCTCACGGAGAGAACACGGTGAGTACACATTAACCACATTACATAACAACTGCTGATTGATCCAAGTGCCTGAGATACAGACAAAACCTTCACCTACTTCAACAAGCTTTAAATAAAAAAAATCCTTCCTCGAAATCGTTAAAATACCCCATGAGTTCCCTTCAGCACCTTTAAACGCCCATTCACAGTTATCACTACCCCAAATTGCGACAACCAATTTACAATCTATAATTTGTTTCTTAGTTTCTTGAATAAGCACCATATCAATATTAAACTCCATGATTAACTTCCTAATAGCTTTTACCTTCCACTCACCCCCAAGGCCTCTAATATTGTATGATAACATCTTCATAAAATGATATCCTTCATCCCAACATCTTTCTTGCAGGCCTACTCCTTTTTCTGTGTTCGCCAGCTTATCTCTTTCACACATCTCAATTAATTTATTAATAATCTGTTCATCATTTCCTCTCCCAACTATGCCTATTTTCTTACCAAACTTCCAAATTTCAGATGTTTCCCATTCAAAACTTTTCCGACTAAAATGATTGTTGCAAGAAGCGATATTCGAACCGCTAACAGAGTTACCCAAAATCGTACCTTGAACCTTCTGGGTTGTCTTTTTGCTTCTTCCCCATGCCTTGTTTCTTCTCAATTGTCGTTATCCCCCTTCTTGTTCTTCTACTATTACACTTAATTCTTCTGTCATTCAATGAAGCCACCTCCGCTGCATCTGATTCCATACCCGCAATAAAAGAATTCCATTCTACAATATCAAAAATCAAACATTCTTTATTTCTCCTTGATGTTTTTCCTTTGGTCAAAAACTTATCTGGGACAACTACACCTTCTCCTGCAGATTCACGAGTGTTGTTTTTCCCTATGTAAAAAGCTAGTAGGTTGCACATCACCTTTTGGGCTTGAATCTTTATCGCCTAGTTCCTTTAAATTTGACCCATCACTCTTTTCAAGCAAGATGGGCTCAGCCTCAAAATATGGGACCTGATTAAAATTTCTGTTATCATCAACAACTCCTCCCTCAGGCCCATTGCTCTTAATAAACATTCCATCTCCAACCCATTTACTCTCAACACAGTCCATTTTTGGCCCCTGCTCACCAGGCCCATTCGAAAGAGGCCCAAAACTTAGATTAACCTGACCCAACTTATCAATTTGACTTTCTTCAATCAAATGCCTCTGACAACCAACATGGACTGACCCAGTTTTAATTGTCTGCACATCATCCAATTCAACCATTAATTCATTTTCTTTCAATTCAGCCATTAATTCATTTTCTTTTCCCATGTGAAATTCGAGGAGACCAAGGTCTGTCTCTTCAACTTCATCGGCTTCCGAATCGCCACCCTCCACCGGCGAGTAGCCAGAAAACTCCGATTCCGGAGGCTCATCCTCAGACCCCAAATAATCTTTTATGACTCTATGCCCCCCTTTTCTCCGGATAGTCAGACGCTGTGGCGAATCTCCCTTGACATGAATTTCTTCTACAATTCGAATAGTGCAGCTTCTACCATTAATTTTAATTTGGACCGATTTATTGATCCACTCCCCAGACGTAGTTGCAACGAACAACCGAGTTGAACCAAGCCTTCTTCTGGATTTAGTCTCTTCATCCATTTTGACTAATCTCCCAAAACTGCCAGCAAGTTTTGAGAACAACTCCTCTTCCCATGCATAAATAGGGATTCCATGTCAATCTAGCAATGTGAATCTCTTCGTTGCCACCACGTACTGACTCCACGACTTCACTTCGGCAAACCATTGTGACCACCAGCGATTATCGTAAGTGATTGAATCTAATAACTTAGTTCGATCATCTTCTATAATCAACAGAAGGTTACCTTCCATAGGGGTAAAAGTCACTGCGTGGTACCCTGCATTTTTGAACCTTCTTCACAATGCTCTTGCATTCCACGACATGCAAAACCCCGACAAAGGCTCCTTCAAGCCACTTCATTTTCTCCTTGCTCACATTATATTCCAAAATCTTCTTCTTATCAGTCTCACCCTTGTCCTGCTCTTGTCCATGTCCTTCTTGCTTCAACAAAGTTTTGACTGCCGAAGATGAACTAGCAGGACCCTTAAAATCTGCCACACTCTTAGTCGTCACCTCTCTAGCTAAAGTTCTACTTTCTTTGCCGTACCTAGCCTCATTGGCTATCAGTTTATAACTCCCTATCCATATCAAACACAACTCCTTTTCCAACTTCCTGCCGTCCTTCACTCCTTTGAAGTGCACAAAACCAAACCTTTGCCCTAGAAAGTTTCTCTTTAGAGGGATGAACACGTCGATCACTTTTCCATACCTGTTAAACAAGCTCCACAGATCTTCTACTCTCCAATTTTCAGGAAAATTTGTAAAGAACACACTCAAGGAACTCATGATTCCTAAACCCTCACGTATATAGGCATTTTTTTAATTGATTGACTCCTAACGAAAACAAACCTTAAGTTTAGCTTATGATTCTCGATGGGAGAATGACAACTTGCAATTTTAGCATCCATTTCATGTAACATTCAATTAAACCGCATTTGGCTCCAGTAAAAACGATCAATTTTATTTCCTTTTGAATCCGATTAGATTGCTCAATTCAACAATAACATTAAGAATTTGTAAACATGAAAAACAAACCAACTTATGAGTACTACTGTATAGAGGTGATGGCTGATTAACATTCAAATTCAACCTAACTTTTGTCATGATTCTGATATAATTGCATGAAGACTTCTCAAACTCGCGAAGGCTCAGGGGTTTGAGACTTGAGAATTACGGAGTTGTACTCTGGGGTTTGAGTTTTTACGAAAAATGGGGATTTGGGGGTTTAAAATCACGCTTTAGTTAAGTTTTAGTTGAGTTTAAAAAAAGATTTAAAAACTGATACACTTTAACCAGCAGGTGACGGTGAATTCCGGTGAAAATTTGGTTGGAAGACCAAAATCGAATGAATTATACATTACACGATCAAAATCTGAACGTCTCACATTGGAGGACCGACACTGAAATTTCTCCTAAATATACAGTGACCATCATTAACTGTAAATAATTTATAAATCTGTAATTGAGTTACGTTTTTTAGGAGAAAACTAGCGAGAGACCAACAAGTAATAAATGAATGAAATCAGTCATTCATGTTGCAGTTGGAAGAAGCACATTGGGTATTGCTTACGTTATCACAATTCTTAATATCCAATGTTTGTGATTCACATCAAGTTATGTGGGTGATCTTTTCAGGAGCCAACCTATTAAAGTCCATTGAAGCTATTGCTTACGTTAATCGGATTATTACTTCAAATGAATAGTTTCTCCGACCTTCTCATCATAATAGTTAGAGTTCCATAATTAATACAAGGATTTAATTAAAGAACTCTAACACCTCAAATAATAGGCTTGCAAAATCCCTAATTCCAAAGCAAAAGTGTATAATTCTCTAATATACTATTTGCACATTAATTTTCCAACTTTTTCTTCCTTTTTAGGTTAACAATCATAAAATCTTGGAAAACTTAACAAAACTCTCTTGTTTCCTATTTATAACTTGGAAATGTCATGTTGTTTCCTATTCTGAACATTTGAGCAGGTTATGCTAACACAATGGTCCAATTAATTTTTCTTTTTAAGATTTTCCTCCTATTCTTATGATTCTTTAGTATTCATCAATTCATTTACTTTAAAAAAAAAAAAAAAAAACTTCACTCAAAAACTAAAGGAAAAAAAAAAAATCAAACTAAAAATCTAAATGCAAAAACTCTATTCAAATGGTAATGATAACGGTAGCAAAGCTTTACTGTCTTTTCATTGAACTTCTTTTTTCTCCAATACCATGGTTTTTCCAACATTCCGCCAATTCAATGACCTATTAAATTTCTTTTCTTTTTCACTGACGTTCCCTTGTCTAGATTTTCATGAATATATATGAACTATAAAAAGATAGTAATGTGATCAAACATAAATAATTTAGTACTACACAATTAGTTATGTGGATGACAATTTACAAGTATTTACCCTTGCCACAGTCAAAACTTCATGGAAAGATAGTTTTTCCTTCAAAATTTCAGCATATGTGAAAGGAAACAAATAAGTATTCATAAATATTAATTGAATTGAGGTTCAACGTTGTTTGCCGAAAAGATCCGTCGGGAAAATCCGTTGAAAATTCATTTATCGAAAAAGAGTTCTAGAAGAATTTTTAGAATAAAATTATATGTTTTAGATTTAGAAAAGTTCAGTAATCTTTGTTCTTTCATGCATAAGAAAAGAAATTTCAATCATCATTAGTAAAAGAAGACGGGTTAATTTGTTGATTTGGAAGGGTAAAACAGTAATCAATTCTAAAATTGCTCTGGAATTAAGGATTTGCTTTGAATATATCAACTCCCTCCCGAATAATCACTCATATCAATGTTAACAACGAACAATTATTATATAGTGAACAAAAGTATCCAACAAGAATACCCATAGTTTTGGCTTCAAGCTAGCAATAATCAACATGGAACAAGCAATATTTGCAGATAGTAAACATTAAATAGCTTAATTAAAACCCCTTTATTGATGCGATAAAGTAAAAACATAGAACAACTCCCGGTCTTATGTAATTATTAGTATTCGATTCACGAATATTACTGCATATATGCAAACCTTAATTTTTCCTAACACAAGAGTTGATGTCGGCTAGTAACAATTAGCTACGGTGAAAACGCGCAGCGGCTGCGAGGGCGCGCATGCAGCAGTCTGGATTGTGATCGCAACATTTTGGCACGCCTCCCTCCGCACTCTCGAGCAAGAAAGCCATGCCTATTATGACCATAGCCAGTAGCATAACCATCATCATGTTCACAGCCATTCTTCGCACAATGCTAATATGAGATATATTTTAGCAGTCACAGAGAGTTTTTTGTCATTATATATAGGGAGATTTGGAGGATTAATGTAACATTTAATTAGCGGGGGTTTTGGTTAGTGCATAAAGATATTTCTTTTGGTCAACTCTTATGTTTGGTAAGCATTTATTCTTTGTCTATCCCATTTAATTAGTCAAACTTTCTCCCATGGTAACTGCATAATTGGCAGCTTGTTAACAGAATGTATACTTCGATCGACAGAAAATAACATCAAAATTGAGGGAAAAAGAAACGAAACTGTTTACATGGATATATTTCCGTTTAAAACGGTAAATGGGGAAAAAAAGGAAACTTATGGAAAAATGAACTCTGGGTTTATATGTATAGATATAGTATGAAGCTTTTTATTCTAAAAAGAGACAATTTCATTTTAGTTTATTAAAATATTTGGAGATTTGCAAGATTTTGGAACGTTTTAAGTTTTAACCTGTTCTTCTAATACATTATGAAATTGCAATAACAACTTCAATTATCATTTTCTTCATCAAAATAAATGTTGGAAACTTGGTGTTACGTTTGAATTGGGCTGGAACAGCCACCTTTTAAGGTACATAGTTAATGTTTTAATTTAACCTTATAATTTAAATTACCCATAATTACTGCGTTATTTACACCATTTAAGTTTTCCATATTAGGTCTTCTCGTGATCTCACATATTTATTCGCTAATTAGACCTCCTATATGGAATCAATAGAGACCTTTTTGAACTTTTTCAGTATATTCTTAAGAAATTTAGGTTTTACAAAAAGAAAAATATATTGTACATACGGGACACTTGTTCAGTTCAAGATTTCAATTAATTTAGAATGTATCAAACATAATAGTATTATTATATCGTAAAACATAAAAATTAGAAAGAAGAGTTTTACACACTAAAAAATCTTACTTCTCTCACTTCCATTATGTAATTTCACATGTTGTTCTAAAAAGATCTTCGAATTATTTGCTATGTTTGATATGATTGTGCAAAAAACTATTTAAATGATGCTTCATGAAACAGATTGAAATCAATTTGATAAAAAAAAAAAAATATATTAAACTAAAATAAGAATTTAGACGAGCGCAGGTGCCGCGTGCCATAGGCTTTTATATTTTAGAGATACTTGTTGCGCTATTTTTTGATATCTATTCACCAGAAATGGCTTAATAATTTATAAATACGAAAGCATAGTTCTTTAGATCAATAATTTGAATTTCAAACTAACTTCAATAAAATATATCAGTAGCAAAAGTTTTCTTTCTATTTGTGTAGTTTCCATATTATAGTATTCAGAATAATAACTTTCTGAAGCTAATTAAAGACCACTGAACACATAACTTTTAGTGATATAGAAAAATAAAAAATCAAACTACGATTTATCAAAAAAAATCATGCTTAGATCAAATTATTATACTCACTAACGAAATTTCGTCATTGATTTTCCCAGTTGAAGGGGTATATTCGTAAAAAAAAAATGCCGCAATTAATAAAAATGTTTTAGAGTCTTAATTATTAGTTAATAATTTGTATTATATTTAAGAATTTGCAAAATTTTATTGTGAGATATATTTAAAGTAGGTAATAATATACCATAATACATAAATAAAATATTAAAAAGCTTTAACTCCAAATTTGAAAATACGCAAAATATAGTTGTTGAGATAAAGCTATAAAAATTATAAAGACAAAATAGACACCTATTAAATTAGATACAAAGATAATACATTAAATTATATTAAGATGGATATACTATGGACGAGTTGCTTAAACTATTGAAGGAGCCAGATAAGGTAAGATAACTTACTAGTTTCACCTTCTTTAGTTTTAGTTTAGTCGTTGAGATGAGTTTTTTGACAGATTTAAGATTTATGAGTTTTGAGTGTGATTATTGTGATAACTATACGATAGAATAAAACAGTTTATATTATTTTTATTATTATTCTTATGTAATTTAAGTATTTCTTTCCAAAGTAGTTCTTCCTTATTGGATTAAGTCTACCATTTTTTACTACACTAGATCTACTAGGAAACCTCTTCTAACCTACAAATACTTGTAACTACTCTTGTAAATATTCAAGGAAATAAAATTCTCAACATGGTATCACGAGTCTCTCTGACCTGTGACCTAAAACCCAAACCCTAATTCCCCTAGCCCGTCAGGCCACAACCGACAATGGCTACCGAAACCCGCCTCTCCAGCGTCGGTCTCCTGCTCTTGTTTTCTTCTCTCCATTTCGGTGACTACCCACTCTGTCGAGTAATGGCCTTTAGGAGGTCATGGGCACGACGGTCGCTCAGGCCCTCTCGTCCCTATCTCGACTATTTCCAGGCTTGTAACGCTCAAAGTCACACCAACAAATCCTATCCCAATTTCGGCATCCTGCCGATCAATCAGCTTGCTCAGCCGCCTTCCCAGTCGTCGAGTACCCCGTTGCAGCCTCGCGGTCTCTTTCCCTGGAACAACGGCAATGCACACACCCCTCAGCTACATTCCCCAACAAATACATTTGAGTCAGGGAATTGGATTATGGATACCGTTGCCAGTCATCACGTTACTCCGGATATTCAAAATCGTTCTCTTCATGCTTCGTATTTTGGGTCAAATGAGGTTATTGGTGGCAACGACTCGAGCATGCCTATAAATTACATTGGTTCTGGTGTTCTTTCTTCTCATTCTCGTTCGCCCATATACACCTCACAAACTTGACAGTCGCTCCGCCCCTTGTGTCTTTCTAGTTATACACCATCTCAAAGTGCATATCTTTGTCTTGATCTTCTCACCTCTCGCCTATATGGTTCTCGTCATGTCCATCTTTTTGAGTCCATATTTCCTTTCGCCTCTTAGTAACATTCTTTTCTTCCCTCCTCCGGTCCGTCTTCGTGTTTTTACAATTTTGAATCGCCCCATACTATCCTACTGACCCCGACCTCGACCCCTATACCTATAGCCCCGTACGCACCCTTGGGCTTCCCTATCAACTCGTCTGGGCTCTTGTAGCTCCCGAAGTCTCTCTCGCGCCCGCTGACCCATCTGCTTCTCCACCCATCTCATCCCATCAGCCCCAAGGCCTGCCGAGCTCCCCCTCATCCTTGCTCGCAGGCTTGCATGTATCTCACATCCCGGCTCCTTCATTAGCCACTCAATCCCCACCTCCGCCCCGCACTATAGTTACTCACTCTATGCATAATTTCTCCAGATCCGTCCAAAAAAAAAATCTCGCTTCTTTAGTGCCTTCTTCTGTGGATACCGAACCAATGTCTATTTCTCAGGCTCTTGCTCACCCGTGCTAGCGAGACACCATGTCTACTGACTTTATGACTCTTGTTCAAAATGGTACTCGGGATCTTTTTCCACTGTCTCCTTCTTTAAATGTTGTGAGTTGCAAGTGGGTGCTTCGTATCAAAAGTAACTCGGATGACTTGGTGGATCATTATAAGACCCCGCCTGGTTGCCAAGGGTTTTCTTCACCGTGTTGGGGTAGACTTTCACGAACTTTCTAATGAGTCTGTTTTGAAGTATGCTTCATATGCTAAATAGACTGATTTTATGCTTTATTCTTGATTTTTTGCGTTTTTTTACTTGTTTTCTATTATTTTGTTGTTTAAGAGTCATTTTGGCGAAAACAGAAAAAAAAAATGGTCAAAAAGTGGAATTTCAGACTAAACATGTGCGTAGGGAAGCGATGGGAAGCAAAGAGGAGAAATCTCTTGGTTCAAGCGTTAGCTTATGTCTAAAGACGATGCTACCCTTAAATTAGCATCCACCGTATGCGATTGAAAAGCGATAATTACGATCGCTTTAGCCTCAAAAAATGGTTTTGACATACAATTAAAGTCTCTAACCTTCCAAGCCCAATAGAGTATAAATAAAAGACAAAAAACCCGTGGAAAGGAGAGCTTCAACAATCTTAGGAGGCGAATAGATATTTTCACCACACTTTTGGAGTTTTAGGGTTTATCGGATACTTTAGAGATCTTTGGAGCCACAGGAGAACAAGAATGAGATCTGTGATTGAGTTGGTTTGAGTTAGTATCTTTACTTTTGGATGTTCGTTTATGTTTTGGATATTATTTATTATTTTAAGTTTCGTACTTTTATTTTGAACAAGATATTCGTTCTTAGTTATTTTATTAAAGAAAATGATTAATTTTATATGTGTTTATGCTTTTTTTTTTTATTATGAGTAACTAAATCCATTGGGTATCGTGAGGCGATTAGTATTGGGATAGAGATTGCGTTGTGATAATTATGTTGACATGATTGTGTGAGGAATAATTAACCTAAATTGGTAACTTTATTTTAATGCTTTGTTTGCTTGACCAACACATATATGTTTCGATTCTTATGACAGACACGACAACAAAACTCATAAGATAGATCTCATAAGTTATACAATTTCATATGTCTTGTGATGGTTGGCGTCTATAAATCAAGGCGAAAGTAATTCATAGAGATAAATGCGTTTGGAGGAACAGAGTACACATAGTAACATTATGAATTACAGAGTCGCACACCCACAATAATTGGACACCTCATAGTTTAATATATCTCACACATGAATCGATCATAGTTTGTCACAACAATATGAACCTTTGATCATATATGTCCAGAGAAACCTAGTTCCTTACGATACCTCTAGTTTATTATTGATTTAAGTATTAAATTCATTCACTCGATTTAGTTATTAATTATCTAATCCAAAATTGCCCATTTGTTTATTTTAATTGTTGAGTCATGAGTGTGGAAGGTGACAACTTCACATTCATTAGTATTATTTTTCACTCAGATAGATAAACTTGTAGTTAGAGTCAAGTGCAATCCTCCCTAGAGATCGATATTTGAGGGTCGTAGCTTACTCCCTTTTATTCTTATACTTGTACACTTGCGGTAATATATTGGCATACAGTTTTGGGTGTCACTTTTAGTCCGGTTATCAAACTGACCACCATCAGCCTTATTCTCTCTGGCTGATTCTTAGTCCTGACCCCTTTACCAGTTGGATGAGAGAGAAGAGTGAGAGAGAGTATGGGGAGAGAGAGAGAGAGAGAAAGAGAGAGAAGATTAAAGTATACCAATCTGACCTAATATACTACTTGTCTACCACACATAACAAATATTAATGGATGAAAAAAGGAGAAAAATTAAACAATGCCAGTTTCTTTTACTTTTTCTTTCTTTTCTTTCTTTTTCGTGCAGTGGTGAGCTATTTATCTTCTCTGACTATTTTGACTTTTTTGGATTTGTTTCGTACGCCCATATATATATATATATATATGTACTTACACCTATATATGTTTATATTAGAGTAACGCGGGTAAGTGTATTTATAATCTAATTATATTTGTAATGTTTCTGCTTAAATTTTGTATTAACGAGATTATCTGTATCGTTCTCTGTGTTTAATACATGACGTAGCTTTTTCTTTTTTTTTTCATTTTGGTTTGACTGGATTTACATTTTGGTGAACTCGGATTTGTTTACATGTGAGTAATTACATTTGGAGGAATACAGGGTTGTGCAAAATTACATTTTAAATTGGTTTGTGAGGATATAAATATATGGAATGTTATGTCGTTGTAGGTAATTAGTTTGTTGACTTTGTGTTAGTTTACCAACATGTATAATGTTCAGGACCGTTCTTATTGATAATCTGTAACACACTATATTAGCCATGATTTTGTAATGTTATATAAGAAATCGCTATAATGATTTAAAAAGACGGTTTTGGAGAAATTTAGACCCTGTTTGGATGTAGTTTCACATGTTTGGTTCCCTCAAATTTTATTTAGATAATTTGAAGATTGTCTTGAAAAATGTGCAAAACATTTGAAATATAGTTTGGACGTAATTTCAAAATAATGTAGTGTACATATAAAATAATTGAAGAGTAATTTGGATGTAATTTGAGTGTTTAGTTTTAGGGAGACAAATAGGTATATATGCATCAAATCAACATAGGTAGAGATGTGTATAAATAATATAATAATCAATAATTATTGTTTGATGATTAAAAACATTAGACATGATTGTTTGATGCAATGAAGCTTTATTAATTGAGAAGTATATGTACATAGGCATCAAATCATTATAGGTAAGATTTGACAAATTTCATTAGCTGGGCCAAAATATGTTTCAAAATGAAATTTTGAAATGGGTTCCAAATCAAATTGGTCGATGAAATTTTGAAACCTTTGAGCCACCAAGGATCCAAACAGGACATTAAGTTTTCAGAGATTTTGCAATACTAAATGATAACATGTTACAATACGAGGGTAAAACAATGTATTCAATATTTTAACAACACATGTTCTCGATTTTGAGTGTGAGGACCGCGCTCCACGAGTCACAATCTGATCCGAGTTGGTCCGGTGTTCGTCACCTAACAAACTCAACTTAGACCAAACTGTAGCTCATAGGAAGGGGTCTCACTGACCGCGATCAAAACCATAGCATTATAAAATATCTTTACCTTAAATACTGCCGAAGTCTTTGGAATACAAATAAATTTTACAATTTCAATATGACTTATATAAAATAAAACACTTAGCAATTTTGCAAAGTCTTCGTGTATTGTATCGGATATTATGACGTGGCGGTACCGAAATATGGTACATCAATGACAATAATCAAACAGTAAATCAGAACAAAACGAACAAGAATGACCAGAATAGTTACATGTGCATCATTGAACTGAAATTATCGGTTTAACGATAATACCGAAATATTCAGAAGAACGAGAAAATGAACTTGTGCAATTACTTATAACAGATCCAACCATAACTCCAAAATTCAACCGTATGCCTCCCTACGAGGAGCGACCTCGCAACAGAACAGAAGACATGCTCGAGTACATGCCAATCTAACACGCGGGTCACAACCAACTCCTGACTGCAAACGGCGCTTAGACATAATGGGTATTAAGTTAAAATACTTAAACTGACAGCCTTTGCTGCCCAGCAGTAAATCTTCTCAATCCCTGGGCCCAACTTCCCAAAGGCGTCCCAATGGGTGAAACATAATTATCAGATGAGCTAGTAATCCGGACAATATCCGTTGTTCGTTTTTGAGCTACATAGGCCAAACATAGTTCGTTGCTCGTATTGGGTGATCATGATATCAGGGTAATTATGGTTATGAAGAAAAGTGTGATTATGAATCAAATGATAGTTTTAATTAACAATATAAGAAAGTTGTTTTTCTACAGAATTAACGAATATCAATATAAAATCATTAAAATGGCAACGGAATGTTTCTCGTGATTTGAAACAAAGAATCACCATTATTATGTCCAAGTTTCTCAGGGCCAAGTGCCAAACGGGGCTTGAACAAATCAGAAATCAAACTTCACCTTTTACCGTATGAGAAATTCTTGATTAACGTCGATAATTGCAGAACCTTAGATAAATCAAAGAGATATAATCCATTGTTTGCTTACAACAATAAACATATATTTCCAATATTTATCATATTTAAAGAAGATCAATCAAATATCTAACTATTGTTAATTTTGGATAAATCCCTTATTTTTATTTTAACTTTAACTATGACGTAAAAATATGAATAATGAGATTTATCATTTCAAAGTAACAAGTTGAAGACTAAATCAGTTACGAAATTATTATTAAAATCTCCATTTCTATTTTATTAACAACATATTTGATATTAATATATACACATGCTTCAATGCATATTTAAACCCTTTTTAAAAAAAAAAATTCTTAACAAAATTCTAGTAAATCACTTGTTACGTACTAATCTCAAATCAAAATTTTTACCATGATCTTAACATTGAATAAATACCTCAGTAAGTCCTTGAATAAAATCATATCATATATATAACTTTGGTAAAAACTATTTTTCTTATAATTATTAGTATTAAATAATATAATATTGCATCTATCACTGATAACAATTAAAATAAATTGTAAACATGTAGATCTAGTTAAAATTAATATTTCCAGAATACTTATTATTATAATAAACTAGATTATAAGGTTAGATCACAAGATAAACACAATACTTTACTTAAAGTTAAAGAAAGTGAAAGATCAACCGTAAAACAAACTACATGTCATCTAAATGTTGCAAAGTCCATGAAAAATATTAATTATGATTTTAAACTAAGATCAACTGATCCAACATTATTATTAGTGTGTAATGAGTCCGTATTAATGATCAATTTCATGATTCGGATAGCTTTTGCAACATAAATTAGTTAAACAAAAGGGTAATGCAAATCTGAGGTTAAAAACTGGAGCAGTCTCAGATTTACCTTCAATCGGACTTTTAAACGATATGATAATCCAAAATTGATTGAGGGGTTCAATTTCAAACATCATGGAGAGTATGTAGTTTCAAAATCAGATCAATAGGACAATGTTTGGTATTTTAAATAAATCATGAAAGATAGGAGCTGTTTTTCGGATTTTCTGAAAAGTGGTACGTATTTGACAACTTTAGACCCCTCAAAATACTTCGGTTGAAAAAGGTTTCTGAACATGAAAGTTATCGTACACAATAATCAGTATTTGGTAAAAATTTCAGATAACAAATCGAAGTTTTGTTATGGTTGTCGGACTTCCAAAGTTTCTGTACCAAAACTAGCAGTTTTTACAGAACATGATTTTGAGGATTTTTAAGGACTATAAAGAAGGCTTAAAGGACTAAAATAATTTTTCTAGAAATCTAACCATCAAGAAGAAGAACTTTGCAGAAGAAAACAAGACCAAATTCTGAGAATAGAGGTGTGTGACAATTGTTGAAGAGAGCCTCCCTTATATAGGTGAAAATGGGAGACAAAGAATTAATTACTATACCCTACTCATTTTTATTTTAATCCAAGCTAGGCCACCCTAATTATGATGAATTTTCCAAAAATCTTATCTCTTATCTCTGATTTGATTTTTATAATATTAAATATTAAAAATATCTAGCATAAAAGACAAAGCAAAGTTACCTTTTCTCAAATGTAAATGTAATTGTAAATATGTCAAGATTTACCATTGTCAATAAATGTTTGGATATTTTAAAACTACAAGGGACTAATTTGAAAGTTTTGATAACTCATTTGGTCTTAAAGAAAATATTTGTGGTCAATCATAAATTTTTCAAAAGGGGAAGGACTAAATTGTAACTTTTCAAATCTTTTGGGGTCAAATCGTATCTTCAAAAAGTTCAAGGACTAAAATGAAAATTCAAAAATACTTTTATTTTCTTCCAATTTCATGGGCGTTACATTGAGTACTACGTAGTAAAGTGTAGTTGAGTTAGAAATACGGGAGTCCAAATACTAAAGTGTTTAAGTATATGATTGATCTTGTCTCATTCGTTGAATGTGATGTGCCTTATATAGTTATGGGCCTTGAATGTGGTTTAATTTTTGTAAGTGCCTTGGGATCAGGGGTGAGGATACGTGTCAATTCAATACGGACACATGTCTTAAAATATATTTATCTTATTTGAGTTTGAGATGAGCAGGTTACTTGACAAGATTATTTTTCATTATATTGTTCACAGCTTTTGGATCTATAATTTTTTTTTTATTTGAAGCATTTTATGTTTTATTGGGAAAACTATGTTTTGAACGACTTGGTAGACATATTGTGTGTTGTTTTAGTGAGAAGAAAATCATGGCAATCTTTGGACCACAAGTATAAAATTGAAGATGTTGGTGCTCGTAAATTCCTCAAGGGAAACTTTTTGAATTACACGATGGTGGATTCCAAGACTGTGACAAGTCATGTGTAAGAATTTTAACTAATCATCCATGGGATTCATGCTGAGGGAATGGTTTAGAGCTAATATTTTCAAGTAGCGGCTATCATTGAGAAACTTCCACCTACGTGGGAAGATTCAAGAACTATTTGAAGCATAAAAAAAAGGAAATGATCATTCAAGATCTGATTGTCACGCATAGGCGTTGAGTAAAAGAAGCAAATCAAGGTAAAACAAAAGAGCATCAAAAGTTGTTGTCAACTTGAACACTGTTAAGGAAAACATGATAGACATGATCAAGGCAAGAACAAGAAATTTAAGCCTTGGTCAAAGATTGAACTGAATAAGGGAATTAAAAAGTAAAATTTAAAGAAAAGTGCTTCAATTGCAACAAAGTAGCGCACAAGTCGACACACTACATAATGACAAAAACAAAAACAAAAAATCAAGGGGAAAGAGAGAAACAAGGCACATATTGTGGATATCATCTCCCAAGATGTACGGAGAGCCTGTTCTAGAGCAAAGTGACTAAAATTTATATTGAGATGTAGTCTCTTCAGTTAATCTGATGCGTGTTAATCCAGAAGAATGGTGCATGGACACTAGAGTGATATGTTATGTCTATGCAAATATGTTTGCTTTCTTTGAGGTAATTCATGTGTAAACTACTCTGTATGAGTTATGGAAAGGTATAAACCAATCCTACAAATAGTTAAAACTGTGGGATGCCCACCTATGATGCCAGCACTTCGGCAAAGAAAATGAAAAATCGATCGAAATATGGTAGACTTTATTTCCATTGGATATGCATATAATAGTAGTACTAGTCGGTGTCTTGTGCATGAATCTAAGAACCTTGGCATTCACACGAACATAATAATGGGATCTATGAAGTCATTGTTCTTAGAACATGTATTTCGTTATAAGTCTAAAGATGTTGGACCAAGTTCTTCCTTATTGAATCTTTGAAGAGATTGACAATAGTCAAAGTCCAGAAGAAGTTAAAAAAACTAATGAAGTTCAAGAAGAGTTAGACGAAGTAACATGGTAAGGATAAAAAACTCAACGGGACCAGATTTTTTGACCTGCATGGTAGCTGCTAAACCTTGAACGTATTGAGGAGAGTAGTAAGCTCTATTAAAGGTCCTTTACGGAAAGAAACCATAAGAGTGAAATTGATTCAATCTTACATAATCGCAGTTGAAAACAAGTTGACCTCCCTCTTGGAATTAAACCTTTGTGTTCTCAGTGGGTTTTCACATGTTAAATAATAGATTATTTGACGATTGAGAAGTATAAGGCTAGACTTGTGACGAATGGATACAAAAATAAGAAAGATATGATTACTTTGATACTTTCTCTCTTTTGACGATAATAAATTCTATAAGCATGATTTTCCAATTGCGACTCTTCAAAATCTAGAAATCCATCAAATGGACGTGAAGACTACTTTCTTTAATAGAGACATTGATGAACAAATCTACACGAAATAACTCGAGGGTTATTTAGCTCCTAAAAAGGAAAGGAAAGCCTCCAAATTGATGTAGTCCTTGTATAGACTTAAACAAGACCTAAACATTGGCATGAAAAATTTAACAATGTCGTGATGTGAAATGGTTTCAAGCTAATGAGTGTGACAAGTGTGTCTGCATAAAGAATATAAACGACAAATATCTAATTCTTTGTTTTTATGTCGATGACATACTTATTACAGGAAGTAATGCTAGAATGGTGAAGTAAATTAAGGACTTGATGAATTCGAGATTCAATATGAAATATATGAAATTGACCGGTGTAACTGTAGGAATGAGATTAAAAGATCACAAAACTGTCGCATACTAAACCAATCACATTATGTTGGATAAGATTCTTAAAAGGTTCAGTAGAGAATGATTTCGTTGTTGCTAGAATTCCAATTGACATTATAGTCAAATCTATCAAATAACAAAGGAGATGGTGTTGCACAAGTTCAATAAGCTAGAAGTATAGGTAGTCTGCTATACTGAATGAGTTGCACAAAACCAGACGTTGCCTACATAATTAGCAGTCTGAGTAGATTCACGAGTAGTCCTAGAAGTGAGCACTGAGACTGAGAGAGATTATGAGAATAAAGAGGTACATATTGTAATGACCTGAATTTTCGATAAGGAAATTTGAATCAGCGTGTTATAGGGCAGATTTCCTTGCCTTAGTATATGATTTGTAATTATCCTTTCTATCTTATTTGTACTTATCTTTTCTTTGTTGCTGTTATATGCTTCCTACTTTAGGGGTTTTCTTTTTTGCATATATATATATATATATACATGCACGGTTGATTTACAAAAATAAAAATAAAGCTGATCACATTAGATCTTTTCAAATAAATAAAATTTAGAGGTTTGCCTTTTAAAGAGCAATGTACGTCCCCTTCTATGTTCTCCCTCTTTCGTGCAAAGGTATGGAGACCATTTTTCTCTTATAAGTATCTTTTTACGTTCTTGCTATCTTAAGGATTAAATCTAAGTTCTAAACGTAAGTTTCTTTTAATAAACTAAATTCTGGGCATTTGATTCACATGATTTATGACATAGAAAGCAAAAGATTTTCATATAGTATATTAATAGGTGTTCTGGGTTCATGCATAATTACATTGTGCCCTTGACTTTGTTGATGCAGTACGTAATTAGTGATATGCAAAAAAAAAGGAAAACAGAAGTAAAAGAGAAGCAGCAGCCGTAATAAAGAAGAAGCGGCACCACTCCACCACCTGCTCCTCCCCCAGAAGGTTTCTCGGCCATCTGAAGCCGTCGGATCTTGTCGTCTTTGGCGATTATAAATGAAATCTGAATGTCGAAATTGATTTTGGAGAGCTTTTGTGAAGGTGGGTTCTTGACTCACGGGGATTGGTGCTCGGAGACGGAGGGGTGTGGTGAGTGGGTCGGGGAGGAGAGGAGATGAGAGGAAGAAGATGACCAAATGTTAATTTATTTTATTTTACATTTAAATTCGGCGTAAAATTTAGTGAAAACTTTTTTTTCAAATTTTAAAATTCAAATTAAATATTTCTATGTTTAGCTAATAAAAGTAAAATAAATATCTTAAAGATTTTATAAATTATTGTGTTTCTTTTATATCACTTAAAAACAACATACATGTTATAAAATAAGGGGTTTACATTTAGGAATCTTTTTAGTAAAAATATAAAAATAATTGAAGACCTTATATAAGGGCAAAAATGTCATTTTGCATCAACTCAAAGCTGAAAATCAAAATGGATGGAGTGTGCTAATTATTGAATTACACAGGAGTTTTTGCTAATTAAAATTACACAGGGAGTTTCTTGTCAATTAGAGATTACACAGGGCTAGTTTTTGCATTTAACTCATTTTTTCTGCCCAATTCATTTAAAAAAAATGCAATGAGCAAAATTGTTCAAAATAGACGTAAATCGAGAGCAAATTCGTACTAAACACGAGGTAGTTTTCGCTATTATCCAAAAAAATAAAGACTCGATAATCTAAATAAAAGGAGTTCTTTAAAGACTCAATGAACGCAAGGAAAAAGTCTTTTTGGTTAAAATGATTGAGAGAACAGTCCATTTTGGCAGGGAGGATTGACTTGAGTAAGCTGACCAAAGCTTTCACGTGCTTCTTTCTGAAACTTGTTATTTTCTTCTTTATGTTTGAATTGTCAACTTTTCAAACACATTCATCTCGTTAGATATAAATTTGAAGGGGTAATTAGATGTTTTATTTTTTCCTCTTCAGAAAGCTAAGCAAAAAGTTGCGAAAATACAAATGTAGTAATTAAATAGAAAATTTGTGGAGGGAAGTAGAAACAGCAAAATCTCCAATCTTGCCATGTTCTCACAATAAAAAATGTATTTTGCAAAATTTGATCCAAATCCTTCTCATATTATCTTTCCAGTAAATTTCTCAACCTATGGAGTTATTTACAGTCCATCATTTAATCTATAAAAATGTGTGATATGCCCCTTAACCTAATGAGTTTTGTGCTATTGCCCATAAATTTTTGATCAACCTTTCATTTTCGGGTATATTAATCTGAAACCCTCCATATGGTTTCAGAAACATGCACAAAACCCCTATGTGGTTTGTTAGTTATCTAGAATCCACTTGTGCTTTCATAAAACTATGTTCAAACCTCCTTTGTGGTTTCATACCAAGGATATTTTTTGCAGAGTATCTGCAACCACAAGGGGGATTTTAGACAATGCACACATCACAAAGGAATTGATCAATAATTCAGGGGGGAAACTGAGCAGAAATCAATAGATTGAGGAGCATGTCGCATACTTTCATAGGTTAGGGATGAAGTGAAAATGACCTCATAAATTGGGAGTTTTGCTGCAATTAATTCTTTTTCTTTTAATCCTTTCAACTTTTTCTTTCAATCCTACACAAAACCCTCTTTTACAAAAATACTTGACAAACGTTTAAATTAAATTTAGATTGTTAATTTCGTCATTCTCATATTAGTTTTTGAACAAGAGGGGATTTTGCTAATAGGAGCGGCATGGTATTCGATAACTTAAGGATGGTGGGCTTGGTGCAAGTCTAACAACGAATATATTTGGTGCAGTTAAGAAAACAAAGGTTTTATGCATTTTCCTCGATAAGTGTATTTTTGTCAACTTAACAAGTACATGAGTCGAATGCAAATAAACAAAAAGATGGCTTGACCGTGGTTTTTTGAAATACAATAACACCACGAGATTTAATGCAGATTTACAAAAATATAAGATGGCTATATGCATTTTACCATAAATTATGATACCGTATATCCTGAATTTGACAATTCACAATTTCTTTGAGATCATAATTTTTTTTAAAAGAAATTGTTATTACCTTAAAATATCTTTAATAAAACTACTGTGTCGCAGGGCAAGTGAATCGAACAAAACTTTTGAAGACTTTTTTACTATTTGAATAACTATCTGATATTACTAACAATATATAACTACTCCTAAACTTTGAAAGTTGTGCGCATAAACTCCATAGTTTTATATGTTTTAACCTTTGGGTAGTGTTTTTTGTAAATATCTGAATAATAGAAGATGTTTCTATAATTAAACCCAAGTTAGGAGCGGGAGAGATATTGTATAATTGTCCTAAGTTTGACAATAGCGGCATCCAACAATTCCTTACCGGTTTCGTATTTTATGCCAATTCTCTTGACAAAGTTTTCCCATTTATTATATTCCTACATGTAAATATATTATTATGCCAGACGGCGTTGAAGTTGAACTAATCAATTCCTCGTCAAACCATCCGCACCTACTATAGATTGAAAGAGGGCGTTACTTTCGGAGCTCTAATCTATCCGCGCTTGATTATCTCGTTTGTGATCATTCTTGAAATTTCAGGTACTACTCCCGCCAAATTGTATTACATAATTTGCATGTATTTGAACTAAAGTTGTGATTAATTCAATTCAATTATATCGTCTTTGATCGAAGAAATATAGTTTTTGTATGTATTTTCATCTTCTTTGTTTCTTGTTAGAAAATGGTTTGATCGGTTTATGTATAGTTTATATATGCGTCCATGTTCATAAAACTTATCTTTTATTTTGTTGGTCACTCAAAGAGTTGATTTAGTTAATTTCAAGAGAGATATTCCTTTCTTGGTTAATAGTCATCCGCACATAATTTCTTGTTGCTTAAGTATTTTGATCTATTTACTACCATGATGTTACACAGCGTAGCCTTTTGCCTACTTCTTTTGTTAACTTCGAATCAAAATTCATATTTTTGTGTGCCAGATGGAATATTGAAAAGATAACTTAGGATGTTAATTTGAATCTGTTGTTTCTGACTATGATCTTCTTTCTTACTTATGCAGTGCATCATCACATTTTTTTTACATTTTTAAAGTTCTTCAGTGTATTTGTCGCAGTAGCAAACAAGTGCCAGTTTCTTACCGTTTGATGCTTGTGTTCGAAATACTTTTCAGGGCTTTCTTAACACTTGGAACAGATTCCGTTGTTGATCAAAAGTACGAATTTGTCAGAACGCATAGTCGAATCAGATCCTAGATTTATTTGCTGTTACAAAAATGTCTGGTCATAAAATATCTCACCTACATAGATTTTCCAAACACAGCTCTGCTGACTCCAATACTTCTGCTAATAATCCACCTTCGAATCCTTTTGATTCTGATGATGATTCGGATAAAAAGCCAACACTTAAAAACTCGGGACGACAATATTCAGAACCCTCTGTCGTTACGTCAAATTTGAGTACAAACCCTTTTGGCGATGACAAGATTAAAGAAACCTCGTCGTCTCAGACTTCATCAGCCAGGAACAAATATAAGAATGATTTCCGCGACTCTGGAGGATTAGAGAACCAGACAGTACAAGAACTGGAAGATTATGCTGTATATAAGGCGGAAGAGACTACGAACTCAGTTAACAATTGCCTAAAGATTGCTGAGGACATGAGAGAAGATGCTACGAAAACTCTGGTTTCTCTGCATCAACAGGGAGAGCAAATTACAAGAACTCACATGGCAGCTGCCGATATGGACCATGACCTTAGTAGGGTGAGTCCTATCTGATTTGGAATTTGTTTCTTAGAGTATTTCAATATATTTGAAATATTCAAAGAAATGGCTTTATTTGTTTATTTCTTTTTCCTTAGAAGGTATATAAAATACTTTATATGCACAGGCTAAGGTCTGCAATTACTCAATAAAGCAAAAGAGTTTTTTCAAACAGAACAAGAAAAAGAGTAACTGGAAAAGATACTTTAGAATTAGTTTGCATCATCTGTTCTTCTGTGAGGGCCTGACTGTTGTGGTAATCTGGAGTTCATGTCACTACTGCATTTTCACTTAATTTCAGAAGTTTACTAAGAACTAGTTGGATCATAAGTAGGGCAATTGGTATCGGAAGAAACCTGAGTTAGATCTCTTGCCATATATTTTTATAGGTAAGTATACAATTCTGTAAATTCTAATGCTCACCTATAACTCCATCGCGTTACAAGGATTAGCTTTAGACACAAACAGATTTCCTATGTATACTAATGTTAATAATTTTACTCTACTGAATATAGTAAAGGCTCTGCAATAATATATGATAGTTGTGGCCTCCTTCCATTGTTAAGATGATCCAAAATTCTCTGTCTCCAACTGATCTTATGGTTAGATCCTATTAAGATATTTATACGTGTTAATGAACTAAACAGATAATAGTTGGGCGTGTTAGTCAGCATATGACCTAATGATTTGTGCAAGTCCATGTGAAATAAAACTGCATTTTTCACAGGGCATATGTAAGTGTTAATTTTCCTTTATTGTCAAACGTATGAGGTACTAAAGTATTTGCTAATGGTCTATAGGGTGAGAAACTTTTGGGAAGTCTTGGCGGCATATTCTCCAAAACGTGGAAGCCTAAGAAGAACCGAGAAGTAGCTGGCCCTGTCATCTTTAGAGGTATTTTGCCATCTTGTATTCCCCCTTATCATTACCATATAGCGTTTCCTTTCAGAGTGATTGTGGATTTTCACTTTAATGGTCATGCAGATGATCCGGTTCATAAAAAGGGTAACCACTTGCAGCAGAGAGAAAAACTTGGGCTGACGTCTGCCTCGAAGGAACGATCCCACACACGTACGCCACCTCCTGAACCCACAAACGCATTGCAGAAAGTCGAGGTATGTTGGTTCGAATATTTGAGCGTAATTTTTGAACATCTGTCTGGAGTTCTTGCTTCAGACGAAACGAGCATTTGACTTATGCTTTTCATGGTCACTTGTTACATTGAGTTCACTTAAACAAAGATTGCATTACAAATAGGTAGAAGTTATCTTCTAGACAAAATATCCATTTATTTTTAACTATACTGGACTATGGAACAGGTAGAAAAGGTGAAACAAGATGACGCACTCTCGGATTTAAGTGATATTTTGGGGGAGCTAAAGGATATGGCTATTGATATGGGATCCGAAATGGATAGGTCAGTCATTTACCTTATCTCCTCTATAGTTATTTTCTTGCATCCATGAATCCTAATTAAATTCAGACTAAACCATTTGGACACTAATTTTTCATTTTTAAACCCTTGTCTACCATTGCAGGCAGAACGAAGCATTGGATCATGTTGAGGTTGACGTCGAGGAGATGAACTTCCGAGTAAAAGGTGCTAATCAGCGTACTCGTCGTTTGCTTGGAAAATAAAGAACGAGGAATTGGCTGCTGATTGGAAATTATCATCTTTTACTTTGTAAATATTCAATGTATACTTCCATGTTGCTGGTTTGATAAACTTTGGTACCTTTTTAGACAGTCCGGATACTGTTGTGCACACTAATCGTGCTATTTTATTGAGCTCGTTGCTGTGCAACTCTGTGCTATCTTGTCTAGTGAATTCATGAGAAGGCGTAACTTATATTGATCTGGAAATCTTTGTACTTTTTGCGTCAAATGTCTATTCTCTCCTATGGCTGAGTGCAACGCTAGGAATTAGGTTTTTGTTTTGTTTTTTTTTAACTTAAAGGGGTACTTATATCTTTGAAGTATGGGATAATTACATAAACATTTCATTCAGTGTCTCAATAATTACATAGACCCCTCTTGAAACTTCTAAAATATATGAATTTAGGGGGTCTGATTATATTTTTTTGAACTACAAGATGAGTGAATAATAATTCAATCTGCAATGATCAACCAAATTTTCAAAACATGAAAACTACACTTATGCATCCAATGATATTTTTCAGTGAATTGAAATAGTTTACCAATGCAAACAACAGATCTAACCCAGACATCAAAGTATTCAACCTCACATTCTTATTAGAATAGTTAAATATGAAATATCTTTTGGAAGATATCAACATCAACATTTGTCGAACCAGAAGAATTATCTCGGTCAGGTATTCCATTGCTATCAACCCACGACACATTATATTTTTCTTTTGTTGAGGCTGTGAAAACACAGAATTAATCTGACTTGGGGGTTCGTTGTAACTGGGTAGCAACTTATAAACTCTAAAATACTTATCTGTACATCTTGTGCCTTGCATAACACAAACCCCTTTTTCATTTCTGTCAAGACAATTATTGTGGTCAAAGTATACAGTCCAACTCATATTACATATTTGACTCCAATCAAATTTCTCTGAAATTCTCAGCATAAAGATCATGTAAAGTGGGGTTTCCTTTGATGTTCAGACTACCTTTTCCAGAGATAAAACATAAATTTCCAACACCACACAGAACGGTAACAAGTACAGTTTAAGCATAGTTTGTTAAGATATTTTTGTTATAAGTGTCGTGGTTGGAACACCCACTATCAATGTACCAAGCATTAGAGACTTATTCTTGAACATTAGAGACGGTAGAGAAAGTATCAAAATTGAGATTGTTTACCTCATCACTTGGTTGACTACCTTTTGAATGATCTGCAAAGTCCTCTATTGTAATCGTCATAGTTTCTTGATGGCTTAAGATGGGGGATTCCCCAGAGTTGATAGCAATTAGATCGAACTTGAACTTTAACTCCTCAGTGGTGACAAATTGAAACAAAATCAGATATGTTCTTGTTTTCAAAAGACCAAGCTTCATGAGTATTAGAATTGATTTTATTAGTACATCTTGTTTTTTATTGACTTGTATTTCTTTCGAGCTTTGGTGTAGGAGTCTCCAAGACCAGTGTTATTATTCTTTGATTGATATAGATCAAGAACTTCCTTGAGCTTCTCATTCCCTGAACTCATCATTGTGAAATTCTTTTGCACCTCAGCAAGTGTGGATTGAACTTCATTGAATCTCTGTTTGAACAGAACAATCTAGATTCATCAAGATCTTTCTGCAATTGCTCTTTTTCTCTCCTCCAAAGTTCCTTTTTCCTGTTTAACTACAACATTGGTCAAGGTGAGA
Source organism: Misopates orontium (assembly GCA_946800315.1). NCBI lineage: Eukaryota > Viridiplantae > Streptophyta > Magnoliopsida > Lamiales > Plantaginaceae > Misopates > Misopates orontium. The sequence goes on along the minus strand of OX326948.1, from coordinate 28,273,934 downwards.
CTGAACTGCAAGTCTTTAAGTTCCAAATATACAATCATAAAAAGTATTGAATTAAATTCTTCAATTGTTCCTTCTGACTTATATGCAGAGTCGTTGCGAGATTCCAAATCAGTTTCTGATGTCGTAGTTGCAACTGATGATGCTTCGACTTGTGTTAAGACAGTGGATGATGAGACGGTATCATCTTTCTGGCTATCCATACTCATGGTGGTGGTAATGACACACGTGTTATCATTGTTGCTTTTGTCTCGTAACAGTGATTGCTACATCATGCATGATTGTGTCCAAAACCCTGACATTCCTGCATTGAATGCCATTTCCCTTCCTTTTGATATCTAAATCATTAGTAGCACTGAATTTTTTTTAAATTTTAAACTCAGAGTTGGAGGGATTGTGATTTATACCTTTGATTTCCAAGGTTTTGTTACCTCATTTGTTAGTTATTGAGAAGCCATACTGTTTGGTGCTCCTTCGTGTGCGGCCATGAGTGTGTTCCATGCATCTTTAGCAGAGACACACTTTAGGATACGATTGAGGTTTCATTGTCAACACCACTCAACATCCCATGAAGTGCTCTAAAGATTCTACATCAGTCTATTCCTTTTCATCTTTGACTTTTCCATCTTTTCCATCCTCGTCAACTGGTAGAGTCTTTCCTTTTATAATAGTTGCCCATGTCCTTATGTTAAGACTTTTGATAAAGACCTCTATGAGAATTTTCCAAGGATGATAATTTTCATTGTCAAGAATTGGTGGACGATTTATTGACCATCCTAGATTATGTTTCTCCATACCTGCAAAATAGATCAAAACATCCAAGATCTCAATAGTATATCGGTGATCCAGCTCCTTGATGCTAGTTGTTAGATCTTATTTCGCATAATACTCAAAGTTACACAGTCTTAAATTAAAGAGATATAGCTTCAAATAGATTGATTAACTCAATAGTCAGAATGATAAAACAAATATAACTTTCTTTAATTTAAAATAGATCAAATCTTTAACTTCAATTAAAAGACTTTGTAAAAACTGATTTATTTATTTGTTTAATTTAGAAACACCTTTTGCATGAGGTAAGGTTGTTTGTTACGATAGGCAAACAAAACAGTAAATAAACAAACACACCAGGTTTTTATGTAGTTCGTGCACCTGTCCAAATACACAAGCTATCCGCCTAATAATTCAGACTTCTTTCGATCTACTAAAGTGAATTAGATATATATGATGTTACTCTACCCCCCCCCCCCCCCCCAATCCCTTTATACAGGTAATCTGCAGCTAGGCTTTAGTTCTTCTAATGTAGGAGATATCCTGCTTCATTCGAACTCCATTCGACCTTGTTTGACTCTTCTTGATAAGGTCGATCTTGACTTTGGAACAGTGACTTAGTCTTACTAACTACGAAACTTTAAACGGAATAAGAATTAAACCTTTTTTCTCTCATGAAACTAAACTATGAAACTTAGAGTGAACCTTTCTTATAATTTGTATACCAATTCGCTCAAAGGTTAAATAAGACAAATTAATTAGCTCTTCTATTTATAGGTTCAACATTTGGTCTAATCCTGCTCCCGCATTTGACAGCTTTCAAAATATTCCTGATTATATTTGGTCTTTATCTCCTTAATGTACGATCCCTAAAATAAGACCATATACAGAAACCTATTCCCCGGGTAAAAAGATAAGCTGAATATATTCAAGAATAAAAAAGATAGAATTACATCCTAAGATAAACTCTATCCATCATAATTGTCTAATTTACTGTAGCTTTGAGTAGGCCTGTCATAATTCTGTTCCACAAAAAATAGCTCAGGTAGTGGTACATAATTATTCACGTACTATTCAGTAAAAATTGATTACGAGAAATAAAACCTAAACATTTTCATAAGAAAATTAAAATTATAAAGACACATATTTATAAGGGTTGTTAAAATAGAATTGCGATTTCAGAATTTAATTCATCCATTTTATCTGGTCTAACATTTACCATCTTCACAATCTTCTAGATACTAATTAACTACTAATTCGGCTATATAAGTAAGTATAAAGAAGCTCTATTTACTCATTAATCACTAATCTGGGTCCATTGCTACAATAACAAAAGTTTGTAAGACATCATATTCATTATTTGCAAACCTATTTAGAGATTTTAATAGACTTCGTGAAATTTACAATATTTTTGTATATCTATTGCAAACTCAAATATATATAAGAACATTACGAGAATTAAAGCCACACCTCATGATGAGATATTGAGATTAGGTAATGTTTAAAAATAACAAGACATCTAAAACTTATATCAAGCTTACGACTAGATCCAACCACTCATAATTATGTCGGAAGGTGCAGATTATATATGGTTCGAATTTAAATCTTATTTTATTTTTAGTACTTTATCCTTCGCTAATTAATTTCAACTTTCATAAATGATATCTTGGACCAAATCAGCCTTCTATAACAAATGCATATATGTTATAATAATGTAGATAATGGACATAGACCGGATCATCTTTTGTGTTTTGTGAAATGTAAAATATATTGAGTTCTTTGGTTCTCTTGCTTAACTCGTTTATTTTATAGTGAATTTCACTTGTTACTATGTAGTGACTGAGCATTAGCCATTAGAAAATAATAGTGATAACTTATATGGATTCTTAAACAATGAAAAATAACTTAAATACCTTCTAAAAACAAAAATACAAAATACTGAAACTAAATTTAAAGATTCCATTGTTGGGTGTATAGGGATTAAATTGAAAAAGAAAGAAAAGATTTGGGGCTAAGATATTTTGCAATATATAACTACAGTATTTTTATACAAAGTATTAACTCTCAACTACAGTAAACTCTCGGCACTCTATGCACAAGGCTGCTTTGCTTTATTTTTTGCTCACTCACATTACATAATGATACATATATTTATAGTACACCAACCGACTAAGCTTGTGGTCATTACATAATGTTATTAAAATAATTGAATATCTTTCAATCATAACATAGCTAATTTAATGTATTGTAATATATCTCACCAACCTAATCTAGAGCTTTCCAAAAGCTTTATCTGCCGGTTGCTAGAATTTTCCATAGCATTATTTTATCAAAATTTTTCTATGCATTGAATGGTGTAGGGTGGTGCCTTTAGATTTTTATATTTTATAATTGCAAATTATATTTTAACACCCCCTCGTAATTTGCAATTTGAACTTCACTCCGTAATTGTGCGATCTTCTTGACGGTGACAACTTTTGTGAAGCTTTTTGCAAGTTGCTTATTCGTGTAACATGAGCAAATGTTTCACTGAAATCAACGCCTGACTGTTGAGAATATCCTTTTGTGACTAGGTGTGCCTTATGCTTTGAAATTGAGTCATCTTCTTTGTATTTTGTCTTGTAGACCCATTTTAGTCCAATTACTCTCTTTCCTTCTGGAAGATCTTCAAGCTCCCATGTTTTGTTCTTCTCGATGCTTGCCATTTCTTCATCCATTGCATTCAGCTATACCTCTTCCTTTACAGCTTCTTCGAATGTATGCTGCTCACAAGTGAAGAAAGCTACAGCACATGATTCATAAATTTCTCGTAAACTGCGTACCTTTCTGGTTGGACTTTCAGATTCTGGATAGAACTCTTCAGATGGTCCTGAGGAACTTGGGCTAGCACTTGGACTTGGCTCGTCTTGTTGAGTTGTCGATGGTGGAGGCAAATAACTTTTATTTGTTGTTGTATTCTCTTTCCAGTTCCATGACTGCTTTTCATCAAGATAACATCTCGAGGAATGATAAGTTTATTTGTTTTTGGGTTTAGTAAACGATATCCCTTGGATTCGTCACTATAACCAACAAATATTAACTTTGCTCATTTTTCATCGAACTTTTAACGTTGCTAGGAAGGAATATGAGAATATGCTATGCATCTAAGAACTTTAAAATTATTTACCTGTGGTTTTCGTCGAAACCACGCTTCGTATGGCGTCTTGTTTGGAACGGCCTTTGTCGGTGACCGATTCAAATGTAGACTGCTGTATTTACTGCTTCAGACTAAAAAAATTTAGGAAGTCTTTTTCCTGTCATCATGCCCCGTGCCATTTCAGCGATCGTGCGATTTTTTCGCTCGGCAACTCCATTTTGTTGTGGGCTGTAACGAACTGTTAGTTTTCTGTGGATGCCTTTCTCCTTGCAGTAGTTCATGAAAGCTTTGCCAATGAACTCTCCACCTCGATCTGTTCTGAGAGTCTTTATCTTTTTGCCACTTTGGTTTTCCACTTTTGCTTTGAACTCCAAGAACTTTGGAAATGCTTCTGATTTCTGCTTCACAATATAAATCCACATCATTCTGGTATAGTGATCAATGAACAAGAGGAAGTACTTGTTGTAGTTTAGAGATGGCGTTTGAGTTGGTCCAAATATGTCTGCATGGACTAGCTCAAGTGGAGCTTTTGGCTCTGAATGATATATTCGGAAATGGTAGGTGATGCATTTTTCCAAAAATGCATCCTTCACACGTCTTGCCCCGATCTGGAATATCTGGGAGGCCAAGAACCATATTTTTCTTTTTTAACAAATTTAAGCCTTTATAACTTAGATGTCTATACCTCAAATGCCAAATGGTGCTTTGCAGTACCAACTTCTAAGTTAATGGCAAAGTAAGAGGAAATACTTTTTTTGTACTCATCTTTACTTTGGCTATAACTAGATTTTTCTTTTTATCAATAATAACACATTGGTCATTATTGAACTCCACTTTGTAATTTTTCTGCACTAATTGACCCACACTAAGTAAGTTCTGAGTAAGACCTGGAACATAGAAGACGTCTTTGATAAGATTTGTTTCGCCTTTTCTTGTCTTTATCGCAACTATGCCTGATGTACCATATTTCGGTACTGCCGCGTCATAATATTCGATATAATATCACGAGCATATTTCGGGATTATTTATGCCATGTCGGCATCATTATTTTTTAATTTGACTTGTTTGGCCCAAATGCCGAGGTCTAGAGAAGGAGATATAACAAAACGACTAGATTGCGCAAAGCTAAAAAACAAGTCGAATTCGATCTGTTTGGTCTCAATTCGACTTGTTCGGCCCAAGTTCGAGTTATGCAAGCCTAATTCGAGTTATTCAAGCCCATTTTGAGCTATCTGAGGCCTATTTCGAGCTATCTGAAGCCATTTCGACTTATTTGGGCATCTATTTCGAGCTATTCCAAAATAACTCTATTTCGAGTTATTTTGAAGCATAGTTCTACTTGGAGTGGACTTCTAGCCGAAGAAGGACTCTTAATAGTATATAAGGGGGCCTCATACCTCATTTTCAGATACGTTTTTCATATTTCAAGCATTCATTTCGAGCAATATAAGTTGAATTCGAGCTGTTTTACATTCATTTCGAGTTGTCTGAAATAACTCTTCTTTGATCTATCTTGAGTGCATTTCGAGTTGTTTGAAGTCTTCATTTCGATCTATTTGAAAACTTTCATTTCGACTTGTTTGTTTTCGACCTATTACATACATTTTGATCTATTATTTTGATCTGTTGCCTCACACAACGAGATCTCACATTCCGACCCATCTGACTTGAGCGTCGGAGTGCCTTAGCTAGGAAGGCACCGGCTTAGTTTACGTGTAGTGTTGAGTGCAGGTTCTTAACTCAAAAGCTGCTTAAGGATCCAGCAGGGACTGAAGCAGTCTGACGTGGAGTGTTGGCAAGTGGACACGTATCAAGAAAAAAATACCCCGCATCAGTGGTGCCGTTTGTGGGAACCACTAAACGCACTTAGGAGCAAACACTATCACTGAACCAATAGTTCAGCGAAGAGTCACGGAGAAGAACGGTGTAGCCACCAGGGCTAGGTCGCAAAGGGAGGATGATAACCGAGTTATTAATGCTTCTGAACACACATCGGTGGCCCCACCCAATACCCCTTTGGATCAACCATGTGTTGCAACGGAACAACCTGCAATGCTTCCCCCGGAATAACAATTGTTGAATCCTGCTCAGCTTGACCAGATTATGACATCTTTTCAACAGACTATGGTACCGATGATTGTGCAACAACTGGCGAACACTGTCCTACAGCAGAACGTCCCAGCACCAACTGCACAACAAACATCATCACAGCGAACAAGGCCTCATCAGACTTATTTAAGACAACACACTCATTCAAGGATGACTAGACCCACTCGGAGGGAACCATCGCCATCCCCGGAATGCAAGAATCCTCGTTCGGTGAAGACTGCAAGGAACAAAGCTCTAAGTCAAGCAACTATTAGAGTCGGAGAGGTCAACTCAAGGTAGAAAGGTCATGAGGTTCAACAAGCCGCAAGTCATACAGCGGGAAGGAACAGGGAATCGCCAGAAAGAGTTGCACCAAGGCCGGAACCAATCGTTGCTGAACATATCCCACCAGTGGAGAAGCCAACTCTATTCTGTGATGCGATCAGCAGATTGACACTGAAGGAAGGAACTATTCTTCCTAAGATGAAGAAGTATGATGGAACAAGTGATCGTGTAACACATTTCGATGACTTAGAAGCAGAACTACAGATTCTAGGATACTGTAAGGACTTAAGGGCAAAACTGATTTCGCTCAGCTTGATGGGGACATCCAAAGATGGTTCAAGAACGTGTTGCCACGCACAATTGAATCATTTGAACAATTCAGAGAGATATTTGTCAAGAAGTTTGCGACTTATCACCTAAAGAAGAGATCTCCAAGCTGGTTGTTCAATATACATAGAAGACTTGATGAAACTTTGGGAAAATACATAGAGCGGCTTAATGTGGAGATTGGTAGAGTGCAGTCTCCAACCGCTGATTTGATTATCTCTGTACTGCAAAACCGAAGCAAGAGCAAAAAGTTGGTTGAAGTAATAACATGGGAGGCGCCAACTACTATTGAGCAAATCATGGATCTTGCTTGGAGAGTTATTGACATAGAAGAGGCCACTTTGAACCAGGGCCTAATGGATTTGCCAGAATCTTACAAAGGCAAAGAGAACAGAAACTGGAGGAAGGATGATCGAGGCAAAGACCGCGATCGACGTTGGTCGCTTTTTACAAAGTTTGATAATTACACTCCTTTGAGAAAGGATAATGCTGATATCTTAACCGTCACAAAGGATCGTGGGATATTCAAGACGCCCAGACCCTTCATAGAAACGGACGAGATGAAGGAGACAAGGAAATATTGCAAGTACCACAAGCAACACGGTCATTACACGGATGAGGAACAAAATTGAACGACTCATTCAGAAACTCATTGAGTATGTCCTAGAGAATTGAGAACCACGAGACGACAAATCCGTAGAAAGCAGAAAGAGGAGTCGCTCTCCACGACAGAAGAAGGATGAACCAAGGGGCAACCCCAACGAGGGTGACAAAAATTGACCAAACATAATCTCAGGCGGACCAATCTAAGGTGAGGAAGTTGGTATCAGCTACTTGAGTCAATCAATATAGGGACCATGCAGTCCAAGCCAAATCTGAATTCATGGAGAAAATCTTACAGCATACGTAGGCAACTCGGAAGCTACACGAGCTCAGTCCCAAAACTAATAAAATTTCATATTTTATTTGTCTCCCTGCCAATACAATAGGCAAGTACGACACTTGCGTATGTTGCGCTATGCAACTTATAAACTTGGTCACAAGCATCAAGCTAGTCACATCCATAACAATCGCCTCAACAAAGAGCATTACAGAGCATAAGATGAACACAATCCTCAAAAGACCTAAGCCACAAGTGGACACGTATCCAGACAAAAATACCCCGCATCAGTGCTTTTTCCCATTATTTTGTACTCTTTGCCATCTCCAAGGCTCACTTCTGATGGAATGAGTCGTCGATCTCCACAAAAATATTTTTGTTTCCAGACATGTGATTGCTGCACCCACTATCCATATACCATATATTCTCAAATTTTTTATGAGATTTTAGGCTCTAGAACACCTGATTTTCATCTGCTTCTTCAGTGAAGTTTGCTTCTTTCGTTTTTTCATCATCCTTGTACTAGCAATCCCCGTCTGAGTGATATGGATTTCTGCACCTCTTGCACTTGAATCGACAGTCCTTTGTGGCATGATTATTTTTTCTACATATTCTGCAACTTGAGTCTAAATTTTGAGAGTTTTAAGAGTTACCTCCTCTTTTTGTATCATGTCTGCGGAAATTTTGATTTCTGGCGTGACCTCTTCCTCTGCCCCCTCTTGATGTAGATGCATTTCTTGTGTTTTGCTGGCTTTCATTTTCATTATCACATGCATTAACTTTTACTTGGAAAGCTTGTTCCAAGTTTTGTTTAGAAAATCGGCTCATCCTTTTTTCATGAGCTTCGAGTGATCCCATGAGTTCATCTAAAGATAATTTTGATAAATCTTTAGATTCCTCAATGGCGACAACTATGTGCTCAAATTTTACCGGCAGGCTCCTTAATACCTTTTCGACAATTTTCTTGTCTTCGACATTATCTCCATATGCGTGAATTTGTTTAATAATAATAGTAACTCTTGAGAAAAATTCTTGAACATTCTCATTATCTTTCATGAACAAGTTATCAAAATCACGCGATAAATTTTGTAATTTAATGGAGATAACTTTTCATAGCCACCAAATGTTTTTTCATATCCCATGCATCTTTAGAAGTTCTAACACCCATTATGCGCGAAAGTATGGAACGACTTACCCCTTGGTGTATAAAGGACAAGGCTCTTGCATCTCTAGTCTTGTTCTCTTTATACCCTTTCTTCTTTGGTGTCGTCGACGTAGCTTCTTCCTCCGGTGTATATTTTTTATAGCCTTTCTCGACGATGTCCGAGAGTTCATGAGATTGGAATAACGTTTGCGTTAAAATCCTCCATAATTCATAATTTTGTCCAACAAAGATTGGTACGCCTTATTGGGAATATGCGAAGGTGAGCACGTTGTTTGGGGATTGATTAATATATATTTAGGGAATAGATTTCAGGCCAAGGGGTGGCTCTGATACCACAATATGTTGGGTGTTTGGGATTAAACTAAAAAAGAAAGAAAAGATTGGGGCTAAGATATAAATATGCAATAATTTAGAAATGCTTTGCAATATATATGACTGCAGTATTTTTATACAAAGTATTAACTCTCAATTACAGTGAACTCTCGGCACTCTATGCACAAGGCTGCTTTGCTTTATTTTGTGCTCACTCACATTACATAATGATACATATATTTATAATACACCAACCGACTAAGCATGTGGTCATTATATAATATTATTAAAATAATTTAATTTTCAATTATAACATAGCTAATTTAATGAATTGGAATATATCTCACCAACCTAATCTAGAGCTTTCCAAAAACTTTATCTGCCGGTTGCTAGAATTTTTCATAGCATTATTTTATCAAGATTTTTCCGTGCATTGAATGGTGTAGGGTGGTGTCTTTAAATTTTTATATTTTATAATTGCAAATTATATTTTAAGCCCGTCTTCCTATAAATGCTGAATATTAATTAATTCTAGTAAATGCGGTTTTCGTATAGCTGATGGCTATCGTCCATTAGATATTAGACTGTGACACAAATAGGACTAAAATGTACATTAGTGCGAGAAGAGTAAAGCTTCTGTGAGGCAAAAGTTGTCTTCTATACTATCATAGGAATGTGAAGCACATGGAATACAAACATTGATGAATTTCTTCTTCACTGTAATATAGAACTAGTACTCTTACATTTTAAAATGTATCAAAAAAGCTATTTCCAATTTTTTAACCGTTACACTATAGAACTATAACTTAGGTGTTTGCAAATGCTTATAAAAGGAGCTTGTTGGCTTTTGCAGCCGCAAAAGCACATTTTTAGTGTTTGGAATGCTGACTTTTGCTTCTGCTTGTCTAAAAAAAAGTCAGAAAAAGCACAAGCCGCAAAAGCATGCCCAGGGGTGCTTCCCCAACTACTTATGGAATTATGTTATTTTTAAAAGGTCTTTAAATAGAAAAGTTACTTCTCATTAATTTTTGCAAACACCTAATTAATAATTGAAGTAGATTTTTAAAAAAATTTACAAACACTCACGACTTTTTATTAAAAGTGACTTTAAGTAAAAGTAGTGAACAAGCTCCTTTTATAAGCATTTGCAAACACCACCTTAATCGATAGCATGCATTGACTTCTTTTCTATTGTTTTTTTATGACATACTGTATTTCTAACACATTCTTTTTAATTAAAAATAACAAATCATAATAATTTGAGAAGAGACAACAATTCTTGCAAGAGTAGGTAGTACATAGAAATCTAAGAAATAAACACACCCATTTTATTTGTTATTTTCTTAAGATCTTCAAAACTTTTTAAAGATACTAATTTACATACGTAGATTGTAAATATTCACTAGTTCAGTGTTTGAATTTTTCGAAATCGATCCGTTACTACTAAAAAATACTATACCAAAATTATAAAATATTACAGTTACAATTTAATGGATTGTCTAATAAACTTCTCAAGCAACTTGAAAAAATCACGGTTATAATTTTTTATAGTTTTTCACAAAATCGGTATAGATAAAAAAAGTATACATTTTGCATGATGCACGCGCTCACACTTTGGCGACTTGATTAAAGGTGCAGTTATAACTTTTAAGGTTTCTGTAGAAAACTAAAGTCATATTTTAGCAACCCCCCTCCCCCCCCCCCCCCCCCCCCATCCCCAACAATAAATAAAATAAAATAAAAATAAATGAAGACACAATTCTGTCCCATATATAGTATAGGTTAGATCTCTTTTAAGAGCATTAGCCTTCTAGTACTAGGTCTCTGGGTATGCTACAGATTGGACTGGTTGGACCCAACTAAATAAGGGCGGCCACCAACCATACTTCAGCCCATATGAAATTCCAGATCTAAAGCCAACTCTGGGCTATGAGGCCTATTCAAAATAGATTTGCATTTCAGGTTGAAAGTTTCTTTCTTTGTTCTTTTCTAATGTTGATAAACTTTTCGGTGACCAAATTAACGGATTTAATAAGCCACTTTGCTCTTCCCATTACATCCGTGCCTACTAATAAATAAATTTTGGACAGATTTCGGTTAGTTTAGTCAAGGAACTTGGTGGATTTTACAGTTGCAAAAAGGCTAGCGATAATGTCAGAGCAAAAAATGTTGCTGCCAAAGCAACTTTTGTGATATCTCTAAAATACCCTTCTTAATTAAGGAATACAAAATTTAATGCATATATTTTTCCATAACTTGTACTTTATCTTAATTAGTCATTCTTTAATTAGTTAATATATATGGCTTAATCTTCTCTCTTATTAATTAACTATGTAAATTTTTTACTGTATGCTTATTTAATGAATAAGTAAAATAGTTAAATATAAATCATTAAAAAGATATGAAATTATGATTTCAAAATCTTTTATTTAAAATCTTCTAAATATCTGGTTCTTCTAATATATATATATATATATATATATATATGACTACGGATTTGAATTAAAATTCGCTGTCTATATTATATTAGTTCATAAGTTTTCTCTATTAAAGTATATTCATAGTTCTTTTCTTTACAGTTTTACAATAATTTTACGATTATTAATATTCATATATTAGTATGTACGTCAGAATCTAATAGAAAAGAGCGTCAATTTTTTTATTGTATTTTTGGGTATGAGGAGAATTAATTTTTTTATTATATTTTTTGTTTTTATCAACAAATAAACATACCTCGATCTTTTAAAAGATCTTATTACATATGTAGACGGAAAAATTTTAGAAGCTAGTCAAATTATGACATGTGTCATTTAATGTATTAGAAATTAGATTAATTATTGCTATTTTCCATTTTGGAATTTCACAAAATTTAATTCCAGTAGAAAATAGTGAAATTAATTAATTTCCTAATATATTCTCATCGGCCAATGAGATGACGCCATGTGTCAAAATGAGGTGTTCAATTCTATTAAATCATATTCAACTATATGGCCAATCAAATTAAGACGTGTCATATATGATGTGTTTTATTTAATTATTTCTTGATAAATACAAAATAAATTTGTATTTATCTTGAAAATGGAAGAACCAATAGTATGCTTCCACCTCATCTCTTAACCTTATCAAATCTCTACATTTACACCTATAAATAGAGGTCTTCACTCAAGGAAAAGAGAGAACAAAAAAAAAAATATATATCATTCTTGAAGAGTAGAAGCTCTGGAATTTCTCTCTCAAGTTCATCACTTTCAAGGTAATCTTCACGAGGATCAAGATCGTTCTTCAAATTGTTTCATTTGATTCAACATCAAGCTGCAAAGCCGTTGGAAAACCGGTTTTGAAGGTCACGCTTCTGCTAAGGAAGATCGAACTTCAACAAATTTGAGGAAATCCATATTGTTCTTCAACAAAATTAAAGAAATTTCATCTTTGATTCAGGAACCAGCTCTCACGCCCCTGAATTAACGTTTTGCGAGCATTGGAATCACTTTCAAGAAGATCAAAGTGAAGTTTAATTTTTCAAGTGTTCTCAAGTCTTTAACTATTGTTCTTGTAAATCGAATCAGAGGATTCAAGAGAGATTCGTTCCCAATATATTTTCAATTTATAGATTTATTTGTTCTAACTTATTTTTTTAGTCTTTCATTTTAAGGATCGGAAAATTTGTTTGCTACAAATTTTGGCACGCCCAGTGAGACCATCTCTACCTCTCATCTCTTTTCATCAAGAACAGCCACTGACATGACATCAAGAATAACTCGGTCCAAGGCTCAAGCTATGGAAGATCCGCAAGGCAGGATGGTGGAGGAAGGAGCACATAACTCTGACCCAAACGATCCAGCTACCCTTGAACGGTCTAACGAGGACATAGAGTCTCCCCCAACATCCCCTCACTCAAAGTCGAGTGCACCATTCCCATTGAATGCAACGCCATCCACTGGAGCAAGTGATGCAAATTTAGGGGAACAACTTACTGCATTGACAAAGATGATGGAGTGGCTTACAAAGCGCACCATGGAGTAAGATGCAAAGATTGAGAAACTTCTGAGCAAGGGAGGAGTCACTGAAACGACTAATGTTGCGGGAACACCCTCCAAATATCTTGAAGAAAGAGAAGCTTCCATCAAGAAAGGGTTAATTGAAAATCCCGCAAGCAAAGAGCTCCAAGTTCTCCCTGGCGGCATGATTCACGCCACGCAATTGAAAGATATTATTATGGGAGCAATTAAGGAGAACACTAGAAGCAACTCTAAGTCATCATTCACCTACTCAAAGCCATATACTCAAAACATCGATAATTTGAGGATGCCAAATGGATACCAACCTCCAAAGTTTCAACAATTTGATGGAAAAGGCAGTCCTAAGCAACACGTGGCTCACTTTGTAGAGACATGCAACAATGCCGGGACTTATGGAGATCAATTGGTCAATCAATTTGTTCTATCACTCAGAGGAAATGCATTTGACTGGTACATTGATTTGGAAGCGGAGTCTATAGATTCTTGGGATCAACTTGAACAAGAGTTCCTTAATCGCTTCTATAGCACTCGAAGAACGGTTAGCATGGTTGAGCTCACAAACACTCGCCAATGGAAAGAAGAAGCTGTTGTTGATTACATCAATTGTTGGAGAGACTTGGACCTTAACTGCAAAGATCGTCTGTCTGAGACTTCGACCATTGAGATGTGCATTCAAGGAATGCATTGGGGTCTTCATTATATACTTCAAGGCATACAACCCAAGTCAATTGAGGAGTTAGCCACTAGAGCGCATGATATGGAATTAAGCATGACTGCCAGTGGAGTTGATGGACCGCCAATAGGAGACTCCAACAAAACACAAAGCAAATCAGAGCCAAGGAAAGGGGGCAAGTTTTTTGCTAAGACTCCAACCAAAGAATCCATGGCAGTAAACACCACACCTTTCAAAGTATCAACAAAATCCACTGAAGGTAGAAAGCCGCCTACGACATTCGAAAAAGAATACTCCACAAGATATGGAGCAAAGAAAGCTAACTTTGCAAGAGATGCAAGCAAAGCAATATCCATTCTTAGACTCGGATGTCCCCGAGATTTTTGATGATTACTTGAAGCTGGTCTTATTGAATTACCAGAGATGAAAAGACCCGAAGAGGCTGGACGTTCAGACAATCCAAAATACTGTAGATATCATCACGTTATTGGCCATCCTATTCAAGATGGCTTTGTATTTAAGGACAAAGTCATGCGACTGTCTCGTGAGGGTAAGATATCACTTGAAGAAGATAAGGCAGCGACAAAATTCACCAACGCTAAGCATTGTGCGACAACCATCTGCTTCGGAGATGAAGATCTTTTACTTGGCTCAAAGCCTCACAACAAACCACTATTCGTAGCTGGATATAGTCGTGAGCAAAAAGTTAATAGGATCTTAATCTATGGAGGTTTGGCTATTAACATATTACCATTGCGCGTGATGAAAGAGATAGGAATTTCTATCGAAGAGCTCTCTAGCAGTCGATTGATGATACAAGGATTCAACCAAGGGGGGCAAAAGGCTATTGGCATCATAAGATTAGAATTGTTGATTGATGATATGTTATCAACCGTTTTATTTCATGTCATAGATGCTAAGACTTCATATAACATGCTTCTTGGTCGGCCTTGGATACATGAGAATGGTGTAGTTCCTTCTACTTTACACCAATGATTTCAATATTGACAACAAGGGATAGCAAAGAGGTACTCGTTGATGACAAACCATTTACTAAAGCTGAATCTCATTTTGCTGATGCGAAATACTATCTCTCGCATATGAAATCAACAAATGATGAAGTGAAATCCTCTTTTCAAGTGCCAAAGGAAAGAAATAATTGAACAAGTGAAAAGAATGTTAATGATGGAAACTTCACGCAGGACAAGGCACCACTTTGCAAAGATGTGTCATTGGAGAATTTGATATTGCCTTTAACAAAGCTAGATGTTAAAACACTATCACCTCCTCAAGCTATGGGAAAAGAGATAGGGATGGACGCCACCCAAAGTATGTTGAAACAATAGGGGCACGTTATTCCTAAATCTTGCGTAGGTCTTGGATTTTCTCTACCAAGTCCTATGGCATCACCATCAAAAGAGCTAATGCCAATTATATAGGCGAGGGAGATTATTCATCAGCAAATGATGTGCCAAGGTGGCCACAAGTATCAGTCTTTAAAAGACTTGGGCCTTCTCCTAAGAAGTTATTTCGAACATCTGTTTTTGGTAGACTTGCCCCCGCATGAAACCTATACATCAAAGGTTGGGTGTTTTAAGTACGCCAAAACGTTCGAAGAAGATGTATGATTTGTATTTAAATGAGAGGCTCCGAAGTACATTCCCTTCACGCATGAGGCGTTGTGATGACTTGATTATATCGCATGATGAATCTATGAAAGTCAAGCGGCAGAAAATTGTATTTACACAAGCTCAACGCAAGAGAGAAAACGATGAAGAGAGTGTGGGATCATCGTATCACATTACATTGAAGGAAGGAAATGGGGAAGAAGAAGATGCTGAAGAGGCTCCCCCAGAGCTTGAAGAAGGTGTTAAGAACACAATTGATGAGTTGAAAGAAATCAACCTTGGCAATGAAAATGAACATCGTCCAATTTATGTGAGTACACTGTTGAACGATGAAGAAGAGAAAGCATACGTTGAGCTGCTGAGAGAATTTAAAGATGTGTTTGCTTGGTCCTATAAAGAAATGCCTGGCCTAAATCCAAGAGTTGCCGTCCATCAACTGGCTGCAAAGAAAGTAGCTCACCCTATTAAACAAGCACAACGAAGGTTTCGCCCTGAGTTGGTTCCTTTAATTGAGGCTGAGATAAATAGGCTCATCGAAGCCGGGTTCATTCGAGAAGTTACATATCCTACTTGGATTTCTAGCATAGTCCCAGTAAGAAAGAAGAATGGACAAATTCAAGTTTGTGTGGATTTTAGGGACCTCAATGCGGCATGCCCCAAGGATGACTTTCCATTACCAATCCTTGAACTCATGATTGATGCTACCACTAGCCATGAGGCTTTGTCTTTTATGGATGGTTCTTCTGGATATAACCAAATTCGTATGGCCCCAAAAGATGAAGAATTGACTGCATTTCGATCCCCAAAGGGAATATATTGCTACAAGGTAATGCCGTTTGGATTGAAAAATGCTGGAGCTACTTACCAAAGAGCTATGCAAAAGATATTTGATGACATGCTACATAAGAATGTTCAGTGTTACGTGGATGACTTGGTCGTGAAGTCAAAGAAAAGAGAAGACCATCTCCATGATTTAAGACAAGTGTTTGAACAATTACGAAGATATCAATTGAAGATGAATCCCTTGAAGTGTGCTTTTGGCGTGACGTCTAGAAAGTTTCTTGGCTTTGTTTTTCGTCGACGAGGAATTGAAATTGACCAAGCCAAAATCGATGCTATCTTGAAAATTCCCGAACCACGTAACTTGCATGAACTCAAAAGTCTTCAAGGAAAGTTGGCGTATATTCGAAGATTCATCTCAAATTTGGCAGGTCGGTGTCAACCATTTAGCCGCCTTATGAAGAAGGATGTTCCCTTTAAATGGGATGAAGCTTGCACCAATGCTTTTGAGCGTATAAAATCTTATTTGATGAAGCCTCATGTGTTGGTTGCCCCAGTGCCTGGACGCCCATTAATCTTATATATTGCTGCTCAAGAAAGTTCTGTAGGAGCATTGCTTGCACAAGAGAATGATAATGGAAAAGAAAATGCCTTATACTACTTGAGCCGAAGGATGACACCAAACGAGTTGAATTATTCCCCGATTGAAAAATTGTGTTTGGCTCTTATCTTTGCAATACAAAAGTTGAAGCATTATTTCCAAGCTCAAATTATTCGCCTGATCTCCAAGGCAAACCTTTTGAAGTACGTTATGTCAAGGACGGTACTCTCTGATCAACTCGCTAGCTGGTACCTTCAACTGCAACAATTCGAAATAACATACATTCCTCAAAAGGCTGTGAAAGGGCAAGTTGTGGCTGATTTTTTGGCTGACCATCCGATCCTTACTGAGTGGAAACTAGTGGACGACTTCCTGATGAAGATGTCCTTGTAATTGAAATTATTCCCCCATGGAAGATGTACTTTGATGGAGCTGCTCATAAGGGCGGAGCTGGTGCTGGAATTGTCTTTCTCACACCGAATGGAGAAGTTTTTCCTTACTCTTTTACTCTAACTCAAAAATGTTCCAACAATGTTGCTGAATATCAAGCCCTCATATTGGGATTGGAACTAGCTGTTAATATGGAGTGGTGGAACCTCGAGGTGTATGGAGACAACTCCAAATTGGTGGTCAATCAACTTCTTGGTGAGTTTGAAGTAAAGAAGCTCGAATTACTTCCATATCGTGACTATGCTCAGAAATTGGTTGGACATCTTGGAGATGTATCAATTGAACATGTACCTAGAAGGGAAAATGGACAAGCAGACGTTTTGGCAAAACTTGCTTCAACACTTGTCATGACCGAAGAAAAAGTCGATGTTCCAGTATGCCAAAGTTGACCGTCCGTCATAAATGAAGATGAGGTAATAACTGAAGAAGAAAATCACGTTGTGGGAGCTTATGAGATTGAGAAAGAAGACTGGAGGCAACCACTTGTCGACTACTTGAAGTATGAGAAATTGCTTGATGATCTTCGTAGAAGAACTGATGTTCGGCGACGCACAACTCTATTTCTATATTATAAGGGCACACTCTATAGACGCTCATTTGAAGGAATATTCTCACGGTGTTTAAGTGAAGATGAAGCTATTCTAGCCATGGAGGAAGCTCATTCTGGGATTTGCGGCGCTCATCAGTCAGGCCCAAAGTTGCACTTTCGAATTAAGAGAATGGGTTACTACTGGCCCATAATGGTTATTGACTGTATGGAATATGCACAGGTGTCAAGCTTGCCAATTTTATTCATCAACCACCGGAACCACTACATCCGACTGTTGCATCGTGGCCATTTGATGCGTGGGGACTTGACGTTGTTGGTCCTATGACAAAGTCCTCTGGTGGACACTTATACATCTTGGCTGCTACTGACTACTTCTCCAAGTGGGCCGAGGCAATACCTCTTAAAGAAGTGAAGAAAGAAAGTGTTGCTAATTTCATTCGCACCAATATCATATACCGCTATGGAGTTCCCCGCTATATTATCACTGATAATGGGAAGCCCTTCTGCAATAGCCTCATTGATAAACTCTGTCAAAAGTTTGAGTTTAAATAAAGAAATTCCTCGGCAGATTATGCTGCTGCCAATGGCCTCGCTGAAGCATTTAACAAGACCTTATGCAATTTGCTAAAGAAAGTTGTCGCGAAGTCAAAAAGAGATTGGCACGAGAGAATTGGAGAAGCTCTATGGGCTTATAGAATAACTTATAGAACACCAACTCAAGCAACTCCTTACGCACTGGTATATGGCGTGGAAGCAGTACTTCCCCTTGAACGACAAATTCCATGTTTGAGGATAGCAATACAAGAAGGCCTCACTGAGGAGGAAAATGCTCGCTTGCGACTACAAGAGTTGGAAGCCCTAGATGAGAAAAGGTTGGAAGTGCAACAAAAACTTGAGTGTTATCAAGCTCGCATCTCAAGAGCATTTAACAAGAAGGTTCGCTTGCGGTCATTTCAAGTTGGTAACTTGGTGCTTGCTGTTAGAAGACCCATCATTATCACTCATCGCACTGGCAATAAATTTACATCAAAATGGGATGGTCCTTATGTTGTTCAAGAAGCTTACACAAATGGCGCATATAAGTTGATTGCTGAAGATAGACTAAGAATTGGTCCTATAAATGGGAAGTTCTTAAAAAGATATTACCCTTGATGATTGAAGTACGCTCCTTGGCGCACGAGCCTAAACTGCATGTTACTCTTGACCCGCATGAGTTTAAACTGTGAATGGTACCCACCAATGGTAAATTATGTGGTTAAAATGATAAGTTATCCCACTATGGTATTTTATGTGGTTAAATTTTAAGTACCTCACTTTGTCCAAGTGATTAAATAATGGATACTCCTCGCCCGCATGAGTTTAAACTGTGCACGGCACCCACTAAACAAATTCAATTTGTTTTTGAACTACGATATGACTTGATCCCTTCACAGGGTACGTAGGAAGCTTGGAAATTTTTCTTAGTCCAGCCATAAAAATAAATTAAGTGGGTTTTATTTGAGTTATGATGGATATGCTTGAGTTAGGATAAGTTATGCTTGAAAAGAACAATTGAAAGCAAAAGAGAATGACGTACCACTTAAAGCAATATAAATGAAAGTAAATCTTTTATTAATTGCAAAAGTTGTACCATTGATATCACAATCTCAAGGGAAAAGGAAAAAGGAGATACTAATAATAATAATAAAAAAAAAAATTCTCTCATGGAAACGGCCTAATGATGGCCAACTCCTTTTGTGCACCTTCCAATCCCATTCTTGAAGCTTCCAAGTCTTCTACCACTGCATCACTAAGTAAAGGAGTGTTGTTGAGAGTTGATATCTCTTCTTCAATCTTAGAAATTTCACTGTCAACTGTTTGAAGTAATTCTTGTTGGCGCTCCAAAGAGGATATTAGATCTTTCTGCTTCAACTTCAAGGCCATCAAATCTTCTTTAACACTTTGAAGTTTGTCTTTCGTGGACTTAATTTGGGAATCTCCTTTGTCCTTTTCGAATTTGGCATCACGAAGGCGATCGTTTGTCGTGCTAAGTCGTTAAGCAAGCAACTCTTTTGACATTTTGTCTGAAGATGAAGACCGGGCTTTATCATAAGTAGTAGCTTTCTCGAAAAGGGATCTCAATAAGGTTTCGACGCGATTAATATCCATCCCTTCAAAACGCTTCATTGTTTTGAGAACATATTCAACATCTTCTTCAATTGATGAAATTGAATCAAGTGGAGTTTCTGAGATTTTTCGGCTGAGATCACTCCATAGATCATTGAGAAACTTCTTTTGGCAGTTGTGCACAAGACTTTTGCCCACAAGGACGGAGAGGACAGCATGTTTAGGATTCCTTTTGACCTTTGCAGAGTTAGGCGACACTAGCTGGGATGACTTGTCGACTTTTGAAGGTTTCGCTTGCAAACCGCTGCATGAAACAGACCCTTGGCTGGCTTGAGATTGATCATCATCATCTTCAACAGGAATTGTCTCATCTTCTAACTGCAAAAGATGCGTACAAGAGTTAAAAAAAAGTGAGATCCAATTACACACATTTTCGGTGGAGTTGGCTACTGACAACGGATTGCATGGAGTGCCTCCACCAACATCAACTTTCCCTTGTTTTTGGGAACTCAAGTCCTTCTTAGCCCTTTTCCAACTGCGATCAACATTGTTGCTATCACTTGCCGTCGAAACACTCTTTCTTTTCACAGGCTCACTAGCCCTTGAACTGCTAACTTGGGCTATAGCAAAAGATCCAGATGGGTTCAAAGAAGCATCAACCTTGGGATTAATCTTCTTGGATTTTTTACCCTCAACAGGTGGGGAATCTCATACACTCTTTTGCACAGAAGCATTTCCTGAATCATGCTCCTTTCCACTACCTTCGTCTCCACCAATAGTCAAACGGGGTCGTGGGGCCAGTAAATCATCAATATGTGCTTCAAGATATCTCATGTTGGTTTCAAACAACCACGATTTGTAACCTTCCGAGTAGAAGCTTCTAAGGGCTACAACCTTTCCAGGGAACCAAGCCTTCGATGAAGTCTTGTGTAGAATGCTTATTCTCCAGAATCGAAGACATTCCATCGAAGAAGCTTCACGCTTATCAAACTTGAGCACGCCTGGAACATCTTGGTAATATCCAAGTTGCCGACTGAATCTGTGAGGACTATATGGGCGCGCAAACCAACTATAGACAAAGTGAATTGGAAAAGGAAAATTTCCTTGAGAAGGTTGTGAGGAATTCGATATAACGTTCAACCCTTTATAGATGGACGTTAATACAGGGGTCGTAAGGCTCACTCGTCGACCACTTGCCATGATACAGGCCATCTTGAATATGCTCGGACGAATGAATCCAACATCTTTAATAGGTAAGACAAATGTGCATAACCAGCATGTCAAATGTGCAGCCAAAAATGCTTCTTCCCTAGAGCTTCCTTTGACGCCAAGCTTAGGGAATAAGTCTTCTTCCGCTTTCGACCATGTCTTGTGGACATCAATATTGCCAAGAGGATTGTGCAATAACTTAGGGCGCGTGGTTTCTTTTCTTTTCGAGGTGGAGGGCATTGGTATTTGATCTCCTTCTTGGACCAAAACTTGATCCAATCCTCAATAGACACTCGATGATCGCCAGGCTTTCCTCGAAGTAAATAAAAAGAGTGAAACAAGACTTGGCAAGATCGCGGAATAAATACATCTCCCGCTCCATCTCTTCCACAAAGCTCCTCATCGCTAGGTATAACCTCATCATAGAGTGATCCTGATATGGAAAGGCCAGCAAGAAAGTGTAAGTCCCACAATGAGATAGATAATTCCCCAAACGAAGTCAAGAGCGTATTTGTAGAGGGTGACCATGCTTCGCAAAAAGCCTTCACAACGTTCGAATTTCTGTCGTATGTGAACAAAGATGCATAAATCGGGCTATAAAGTCTCGAGGTGACAAGTTTGCTCTCACAACGACAAAGAACATCCTCCGTCCATTCCCAGTAGCCAGGGAAATAATGAAATTCACCGAGAAAGTCAAGGGGAGCATCATCCCACTTGGCGTCGCCTTGGATAATCCGTCGCCCTAGAGTTGGAAAAGGAGTAGTATTGCTCGATTTTTTGTGATGGGAGGCGCATAATGTTCGCAATCCAGTAGCTTTGCCTGATTTTTTGATATACTCCACAGTCCAGTCTTCCATCAAAGGAGAATTCGATAGAGGTGGCCATGGTTTGGCATAATTGCCGGTTAGAGCAGTGTTAACTCCTAAAGTAATGCCGCGCTTCGTGGGTTGATTTTCGTCGGAGAGAACGACCAAATTCTCTACGCCAGACGAGGACACATCACTCTTAAAAAATACCATGGTGTTAACCCTTCAAAAAAAAGGAAAAATAAGAGATGTTAGATTAAGTTGATTTTAAAAAAAAAAATATATATATATATATAGATATATATATATATATATATATATATATATATATATATATATATCACAATTGGAATATTAATCAACTTGTTCAACTTCCAAGCACTTCTAAATACCAAAGGAGACAGAGCAAGATGGCGATGAATTTGATTCTGCTTTGTAGCAAAATCCGGTAAAAGAATTACGACATGCGCTACTTTCTGAGAAGACGAGAAGAATTAGATGGAGAATAATAATAAAAAAAAAGGAAAAAAGGAGTGATTCGAATAAAACTCACGTGTTTGGCAAAATTTCCTTCGGTATTCTGCTTCTCCGCACTAATTCTTTGCCCAAATTTTTCTTCAGTTGCTGTTATAAAGAAGTATACACAGAAAAAAAAAAAAAAAAAAAAAAAAAACACAAAGGTAGACGCAGAAAAAAAAAAAAAAGAAAAAAATACTATTCTGCTTTGATGGTGAAACTTAGAAGAGAACGAAAAAGAAAAAGAAAAAAAGAACCTGTTCCGCTGCTGCGTTGAAGTGCAAAAGATGAAGAAAAAGAGTGGGGGCTTAATCCATTATATAGATCTTTCATGGAAGGAACTTAGAGTTCAAGTGAAACTTGTGTTAAAAAAAAAAATTCTCAACTCATCAGCTTAAGTATTGTGGGATTGGAATTCTTAATTAATTTGGTTGTTAGTGGAAGAGTCCTAAGAGAAGTTGGAATTAAAAAAAAAAAAAAAAAAAGGTGCAGTGATCGATTTCAGGAAGAAGATGAAGAAAAGAAATTATCCACTGGTTTGGTCTACATAGGCCACTTGAGTCTGAATCCTGTGTGGCTAGTGTAATGCACCAAAAGAAAAAAAAATGAAAATGGAAAGCTGCTTGTGGAGGATTATCATCTACTGTGGTCTACATAGACCACACAAGAAACAGCAATCACATGACGCTGGTCTACATAGACCGAAAGTTGAAAAAAAAAAGTCATCCACATCCGTACAAGGATCAAATTGGTGCCCAAACTTCCACATATTCAATTTGGGGACCCTAAAAAAATATATATATTGATATCATGGCCCAACTAAACCATAATTTTGACATGAAGTACACAACTTTATGTTAATTAAATTTATGGTCGAGACTTATTCACTTCAAGAATAATGAGACTATTTACGTGAACAAGTCTCGAGGGGGCATTTGTAGACGGTCAAATTTTAGAAGCTAGTGAAATTATGACATGTGTCATTTAATGTATTAGAAATTAGATTAATTATTGCTATTTCTCATTTTGGAATTTCACTAAATTTAATTCCAATAGAAAATAGTGAAATTAATTAATTTCCTAATATATTCTCATCGGCCAATGAGATGACGCCATGTGTCAAAATGAGGTGTTCAATTCAATTAAAACATATTCAACTATATGGCCAATCAAATCAAGACATGTGTCATATATGATGTGTTCTATTTAATTATTTCTTGAAAAATACAAAATAAATTTGTATTTATCTTGAAAATGTAAGAACCAATAGTATGCTTCCACCTCATCTCTTGACCTTATCAAATCTCTACATTTACACCTATAAATAGAGGTCTTCACTCAAGGAAAAGAGAGAACAAAAAAAAAATATATATCATTCTTGAAGAGTAGAAGCTCTGGAATTTCTCTCTCAAGATAATCACTTTCAAGGCGTTTCTTCGCGAGGATCAAGATCGTTCTTCAAGAATATTAAAGAAAAGCTTCATTTGATTCAACATCAAGCTGCAAAGCCGTTGGAAAACCGTTTTTGAAGGTCACGCTTCTGCTAAGGAAGATCGAACTTCAACAAATTTGAGGAAATCCATATTGTTCTTCAACAAAATTCAATAAATTTCATATTTGATTCAGGAACAAGCTCTCACGCCCCTGAATTAACGTTTTGCGAGCATTGGAATCACTTTCAAGAAGATCAAAGTGAAGTTTAATTTTTCAAGTGTTCTCAAGTCTTTAACTATTGTTCTTGTAAATCGAATCAGAGGATTCAAGAGAGATTCGTTCCCAATATATTTTCAATTTATAGATTTATTTGTTCTAACTTATTTTTTTAGTCTTTTATTTTAAGGACTCGGAAAATTTGTTTGCTACAATATTATCAAAAAAATATCTTACGATTATATTATCAGTGATTAGTAATTAATGACAATATCCATAAAATTTGTTGGAAAGAGAAAACAACTCGATTATACACTACTGGACAGTTTAAAGTTGCTATAATTAAGGGATGACAACTAAGAAATAGATATTTGGCGATTGAATTGCTATAATCAAGGAACAACTAATTTAAGTAGTTATGGAAATTTAGACATTAAATTTTGTATTCTATAATTTAAAGGGGTATACTAGAAATATTAAAAAAGTTGCTCTGGCAACAACATTTTTTGCTCTGGCAATATTGTCGACCTTGCAAAAAATGGAGGGTTATTGGCATAAAAAATCCTCGTGTATGCATAAGAGAGATACAACAACGTGTTTCTCTTAATTTAATCTAGTGATCAACTTTTCTGTATACATAAATATAAATTTGATAAACTTCTATTTAGCTATAATATCCTCTATCCCAGCTAGTTGTGTTTCCATTATTATAAAAGTATGCAATTGAGAAACATAATTTTACAACATTGAATAATTTTGGCCGTTCAATACTTTATTTCTTGCCACAAGATTAAGTTATATTTTCAAAATCGTGTTAGATTATTTTATCTAGAGCAAGCAATGATAGTCTTCTTTTCAAATAGAGAGAATTACACAAACACCCCCTGAGGTATGGGCCAATTATATGGACACCCCCTCATGTTTGGGAAATTACACAAACACCCCATGTGATTAAATTATTTTCGCAATTTGTTACATTTTGTTGAGTGTAAATTTCCGTCTCTCATTTATATTGTAAAATCAATGAAAAATAAACAAAAATTGTTAAAATGATAGAAGATAAGTCTCATTTATTCTGTTTTAGAAAATAAATAAAAAAAATAAAAAATAAGGTATATATCGAAAGATTTTATAAATTAGTCATCACATCATTATTGGTATTATGATCCAATACCAAAAGAGTGTATATTCGATTGAAAAAATGCACTACAAAGGGTGTTTGTGTAATAAGATGCATACTATAGGGAATGAATGTGTAATTTCCCAAACATGAGGGTTGTCTGTGTAATTAGCCCATACCTCAGGGGTGTTTGTGTAATTCCCCTTTCAAATATCACGAAAATTATACGGAATAGAGAACGAGAAGTACGGACCACAAGATTCGTTTGCATGCGTGACATATGTCTCTATGGGGCTAGATTATCCGTTCAACTATAAGGAACAATTATGAAAATTAAGATAATGTTGAAGATCTATAACACAATTAAAGAAATGAAAGGGGACAATAATACATTATGGTCTATCTATAATAATTATAACAACATTTTAAAAATTGGAAACTAATTTCTCAAATTATGCGCATTAGGACATAAAAACACTTGAAATAATTAGAGAAAAATGTTAACAAACATTAAGAAACTGAAAATGAAGAGGAAACAAACACCGAGAAAAGTTTGCCTCATTCTCTCCACTAGCTAAACAGATTATATTTCCCATGATCTCACTTACTTAAAATGAAACAATCAAAGTAACAAAGTGAAAAAAAAAAATTAAAAAAAATGTCAACTCTGAGAATTCCACATGATGTTCCTTCTCCATATGAAGACAGCGAAATGCTCAAGAATGCTTTTCATGGTGCGTACCCTTAGTTTTCTCCTCTCAATACACACTGCACTCACTATGATTAATTAATTAATTAATAAAAGTGATCGTCAATTATTCAACATGAATACCATTTTCTTTTTTGAATTTGGTATGATATTAATGCACATTTATTATGTATCGGTCTATGCACTTAGCTGTGATGATGACACTAGGTTTTGATCTTAATATATGAAAATTAATTGGATGATCATATGACACATGAAGTGACATTACTAAAGTGGCTTATACGATCCATTGTGTCGTTTTAAGTGATTGATGTTGTTGTTCGTTTGTAGGGCTTACTAGTGATGGGAAGGCTATAATGAAGCTTTTGGGTTGTAGAAATCAAAAACAGATTAAAGAGATCAGAGAGGCATATCTGGATCTCTGCGAGAAGCCCCTTATTGACACTGTCAACACTGAATTATTAGGTGATTTTAAGGTAAATATTGTTGTAATTTCTTTTATTTTGTATTGAAATTTCTATATTAAAGGTTAAACGAGTCCCAACCATGAAATATTTGAATTTTCATTCTGAAATTGATGGAGACCTATAATGTGTCTATTAATCAAATTCGTGCAACTGTTAAACCTAATAAATTCTTGACTTTGAGATGAAAAATATTGTACAATAAAATATTATGATAATTAGATTTCTTTAAATCTCATAGCATAAATTTTAATTTTCTTCGTCTCCATGGATATATGTTTATCAATCTGGATTCTCATTTTCTATGTACAATAGCGAGCACTGCTCTTATGGATTTCGGACCCTGCCGAGAGAGACGCAAGGCTTGCAAAGGAATCATTAAAGGCATGGAGAAATACCATCACTCAGTTACAAGTAATAGTAGAGATAGCATGTACATCAAATCCTCATCATCTTGTTGCAGTGAGGCAAGCATATTGTGTTCTGTTCGACATTTCACTCGAAGAAGACATCATCGCAAACGTGTCTCAACCGGTACAGAAGGTAAAACTTTGGTGTTTTTTAGCAACCTTAAATTCAAGTTGAAGGCTTCCCAACGGCTACTAATATACAAGTGTTCGACAGATTTTGGTCAGTTTAGTGAGTTCGTACAGATACGATAAAGAAGTAGTGGATTCTTCTATAGCGAAAAGAGAGGCAAAGATATTACATAACGCGATTGAAGGAAAGAAACTAAACAGCGACGAGCTTGTGCATATACTCAGTACGAGGAATATGTTTCAGCTCAAAGAAACTTTCTCGTGTTATAAGGATAGTTATGGAAATTCCATAGATCAGGTTAGTTTCTCAACACGTGTGATCGGAAGGTATCCGACTCCAAGTCAGTTTTGTTTCTATTTCCTTTAGTTGATTGGAATATTTCTCGTGTTACAGGACATCATTAGTTGTGGAAAGGGCAATCTGGAGTCGGTCATTAAAGTGGCGATTTGGTGCATAGACTCCCCAGAAAAACACTTCGCTGAGGTGCTTCATATTTTAATTTCGATTATTCTACCACCTTATGTTACCGTGTTATTTGCCGAATTAAGTATGATTTGAAATTCTTGTTTGTGCCATTTACCGTGTCTATCAGTGGTATCATTCGTACCTTTTCAAATCAGGTTACCATGTCACATGTAAGTCTCGTCTTGCTTTTGCACCGGATTAATGCAAGTTGCTTATAAGCCACGATTTTATTCTTCACCTCTTGTAGAAACTTATTCATTCTTCAAACAGGAAAAAGATTGCAATTAATTTATATCATAGTAGATCAAATTATTTGTCAATGAAGGGCATGAAGGATTGCAATGTTCCCTTTTTATCTACAGACTTTAAGTAATAAGCATCAAAGTTTCTGAATTATACTTTTGGTTTTGGCTCATGTCAACCCCATTGAGTTTCATTTGGATTTTCCTATGTCAATTGCTTGTGATTATCTGCTTTGGTCTATTAATTTATGATGCTCTTTAAAATAACATCTTTAATTACAAATCAGGTGTTAAGAAATGCAATTATAGGGCTGGGGACCGATGAAGAGTCACTGAATAGAGCTATTATGAGTCGAGCTGATATTGATATGATGCAAATAAAAGAAGAATATCTCAACACATACAAATGTACCTTGGAGGATGATGTTATAGGTGACGCATCAGGGGATTACAAGGATTTTCTGCTCACTTTGATTGGGAACGATCTTTAATTACTCTTTCTCAAGTGATTATTGTTGAATTTGGATGTTCATAGAAAGTTTCTACGATGAAAATGTACTAAAATCAAGACTTTAATTTTTTTCTTATTTATTGTGATCCGATTCATGCATTGTCCTCTAATTTATTCTGCTAAACTGAATCATTCTTTCATTTCTGGTAAAATTTGGTCATTGGTTTTTTGCAATTAAGTAATCTTAATTTGTCTCTTTGGTCGGTGGGTTCAATTTGTAATAAGGCTCGAGTCACTTTTATAGTTTTAACTTTTATGTATTGCATCAAATTGACTAAGAAGAACCTTCAAAGGCTCAATTGTTTTAGTACGTAGAACGAATCATGAATCAAAATTATTTAAGTAAAAAGAACCATATAAGGCTCAATCGTTTTAGTAAGTGGTTATATACTAACAAAAATGTCATTCAATTATGAGCTATGATGCACGGATACTCCAAAAAATTACCCTGTGCACGTATCGGATACTCCGATACTCGGATACTCTACCGATACTCCTCGGATACGTATCGGATACGCCACGTGGCGTATCCGAGAATTTAAAATAAATAATAAACATCGGATACGTATCGGATACTTCTAGAGGATGTATCCGGCACCTTTAGGATACATTTTTGCAGATTTAAGAAGTTTTGATTTTCAAGGGTCAAAACAGAAACTTAAAACATATTGTAAATAACAAAAGAAGAAAACAAAAATTAAAGAAAAATAAATATCTAGTAAGTATAAAAGCAGAAAGTTTCTTCCCGTTTCTAACTTCCTCTCAAGAATGACAATAAAAAATTTCAACTTTCAAACCAACAACACTCGGTTGCTTAGAATCTCTTTAAAATTCATTTTATTCTTGTTTCTTTATTATCTTGACCTTCAAACTTTGTTACTTTCAAAGTTTCAAGAGTTTAAATTTCAATCTACGGTTATTTTAGTTTTTATATTTAATATAAATTATTATATAAAATATATATAGCCGTATCCTCGGCTTACCCGTATCCGATATTTTCAAAAAATCCGTGTCCCCGTATCCGTATCGTACCGTACTCGTATCCTCGTATCCGTATCCATGCATCATAGATTATGAGAAAACGATGCACTGTTGTAATGTTCTTTCCATCAACTTCTACATAGGTTGATTGCTAATTAATAGGCCTTTATTAATACAGAGATAAAATATCTTGTTAAGAGGTAAGGTGCATATATAAGATTCACACAAATATTCTTTAAAAGTTTGCATCACTCACTTTTCTTGTGCTTATATTAAAAAACAGCCATAAAAGTTCAAGCCAAAAAATTTAAGAATATGGTGTTTCTTAAACTTTTTTGTAATGAAATATGGTATTTATAAAACATTAAAAGAAAAAAGCAACTTCCCTCCGAATATCGCATACACCTAGTTAATTTATGCTCTAAGCAAATATTCTTAAATGTCTTCAAACAAACTCACTGATGAAAATAACTTTCACAAATATTAGAAATATATCTCCAAACTACATCCAGGGCATTTTTTCTCATATCCATTTATTAGGAGGAAATCACCACAAGTAATTAATCAGATCATATCCAATTACAAACTTCTTCTTCAAACCACACTAATTACAAAACTAAGAATTATTACATTGATAAATATTAATAATCTCCGGTATCAAAACACTAATATCCCTTAAATTCTCATTCTCCGACGTTATAGGAGATATAAGAAACGGTGGCCCTCGGAACCATTCCTCGCTATAAAGAAACAAAAGATTCCTCACGGAAGGTTTCTGAACTTTTATTCAAGAATATATATTTTGCTGAGTTACAGAATGCCTAAGGAGTAAAGAGTACACTTTAGATACTGAAGTCAGAGGAGAACTGAGCAAAATGTGACTCCTTATAGTAGCAAAAGTCTCATTGAGCCCAATCAAAAAACACATAACACAGTTTGATTGCTGCAACTCAATCATATTCTTGTTCATCCCACAAGTGCAATGACCACAAGTACATGCTATAACAGGCCTATGGCTCACAAATTCATCCCACAGAGACCTAAAAGCATTATAAAAGGCAGTAGCAGATTGACTTCCTTGAGTAATAGTAGCAATAGGCTTTTGGAGATGAAAAACTCGAGAACCATCAACCCTACTGTATCTAGTTTTTAAATCTTGCCAAACATCAATAGCAGTACGAAAATATAGCAAACTGTGTCTAATGTCCTTAGAAACAGAATTCAGCATCCAATATCTGACCAAGTTATCAGCCCTAATCCATGCCGTTTTATGAATAGGATCATTATCACCTGGCATAGGTAGTGTTCCATCAATAAAACTCAATTTATTCTTGATACTCAGGGCCATCTCAATGCCCCGTGTCCAATCAATTTAATTTTCACCGGTTAAAACATCACTAACAATAGAAGAACCGGTAAAATCATGTGTTCCAAGGAAATATACAGTCATTGAATCATCACTAGGATTTTTAGTAACACGAACAGGAATAGTAGAATCGTCATTAGCAGGAGAAGTCATTTTATCAATAAATTCACAGATCAAAAACCGTAATATTGATAGCGAACAAAGATAATCACCAAATTAACCGATTAATCGGAGAAAATTTCAAACAACACAACAAATTACGATCAATCACAAAGATACAGAAAAATATCAAGTAAAACTTGATCAAAAACGTAAATCAATGATCTAAACGAAGATCGAGAACAACGGAAGCATGATCGATCACTAGGTGACTGATACCATATCAAGATTGTGAAATCGGAGTTAAAATCAAAGAGAAAAATCAACGATTGTTATTGAACACTGAGAGTTTACAAGAGAGAGAATTCTGCAGAAAATAATGAGGAAAAGTGAAGTGAAAAATTATAAAGCACCCAGCTATATATACACAACTAATTGGTGCAAAAATACCGAAAATAGAAAGCGGTTATGGCAACGGCTATAACCGATAATTAAAAACTTACTAAATAAGGAAAATAACAGAAAATGAAATATATAATTTAAGAGAAATCTATCAACTAAATATTGAATAATTAATTCTGAATATTGTATCAGTGTTGTTGATAAATCTTCTCCAAATGTTGCCAATGTGGTGGACCTATTGCATCTCCAATTCTACCACATGTAGTTCTGACCAACAATCAACACCACGTTTTCCATCAAAACTAACTCAACTACTGAAATAATTAACTACCGAATAAACAAGAAGTGCAATTAAGTTGAATCAAAAATAAATTCACTTAATAGTAATCAAGCCAACATCAACACTATATACTCAAATTACCAACCTTTGCACAATTTGGTACTTGACTTTTGGAGATTTGTCACTCCGAAAAATTTAAAACTGTTGTATGGATAAATTTAGTATGCAAGATCATGCATGTCTACCAATATTTTGAGATAGTTTGCGCAACACGAAATGTTAGAGGAATCACATTAAGTTATATAATCTTTGCTTGCTTTTTGTGATATATTATCTTCATGTTACCTATTCTCAAAAACTCTCTGAACTGGCTTAGCCTTCCTTGTAAATAAAGCTTCAATAGCTGCACATCAAATGAAAACAAGATATGAGTGAGCCTACATGTTAAAGGACAGCTAATTATGTCAAATACAATAACTTAAAGTAGAGGGAGAACTGAAAATAATAAAAAAGTCAAAGCTTTTGGTTCTGATTTTCATACATGCCAGGACCAACAACGAAAATAGCCAAAAATCAAACTAACAAACTAGACTACAAAATGCAGTAGCCACCAATGGTAGCTAATTCATCAAGCCAATTCATAATAACAAGCATATGCTAGCCAATTCATCTAGATGTTCATGAAATGGATAAAGATTATTAGATAGCAAACATGATAACAAGCATATGCCAACCAATTCATTTACCTGTTCATGAAAAGAAAAAAGTTGTTTAATCTGTTTATTTAGCACTACTTAGGCACAACTTTAATGTCGAGTACGGATCATCATGTTTACTTGGGACTGCAGATGCATGTTAAGAACTATATATTTGGTTTCATAGAACATTAATTAATAGTCGAGTGAGAATTCTCAGCCTAACTATGCCCCATAGCAAAATTAGAACTTTTACCTTAATGTAGACATTTTCTGCAGCCTTCTCCTCCTCAAAAGAGTCTTGCCACTGCTTGATAGCCTACGTGACACACATATCTAGTAACAAGTCTAGCAGCCATGATAATACCAGCTTTTCCTGTTAAAAAAAAAAAAGAAACTCCTTTTCGGAAATCCTTGTCTGGCACGTCACACCCAGTAGCTTCAAAACGGCTTTTCAATTAGCATTTACATTAGGAAAGTCATTTACCTCCATGGCTTCAGGATAGACAGAGCAATATTCTTAGCTTCTCTCATAGTTAGATCTATCAAACGCACAACTGACAAATTTAAAATACATCTTGTTTCTGTGGATACTTTGGCCAGGACAACATAACCACTAAGCCCACTAATATTTTACATGACTTTGCTCCTCATATGATCAT
Source organism: Misopates orontium (assembly GCA_946800315.1). Lineage (NCBI taxonomy): Eukaryota > Viridiplantae > Streptophyta > Magnoliopsida > Lamiales > Plantaginaceae > Misopates > Misopates orontium. The sequence goes on along the minus strand of OX326948.1, from coordinate 28,241,449 downwards.
TCAGAGTTTATAATTCTCAACAGATGAAAGACGTAAAGATGTAGTTTCAGGACATCTAACAAAATAGTCTTAAGTTCCAAGGAACAAAGCAGTTGTCCAGAAGAAATATAGTTACCATGCACTTTCCGAATGTGATCCAACGGCTTTTGCATTGCACTTCCAGAATGTGCTAGAAGAATCAGAATAGCATCTATACAACATATTCCTGTTTCATATGATTCTCAAAATCAAATATAAGGACAGTAATCATATAAACATGAATGCAGAAAACTCCAGATTTTCAGCAAAGTGTGTTAATCCTTGTACAAGTTAGAACAAAAGTAATAATAATTATGAATCTAGTTGCATTAACAATATTTTTGCACAGCATGAGTTTATCTCCACTACTTACTTGGCTTTATGTTTACTAATCATTTTTCAATGTTAATTTTCAGCTGTAAAAGGACAAGGTTTCTTGGCTATGTACATCACCTTTGAGAACAGAGCTGGCGATGGCTCTCAAGCCGTTGCTATGCTCAATTACGGCGATCAGAGTGCATTCTACAGATGCTCTTTTATGGGGTATCAAGATACATTGTATGTTAAAGGGGAATCATAATTTTACAGAGATTGTGACATCTATGGAACAGTAGACTTTATCTTTGGTGATGCTCCCGCTGTTTTCCAGTCTTGCAATCTGTGTGCCCATTTGTCCAAAACAATTACGCTCACAGCCCAGAACAAGCGATGTTTTGAAGACAGATTCTCTGGCTTTGTCATGCAGAATTGCACTTTCAAGGTGGCACCAGGGTTGGGAGAATAAGAAACCGTTCTTCAACGCTTATTTGGGAAGACCATGGTCGAACTTCTCGACCGTCATAGTCATGGAGTCATACCTTGACAGCATAATCCAACAAAGCGGGTGGATGTATTGGGAAAACAGGATGACTGACGTCCTATTATACCGTGAATTCTAGAATTACGGACCGGGGGCACCCACGAGTAGAAGAGTGAATTGGAAGGGCTACAAAGTGGTGACGCATCATGAGGAGTTGCAACGATTCACTCGCCAAGTTTACCCAAGGTGATGAATGGCTCCCAACACTCACATCCCCTACAAGAATGGTTTTATGGACGAGGGATAGAATAATATAATTAGTTTTATCTGTTTGTTTAGTATTAGATATTTGTCATAGACTAATAGCAAAATAGATGTTGCTTATAAGTATTCTATTGTGTAATATATATACCACGTTGATGTTAATATCAGATGGAAACTTTACATTATAATGTCTTATTACTTAATATCATTCCGTGTGTTTGTTGCAGAGGGTGCTCCTAGGTTGAATTTGTGAATAATACCCTTAGATTTGGATTTTTATGTTATTCAAAAGTTGGAGTTTGCTTGCTCAAATCAATTATATTTATGATGTTTGCATCAGATATCAGGGCCATGCAAGAACTGGCTGTGGGAGGGTTACAAGCTACAGTTATCACTGATTCTGCAGTTTTTGCAATGATTTCTCAAGTCAATAACATGCTAATTTTGTCAAAACGTTTCAACATATTAATTCAACTAGAATTCACAAGGTACCATGTTGTGAGGCGATTATAGAACTTGCCGTAGGTTGTAGGCACATGTAATTTTGTTCAAACCACACGATGTATAGCACAGTGCCTTTTTGCACTAAGTTGTAAGAATTTCTAAGTTGTCTCATACAAGTATATGAATGGCTCATATATGCTTCATTTTACTTAATGTATATTAATACATTTGAATTGTGTTGGATCCATCAGTAGTTGTTTTTCCAATTTTACAGTTGTGTCCTCTATACCCTCACAACCCAAAGGTCTTACACAATGAACTGAAGTCCCCATCTGAGCTGCTTGACTTTGGAGAATTCTCAGATTGTTTGGATTTTGGGAGTGGCACATTCGAATTAATCCGAACTGTGAGGTTATGATATCTATTTTGGTTACCAAGTTATAATTCGATCAAGAAGTGTTGCACCTTATGTGGTTACAAAGTTTAGAACTTGTCTTGATTCTATATGAGATCTTGCTTAGATAAAATTTGATATGCAGACAGTTGGTTCTCTATTTGTTAAGCACTTTTGCTGTCATAATTACGTCAAGCTTTGATCGTGAGTGAAAGACTTGCTCTTGCATTAATTTATAAGTAGATTTGAACGACGAACAATATTAATACTATCATTTTATATCCTATTTAATGTGTATCCATTTGATCATTTAATTTTTTGTTGTGGGGTTAAATAGCAAATATGGATAATGTATCGATTTCTTCCAAGGCAGGGAAAACAATTGAGCTTATAGTAAGTGCTTGCATGGAAGCTTGGTATGTGCAGAGGATTAGTATATACTTGATTGAAAATTGAAGTGGGTGATATTTTTTGGTCATGTCTGTAAACCTGCATTGTTTGACGATGACCCAAATTTATTATAGGTAAATCTGTGCCTTGATAATGATACAAAGTAGACCTTCAAACTCAGGTACAATGCCTTTGTTGTATTTGCACAAGACGTAGAAACCTGACAACATTTTGCTCATTGCTTCTGTACTGATTCCTACTTTAGCGAAAACTTGCTCTCGTTTGAATTGGGCTCGTTTAGACGAGTTTAGAAACTGAATATTATACAGTTACTGGTACTTGCAAAGGTTGATTTTGCTGGCTTCATGCTGCATTTATTTTGGCAATATTTCTTTTTTGGCTTTGTTGAAACTATGGTGTGATCATGAGTTTCATTTTTGTTCTAGAAGAATACAGCTGCTTTTGTTGTAGAGAGACTGATTATAATTTTATATTGTTAACAGTTTAATGATAGGGATACGTACATGAACTTCCGGTAGTAGAGGCAGAACACAAAATCAGAAAGCAGTTAGTCTTTTCAGTAAGTCAGTGTTGTAAGTCTTATGGTCCGAACAGAGTACAGAGTCGGCACTCCCGGAAGCTTGTGGGGAATGGGGAAGGAAGACCAGACGGAGCTTGAGCCTAAGAGAAAGAACGAATACCGCTAAATTGGTTTTCGCTCCTTACGCCGTGAAGGCATAAGCCTTTTGTTTAGTGTTCTATTTCCACCTGCGTATTGAGGTCAATTACACTATTTTCCGTTGCTAACTAAATGATGATGTACCCGTTCCCAAGTCTAGAGCTCGAGGAGTTGTCACATGACCAAAGCGCCTTCCCGTGTTTGAGGTTCAGATACTCACTTTCACCAAGGCAAGGCATGTCAGGATCTACAGCGTCGAGACACCGTTCCTTATACGTCGTCGCAACTCACACGCCAGGACGAGCCTTGACAGCAAGAAGAATTAGAAAGAGATTCGTCTTACAGCAGTAGATCGAGACAGGCCAGAAGCGCCCGCCAGGAACTCCTGCAGTCGAACCAACGGACAGAAGCGAGATCCTTATGCCCAACCAACCAAACAAAAGCCAAGCACCGGGAACAAAACATCCCAATCTGCCAGCACGAGACAAACGAACTACCGTCGCAACGACCACCCTTACAGGGCCCGTAACCAGCACTGGTTAATACTCCGACTACCAACGCTTGAGAACCTAGCAAGGAGATCAGAGCAGAGGCGCGGATCGTGTAGCCAACGATATAGATAGTAGGAAGGAAAATCTAAGTGACAGGGAGATGAGAGGCAGGAACTAGTGCATCCCGCAGGAATCGAACCTACGAATTATCCCCTTTATTAGGTTGGTGCTTTTACCATGGATGCAAAAGCGAGTGAACAAGGTTTTTGTATTCTTCTTTCATCACCGATGCCGTTTTCGATCTTCCCAATATTGATAAAGATTTTTAGAAAATCGATAGACAAAGTTCTTTTCGAGCTTTGAGGTTTTTCGAAAGTCTTTCTGCTTCGGCAGAAGTTCTTTCTATTTGTTCCTCATATTGCTCCAATAAAGATCTAATCCGTAGTTGTAGCTCCTTTTTCTGGTCATCGTCCGGATCCTCATTGAGATCCGGATTCTTAGCCGAGAAGAATGGGGGAAAGAACTTTTCTCTTATTTCCCATAAAGAAGCAGGTTTGTTTATCTCGGGAGTTCTTGGGTATGACGGTGCGGCTCCATTTTAACTATCGCCTACCCCCTCCAACGGTATCCCTTTCATAAGAGAAAGGAGATCATTGAATAAATGAATAGATGTCGATAGGGTCGCAAAGAGAGCAACAGCGATCAAGAAATACAAGAATACACGAGCAATCCAACTCGTAGGATTTCCTTTTCCTCTTCCCATTCTGACTTCTGTAGGTTTTCCAGTAATAGGGATATCCGCGAGAACTCTTACCCATATCTTACCATTTCTTTGGAATTGTCCGCTCATAGCACGATGCCAGTGTCCGATTATAGCCCGACGTGTTGCTTCAATGGCTCGATATGAAAGACGACCTGATCTACAACTTTTATTGCCATATCTTCCAAAACCAAGTTGTGTACCGTCCAGTTTCTAACCCCTACTACATCCGCCTTTACGATATTTACTATATTTCGTACGTTTTGGATATAGCACGCCCCTTTCTTTTTTGACTATATGAAATCCACACTTTGACACCTAAGATTCCGTAACGAGTAGATACTTCGGCATGAGCATAATCGATTTTCTAGTTAAATACATTACGAGATGTTTTTCCATACTTTCCGCATTCAGTTCTAGCTATTTTTGCACCTTCTGATCGACCTGAACAACATATACGGATCCCCTAACTCCTTTTTTCATTACTAAAGGATCTTCCTTTCACTCACTGAACACCTACCTAATCTAAACCTTTTTAATCGAAGGCTTGAAAGTAAATAGGATTAGACTCGCTGACAAGAAAGGTAAGCACTTTTTTGTCTTTACCATTCGAAGAGCTCAACACACTCTTCTTTCTTTCGTTTCCGAGAAAACTTCGTTCGAATTGCATGGGTTAAGCATATAATGTTCCTTCTAATGGCCCGGCCATCCATCCCTTTCTTTTCTACCTTCTCTTATGAAATTGATAGAATGAGATCCTGCAGGAATGATCTCTTCTATTATATGATGATAGCGCCTCTGATAGAAGAGGGGGCTGGGAGCTAATCATTATACGGATTTTCGTGAGACTTTTTGAAGAGATCTTCATTCCGAGACAATCACTACTCGATGAGTTAAGCGAGACAAGGCCAAATGAAAGAGCCCTAAGAGTTCCGGGAAGATAGAGGCAAGCCAATCCCCTATTCTGCCTTTGCGCAGACGGGTCACTCGCGGCACACAAGCTATATGATCGATGATTCCAATGCGCCTCGATTTCACATACTTCTTCGCTTTCTCTTTCGTAGAAAGCCCTACTTTCATAACAATTGGCTATATATATGCTAACATCATTTCATTCTAATACATCACTTAGCACTAGACTGAAAGTCAAAGAGAGTACTATAGGAAGCCTTACCTTCAGATGCCCTTAACCCTACCCGAAGAGAAAGGAAAACGAAGAAGACTATTCTTTGACTAACTTGGAAAGACCAATGTACCCTTTTGCTATTCATGTGTGAGATGATGTGCCATTTCTATATCATTAATTAGGGGCTCCTTTAATATATAAAAATTATAATAATGGTTATGATGATGATAATAATAATAATAATAAAAATAATAATTATTATTTAACGCTTCATGGTTAAAAAACAATTAGACAAAAATATATTTTACGTTCTTATGATAAGTTTTTTGAAGCAAGCTGCTGAACTTTTGTTTTTTTTCTTTTTGCTCTTTTACAATATTATATTGAAATTTTTTTTATGTTATTTTTGTTCATGAATATTGCTATACTTAAAACAAAAATTGTGATTTTTTATTCGATCTTCAAACATAAATATTTTTTTTTGCCTAAATAATTTCAAAACGAATGTTTTTGTTAAGTTTTTATTCAATTTATAATGTCAACAAAATACTTAAATATTATAATTCTAAATGTATTGATAATTTTTAAAAACTTAAATAAATATTTGAAATTTTAAAAGACTAAATAAGACATAAAGTGAAAAAAATAAAAAACCCCCTAATTTCAAACATAAGGCCAACTATGCCTTCGGTTCAACTAAATAGAAGGCATTTCATTTGCCTTATATTCTCCTAAATAGAAGGCAATTTTTGCCTACCGTCCGCAACATAACAGAAAGCAAAAATTCCTTTTAAAAAATGCCTTCAGTACAGAATAAAGGCACGAAAATGCCTTTAGAAAAAAAAAGAAAAAACTAGGATAATTGAAAAATGAAATTATTTTAATATTATCTATTTTCGAATATCTTATTGTGTCCGTAAAATATAAGAGATGGATCTCTAATTGTAGATCATTGCGCGATGCTTGTAAATCTTAAATTTTTAATGGTGGTCGTGTCGTGTGTTGGACAACCTATGGCGGAGAAAGAGTGAGGATGATAATGGAGATGAAAAGAAGAAAGAGAAATAATGAAGATGAAGAGAGGAAAGAGAAAGACAAATTCAAGGGTAGAAGTGTAAACAGGAAATCTGTTTCTTTTGTTTTTTTTTTTTTGTTAACTTTATTATAAGGGTAAAATAGTTATTTAACAAGACTTTTTAAGTGCTAGAGGATGTCACTAATATTATCAAAACCTCAGTGGGTGTTACTGATATTTGGCCAAACCTCAGGGGGTGTCACTGATATTATCCCTTATTTTTATCTAAAATTAAATTTATATAAAATGGGTTTTTAAAACTTTAAATAATGGAAGGTTTTAAAACAGGGGCATAAATGTCATTCTATGTCAAGTCGAACTTCAAAATGGCTTTGGGCCGGTGTGCTAATTAAACAATTACACAGGGGGTTTTTGCCAATTAAAATTACAAAAGGGAGTTTTTGCCAATTAGAGATTACACAGGGGTAGTTTTTGCATTTAACACTCTCTCTCTCTCTATATATATAGAGAGAGAATGAGTAATTAAAAAGAATGAGTACATTCTTATACAGTTAATTAAGTCATGAAGGAATTTTACCTCACTAAAGTAAACTTGAGGCATGCACACACAAGCATTGAACGGCCTCTTTCACATGACTGTGACCGTTGAGATCCTAGTAAATCAAATTAAGTAGGAATATAAATTAATTGCCATAAAATTTATTTCTTTTACTTTATATTTGATTATTTTTTGATTAAAAAAAACTAAATTATTTTATTTGATACCTCATCCAAGTATTTTCCAGTAATTTCCTTGTAATATTTGTAAATTGCCCTGAGATGGGGCTTGCTTTGGTTACAATGTCCTCATCCTCCAGAACAGCTGCACCATTTTTCACTGATTTTGCAAAGAGCTGGGCCTCTGACTTTGCAATTGTTTCAGTCACTTTTGGGCCTTCATAACGGTCAGAACCTAAAAGCCCAAGAAAGAGCTGCCCATAGTTAAGAGCTATTTATTCTTTTGTCTTCCCTTTTTTTGCTTTTCTTTTTACCCCAAACATTTGTTTATACTTTGTGTTCAACAAACGTGTTGTCCTAATGCCCAACATGGACTGCATCCTAGGGTCGATTTCCGCTTTATAATACTTTGTGTTCATTCTCCTTCTAGATTGGTAGTGATTTGTACTTTATGGGTAGTATTTTACTTTTGTTAAGTAGGAAAAAATCAATCAGTTAAGGTGCACTCTAATATAAGTGAAGTTTTCTAAAGTTATCTAGTCACAATTGCGAAAACCAAAATTTTGAAGAAATCTATAAATAAATCGAATATTAAATTAGATTTTATCAAGTAACTTATTTTATTTCATTTAATTATCTTTTATTAAGTATTGTTATACAAAAAAAGATAATCTTTTCATTTAATGAATTGGATTGAGGAATCTTTAAATTAAGTTTTCAAAAGTTTTACTAATGTAGGTGTGTATTAAGATGGACTGATAAGTTTAAAAGAGTATAATAAAAAAAAATAGAATATTACTCAGTAATTAAGGATTTTGATTTGTAGATATCATTGATTATTTATTAAGAAATTCAAAAGCTCATTACGCCTTTTTGTCACCCGTAATAATTAATCTATCATCCCGCATAATCAAAATTTCACGTGCCTCATAAAGCAAACATCTAGAACTTAGAATACATGAATACGAACATCGATCAACAACAGCAACTATTATAATTATCAAAAGCAAACACCAAATATTAATTGACGAGATTAACATAAGCATATTAAAATAAATCTTTATTCAGTTCCAACATAATTCATTTGCATAAAACAGGTCATCTAAGGGCAAGCTGCTATCTGGTTGCATATCTTAAGATTTAAAATGTCTAGATTGTTACACCAATGTTGTCAAGGTCGGTATTTTCAGGTGTAATTGGACATGGTGGTGTTCCTGGTGGTCGCTCAGTGAAACATTCTTCGCAGCACTAACTTTTGCAATGCCTCCATTCAATCTCGGATAATTTTCATTATTAATATAAGTAAAATCAGCCATTTCATAGTCACTAATATAATCTTGTAGACATTGTATACCATAAAGGTTAGTTTCTTTCTTAAGAAAATTAGAGATTTTGGTCGTAGTGACATTAGCTAGGGATAAAGCTTGTCTCTTAGAATCGTGCATAGGCCATTAGCGTTGCTCTTCGAGGATCATGCACAGATCATGCTAGACCGTCTTTTTGCAAAGCTGGCGGAAGAAGTTGCTTTGTGCAACGGCAGCCAAAGTCATAGCCAATAGCATTATGCATGAGAGCTTTAGATTTGTTTTCACTGCAGCCATGTCTAATATATATGTCTGTGTTTTGAGAAGTGATTAGCTCTAATTGTATATAGCTCGTTAAATTGTGCGGACTGCGGAGGTATTAATTAATATGCATAGGTGATTTTATTGCCTTAATTAGTTAACTGTATATGGAGACTTTTTAATGAATATTGCCATACAAGTATAGGAAATCTTTGGAAAAGATAGTGAAAATCTAAATTAGTATGGTAAATTTCCATTTTTAACACTTTTTAACCGCTTAATTTCGTTCAATTAAAAGCCATTGTGTGTAAGGCATTGTGCGTGGTAACTGGTAAGTCCCTCAAATTTGGTTCTTTTTTCATATTTAATTTTAAAAGACATAATCATAAGTTAAGGATGTTCATGAAATAAGTAAATGAAAATATGTGTATAAAGTCATAAAAGGCACAAAAAATTTATGCACGTGTTTTATCTTACATATATTATAATAAGACACCCTCAATGTATTCCACATACCACAAAACTAATCAATGATTATTAAATTGAAACATATTAATGCTAAAACATAATTGAATATCCTACAAAAGAATGATCATAAGTTTAATTTTAAAATTAATATGAGTATCAAGTTTATTAATGAAGAATATAATTCATTAGACAAAATCATCTTTATTTGTCATGGTGTAAGCCACGGGGAGGGGCGTGAGAAAAGAGTGTGTCAAGCTCCGGTGAAATTCAAGGATGACATGATGAGAAAAAATCATTACATGGGGCACGAAAGGAGCAACGGCTGAATTAATTATATTCGATTTGTTATGATATTATTCCTTTTGTTGGTGGCTTCATTTAGAGGAATATAAATAATATTTTTAGGAAATCAAAATGGGTATTCTTCGTACCTAAGTAACATAATCCTCCACCACAAGTCATCGCACTGTGCATCAGTCGTTTTCTCGCGAATTGAGTATATGTGCTCCACACAAAGAATTCTTAGTTCTTATATGTAGAATTCTTACTTTACACGTGTTCAAGTCCATTTTTGCTCCACCTCTAATCTATTTCGAAGGTGTTTGCAAATGCTTATAAAATGAGCTTGTTGGCTTTTGCAGCCGCAAAAGTACATTTTTAGTATTTGGAATGTTGACTTTTGCTTTTGTTTGTGTAAAAAAAAGTCAGAAAAGGCACAAGCCGCAAAAGCATGCCTAGGGGTGCTTCTCCAACTGCTTTTGGAATTATGTTAATTTTGAAAGGTCTTTAAATAGAAAAGTTACTTCTCATTAATTTTTGCAAACACCTAATTAATGATTTAAGTAGCTTTTTAAAAAGATTTTCAAACACTCCCGACTTTTTATTAAAAGTCACTTGAAGTGGCTTTAAGCTTAAAGATATTGAAAAAGCTCCTTCCATAACCATTTGCAAACACCACCTTCATGTGCCTAGTGCCTTCTCCTTTGACTAGATTGTAGGAATAATTGGACAAAACAAAATTAGAGAAAGAAATAATTGCAAAAAGTTGAGGACTGAAGTAAGAGTAGACAAAACTAAGTTGTAAAAAGAATAATTAAAATTAAAAAAATTATAGAAACGAAAGATTGAACTGAATAAATCGTTAAGATCCTCTCACAATGTTGGTGGTCACTTAATAGGTAAGAAGACAAAAATGAAGTAAAATAAAGATTTAAAATGTATACAAATACAGAGATAAAAGAATTGAAAAAGAAAACATAATATCAAAGGGCTATGTTGTTAAACATTGACCAGTAATACTAAATATAGAAAAGAAAAATAAAATAAAATTGAAGAGTAGGTAATGAATTTCGTTGTTTTCCCAAGAAAACAAAATAAGAAAAAAGAAAGATACAATTACTCGTATTAAAAATAAAACTCACTTCTATGTTAAATCTAATCCTTTGTTTTATCAACAACTATTATCATTTAGCGTTACCAAACTTGTAAATTTTGTCCTAAAAATCATAAGCGTTACCAAACTTTTGTTAGTAAAAGTTATACTATTTTGTGGTAAAAGTATCTTTGATACCAATAGCTAATAAACAAATAATTTCTAATTTCCATTATTTCATTACGAATGATTGGTGTCGAGATTTATTCGTTGTGAATATTTAAGTAAATTTTTATAGTTAAATAGTTTCTACTATACTTCTATTACAAATAAGTAACATTGAAAAGAAAATATATTAAAACGCAACACATCCATTACAATAATCCAATCCAAATAAAAAATATTTCAAAAATCGCAATTGCTTAATTTGTAGCAATATCATATTGGTAGAAAATACAACAGATTCCTAAAACAAAATATTAATTGGTGCATGTTATACATTGCAACAAACCTAAAATAATTGAATTCAAAGATAGTTAAGTTCAAAACACTGTCCACTAATTAAGCTTCCATGCTACTGGCCCGAGTGTAATACTTGATTCACGAACCTGCAAATGAACAAAATACAATAGATGAATATATATGACATTTCTGGTTAGAAGCTTCAAAACATGGTTGTCTTCATATTATTCTTTCTTGCGATTCTCGCATTATTGTCATGCTTCTTCGCAGCGGATCCTCCTCCAATCACCCGCATGCCAGCCTCATCGAAGCATGTCGAGCAGCTATGAGAGATTTCCAATCATGTGATATTCATCACGACTATAGAGAAAAAAATATGGTCGCCCATCGTCTGGCACATCTCGGCCATTCACTTAGTTTTGGTATCCAGGCTTATTCGCAGCCCCCGCCATCTGTTGCTTCAGCTCTGTTCTTCGATAATGTGGGTAGAATCACTTATCGTAGTGTAGTGGAATATTTTTTCCCGGGGTCCCCCCTTCCGATGTATTGAAAAAAAAAATATTACATTTCTGGTATAAAAACTTTAAATTAAAAAATGAGTAAGAAGATGAATACATATTTTTATCAAATTAAACTAACAAAATATCAAATCCTACCAAAGAAAAAAAACACATCTTCAACACAGAGCCTCAGTTAGTTCACAACTCTTGGCTATGCTATAACAGAGCATCCTAATACCTGGCTCATTATGATAAGATTACAAAATGGCTCATATTAATTGTGTTCACGTAACTTGAATATGCTAGATCCATTATCACATCATCTAACTAGAGTTAAAGGAAAAAGTGAAATGGCTCGCACTGCACCACAAAATAGCAATGCACTTTCTTACCTTTGGTTTCCTCAAAAACTGTAACTTCTTATTAAGTTGTAGAAGAAATGAGAATTAATAGATACTGAAATTAGAGTGACAAATAGAAAATATTACGAAACTTGAAGCATGCGAGTTTAGATAGAAAAATTACCTACAACGTGCAAACATAAATTGTAGCTATTACCAACAGAAATAGATTAACAGAATTATGTACGAGAAAAAAAAAAGGTAACATTGACTATGCGAAAACGAAAATTACTGTTATTAATATGCTTGATTCTAACAGGACTCTCTTACAATAAACAAAGTAATACAATCAGGTAGACTAAGAGATTGAAAAATGGGATGCATAATACGAAATCCATACCAGTGTATCTTTTGCAGACGATCGATATTGAAGTAGACTCATTACTCTCAAGAGCTTCTTTGAATCCCGCAGCCTAATGATCATAATTCATTTATGCATCTACCATGGCACAGAAAAATATGAAAGGAACTTATTTTCCTACGACGAGGAGGGTGAACAAAATGTTTATATCATAAAACTATACTACGAATGACCACTCAACAAGCAGACACTGCAGAGTAAGATTTGAAACTAACAGAAGCGCAATTATTTTTTCTACTTCTCATTCTGTTAACTTCACCAACAGGTTCATACAATCTTTACTTCCCCACTTGTGTTACTACTTAATACTTTCACCCTTGCCATATTACAAGACTTTCGCTAGTTTACACTGAAACAAGGATCCAACATAGATAATATACCCGAAACTCTATCATGATGTCTCTAAACTCTGGTGAAGGAACTGCAATATAGTAAAAGTATGATTGAACTGAAAAAATGAAGTTAGTAAACTTAACATCATAGTACTTTTTATCTTTGCATTTCCTTTCAAAATAAATACACCAATAAGAACAATTAGTTCTAAAAAGTTCCATATCATTAGGCATATTTCAAGGGAAAAGGAAGTCTTTCCATCTGTGACGCATGTTCGCGATATATTCATTTTCTACTACAACATAAATTAAGTTTTCTTCATATAAACAAAATCTTTCTTCCAGCTGCTAAAAACTGCATATATTTCGTATTCAAACCAAAGTTGACTGAGTGAGCAATATCGAGTCGAACATGGTTGAGTAGTTCTATTACCGTTACATAGCAAGTTCCAGTCTATAACATTTGCATGTGAATCAAAGTATCATCAATTTCTTTACTCTGTAGGAGAAGCTTTTTATGAATCTTTCTGGAATAGAGCATAATAATATGAAAAGGAAAAGAAGAAGCAAACCAGAAAATAGGGACATCTATTACACCATCATTCAACAACCACCTATACTATAACCCGATAGGAGCTGCGCGCAGTAACTTGAAAAAACAATTTTCCTATTCTTTTCAATATCCTAAATCAGTTCATAAGGTGAAAAGGCAGAAGGTGTTTGAGGTATTTCCTCAAACATGTAAAAGGCAACATACTCTTCATTTGAGTCCTGTACGGTTTTCATGTTTTTTAGAATATGTTGCTTTTATGCGATTTCTTTTGAACTCCAAGAGTTAATTTTTGAAATGTTTCAGTTTTGTTTTTATTTCTACTATGTTTTGTTTCACCTATTTAAAATGTTCTCATTTTATTTGAAATAAAAATAAAGTTATGACTTATGAGAGTCTTTCAGAATTATTTTTATACAAAATATTTATTGATTGGTTTATTTTGTGTCTTTTTTATATAAAAAATTTTAAACCAATTTATGATTATAAAACTATTAGTTTCATACTTGTACTTTTCTTTTTCGTTAACACAAATGCGATTGTAAGTCATAAGATCTTTTAACATATAAACTCTATTCTTAGACCAATCTGGTCTAGAACTGATGAACTGAGTTTTGAGAGACCTTGTCCTCAATCTGATGGTCTAGACTCGATGAACTGAGTTTTGGAGTCTTTTTAGTACCTATTGTGAATAAATTTGAGTTCTGAACTATTTTCATACTATTTTGTAACTAAATTTAGATTTGTGACAAACTATTTAAATTGTAACTAACGATGGAATTTGGTAACAAAAGCTTTACTCTTTCGTAACTGTAATTTGTATAAGTTACGGAAAAATAATTTCTTTTGTAACGATTGTAAAGCTTTGATAACGAAAATCACACTTAGTTACCAATAAAGTTATCTTTGGTCATGAAATTATAATTTTGTTACCTATACTCATGTTGGTGTAACAAATTTGATCTTGGTAACCAATACTTAGTTACTAGAAGTGCAATTTCTTGTAGTGCGCGTACGCTATCCATGTACTGTTCTTTATTTTAATGAAATGCTCACTGTTCTTTATTTTAATGAAATGCTCAAGTTTTATTCATAAAATGTGTGGAATACCCAAAGTTGAAGGGTATATCTTCTTTTGTATTTTTACAATCAATAACAAAATTCTATTAATAAAAATTATATATTTCAATAATTGGTAATGGGCATTAATTTGTGGGAAAGCCACTATTCGTAACCAAAACTACTATAACGTAACAAATGTATAGTTACTAATGTTGAGCTATTGGTAACAACATAGGATTCGTTACTAGAGTAATTGTAACGAAAGTTGCAACTTTTCGTTACTAATACTTTTTGCAACGGGTTTCCAGAACAAAACTTTTGTGACAAATATTTCGTTACCAAAGGCTTTGTAACGAAAATTGGTACTTTTGGTAACAAAAGCGGGCATCAAAAAAAGTGTTTTTTCTTGTAGTGTGGTGATGTCATGTTTGGATTCCGATAATACTTTCGATATCATCAATTAGTTGTTTCAATTTAATCGCCTCTTTTCTACACTTGTTCTTTGAGGTAAGCTTCTATATGAGAATTCTCAAGAGTAGACTTCATATCTTCAGCAACATTTCTCATATTTTATGCTCACTCCTTTGATCATTCCTCCCTCAAAATCATTCTCCAACTCCGTACTAGCAATGGACAAGGTGGAAATTGTGAAAGTGATAGTCCTTACAATCATTGTTGTATCAATGCCAATCTACCTCCATTTTAAAAACCATAATTCACAAAACATTCTTAACAAAAAAGGCCGCCCCTGTAGTCGTAAATGCTACAGTCTCAAAGTTAAAGGTTGGAGCGTATAGCAACGTACATGTGCATACTTGTTTTTCCAATCTTCAACCATGTCAAATTTGTTATTCACGTGGTTGCGAACATCTACACCGAACGAGTCGATGTATGGGAGAACAAGACCAGCATCGTACTCGTCGGTGATGGTGTCGCAACCCCAAAGATATTATGGAGCAGCGTAGGTGCCAACCTCCACGTGAATCACAAATCTGATGGGACTAAAGGTTAGTGCAGCAAACAAGTATGACACATGTGACGGTGTTAACACTCCAACATTTTTCTTTGACACTGTAACATTGACGACTATGGGAGTGGCCTTTTTGCTTAAGGGTGTTTTGTGAATTATGATATTTAAAATGGAGGTAGATTGAGATTGACACATCAATGTTTGTAAGGACTATCATGGTCACAATTTTCGTCTTAGCCATTGCTAGTAAAGAGCAAGAGAATAATTTTCAGGGAGGAATAATCAAAGGAGCAAGCAAAAAATTTGAGAAATTATTGAAGATCTGGAGTCAACTGTTGAGAACTTCCATATATAAGTTACTTCAAAGAACAAGTGTATAAACGAACTAACTGTACTGATTAATATGCAACTCTGGAGAGTCAAACATGAAGTTTTATATGATGCACGAGATTAGTCTCCGACAGCCACTACACTCACTGAAACTGGAGCTTTACATGAAATTGAAGATTATGATTTTCAATTATTGATCGTTGAAAAACTGAGTAGTAGTTCTTCAAAAGGACAAGTGTGCCACTCGTTGAGGTCAAGTCCTATGTTGAAATTCCATTGAATTGTTGTCGGTGAGTGTTGAAGGGTGGATGAAATGGATTTTCCAAGCCTAGCTATGTTGGGGTTTGCTACGCGCCAGAAGCACATGTGGACTGGGATAATTCTTAGCACAGTAGACCTTTGCCCACAGGGTATCTGGCTGGTTGAGTAAGCGACATCCTAGTTTCATCATGAATTTTTCATTAAGTTGCTCAAGTCTCCGCCCATTTGTTTTGGTAACATTACCGACTCTTATTTGACTTTTGCCCTAGCGCGCCCAAATGCAGTTGAGTTCCATATGAAACGCTTAGTGGTTTTTCCCAATTGTTCCACTGGCAGTTTGAAGACGGACATAGCGAACGATGGAAGTGTAGTTATCATAGACTTAAGAAATCGACGTTATCCTTTCTAAAGTAATACAAATGCACATAATGATAAATGTCCAAAATTACAGGGACATGTCTTCTCTCATGCCTGGCAAAATTCTGAAAATACTTTGAAGTTCTCATTTAATTGTTCTTGAAATCTTACAACTTGACCAATAAGACAAAAAGTAAAGTTTCTATTTGATATTAACAATCAACGTGGTACATTACACAAAAGAATACTTGTAAGCAACATCTGTTTTGCTATTAGTCTATGACAAACAACTTATACTAAACAACCAGATGATGCTAATGATATTATTCTATCACTGGTCTATAAAACCCCTCTTGTAGGGGATGTGAGTGTCCGGGAGCCATTCATCACCTTGGATAAGCTTGGCTACGGTGAATCGTCACAACTCCTAGTGACTATGTCACCACTTTGTAGCCCTTCCAGTTCACTCTTCTACTCGTTGATGTCCCCGGTCCGTAATTCTGGAATTCACGATATAATAGTACGTCAGTCATCCTATTTTCCCGATACATCCACCCGCTTTGTTGGATTATGTTTTTCAAGTATGACTCTATGACTATGACGGTCGAGAAGTTCGACCATGGTGTTTTCAAATAAGCAATGAAGAACGATTTCTTGTATTCCAGCCCCGGCGCCACACTGAACGTGCAAATCTCCAAGACAAAGCTTGGTTTGTCTTTCATGCGTGTTTTGAGTTGTGAATGTAATTGTCTCGTAACCAGGCATAGAGGTTGCAGGTTGAAAAACAGGTGGGGCATCACCAAATTCAAAATCCACGGTTCCGTAGATGTGGCACTCTTTGTAAAATTGTAATGTGTATATTGATACCCAATAAAAGAACATATTTAGAATGCACTGTGATCGCTATAATTGAGCATATTTATGGCTCTCAAGCAGTAGTTATGCTCAATTATGGCGATGGTTCCAACATTTCTCCTTTGTTTGTGTACTTTTGTGGTCCATTCAATTTATATAAATCGATTGCTTATGTAAACAAGAATGTTGATTGTAACGTGGAAAACCATCATTTGTGGTCCACCATTTCCAAATGAACTCGCCATGACTTAAATAGACCGTTCTACTCTTATTTTTATGCAGCTTGGGGCCTAATGGCTATCAACAAAATGGAAAGTTGTTTTTGTTTGGTTACATGACAATGCATAAACAATTTAAAGGAAGTGCCAAAATCATGTCTTTATGTGATGAACTGAAACTAAAACTTAGAAGAATATATAAGGATTAAAAATTTGATACAACCAATGTTAAATTTATCATCAAAAAGTGAAAAGTTTTAGATTATACATACAAATAGTTAGTCTAGTATAACTGCAATAATTGAGCATAGTTACTGCTTGAGAGCCATAGCTATACTCACTTATGGCGATCACAGTCCATTCTGCAGATGTTCTTTTACGGGGTATCAAGATACACTGTATGTTAGAAAGGCATCACAATTTTACAAAGAGTACCACATCTATGGAACCGTGGATTTTGTCTTTGGTGATGCCCAGCTGTTTTTCAATCCAGCAACCTCTATGTCCTGTTACCAAAGACAATTACATTCACAACTCAAAACAAGGAACGCGTGAAAGACAAATCAGGCTTTGTCATGCAGATTTGCACATTCAGCGTCGCGTCGTGGCTGGAATATAAGAAACCGTTCTTCAACGCTTATTTGGGAAGACCATGGTCGAACTTCTCGACCGTCATAGTCATGGAGTCATTCCTGGACAACATAATCTAACAGAGCAGGTGGATGTATTGGGAAAATAGGAAGAATGACGTACTATTATATCGTGAATTCCAGAATTACAAACTGGGGGCATCCACGAGTAGAAGAGTGAACTCGAAAGGCTACAACGTGGTGACACAGTCGTGAGGAGTTGCGACGATTCACTGTAGTCAAGTTTATCCAAGGTGATGAATGGCTCTCCGACACTCACATCCCCTACAAGAGGGGTTTTATGGACGAGTGATAGAATAATATCATTAGTATTATCTGGTTGTTTAGTATAAGTTGTTTGTCATTGACTAATAGCGAAACAGATGTTTCTTATAAGTATTTTTTTGTGTAATGTACCACGTTGATTGTTAATATCAAATGGAAACTTTACTTATTGGTCAAGTTGTAAGATTTCGAGAACCATTAAATGAGAACTACAAAGTATTTTCAGATCGGTAATGAACGGATAAATGCATAGATGAGTCTAATCTTTCGTGTTTAGAGTTGGGTCACTTTCATTCCTGAACTCGGAGGTTATTCAACGAAGCGTACCTCGTATCTAACTAAGTGAGGGGTATATCACCTACTTAGTCCTTCCTCTCAGGATTTTTTCACCTACCTCCTATAAGACCCGGGTTTGGGGTATTTATAGGCTTGTAGAAGCGCCTTATTGTCATCCTTGTGTCAGGTGTCATGTCCGACATGGCATTTAAGGGTGACAAATGTCACTTCCGAAAATGTCTTTAAAACCTCCTTGTGTGCTACCTGGCTAAGCTAGTTTGACTCTTACGCCTTCACATGGGTCCTTTCATTGTTATGGTGCATGATTCACACCAAGCGCCTAAAGTTTCTGTGTTTCTGTTGTTCGGATAACGTCGCTATCAATGCTACTGTCGCCTAGTGATCGAGCTCCTCAAACTTGTGGGAGATCGAAGCCTGACCTCGAGCCCCTAATGGCATGAACCTTGAGCCCTCGAGGCTAAGCACTTCGGGCCTCCAAGGCCGTGTGCCTGACACCCTCGAGGCTTCGTGACACTGGCCTCGGGGTTGTGCAATTCGACCTCTCGAGGTCATGAGTCTCGAACCTCTGGGGCTACGGGCCTTGACCCCCTAAGGCATCCTGCTAAGGCCACGAGCTTCAACACCTTGAGGCTCGGAGCCTTGGGCTCTTTTTATTGAGGAATTAAGTAAAGCTCGTTGGGTCACTTACCTCATCACAGATATCAGGCATAGTTAAAGTTCTTTTTTTTTTAGAAATTCCTTGGCTATAGAAAGCATATTCCGTTTAAGTTAATTGTGACCTGAAGTTAATTGTGTCCTGATGATAATAGTGAAGTAATTTATTATAAATAAAAAAGAAGTTTGATAATTTAGGGAATTTTGACCCCCCTAAATTATAATTCTTTTATGATCCAAATTAAGAGACATTAGCAAAACAAAGCACATCAATATGCATCATAAAAGAAACTTAACGCTGGAAATGCAAAATTCACATGTGAAAACAAAGCATAAACGAATACAAAGGACCGTTGGCTAACGAATCTCCAAAGAAAAAAGACAAAACCAGGAAAAAGAATGCAAAAGACACATTGTGTATAATCATGATAAAAATGAATGATAAACTGAGTTAATCTGACTTGAGTATAATTTACCCTTTTTACGGCACATTTTGTTGTAGGTGGAGAGATCTCCATGATGCCTGCAGTTTCAGCTAACAGAATGCAACCATGACGATCGACGAAGCTAACTCTGCCTGGACCATGAACAACAGTGAACAAATTAAAAAAATCAGAGTAAAATGTAGACAACAACGTAAAATGAATAATTTACCGTGTTTGATTGAAGAAAAAAAAGTAGAAATGAAGAAACAAACATGATATATATATATATATATATATATATATATAAATATATATATATATATATATAGAGAGAGAGAGAGAGAGAGAGAGAGAGTAAAAATGGGGTTGGATTTATAGCTGTTTTGTTGGAACAACAGAAACATAATATATATATATATATATATATATATATATATATATATATATATATATATATATATATACACATAGAGAGAGAGAGAGAGAGAGAGAGAGAGAGTAAATAAGAAATGGTATTAATTATGAGTTACTCTAACTATAAATAATTTCAAAATAAAATTTTTGACCATAAAATTAAAATAAACTGCAAAAAGAATGACGCTAGAAATGCAAATGCACATGTGAAACCAAAGCAAAAAAGGGAATAAAGGACTGGTTGCTAACGAATCTCCAAAGAAAAAAAGACTTCAAAAAACACAGATCTGAAGCTTATAGTTTATAATCATGATAATCAACTGAGTTAATCTGATTTGAGTATAATTTACCATTTTACGGCACATTGTGTTGCAAGTGGATAGACCTCCATGATGATGAAGCCAACTCGATCTGTCTGGATTGGATAGTCCTTCAACAGTTAGCAGTGAAAATATTAAAATTTGAAAATCAGAAAAATTTCACAAACAAACAGAGTAAAACCTGCACATAAAATTAATAATTTACCTATATATATATATCGAGTTTGTTCAGCGATGAACTCAAAGATGAAGGACGAAGAAGAGAGAAGAAAAAGGGGAGACGAAGAAGAAGTGATTAATCACGGATGTGTAAAGTTGGGGATGCATTTAATTATAGCTCTTGTGTTGGGAGCCACAAGAGTTACCCTAACTATATTATGAGTTACTCTAACTATAATTATGAGTTACTCAAAATTATATATGGATTTTGATGCATATTTTCTTATGACATGATGCAAATTTTACCAAAAAAATATAATTAATGTTTTGTTCAAGTTTAAAATAACCAAGGGGTTTTATGCAACTTTTCCCTGTTTATTTGGCGTATGCAATTTGCTAGTTTCACGGTCTAAATGCCGTTGGCATACATACACCTCGAGAGAAAAGCTACCTTTTTGACATCAAAACAACCGAATCCTCTTTGTCATTGATTACAACATTTATGATGTTCAGTAAATGGTTCATGGATCGCTTGTTTCTGTTTTAAATACCCCATCACCAAAACTAATTTCTCATGCTCTACTTCACGTTTCAACGTCCTTCAACTCACTGCACTACACTGTTGATTGTATACTCTTTTTCTCATCACAAACTGCATGAAAAGCGCATCGACAACCACGGTCGCCGCCTGCATCTGGATTCCGACCAGCATTATAATGATATTCGTACTCATGTCACCCACAAGTGCTGAATGTTCAAACATTGAAGCCTCTACGTCGGAACCTCGGGTCAGCAAGTTACTCTATTTTCCTCTAAAGCCACATCGCCTTCTCCTTCGACTTCCAAACCACCACAAACCACAGCCGCCACCAACCAAGGGTGACAATGAGATTGACCCAAGATATGGTGTTGAGAAGCGACTCGTTCCAAGTGGGCCCAATCCTCTGCACAATTGACACCACAAAGCACAGTCGATGTAATATTAATTTCTTAGCATTTTTTTCATTTTCTTTTTCATGTTTTGGTTGCCCAGAAGAAGCTATATTGATTGAAAAAAGCCTTTCTGGTTCAAGTTGTATATCAACTTAATAGAGGTTTGCTCTCTTATTGGAGAAAGAGCTTATAGTATTAGAGGTACGTAATAGTCAGTCAGTTCAGATCTTCGGCCTTGCGTTCTATGAACACCTCTAAATTTCCATTACCATACTGCTGGTAATCGTACTATACGTGTCGCATGGAGTGGGTGTATTGTTGAAATTAGAATGCACTGCGTGTTTTTTCTCTTCCTCAGAAAGTATCCATTATATCAATACGAATATTATCTGCACCATATGCTTATACATGTGATAATAGCCTAAATTTGCCTAGAAAGAAATAAAACAAGCCATTTGTCATAAAGTTTGATAGATTGCAACATATGCATAAACACCTAGGCATTAAGTTAGATTTCTTCCGTCTCCCTGCATCTCTTGTGCATGAAAAATAATTAATACGCTTCAACTTTTAGTACAAGTGCATTGGACAACAAAGTTTAATCGTACCTGCAGCATCGACTACACATCTCAGACAGAATAGTGACCATGTATAAGGTGGTTTTCCTGAGCATGTAATAATGACCAAATGACAACTGATACAATAACTGCTACATGCATATATTGGGATACGAGAAAAAGCTAACAGCAATCTCATTCCACCTTTGACTACTGTGAATTCCTGGAACATTTTGTAAAGAAGAAAGGAATATAAATGCGACAAGTCCAATGGGAGAGCGACAAGTCCAAAGCAAAACTCTTGTAGCAACCAGGAATAACCCATTGGACCCAAGACTCATGGTATCTATCATAAGGTCCCTCCCCAAATGATATAATATAAATAAATAAATAAAAACAGAACTCAGGTTTCTGTTCTAAAGTAAATAATTCAAATTCGTGCACCATATTCCATGCTCAGTTTGATAGTCATCTGTATTCCCCAATGAAAACTTCTTGCAGCAACCATGTGTGATCTAAATAAGTAATTCAAATTCATGCAAAGAATCATATTGCGTGCTCAGTTCATTAGTCATCTGTATTCCCCAATAGTGCACATAGGCTTGAATCTCAACTATTTTGCAATTAAGGTATTGAATTTTCAAATATACACAGCTAAATAGCTTATTTGGTTCCATATTCCACCTTAATGGAAATTAGGTTGTCAAACTTGAGTCCAGCACCAAGGAAAAAGTTTTGTTTGTTGTCAGGTTTCATATAAGGTATATGAGACAGCAATGTGAAAGAATAAATAAGTAATGGCTTCCGTGACAACTCTTCCTTTTATAGGTATCATACTCATTTTAAACAGAACATGAGTGGAATAGTTTGCGATATTACAGCGATAAAGTACACACCCTACCTTACTCGTATTCAGACAAATCTAATAAAAGTTTGGCCAAGACGAGCCTAACCAAAGATTAGTTTTGTGAATCATTCGTGGATGACTGAGTAGACAAAGAAAACATCAAGCAAGCGTAAAACCTATAAATGATTACCAGAACCAATAGAAACTGAATATCTCATTAGGTATAAGTATCTTCACAGAGGGAAGTAGTTAGTTTATTCTTTGATCCAGGAGCAAGAGACACTAAATGTAGGTAGTACACATCCAATACATCATCAACTCATAGCCGCACGTTCTTGTGAGAGAAACAAGTACTCTATTTTTCTACCTCGCCTTCACTACCTCTTTAACTTCCTCTTTATTTCATCATCCTGAAATGAAAGGTTAAATTAGAAAATGAGATTTTCAGTGAAATGATAAGCTGAAGTCATCGTTAAATATTTATTCAATTAAAAATCTAAATAGCATTCTTTTTCAGCCAGACAGACGCAAAATCATTTCAGTGTAAGATTGTGTGCTGAAGGTCAAAGTCTATACTGAATTTATTAAACCAAATGACCATAAGACAAGACTGCAGACTTTACTTATCCCTGAAGAAATTCTAAAACACAAATTAATGATCCTCAGTCTCAGAATCTAATATCAAAAATCAAAAAATATGACTCCAGCACTTCGAAACATCCAAATGAAAGAATGAGCATAATCTTGATGGTGATCTCGCATATAAACATGACAACAATTTCGCTATGAATATATCTTCGCCTGGTATGTGGATCATTAGGATGGGGTTGCCTACAACAAACTAGGAGTGCTAGAAATAGTAAGAAGTTTTTGATGTTTTGCAAATGCAACAAACAGCTTCTGAAGTTCAATACTATCCTTGAGTGAATTGCTAAGAAATTACAAAACATTGTTATAAATAGAGGAATACTCGGTATCTATCAACATATAATTTCCCTTAGCTATGATTATGCCCAGAAGTTTGTGGTCGAATACATCCCAGATGGCGTGTTGATTATATAACAACCAAGACTATAATTCCAATTGTGTTAATAATATAAGAAGATAGACAGTTAGACACTCCCTATAATCGTTTCCTTGCTGCATAGCACAGGCATGACTGAGAATGAGGTAAATACCACCTCAAACTCATAATCGAACATAAGTCATCTAGAAAGACTGAATAAAGTTAGGAATCTATCTCAAACATTACAGTTATATATTGATAGTAGAAGAAAATTACTCGTCTGCCCTAAATAAATAAATAAATAAAAGTTGTGACCTAATTAGATTTGATTTCCATGACGCTCTTGACATTGGGGGCGTAGAGAGAGTAGACAAGTGCTTGACGTTTGGCGATGGCGAGCTGAGCCTTTCCATCTGCCAAAGCAGCGTCAAGCTCAGATGGTTCAGATAGGCGAGCGTTGTGGCGGAAGCCGTCCAGTGTGCGCCGCTTTGCGTACTCCCTCACGTTGTAGTCGCTGAACTCACGCGCCGTCCGAAGGAGCGACCGCAACAGCGACATCACTTCTCCTCGCCCACCCATTTCTATTGCAAGGGTTTTTCTATTATGCGGATATGGATGGATTGGTGTAAGCTTTATTGCCAACTTGATTTATTGTGAAATTATAAAAAGATTATTTATTTTGAAGTTTATATTACCAAGAAAGGTAAGTCCATATTTATAAAAAAGAGCTGAGAGAGTTATATAAATAACATAAAATAGAGGGGGACATTCAATATGTAAACCGGCTTTGGTAAATTGGTTCACAACACTCCCCCTTTGACTATCTATTACATAACATGCCTCATTAAAAATTTATTAGATAAAACTCACTACGACAAAAACCATAATGACGCAAAAAAGACTACATTAATTCATAAATAAATAAATATGCTAGAAGAAGTTGACTCATTCAAAACTTTGTTAGGAAATACTCAATGGAAAAGGAAAAAGAGTGCAGTGCATATTCACTCCCACTTATTTTATATCCATTGATTTCTT
Source organism: Misopates orontium (assembly GCA_946800315.1). Lineage (NCBI taxonomy): Eukaryota > Viridiplantae > Streptophyta > Magnoliopsida > Lamiales > Plantaginaceae > Misopates > Misopates orontium. The sequence goes on along the minus strand of OX326948.1, from coordinate 28,216,703 downwards.
TGAAGCGTCACATTCCAATCTAGTGGACCAGCTTCTCAAATGTTGATGTTGAAAGAGTTTTTGTTAATGAATCTACGAGATTGTCACTTGAACAAATCTGAACAACGCTGATCTCGCCTTTCTCGTGAAGATCATGAGTGGAGAAAAATTTAGGCGAAATATACTTTGTCTTATCACCTTTAATGAATCATTCCTTCAACTGAGTTATCATGATATATTGTCTTCATAAATAGTTGTTGGAACTTCTCTTTAGGGTAGTAGTCCACATGCCCCGAAGGATATGTTGAATCAAATATCCGAGCCAAACTCATTCACGACTTGCCTCGTGAATTGCTAATATTTCTGCATGGTGAGAAAAAGTAGCCACTAATGTCTTTTGATAGATCTTCAGGAAATAATTGTGTGACCATAAGCGAATAAGTATCTTGTAGGAGATCGAATTTTTGTGAATCTGACAAATATCACGTATAAGATCGAGTTTTTTGTGGTCTTACAAATAACATGCATTGCATATCCAGTTAAATGGTTTGGATGATAATGAATAATGTCAAACCCCCCCCCCCCCCCCCCCTCCCCCCGAAAAAACAAAAAAACCTAAATTTATAATCACTGAGACGCGAAACTAAAACAACCAAGAAATTAACAACCTGACAAAAGCGCTAAGAGTGCTAAAGATATCAACAAAATCAATCATCATTAATTTACACCAAAAACTAACTGACAGTCGGACGATTCAAACCTAGATTCTTAAACAAAAGACAACAACACCCACATTACTAGAAAGTTTTAAACTAGTACAACTGTTTGGTGAACATGTGTGACTCTACTCCTGTGCTAACATCTCTACAGTTTGCTCAAGCTGGTCGCTATCTAAATCTGGAAGGAAATAAAATATGAATCTAATGAGATAAAATCTCAGTGAATGCTCACGATCGTGATTTCAATGACAAATATTTAACTGTAATAGCTTTGATAAGGCGAAAGATTTAAAACAAGAAAGCAAGTGATAGCTTGTAATAATTAACAATAACTTTGAAAAATATAAGTATTTTAATTTAAATTAACTTTCATGGAAAGGTTAGTCCCTTATGATGATAAGCGTCTCCGTTTATATTTTGTCGATGTCGTCACCCCATATCCCATGTACGATCATGCCTTATCTCCCCATGTAAGGAGCTACCTTATAATCTGAAACACATGCCATGGTACATGTGGAAAACTACGACCCAACAAAGCCACAACGACCTCCCGATGTGTCTAATAGGGAAAGGGCCATGGGGACATGAGGCCCAACCGGCAAGCCCTCTGCTGCCCGGTGGCATTTCAGGCACATCCAAGCTAAGTTGGATCCAACTAACTGAAAAAATATTCGAACGTAACGGGACATACTCATCATAAATGACAAAACTTTTGAACAAAAGGATTTAACGTGCCACATGCTTAACGAAATCAGTTATGAGTGAACTATATACATACATAATTACGTGTCTACATTGATATAAATGGATCCTTCCAGTTTTGAATGTATATAACAAATTTTTGAACACTCACCTGATAAGGACTACAGAGCTAATAGGATACTCGAGGCTAAGCCAAACTACCTATTGGTTAAACAAAATTTCAATCGCCAAACTACTCAACTAATTTCTAATATAAGCCAAGTAGAGTAACGTACTATTATACATACACAAGACCATATGCAAAATATTTATTTTTATTCACTAAATTATACACATAACTAATGTATTTTTAACATTCAGAATCTTAAAGCAACACCCGAATTAATATGCTTGCCCAAGAAACACACCTATATATTACAATTTTTAAGCACAAACTATATCAAGTATTCTAATCACGTAGTTGCACTTAGGGTTGTGCGTTTCAATTAAATTGAAACGAATCGATCGAATCAGCTAGGATCATTCGATTCTGGTTGTGAGAAAATAAAGATCAAAATCAAATCGTTTGAAACGATTCGATTCGATTTTAAATCGAGTTGATTTCGATTCGATTTGATCCGATTTTGATTATGAGCATTTTATTTATTGTAGTTCAATTTTAAAAAATGAAGCAATATATCGCTTCAAATATGAATTTAAAACTAAAGAAAATATGTATGCAACACTAAAAAAATAATGCATACTCTCCAATTCATCAATCATTGCAAATTCACAATTCAAAAGTGATACTTCTACTCAATTCAACACAAATCACAAATAATAAAATACTAAATTCAAACATCATTAAACACAAGAGAAATTAAGTTACACTTTAAAATGCATAAATATTCAAGACATCACTAAATTCATTATGTTCTATACATAAATATTAAAAATAAAATATAGATTCGATTTTTGATTCGATTGATGATCGACCCCTAAAATCAAAATAAAATCGAAGTGGGTTTTGATTTTTCTGTGACAACCGAAAATCGTATTGAAAACTCGATTCGATTTTTAAATCGGATCATTCCATCGATTTCGAAACGATTCGATCGATTTGATTATGTTTGCACACCCCTAGTTGCATTGTTGTTTACTTAATTCAAGATAGAAGTCTATGTTCCAATAAGATATTATATCACTTGGTTTACATCAACTCAAATTTATAGTTCAAATTCATAGACAAGGTTATGGCAGTGGACAATCCATTTCTTGACTAATTTTGTATGATTTATTTAATATTCATGTAAGTTTATCACTTTAATATCTTAATTTCCAACTTATCTCGATAACATGCAAATAAAATTAGAATTTATCATATCAAGTTACAATTAAGAGCTTTAGTAAGATTTAATTGCTTAAAAAAGCAAAATCTAGGAGTTAATCATCTTACTAATGTTTCTTCAATTTCCAGCCGTGTATATGAGAAGATTAGAGATGTGAATGACAAAAAATTTGAAATTGAACTAGCTATGTATATCATATATTTTTCCCTTGCCACATGTATGCATATGGTAGAATTTGCTAGTGGGGTGTACAATGGGTGGAAGGAGTATGGATATGGCTAAAGGGAGTGGTGACGGGTGGAATCAATTAGGTGGCTTCATTGCATGCAATGATATATATATATATATATATATATATAATGTTTCTTCAATTTCCAGCAGTGTATATGAGAAGATTAGAGATGTGAATGACAAAAAATTTGAAATTGAACTAGCTATGTATATCATATATTTTTCCCTTGCCACATGTATGCATATGGTAGAATTTGCTAGTGGGGTGTACAATGGGTGGAAGGAGTATGGATATGGCTAAAGGGAGTGGTGACGGGTGGAATCAATTAGGTGGCTTCATTGCATGCAATGATATATATATATATATATATATGTACGTAAGTATATATTTATATGTATGTATGTATGTATGGAAGATAACAATTTAAAGTATAAACTAAATAAGGATATTACAAATAATATAACTCCGTATTCATTGTCCCTCGAAGGTATCAAAATATGTTTAATTCTACTCCAATGTCTTCGAGTTGGAGAAGAACTGTACCTTGCTAATAAATTTACTGCAAATGATATATCAAGCCTAATTTTAGTAGTAAGATACATTAGTGCCTGATTGCACTAAGGTATGGTACTTCTGACCAAGTAGTTCTTCATTACTTTTACAAGGTCGAAATGGATATTTCTTGACATCAAGAGATCTCTCTATCATAGGGATACTCAAGGGGTAAGCTTTATTCATATAAAATGCTTAAGCACTTTAGAAGTATAATTAGATTGATCTACAAATATTCCTTCATTTAAATGGTCAATTTTGAAGACATAAACAAAATTTTGTTTTCCCCAAGTCTTTCATTTCAAATTATTTTTTCGAAGAATTCATAATAACCGATAATTTTTAGGAGTTCCTATGATATTCAAAATCATCAACATAAAGAGCAAATGACGAATTCGGATCATGCTTGTTTTATAAAATGCATGGGCATATAAGACTATATTTATAATCATGTTTTAACAATTACTTAAGCGGTTGTATTACGTATGCCCAGATCGTTTTAGGCATACAAGGATTTATTCAGTTTGATTGAATAACTCTCTTGAGAATTTAAAATAAATGCTTCTGGCAACTTAATTTTTTCATGGATTTTCATATAAGGGGATTTTAAACTATGTCATTTTTAATGTGCCACTACCAACAATTTGTCTTGCGTTTTCATCAACAAAAATGGACTTCTCCTACCCACTCACACATGTACTTGGTGAGTATCTATTTGCTTCCTCGCATATTTTATATGTCCTAATAACCAATGCAAAATATACAGACCTAGTAGATTAATTTTAGATAGAGGAATGAATGTGAACAGAGGAATGTTTAAAATGAAACCTCAAAGTGTTTTATCCGGGACACATGACAATTGGTACCTTCAAACGCCACTTGAAGAACTTCGCATGCATCCTTTGTAGAGGTGTACTTTGAGTTTCAACTGGTCAGGAGAAACGACATTGAATAGTATGTTAATATTTGGGGTGCTGTAAATAGCCAAAAGATCCTCAACATTAGTTCAATCAACTTCTCTTTCCTCAGTTTCACCAGTTTCTTTGGTGGACCTCATCCTTTATGATACTAATCTAAACTTTTTTGTGTCTCAATAATTTCTCTTGTGTAGACTTCAAAAAAGAATAGTTGTTTTCATCCAGAAGTGGTTTTCATCCAGAAGTGGTTTACCGGTTGAAGTTCCTCATATTCCTTTGATCTAGTGGAAATGTGTTTCTTTGATCAATTAACAACATCAATTCCTTCAAACGCGCTCGGAAGAATTTTTCATATTTCTTTTTCAGAGGTGCACTTTGAGATGAGTTTGAGCTAGTAAAGAGATACAACATTGAATACAGTGTCACTAGCTTTTGAGCTTTGATTAGCCAAAACATCCTTATCATCACTCCACTCAACTTCTATTTTATCAGTTTCATGGGTATTTGATGCTGGACCATCCATTTATGATACTTTTCCAAGTTTTTGATCATGCGTCTTGATGAAAGGTCTCATCCTTAATTTTCAATTTAAATAGTTGTTTCCATCTAGTAATGGCGATTCACTTGCAAAATCAAAAGCATGATGCAGTTATAGTTAAACTTAACCCCAACTGAATTCAAAACCTCAAAAAACAAACACATGTTAAATCTTGAATCAAGAAACCAATGAAAAATTACATTTCTAGTCCAATGGAATAAGCAATCGACAAAGTCTGGTGTACTTTTTTAGTGTACGAAAACAAGGGAATCGCATTTCCCCTTTATTGTTTTGAAGAAAATGTGGAGCACTCTGAAATCCCCTTTTGATGTGGTGAGGAGAAGGGATGGAGAAGAAGAAGTAAGAAGTCTACGGTTCATAACAAATAAGGGAAATAAGATTACGACTCATAAATACTGATCCCACAGAGAAAAAGTAAGGAAGCACTAAATAGTATCAACGTTTAACCTTAATATCTATATCTAATACTTAATAGCTAACAAAGTAGTAAATATTGTTTTTCAATTGAGTTGGTTAAACTAATAATATCAAAATTAAATCAATACTAAAGCAATCCTGGAGTGTTAGTTTCATTAGATTCGTCAATTACTCATCTTATATCCATCAAAAGATTTCAGGTATTTCAGTATTTTATGCAGGTATTCCTATAATTGTGACCGATAATTGACTATATTCCTTTAAACGCATTAACTTCAATGAATTACATATGTCCGATAACACAAAGCAATAGAGAACTTGCATTTGGCTCTCAATCATCTAACATTATTTTATAGAATATGTTATACATGAGCTCTATTTCATATAACTCTTCTGTCGAAATATTATACAAAATTCATAACTTTAATATGTTGGCCAGGCATAATAAAGCATTAAGAACGAATAAAAGTATCAAAATACTTCAAGACCCAATATCCTGATAAAAAAACAAGAGATTTATAATATCCAAAATCCAACTACTCCCTAACTCTAGGATTTATAAATTAGCTATGCATAACTCCAGGGGAAAAAAAACAGTAAAGAGGTTCAAACAATAACATTAACATGACGAATTTAGTGAATAAAGAACAACAAATCTGGGTTGATCTTCTTTGTCTCTTTTGAATTCTCCTACGAATGCTTCGTCGTCTCTGTTCTTCATTGATCCTTGAATTATACTTGAAAATCTCAACCAAAAAAAAAAAAAAAATCTAACTAAAACTATCTATTGAAAGCTTGTGTGTTGTGTCAACCCTAGCAATACTTGAAAGTCCCTGCCAACCTTCTTTATAGGACTTGTTTCCTTGTATTTATACTCTTTGGTGGGTGAAAATAGGACTTAAGGTTGAGTAGGACAGATTCCAAGCGAAAAGACGAGAAAACCTCTGTTCTTCATCGTCGTGATATGGATTTGCTTCTCCAAACATGTGCGCACATAGATTTGTGCGATGGCATTCCATTGATGCGTCACAAGTATGCAATGTAGCTAGTTATTGTACGGGCCTCAAATAATGTAGGGTTGTAAATTTTGACCCCGAATATTGATCCCGTAAGACTATCGAACGGTTCTTGTTGGCAAAAACTATTTTAATCTACTTAAAGAAATTAAATAACAAGGGAGGATTTTTTATTTTAATTTATAACTAAGAAAAATAATAATTAAAGAGCAGTAAATAACAAGAAATAATAGGATTTTGTGGTCTCCATTTGTTCAGTGAGAGACTAAAGAAGAAGGCTCAATGCATTTTGTGGTCTCCATTCGTTCAGTGCTTAGCCTTTTATGCCTCGCATTATGCTACCAAACAGTTAAAAGCGTAACTGAAACTTAAGGTAAAAATCAAGAATATAGCATGCACAGTTGCTAATTACTATAGGCCTCAAGTTCAATAGTTGATCTTCTCCAGGTGTCAACCTCCGGGTTGATATTCAATTTAATTAGAGATGTGGAATATGGATTGTCGCCTCCAAATAATCGGTTGATATAGCACTCAGTATCTTCTCACGATTTACAAAAGAACAGCTAATATTTATCAGGGCTATAAACACACTGGAGAATGCTGTTATGATAAATCTTTGTGATCATTATACAGAGATTTGTTATGAGAAGGGATTCCTCCTCATCTCTTATCGATGATAGTAAACTCAGGAGTTTGTCCCTGTTGTTCTTCACCCCCTTTAGTACATGTTATGACTCCTGATGCTTGCTTGCTATTAATACATAAGGGTTCAGGATCACAAAGATTTTCCACTTGTTGGAGCCTTTCTGCGTTCCCAGACAATTTTAAGGATTCATCACTGCCCGGATAATTTGTGCACTGATTAGGCGATACTTCTTGCTCTTAATTGCTGTCCATGGTTATATTGAGATTTCCGCCAGAATACGCACTCCCAGGAATTTCGATTAGTAGATCATGGTCTTCTCTGTTTTGTTGAAACCGCAAATCACATTCCTGAAGGTAAATGTGAACAAGAACTACTTAAATATATATTGCTTCTGGAACCCACAGAGTATATATATATATATATATATTAAACAGACTTAAAAACATAGAAAAAACATGGAACTCAAACATATAAAATATGGCCATAGTGAACAAACTACAAGAATTTCAACTGAAATCTTTCCTCAGCTCCCTTAATACCATCCAGCCACGCCAACTTGAAGGCATGCTTGCTATAATGGAAATATGATACTGGTGCATTACAGCTAAATTGATTAATTAATTCATGAAACTCTATTTCCCCTCAATCAATAGTTTGGAAAACAATAGAGTTCTCTCCAGTAAAAATCACATGTATCTATGTCACTTGAGTGCTACACGCTATGCTTTTGAATAGCCATTTATGAAGAGAATATAGCCAGACTAAGGATAACCGGTCATGGGACATGGAATAACAAATCACCTCTAGAGCATTATTAGTTCTCCCTGACTTCTTAGCGTTCATGAGGCCATTCATGATGTCTTTTAGTTGTTTCTTAGCTTTGTTTCGAGCAATACGCCGCTCTGCGCATTGTGCAGTGGTAACATCAGAATGACAGGCAACGCAGAGGGTTCTCATATTCTCAAGCTTGCATTCCCCTGTATTAGAAAAAGGAAATCATTATATAAACTCAGAATAGAATTTTCACTTAGACTTAAGATGCTATCTGGGTCTCTATATAAGGAGGCTACTTAATAAGTCTCTTTAAAGATGCAAGTAAAGAGCTTATCGTACATTTTATTACAACAAGACCAATGATGAACTAGCTATTTGTCCATGTCATATAATGAAAGCTGATACCATTCCACATGTGATAGAACGTCTTGAGAATTGTAATTACGTAGCTTGGGGTACAACCAGGGCCTCTACATGCAAGAAGCTTCTTTTCTACTCTTAAAAGACTTTCTAGAACACCAAAAGGGGCTATTTCTCAATTTTACTTTCACCAACTTTTTATAATCAAGAATTAGTCATAACAGTAGCTGACTTGCTTATTTTGAAACATGCACTAGAAGGTGTTTAGCAGGAATATATGATACCATAGTGACCAGGAGACAGAATAAGACAGGAGGAGAGGGAGGGAGGGAGGGAGGGAGGGAGGGAGGGAGGGAGGTGCAAGAGCTATTCATCATATAATTGAATGGGTGAAACTACCGAGAAGAGTCGTCAAAGGTACGGGACAAGGCTACACATGAATTTCTAGCCATACAAAAAAAGCTGCAGCTTACCTCCGCCTTTATATACAGGTATGATGTGATCTGCATGCCAAGCATTGCCTTCTATAGGGTCCTGTACGAGCTTCTCCAGTCTGCACAATCCAATCAAACAATATTTGTGATTCCACATTCATAGATCATTGAAAGGTGTAAACATCACTGATAGATTGAACTGTCAACCCAGATTCGCACATTGCTTAGCAACAGTTTCCCAGTCCCAGGAATCATATACTCCCCACAGGCGAGTTGAGTACAAGGTTATTGAACCTGCACCAGGTGTTTGTGCTTGTACAAAACTACCTAGCCATACTTGCTTGCGTTTCAACTGCATTTTGTGCAACGTAGTTCTTGTTTTAATTCAATGGTTCATTTGAATCTTGGATTTTAGAGATGAAAAGAATGAGGGGAAAAGTATTTATAAAAGGAAAAGGAAAAAAATCATATTTATTAGAGGAAGTTAAAAAAAAATAAAAAGTTTCCTTGTCAAAATCTATAATCCAAACATGAGGCGGCCCTTATTTTCTATGCATAAAACAACAACCTCTTAAGTTTGTCATCATTTCCAAAACATCCCTCCCTAGAGTTTTGAATAATATTTTCACACTGTGAGACTTACATAATGTTTCACATAGACCATGCCATTAAATAAATTAATGGAAGTTAGTGATGTCAGAAGAATTATTTATAAGAAAAACCTTCTTAACACCTGATTCACCTTGACCACCATTTTGATACCAAATACAAAGCAGAATTGTGCGTACACTTTTGCTTAGACTTGGTCTACATAAGAAATTTTCTATGACCCTTCAACAGTGATGAGTGCGACTTGTACTCTAACTAACTTCAGAGGAGTTTTCTCTACATAGCAACATCTGTTATATTTCTTTTTCATCTCAGATTTAGTATCTCATTATTCTTACAAATAATTAATATTAATATAGAGGGTTTTGGTTTACTTAGTAACTGTTTAACCCACAATTGATACATTGTTATGTTCACATAAAGCAACAAGTATATATCTTATTTAAGTCCTCACACGATCTTCATACCATCTTTGGACTTCACTCATTGGCCCTTAACCCAAGTATACCACCAAAGCCATCTAAATAACAATGTCACCAAGGGAGGGGACAAGGAGATAGCAATCTGGTGATCAGTGTGGAAGATGGTGTTTTGAATAGGTCAAAGGGTTATTTGGTGAAAAACTGGCACGGTTTTCTTGAAAAAAAATAATATGATTTTTGGATGAAGTAAGGTTTACAGAAAAATCAATAATCTAGAAGTTACTACAAGATATTACTGGTATTCTGATTAAAAAATTAGTATAATGTGTATAATGCTAAGCAGTTTTAGCTTACAAGCCTGACATGCCAGCCAATCGATGCAACAGTAGTTCCAATGTATTCAAACAGCTAAAACACGATCACAGATAGAATTACATTCTTATCAACTGTAATAACCTTTGGTTTTACATAAGTGAATACAATTAACAGATAAACACACACACACAAACAAACTTTTTGCTTATACAAGCAAGTGTTTATCATGTTAGTAAAGCAAAATGCAATTGAGGTAGCACTTTCACTAACAGTTTATGATTTCCAGAACTGAAATGTTTCCATAAAACAAACATCTATTAAAATAACAAATTGAGTTAACTTACAGTTTATTACGTTTTGCAACATTTGGTGCTTCTTTACTGATATAAGCTTGCCGCAACTCAAGTGATAAAGGTCTCAAGTGCTCTACAAGCCGATGACAGTCCAATCGGCAATTTGTGCAAACACCTTTTTCAATTTTGAAAAGCTCCTACAAAGATTAAAAGTCAATTAGAGGAAACAATGCTATGAAAGAGACTAGATTTGAATTGTAAAGTTGAAATATGAACATTCAAAAGGGATCCATGTTCAACCTCACGAAGATATCTACTGCTAGTTCGTGAGCGATACTCTTCAAAGCAATCCAAACTACAGAAAAGGTCCTCAAAGAATTGAGGCACCTTAGCATTGTTTTTCCTGCCATCAAAAAATTAATTATAATCTAGCCATGTTTCACCACAAAGAGCATAATCAATCTGACATACTTGCAAGGAGTCTGACATAGCTTGCAGAGTGGTTCGTCCACTTCAGACCAACCCTGCGTATAAAGTTTCTCTTTCTGATCATGATCACCATAGAGATTGACTTTTCTCCAAGAAGCATTTGATGGCAATGGATAGCTTATTTCATCCCTAGGTGTTTTACGCCTTTTACTTCCACCTCGCAGCAGTCCCTAAGAAATTTAAAATATTAAAGCCATTTATAAAATACATGTTTCATTGAAAAAAGCACGCCCTAAGACACATACCCCATTATCATGGTTCAGACTTTCATTCAGATAGCATAATTCATAAGAGAGTGGAAGCTGTAATGGCTTGCCGGTCAATTTCTTCTTCTCAATAGGCCTCAGCTTCTTCCATTCTGTGATGAATTGGATAAGTGATTCCCTGTATAGTTGATTGTCCTTCGTAGACATATCAGTAATCATTTTATTTTCCAAAGAATTTTGACACTCGACTTCTTCTTGCCGGAAATTTACAAAAAGTGGTCTTGGTCTTAAATCTGTTCCTGGTATGCAAGAGTACAAGTGGATTCTTCCAGTATACCTGCTAACCTATAGAAAGAATGCAGGGAAGAAATCAATGTTCTGAAATATATTAAAATATTTATTTGAAGCAGATGTGAAATACATTGCCTATTAAGTCCATATTCAGGAGGAAAATAACTAGTCCTGTAGAATATTGTCATTTATTTATGTGGAAAGATCTTATGTGTAATGTCTGATCACTATTGATTCTTGTAATAATGAAGTTATAGAGTTACTACTATGTCAGAGATAGGTGAAGGCATTAGATGATAAAGTATGGGTGTTCCGTAATGAGGTAAGGTGAGTTAGTTAGATGTTTAATATTTCTATTGTATAAATAGGTCTTCTTATGATGTAAAATAAACAAGAAGAAATCAGTCTTCTTCCATTGTTTTCTTCAACTCCTAAAGGAATAAAAGATTGTGTAAGAACATTGTCCAAATTACAAATAGTAAAGAATACAGAAGTTAAAATCAAATTTTGCAAGTCAAGTAAATGCACTTGTCAGACTCCCCCCCACCCTCCAAAAAGAACAAAGATGTAAGTACCAGGGCCTTTGTCTAGCAAATTCGAACTAGCCAACTTTAGCTGGACAAAATGTAGCTGTATAGCTTGACAGAGGAACAGTGTAGAAGAAAGATGGTACAAGAACTTATGCCCAAATTTTATCTTCCCTAACTCTTTAATCAACGTTCTCGTGAAATTTGAAAGGAAAAAAAAATTCATTCAAATGCTAAAAATGTAAATATAGGTGCAACTTATAATCATTTCTAGCTGATTTTCACCAACAATTTAGAATATGTTTTATTAGCTACATCTTCTATTAATCACTTTTGTTGTACTGCAGGCCAATACATCCATAGCACATAATATTTCAAAAGTAATCAGTATACAAAGCCCAGACTAACAATAACTAAAACCTACTTAACCAAAAATCAGCAAGTGGTTTACCTCAAAGCGAAGAGTGGCTTGCACAGAGCTATCAACCCCACATTCAACTTCATTAGTACAATCATCATCATGTAGTGTTGTTTGAGGAAATATACTGTCCACCTATAAAACCCCATCAAACCCAACAATCAATAAAGGAAGGGAAAAATTATTCTAATAAATATTTCCAGAGAAATCATTGATTTAATTATTGTAAGAATCGCATAACACTATATTTCATGTCCTGCTTTTACCAGTTGTCTTTTGCCTTCATTACTCTTCTCCGGATTATGCGAAAAAAGAACTGCTTCAGATTCAGCTCTCCCACTAGATTCATCGTTTCTTGTGATAGTGTGCTTCTTCATTTAGTTCAAAACATAATGCCAGGTCCGGAAGAAAGAAAACAATGAGTCAATTATACGCAGTTCATGATAAAGAACTAGCTAGAAGAGAAGGCAGGAGACAGTTCACTACCTTAAACTGAAGCTTGCTAGTCTTAGGTGGAACTTCATTACATTCGGGCTTTAAATCTTTATTGAGGCAAGAATCTTCAAACGTCATGAAGTTTTCTGCAGGCTCAATGTTATCTTTTGATGCCTCGGTCATTATTTGCTTGCTTTTCTCACTTACTTTTTTGGTGGTCTCCAGATTATAGACGCTCTCGACCTGTGTTGCGTTTCACCAATAAAGGGAAGTTCAGGAGCATTGCAAACAGAAGAAACACCGAATGCCGTAGAAAGTTTTAACATTGAACAAAAATAATAATGATGCCTAGATATATTTTACATGGTGCAGAAAGGGAAAAGAATAAATTATTGTAGTTCAGTAAATGGTATAAAATCATAAATTATATTACAGTTTCAGCACACAAAATTCACAAAGAGGAAAGATGACTGGGCAGTGGTAATAAAGACCTTCAATGCAATACTATACAACAAAAATAAAATATTCAACAACCCCCTGAACCCAGGTCCACCCACTCCCACAAAAAGAAAAAATCACAGGGGTTTGTTTCCCATGCTGTCATGCCCCTCCTGAGAAACATATTTTGGATACGGAGAAACCATAGCAATCAAAAACCTAGTATCTGACTGTTCACCAATATCAAAAGATCCCATATCGCGGTATAGCACAGCCTCATGCATAGCTGGGACAATAATCATCAGAAAGTTACAGAAAACTGTTTTCCTAGTGCAATTAGAGCAACCATGTAATGGGAGCTTAATCCTCATTCAGCTATACAGGAGGATTGCAATCATGACCAGTGATGTTAAAAGGAACTTTCTCTTCCTTTTTTCCTTTCTGTTTTGTACGGGGGGAGGGGGGTGTTCGGTTGTGTTGAACTGAGGAAGGAGGTTAAAGAACTAGTGTAACAGCATTGTTTTGGTCCTCAGATTCATCTTGGAGAGACCAACCACATAACAATTAGATAAGCTTCTAAAACTTAGAATAATTTTCATTCTAGCAATCCTAAAACCCTCATCACTGTGCAAGACACAAAATAACACGTGCAGTGAGCTCTTAAGGAGTTTCTGGAAGACGAGTTACTATTTTCTTAAAGGAAAATGAACCCAAGCAAAGGGTGAAATTCACTTCGAAAGCTATATAATACAAGGCAAAGGAAAGGAATAAAGCACCGAGTAGGAAACAGTAGCATATACTTGGATTTGAGATGGAGATTATAACTCCTAAGCTAAAGCATGAGAAATTATTTTGTTTGTTTTGAAGCAATAGCTTTATTTAAAGGGAAAATTTACGCATTACTTGTGCTAGCAGTTTGAATAAATTTGACCATGCGATGTTATCATTCTACATTAATGGTCCTTTTCACCGGATGAAATTGGTGTAGCTTAAACACAAAATCATGGAATACCTATAAAGAAGTGACTTTGTGCTCGCGTGTTATAAATATCATGTTTATCTGTTGGAGCTTCACAGATTCTATCCCTTCCCATAATAAAACCATGATCTTATATGATACCTCTATTTCCCGTATGGCGCCATATTTCCCATTCACAGTGGACGAAACTCGTAGTAAACTCCTATTCAGACGCTGCCAGTGCAACTCATCTACAGTGTCCTGAAGGTGAAAACGAGCGAAAATTGAAAATTATGAACATTGAAATTCCAGCCTAAATTGTCGAGAAAAGAACAAAACTTCAAAAAGATAGAATAAAATATACCTTCGCACAGAAGATATATATGTTGACCAGTTTCTTCTGCCCATGCCTATGAGCTCGATCTTCAGCCTTCCAATGTCAAAAGAATACACAAACACCATCAAGACACACACAACGTAAACTATACGCATATAAAATTGCAGGCATCATACACATTTTAAAGATTTCACTTGCATAGCTAATGAACACAAAGTGAAGCAGCAAACACCGGAACATGGAGTAACAAACAAAGAGAGAAAAGTACAGAGTTAGATAATGTTTCTCATATAATAGCATATGTTGATAGTACAGGGCCATATTCACTAATTTATGGGTTAATGCTCTTAATAGCTAAAACTATCAATTTAGAGTATCAGCCAATCATTGATCTCAGTACTGTAAAAGGAGCATCTCAAGGGGAAAATAGTAAGAGGCAAGAGAATTAAGATAACAAATAATGAAATATATTATACTCGATCCTCAAACAATTTAATTTTGGAACTGACAAATGAACAAGCACCATATGCAACATAATATACTCCTAGAACCCAGCACTACATGCACATTACAATCAAAAAAGTTTCTGAAATACCCTTACCCTAGAAACAAAATAATCATAAGAATAAATAACAATTAACATACCATAAATGATCAATAATAACTATCACCTAAATGGAAGTAACAAGAAGCATGAAAAATCTGCAAAATAGGTGACCATCTCAAGGCTGTAGAAACCAGTAAAACTGCATCTCCACAAATTTAACAATTCTGTTATTCAAACCCCATGCTCCCAATGATATATCGGAAAAAACACCAATATATCATACATCTGTGTGATCCAGATGCTCACCAACGCAACCTTTTTTATTCAAGAACTTGTATAGACAGATTAGAACATTACCTTGAAAACTTTAGACTAGTTAGGCATAGTAAATGGTGATCAAGTAACTTCTGAGACAGAGAAAAGGAACCAAATATTCAAATGCACCTGTTGAATATCGGCTGGTCTTAAAGGTAACTCCACGAATACAACATTATCGGCTGCAGTTAGATTAAGACCAGAGCCTCCAGAACGGATGCCAATCAACGCAATTCTAACCTGGTAAAGATTAAGATTTCATCATTATGAAAAAATCGAATCTGTAACTATCACATCTTCTCCTGGCTTGACAAAAAAGCAGTTTAAAAGACAAAAACTTTACACCGAGTCAAGAATGGCTGGCATCCCCCGACTAATGAGCATAGTTCAAACACAAAAACTAAAAGAATAGTCTTGTTATATATTTAATATGCCACAAATTGAAAAAAAAACATAGCTAGATGGAAGAATATTACGCTACAATCCAGATACTCAAAAGCATAAAGAACTAGCCAGTGATGCCCAAATACAACAGCAGTGATGCTGGAGAAAAACGAAAGCTTGCCTCTTTTGAATATTGAAAAGTCTGTGTAGCTGAGTGCCTATCGCTACCAGTCACATTGCAATCAATGCGAACAAATTGTATTCCTTTCTCACAGAGAAATGCCTGTGTAATGGCAAATAAAGATAATGATGTTCTGCAATTGTTAAGAAAACTCAGACAGAAGTTATAGAAATATAATAGATGCTGCCAAGAACTCAAGATGATCCACAACCTCCACATAAATGCTTGGTTTTGCTTTCAGTTTTACAACGGATAATGTTTTCTCACCAAAGAAGGTGCGGGAGTTCATTGGTTCTATTGCACCATCTTATAACAACCATGGGTTGAAAAACAATCAAGAGCTCAAATAATGGCCTATCATGGGACAAGCACAGGATCATTTTCCTTAAAGGTTCCATAACGTTGTCTTCGGTTACAGGGAAGTTATGGGGAGAAGTATTTTCACAGGAAATACTGGAGGAAGTGAAGGGAGAAGCAAAGAATTAGTTCTTTCCTATATCTTTGGCTAATAACATACTCACTTTCTCCAGAGGTTTGGTTGTCAGGAGCGTTCCAAGAAGAGGGAAAATAACATTGCTCATAAAAGAATGTCAAACTATGACTAATCTATAGGGTCGAAAATGTTTTAGTTATAAGTGATCCACATACAGCATTTCAAAACTAACAGATTAATCGTGTAACAAAAACAACAACAACAAAAAAAAAAAAGAAAAAAAAAGTGAGGAGATTAATTCGTTGAGGGAAAGATTTGAGGAAATTGTTCTTACACAGAGACAGATGGAACTAGATTAAAGATAAATGAAAATAATGAAGATGAGAAGAAAAGGAGCGTTTTTACAAGATATATGAGAAGATTGCACCTTGAACTTCACAGGAAGTTTGCAAGATATATGAGAAGATTGCACCTATCAATTTGTAGAATGAACTTTACAGGAAGTTTACTCACGATTTTTTTCAAGTCGGGAGAATGATGAAAATCAACAGTCCAAGTTATTGGATTCTAGGATTATTCTAATTCTAGAGTTATTAGATTTATAATTTGTTTTCGTTGTTATTAGATTAGGAGTCTAGTTTATATACTTTCGCGTAGGAGTCCTAGTTTTTGGAAGTTTAAAATATTTAGCCTATAAATAGAGGACTAAGGTTTTATTATTGAACAAGTTTGATGATTATTATTATTTTGCTGACTGCAATCTTCCTCACCTAAACGCTGCCTTTGTACATCCATATGATCAACTAAAAGTAGATCGATGTTGACCATATAATGAAAGAATATTTTGGTCCATGGAGTCCTAAGAAGGTAAGAACTCCAATCTGTTATGCTTCTTCGCCCAAATAGAATATACAAGTGGGACCTGCACTATGAGCAAGCTGTGCGAAAGAAAAAAAAACTTCTTTTTTTTCCAGTTCCGAAACAACTAGGGCGAAATAGGGTTCTACACCATAGATTTTTGAGTTTTCGCCATTGGTTGCTGGTTTAGCCACTAGAATGGAATGAGATAAGAATCTCTGTAGATCTTTCTTCTCATTTTACTATTCTCCCTTCTACTTCTATTTCTCTCTATATTCCTCTTATTCTTCCCCAATTCTTCCAATTCTTTCTCTAATCCTCTAAAGTCTAACCTCTTCTCTCTAACTCTCTAATTTCTCTTGTCATGATTCCTCAATCTCTATATCATGGATGTTCTGGAGTTGCTCTTTGGAGAACTTCATGGTGTTGATGCAATAAATTGTGATAGTCTTCTTGTTAAGTAAGTGGTTTAATAGACCTAGAGAATCAGTGCTTTTGGTAACACTAATCATCGCTCTGAATATCCCTGCTCTTAAACCACTGAATCATTACTTATGAGATTCGGAGACAACTGTTCTTAAAAACAAGGTGAAACATTGAGTGGCAGGAGACAAGAAAATGAAAATGAGGTATCATCCTTTATTCAACTATAATGTTTCTTGTCAAGGCTATATCAAAGCTAAAAAGGTACCAAGCTTTTAGTCAAACAAACATAGTCTCACTTGCAGAGGTGAAACTCTACAACGCACAACATATAGAAAACAGAGAGAAGAAACTTCTCACCTGCACTCCATCAAGCACCTTATGATGATAAGAAAATATAATCATTTTTTGAGAACCGGAGCTTTCTTCCCTAGTTTCCTCTCCATCCATCTCTGCCATGATTGGATGTATAGAGAGCCACTCAAAGAATCCAGGTAATTTTGCCACACCAAGTGCTGAAAGCCTTTTGGTCAATTTCTTGTTCAAGTCATTATCTGCATGGACACATGATCAGAAATTTTCGTAAAAGGTTTGACAACTACAATACCTAGGAAGTTGAAAGCTCACCTAACAGGGTTCATTTTGTGAGTTCTATAACATGTGATGAGTTTAGCTTGTAACCGTGAAAGATAAGCAAGTTTCTTCGGAACTGCTAATGCTAGTCCCTGAGTTGACCTTAATCCAGTTTTAACGCAATGCATAAGAGTTTAAGATCAGTAAAGAAGCTTTGAGCACAGTATGCCCTCTATATTCTGAGAACTTTTAACTTACATAATGGCTCATAGATAATCACATATCAGAACAAAAATCAGTAACATGCTATCATTAAGAAAAATGAGCCAGTTTTCTTACAAAACAACAAAACAAGGAGTTTGACTTAATTTGGCATATATATATATATGTGTGTGTGTGTGTGTGTGTGTGTGTGTGTGTGTGTGTTTCTCCCTGAGCTTGCACTGTAAATAAGAGCTGGGTTCTCTTCTTTCCACAAACTTGCCCACTATATTTAAACAGTAATAAAGCAGTCGAAGAAGTGTTTCTTCACTCCTTCGAAATAAATCAATGGCTTAATGCAACGTCCAGGTTGTTAATCAGTAAACACACAACTCAGAAAGACAAGGAGTGACCAATTCAACAAATATCATCCGCTTCACTTAGGCATTGAAATTGACAGAGAAACAAGCAGTTGAAATATATTTCTTCTTCCATCTTTCTAGAGTTAGAAATACAAGACTAGGCCCATCCCTTATGATTGACCAGAGTGTTTTTATCAGGTTTAAAACAACTAAGAAAATTGAAAAGACACTGACATAATTTCCTGAAAAACAATAATTTACAGAACCTAACAAGGGTTATACCACAGTTGGTGAAATCAAGATAAATCGTGCAATAAAAACAACCAGAAATATAGACTCGAGGGCAAGCATTATGGTTAAAAAACTGAAAGGTTCAGTTGTATCAAAAACATTGGCATTATAATAGCATATTGCACACTATGAGAGAATAAGTGAGAATGATAAAATGGATTAAAGATTGTAATAGATAACACAATTAAATCAACAGTACCTACAATGGTGGACTTCTCTTTTTAAAAGCCATTTTCTTCCTAGCACTGGTTATATTCAATTAAAGGATAGCTAAGTAAAAATCAAAGGGTACCATGATCTTCATCCAAATTGTCAAGAGGTGCATTCTCATCATCACTCTCTGCAGAAGCATCACCACTTTCAAGTCCTAGAGTTGTCATTGCCAGTTTTACATCTGACTTTCTCAAAACTAGATTTATTATTTGCCGTCTTTTCGGTGGCAATTGAGGCAGTACATGTTCTTTTAAGCGTCGTATCTGTCGTGTGAACAAGGGAGAATTAAATATCAGTAAAACAACTTCAAATTTGAGAAAGGCAAATGCAAGTAAATCACATGATTCAATTACAAAGCTCTAGGCCTTATTAAATTTATTATACTTTCCATATAGTCAATGACATTTATGAATTTAAATCAGTTTCCCCCATCATCATATTTCAGAAGATAGTTGTATAACTTAGTGAAGTGGACATACAAATGGATAAAGTCATGTTCTATCGCGCAATACAAAAAGTACATACTTTAAGAGCCCTATCTATTGTATTTTGTCACAAATAATTAAAAATGAGTATTAGAACTTCAAATTGCGAAGTAAAAAGCAGAAAATGATCAAAAAAATCATTAAGACAATTACATGTTGGAATATTCTAAGAACCACAACTTATACTTTCTTGTCCAGATTGTAAATGAAAACTTTATCAAAGTTCAATGGCCTCCACCAAATTAAAGAATTTATTTCCTGACTTGGATTAAGCTGTTACATGAATGGTTAAAACTAGTTTTAGAAACATAAAAGCCAGTTCATAAGATTATGATGGCTTGGGTTGCGTGATAACTAGTACTGATCTGAAAGTCACTCATCCATTAACAACTCACTTATAACGGGCTGTTAACAGCCCACAGTATAAATGGGTTGGGTTCACCCACTAAAACATTAACCATCCATCTAATATTTTCATATATTTGATCAAGTGGCTTAAGATGAAAATTATTTATTTCTAATCTACAAAATCAATTATTTTGCCCAACATCAATTACATGGATTTAAAGTAGATGATACTAAAATTTATTCAGAAATCTAAAAAGTTGAAATGATAATTTATTTAGTTAAATATCAAAATCAGCTTGAATTCACAAGGTGGTGGTGTTTAGAAAAAAAGACTAAAAGTTGGAGATTTTGAACTATTTATTTACAAAATTCAATCATAAGCCAAAAGCTGGTCGATACCAACTTTGCCATTGTGGATTTTTAGTTAAAAAAGATTTGGAACTGTAAAAGCATGATTTGCAACCACCCAAAAGTACTTAAACAAAAAACAAATTTAGCCTCTTAGTTTGCAAAAACCAGCATAAAACAAAAATGTTAGTTTCTAGCTTTTAATATCTTAATGGGTGCCCTTTGGTACCTCCAATTTAATTATTTAAATTGTGGGTTGTTAACATGTCTCACGTTTAAACTCTTCTGCTAACTGATTAACGTCAAAACCATTTAATATTAACAGATTTGGATGGGTTGATGGTTTTGGGGTAAGGTTGCCACCTCTCATGTTACTAACAAATACTGGTCAGAGAATCGAGAGACCTACAAATGTTGGGAGCAACTACTGGATAGCGATTCTATCATGAAGAGGATCTTGGAAAATTGTAGATATAAATTGTAGAATACTTAGAGGAATAGGTAACGACTGTAACAGTTAGAGAAACAACTGCCTTACCATAACACTTTGTTTCAGTAAAACATTCAATTCCTCCAAACGTACTCCCTTGGAGAAATCCTACAAAAGATGACCGATAATGATGATAAAAAATAACAATTACTGCCAAGTACAAGGTGGAACACTTCAGTATAGGTTGGCAGAGATGAGTAATTGCCAAAAGCAGCCAAAGACAAAAGCTCGAAGCAATTCAAATAAAAATATATAAGATACGGACATATTAGTTTCACTTTTTGCGGGACGTGTGATCTGTAAAGTCGTGAAAGCCTGTAAAACATTTATTCAGAAAGCATATGATGCTTTACCCAAAATTACCTGAAAAACTTTTCCTTGACAACCGTTGACAAATTTAACAGAGCAGTAAGTTTTTGCAAATTCATATTTGGTCTGCCCCAGCAAACCTGGCCTGAAAAATAATAAGCATTACCAGCTGAATATGAAGTGACAAAATACAGCCCAATACACCGGACATGCAAAAATACTTACCATAACATATTGATCTGATGAAAAATGTCGTAAGGCCTATCATCACCTAGGAAAATAGCAAGCTAACATGAATATGCATTTAAATACTAAGAATCAGCTCGTAATAGCTGACATGGAACACCTCACAAGAATGAGATTCAAATTATATCTATGTCCAATATAACAGAAACGTGAAAAGTTACTACAAACTAGATAAAGAAAAGATGATTTCAGCAACCTTGACAAAGAGGGGGTTCCTGATAATAGAATCAGATGCTTAACCTTCATAGCCACACCAAGTACAGCAGTTAGCTGTGGAAAAATAGCAATTCACATCAATATGATCTAAAACTTCATATTAATATCAAAATATGAAATCTCAAAGACAAACTTCCAACTTAAAATAGTTCTACATCCCAAAGACTTGTCAGCAAGAGAAAGGACATAAACACATTAACACTGGGGCTAACCTGTGCGGTGCTTTCAAAGTTTAAGTTTGGTGATCTCAGACAAAAATGAGCAAAGAAAAAGTACAATAAGCCTTCCTACATTTTTTAACCAAATTCGGATAATACTTCCAAGTTTCAGTTGGGCAATGATAAATTATATGATTTTGATATAATTTTTTACTTTGCACCCTTAAACAGGAATCCGTAACAGAATTGTACCACACTCTTTGAGCATATTATGTGTGAATATTATTAAAAAAAAATATACCAAAGTTCTTGTGGTGGTCTAATTGAGTTTTTCATTACAACTCTTGGTATTTGAAATGAGACAAAGAATCAAAGAAAAATCATTTACAATCATGAAAGCAAAAGTACATATATTTGCTCTCTGTTGAAGAAGAGAGACCGAAACAACACAAAGAACATCTCAATATGGGAAAGTAAATTTCAGCTTCTTCTCGCTCTGTTACAAATTACAATCTTACGGAAATATATGGAATTAATGGTGGGTTAATATTAATGAATATACTTTGCAAATCTGACATATCGATGATGTATGAAAACCTTTTTGAAAAGAAAATATATGAAGTGTGACAAAGATTATGAGAAGTCATCCATTTGAGCATGCACCAAGTTTTCATGTTGCATCAACTGAACCTCTTGCTAACCCAAGGAATAAGGGTTTGAAACATGTACTACCAACCAAGTGAACAGAACGACCAAAAACAATTTGTAGTATGCCAACATTTCACATAAAATTCCAATAACAGAAAGGGTATGTCATTGGTTGTTTTCTATGGTTTTCTTCTGGGTTGGTCAAGATTATTCTCGTGCTTCCCTCTCAAAACCTATTAAAGATAATTTCTCAAGCTAAATCTATATGAAAGATAGAGGAAACCCTTAATGCTCCTTCTCACTCAAGGAATGTTATGGAACCTAACAAACCGAATGCACTTCCGAGGAGGAGAGAACTGCTCTAAAGGACAGTAGCATAGAGAGAAGAAAATTCATAATGAATATCAAATAAATGTTCCACCAAGACCTACCAACTTTACATATAGCAAAATATAAAATAAACCTCTATGAATGCAGGTAGAGGATACATAGAACGAACTTACACAATGCATAAGTATAATAACTATAATGCAAAGCTCTTTAAAGTGTGGGGCCATGATGATATGCTCGCTAAAAGGTTACATGTGTATATTCATGTTATCCTATCATTAATGACCTAAACTGCTAAACACCATGACAAGTTCTGTACCTCCTCCTTTTCTGATGACCTTTTGGTACAATGCAGATGATGTGATTCATCAACTATCAAGGTAACCCATTCCTGTTCCAACATGCTCCTCTGCAAACGCCGAAGCATAGTATACGAAGTAACCACAACTTTTGGGCATTTAGGTAGACGTGCAGGATCATCTTGATGACCAAAAACTGAAAAGAAAAAAGAGACCACAATAACTTTAACAATAAGATGAGAACCCCCAAAAGCAATACCACTTAATGAAATGTGAACCCAAAGCCTATGAATCAATGTGGCATATGCCACCTGGTCTAGGAAACCCTTAATATGTTCAAGTGAGAGCATTTCCACATTAAATTGGTCCAACTTGCATGTAGAAAGAACTCAGTAATTAGAGGCTCAAACTTGGTCCCCCTCCTGGAACAAGAGCAAAGAAAGAAGTGCAATGATAAAGTTGACTATTCATCTTCAGAGACATCAAAATAAAAGAAGATGTGGTTTACATGCTGGTCTATTCTCGAGTAGACCAGACATCAGGCCTTTGTGGCCAATGGCCATAATATTGGCACGTCGTTCAAACAGATCTACCATTAAATATAGGATATACATGCTGTACCAAGTTGTAATACGTGATGACAGGTTTGTGGCTATAAGCTTTACAAAGCCCAAGTCTTGATATAAACTTTCTAGACATGCCTATAAAAACACTTAACATCATCAAGTATTAAGATAATATGCTTATGCAATGGAGAACGGCCTCATCTAAGAACGAGTTCCAACTAGGAAAAAGTGAAAGGATGAAAAAAGAGCAATTGCACGATCCTTAACTAATAAAGGAAGAAACAAGATGAAATGAAAAGTGAAGATCAATATATACCGAGATGAATATCAGTAGGCAAACAAAAAGGAAACCAACGCTCCAATTCTTCTGCCCATGTATATCGCAAAATTGCCGGGCAAACAACAAGTATAGAACCTTCCTTCATGAAACATCCAGCAACTGCAATAGCCTGCACCAGGTCAAGACAATTAAGTTGGTAACAGATAAAACTTTAATCTGGGACATAGTTTGGCAGTCTTTAGGCTATGCTAAAAGGAAAATCAAATCAAGAAAAACAAAATGCCATGAAACTATGGCCACTAATTCTGGTAATTGTTCTGCTTGATAGAAACAAATAAAACATGAAAAGGTAAGAATTAATTTAATATATCCAGCAGAGAGAAAAAACAAAAAACGCTATGCGTATCAAGTTGTGCAACTCAGAACAAATCATTGCCAGTCAGTCTGCTGTTTTACAATTTTCATCACCTAATACCATAACAAATAACAAGACAAAAAGCAGGCTATTATCTGCTCAAATTTTGCCATCCAAAACTACCAAGCGAAGATAAAATGACATTGACTTAATTTCTGAATTTCGACAGGTAGAAGTTTATATCAGACTGTGCCAACGAGGAGTCTGTAAAATAATATAAAAGAAAAACAACTACCTTCAGCAGGATATGATAATCTTTAAAATTGGAGAAAATATTGGGAAAATACATGCCAAATCACAACTACTTCTACACTCAATCAAACTAAGCCCTTCAGAAATATCAATCCATTCATAAGCATTTCTTGAAACCAGTAACTAGATGGTTAGAGTTGCACCAATAAGAATTTTGTAGGAGTGACCTCCCAGAAGCTTGAGTTTAAAAGACATCCAGGGCATGCAATTGACAGATCAAAACTTCTATGTTTTCACCCACTGTCTTCCGGAGATGGTAATTGATACAAAAAGACAATCAAATATATGGATGAAGTGACATGGTTGCCAAAAGGTTATAGGAAAACATATAGCCCAATTGGGAGAAGAGGAGGAATATAATGCATGAACTTGATTCAACAGAAGTCTCAGTTCTTTCATATGATCTACCTCGACAAATTAGGACTAACGGCTTGGTTGTTATAGTACTTGTTGCATTGTGGAAAATCTCAAACACAGAATCAGGCTGCACTGCGATATTAAAGCCCGGAAGTTAATGTTTTGGTAATGGTATGAGTAAGACTACTGGAGAAAGAATACATTAAAATTACCCCCAATCCATTTTATTGACAACTGGTCTACATATATTCTCAATTGTAAACTGGAAAAACCAAGGTTATTCAGAAAAAAAAAAAAGAAAAAAATAAGGACAAAAAAGGAAAGGCAACACAATGGCACATATAGATTATAGATTAGACTCTATCAGTCTTATCAACCAACTATTACCTGGAGGGTCTTCCCAAGCCCCATTTCATCAGCAATGAGACACCGACCACCCCTCCTAACTCCAAATCGAACCCCGTCAAGCTGAAAAGGTAGTAGAGCACTCAGCAATCCTTTTGGCAGTTCCGAAACCAATTCATCAACCTTCTCATCAGGTAAATGTTCAGGCCTGCAAGGTATCCATTTACTAGAAATGAACGAGTGCGAGAGCCTTTCAATGACATTAAAGGTCCCCCAAGGGATCTCTTCACACACAATGCCTTCCCAACTTCTTAAAGCCCTGAGAACCGATTGGTAATCCCCAAGTTTGTAGACACAGGCTTTTTCACCACCAGTATTCTGGGTGTAACGTGATACCACAACCTAACCAACAAAGAAAATAGCATTTTTAAGGACTATTAAATACCAAAACAAACGAATAAAAAGTATATCGAAGACACACATAAAATGTTGTTCAATCAAGCAAACAAACCACATTGAACTGCTAGTAATGAGCATAATTGAACAGATCCGCAAGTAAATTTAGAAACATATCCCACTAAAACCCTAATCTTGAAGCAGGACTATCAAGGACCAAACTAAAAGCACACAATACTCGTAAACATTACGAAGAGAACACAATAAAAGGTGTTCAATCACTTAAAAACAAGCTACATTGTACAATTGAGAAATGTATCGCAATAAAACCCTAAACCCACTCAGTAATTGACAATGTCCTCTTAAAAAATCCAATTCTCAATGCTTAACTACTATGGTTCCAATCGATGAAAACAGATAAAGATCTTACAGTGGAGAGACATTGTGCGAGTTTTTGAAGGCACAATTGTTCACCGGGAAAAGTGAAACCCTCAACAGCGACAGGAGTCACCAAAAATGAATCGGGTGAGCAAATCTCGAGCCGAGCACAAAATTTTTGGGGAAGTTTGCGACATTTGGACAAGTTCCAAACAGAATCGCCGTGGTTGATATTCGCCTTGCGCTTCGCTAGGGCGGCGGCGCGGTTCGCCTCCGCCCTTCTCCGTTGTTCCTCTGTTATCTCTTCTTCGCCATTTCTTTCCATTTGAATTTGAACTTCACCCACACTTTTCAAATTCTTTCTACTATTATATACATATATTTGGGAATTTTGCATTTTTAGTCCCCTAAGTTGGCACATCTGCAAAATTGGTCTTCTAACTTTTTTATCGGCAATTGACAAATTAGAGGATTATAATTGCCGGTAAAAAAGTTAGAGGACCAATTTTGTAGATGTGCCAACTTAGGGGACCAAAAATGTAAAATTCCCCATATATTTCATATAAACTAATTGGTGAAGGAAAGGGATTTTTAACTATAGACGTGGTTAGGACGGCAGTTTTTTCATAACAGGATCGGACATATAACTCGTGATTTTATAAGTTCGATCGGTTAAACCGGTCGAAGTAGGTCGTGTGAACGTGTACTTTTAAAATGCATTTTGATAAAGCTTTAATTAGATTATAACTCACTCAACCAAATTTCGGATTAAAGCCCGGAACACTCGTTCCCTGAGCTCGAAGGCTGTATACGAAGAGACCCTCGTAGGCAGCTTAGGCAGATATTTTGGTCCTGGTTGGTGCTAAATTTTCGGATATTGTACTACTTAGGGTCGTTCTAGAATTAAGCATAAGTTATGGGTTTCCTTTCTTATTTTCTCTCTTCCATTCACCTGCTTCGAATGAAGGATGAGGGCCTATTTATAGCGTTCGAGATTAAACCTAGTTGCCAGGTAGAGGATAGACGAAGGTGGTGAGGCAGAGAGGTGATGTTGGGAGCTTACTAACCCTTTCCACTGATTAGGTGTCACACGCTGAAGGTATGAGGTGTACATAGGAGGTGATAGTGGGGGTGATCCAGACGTCTTATTCATAAGTAGTCTTCCCACGAGCTGATTAGTGGCAAGGTGCTTAGTGACTAATGGTTGTCACAGTGATGACTAAGCACATGTTCATACTTATCTTTAGTCTGACGTGTCTTAACCTCGTGCTCGTATATGACAGAAGCAGGGGTCGTATTCTGCGGGCTCGAGTTCCACTTCTACCTCTGGTCTACGAGCCTTCGAGGGCTCGAGCTTTCATTCCCGTCTGATCCTACTTCTCATGCGAGGTTCAACTGATTCGATCCTTCCTTATTCGATACCCGAAAAACACCCCCGACCTTGTGCTAATTCCCACGTTCAACACTAATAATCCTTAAGATAATATTTACCTCATCATAAGTCCCCCAGTTTCGAGTGTAGTTATGTAACTACACTGGAAACTTTAAAGTAGCCTTATACTTAGGGTCGACCTATCTCTATTCGATATGCCTTTAAATTTTTATACCATATGTCAGTTACTACGATATGAATACCCGATATAAGAGGCTAACATTCGAAGTTAACATTCATCCTGGTGAACGACGTCTTCATTGATAGTACGATCCAAATGTTTATCGTAACTGTCAATCGGTAGTAGTGGGGAATGTGGATAGTCTATAATAAATGAATATAACCGTTGGGAGTTAATGGGACGCGTGGGCACGCGTAACTGAAGCACCGAGGGGCGTTAGAACATCGTGGGTGACGTCATCGCCACTTGCCACGTTTTGATTGGTTATTAACACCGATTCATGTATAAATACTATTCTCTCCTTCTTCCCTCCCACACTTTCACTTCTCTCCCGCCTCTCTTATTTCAATTTTTCTCTCTCGGTGAAACTTCCTCCGCCGCTTCCCGTCTCCTTTCTTTCCCGTGAGCAGCAAATCTACTCTTTCCTACTTCTTCTTATCTCTCTATTCACTTCTACCACTCATATGGCTTCTAGCAGTGATGATAGTCAAGACATCAGCCGTAGCTCCGCTAGCTCTCCAGCTTCAGAATCGCCCGCTTCCACTCCTGGTTCACCCAAACCGCGCGTTTACCAAAGACGCGTCGCCGAAAAACCACGCGGTGGTGGTAAAACTACCACTACCACTTCGACCTCTAACCCAGTAGCAGGGAAAAATCCTAAGAAGCGAAAAACAGAGCCTGGGAAAGGCAATGAAAAGAAGAAACAAAAATCATCTGTCCCTGCTGCTGAAGAGAAGAAGACCAAGAAGGGGTCGAAAGTTGCTGAGCCAAACATCCCTGGACCTTCTACCAAGGGGTCAGAGAAACTTGGGATCGAAGTTATACTGGGGTCGACTACGTTGGAGCAGGTGACGTCGACTCTCGAGGAGTACAACTTCGACGTGTCTACACTAAAAATCAAGATCCCAACCTCGGACCAACGAGCTACGAACCCGCCCAAAGGGTATGTCACGATCTACTTAGCTCAGCTGAAGGCGGGCTTGAGGTCGTTTTTCCCACCTTTCTTTGCGGAGGTACTTACGCACTGCAACATGTGCCCTAGCCAGCTGTTACCTAACTCGTATCAGTTACTAACTGGCTTCTACCTCTGTTCTCGCCTTCGAGGGTTGCCCTGCACTGCCCGACGCTTCCTCGGGGCTTTTAAACTTTCCTTCAACCGCCAACATTTGCCCTTGCACTACTTCACCCCTCGTGGCAAGAAGTTTATAGTGAATCAACCCAGCTCGTGGGGATCGTGGAGGGAGAAGTATTTCTACGTTCGTCCGAAGGACAGAAGTGCAAGGTCTTGGGGAATCATTCCTGAGTGGAAAAGGGGCTCGGACACTCCCTTCGACCCTAATGAGTCCGGCTCCAAAATTTTACTGGAAAAACTCACTGAGGAGGGTCTGTTTGAGGGTTCGTACAGCGCCTTGGGTTTTACTAAACCTACGGCCCCTGTGTTGGTAATGGCCCATCTTCAGCGAGGCCCCACCGGAAAGATCTACCCTCAAGATAAGCTGCATTTATGCGAGGAATTTCGTAAGTTTGCTCTCAAAGCCATTTTTCCTTTCCTTTTTTTTTTTTTTTTTTTTTGCCTCGTTCTAATGGGTATGTGTTTCTTAGGCGCTTCGATGGCAGCTGTAGCTGATAAGCCTTATGTTCTTCCGGACATCCCTCCTGGTGAGGAAGTTTACGGCGAAGTGGCTACCGCTTTGCCAGAAACTCCTGACAAATCCCCCCCAGTTTCAGACTCCGATGTCGCCGAAGGGTCCCTCGCCCTCGTCCCTGTCGACCCTGCAGCACTTCAGCTGCCTGGCGCTAAAATTCCATCTACCATCACGGTTAGTGATGACGATGCCGATAAAAGTGACGACGAGGAGGTAGCTGAAAGCGAGGAGAGAACAGGCGATAAGGAAGGAGGAGGAGACGAGGGGTGACTAGAGAAGGAGGGTTCGAGGGCGAACAAGAAGAAGGGGGGAGAAGGTTCGAAGGAGAAGAAGAACGAAACGAGGAAGAAGATGAGGATAAAGAGGAAGAGGCTCCCCTTCCCTCTACTAAGAACAAAGGGAAAGAAAAGGTAATCGAAGTTGAGGAAGAAGAAGAAGAAGAAGAGGAAGAGGAAAGAGAAGAAGAAGAAGGGCCCGAGGGCGAAGGCATTTTGGGTCTGAAACCATACGGGCTTGGTTCGGCTTTTTCACGAGAGAGCACTCGCAAGGGTCACTGCGAGGAGATCCTTCGTGGGTTAGCACACCAAGAGGATGCATCGTTCCTTGGGCAACTACCTTACGACGAGCTAGATAACTTGGCTTTTTTGAACCTGACCCGGGTATTCTTCTTCACCCTCGTACTAGTTTAGGCACTTATATTCCTTTTTCTAACTAAACGTCTTGTTGTTTTTCAGCATATACGCGTTTTCCTTGGACACTGTCGACTCCAGACGAGATTTAGTTAAGACTTGTAGGGATCTTCGGGCCAGTCGAGGTCCCCTTCGTAAGGAGCTACGATCTGCGGAAGAAAAGATTACAGAGCTTACTGCTCGTATTATCGAGCTTGAGCAGAATAGTACGTTACCCCAAGAGCTGCAAGCTGCGGAAGGGAGGATTAACGAGCTCTCAGCTCGTATTGTCGAATTGGAGCAGGGAAGTCCTGAACTGCAAAAGCTGAAGGGCGTAGTTCGGCAGCTCACCCTCGACCGCAACGATGCATATGATACCTTGGCTAGAACTACGGTTGATCTCGACAATGCTAAGGACTCTATATCAAAGTTAACACAAGACTTAGTTGCCGAGGCGGCGCGACGCTCAGATTATGAGACTCAAACGTCAAAGCACGAGGAAGAGCTTCAGGCATTGCGTCGTCAGTACGAGCGGCAAATCTTCGAAGCTCGAAGCGCTTCATCATCCGAGACCAGTGCTCGAGTGGCTGCTACTCGTCACGAATTGGTCGAAGAGTACAGGCGCTCTGCTGAGTACAGAGAAGCTCTAGCTGATCAATTTCAGCTTGGATACGACGCCGACATCAAGCGCCTCATGGAGTTGAATGCTCTATCTTCAACCTTCAGTATTGCTTCCTTGGGTCCTGCTCGATCTCCCCCCGACTCCATCTGGTTCGGGAGCTGCCGGGTCACAAGCTCCCCCGCATCCGTAGTTTAACTTAGCAATTTCTTAGTATTTGTTTTCCGTGCTTTGTTACTTTGTAATGACCATTTGTACGTTCTTAACTTAATGAAATCCCATTCTGTTTTGTTACTTCGACTTTTTGCATAATTTCTTAGATACTCTTCGTACTGCACCTGTTTTTCACACAAATACCGCTGAACTCATTTCAACTTGCACCGCTTCGACCCTTATACTTACCAAGTTCAACACCGCCGTGTATGCTATTCGTATCTTGTGCATTCTTCCCACAAAGGTCGTAATTTTAACTCAATCCGCACCGTTACGAACCTTATGCCCGTATCATAAGTGTACCTCACCATACTCAGCGAGGATTTGCGCCAATAACGGCGGTGTACCTCACACTTGGGCTAGTGCCAAGATTTAGCAAGGATTTGCGCCAATGATGGCGGTGTACCTCGTGCTCGACCCTACAGGGCCAAGACTTAATGAGGGTTTGCGCCTACGAAGGCTGATACCTTACACTTGGGCTAGGGCCAAGATTTAGCAAGGATTTGCGCCAATGACGGCGGTGTGCCTCGTGCTCGACCCTGCAGGGCCAAGACTTAGTGAGGACTTGCGCCACCGAAGGCGGAGGCCCCTCGTAAGAGGGCCTAAAACGATAAGTAAAACAAACCGTGGCCTTTATTAATCATTACATGTGCCTCGCCTACAATTTTGTTACATGAACACTACTAAGGAGGAAATTAACACTAACGAACCATCACTCTATTTACAAACTTATCTACATAGACGAATTTTTCAAAGGTTGTATACTTGATCCATCTTGATTAGGGGTAAAATTTTCGAAGGTTGTACGCGTTCCAGGCCCGAGGGTAATAACGTCTCTCCATATCTTGCAGCTGGTAAGTGGCAGGGCCAATGATGCTTCGTACCTTGAACGGCCCTTCCCATTTAGCATCTAACTTGCCGAGAACCTTTGATGCTTCGATTCTTCGCAAGACTAAATCCCCCACTTGATACCTGCGCACCCTGACCTTCTTATTGTAATATCCCGCCATCTGTGCCTTATATTTTTCCGAGTGTATGGTCGCTCTGTCTCTTTTCTCCTGCAATAGGTCCAACTCTACCGCCATATTCTTCCCGTTATCCTTTTCCTCAAACTTCCTCGTCCTCCAGCTAGGCTGTACGATCTCCGCTGGGACAACCGCCTCGTGTCCGTATGCCAAGCTAAACGGCATTTCCCCCGTGGCACTCCTCACAGTCGTCCTGTACGCCGATAATACCCCCGATATCTCCTCGACCCACTTGCTTTTATGCTGATCTAACCGAGCCTCGAGCATTTTTAACAGCGTTCTGTTCGTAACTTCAGCCTGTCCATTTGCCTGTGGATGCCCCACTACCGTGAACCGTTGCTGAATTCCCCACCGATCACACCATTCCCCCAACTGTTCACTTCTGAATTGCAAGCCGTTGTCACTTATCAGTACCCTCGGCACCCCGAATCTGCACAATACGTTTCTCCATAAAAAGTTGATAACTGTCGCACTCGTTATCTTTCCCAGCGGCTCTGCCTCCACCCACTTCGTGAAGTAATCTACCGCCACTAACAGGAATTGCTTCCGATGCTTATCCTTCACCAACGGTCCTACGATATCAATGCCCCACTTATCAAACGGTAGAGGTATTTGGTTTGGTTCCCATACTGCTGCTGGAACATGAATAGTTCTTGCATGGCTCTGGCACTGAAAACAGCTCCTCGAATACCCCTTCGCATCTTTGACCATCGTTGGCCAAAAGTATCCCTGCCTTACTACCTTCTGCGCTAAGCTTCGACCCCCCGAGTGATTCCCACAACTACCTTCGTGCACCTCCTTAAGGACCTGCACCGCCTCTTTTCTAGTTAGGCAACAAAGGAAAGGTTGTGAAAAGGCTCTTTTGTACAGCTCTCCATCCTGTAAGAAGTACTTGGCCGCCCTACGCGCCAGGCGGGTCGTAGCGCTGCCAGGTTCGAACTGCTCTGGTTCCCTAAGATAATGTTTTATCTTCGTCATCCAATCTTGCCCTTCTTCTTCTACTGCCACCACCATCTTCGTTGCTCCGACCTCCTTCTCCGACTGATCCGCTACCAAGAACGTCACTTTCCGAGTACAGATCGGCACCATCATCTCCGCCATTTTGGCTAACACGTCAGCCTCCGCATTTTCTTCCCTGGGAATTTGTACGAGCTCGAACACCTGAAAAACCTCCCGAACTGTCTCCACCATTTTCAGATATTCTTGCATCCTCGCTTCCCGAGCCTCGTATGCGTCCAACACTTGCTGTACCACGAGTTGTGAATCACTGTGTACTCGTAGCCGCAAGATTTGACCTTCCTTTGCAAACTTCATGCCCACAAGAAGGGCTTCATACTCGGCCTCATTATTCGAAACTTTAAACTGCAACCTCACTGCAAAGTGTAGGTTCTCGCCGTCGTCATTCTTCATAACAACACCAACGCCTCCCCCCTCCAGACTCACCGACCCATCAACAAACATTCTCCAGACAGCTTCTTCTTTTCTGGATTCCCCTGCTCCATCATTCATTTCAGTAATGAAGTCAGCTAATACCTGTGCTTTTATCGCGGGTCGTGGCATATAAGTCACATCGTACTCACCTAGCTCCACTGCCCACTTTACCAAGCGCCCCGAAACCTCTGGTTGATTAAAATGGATCGTAGAGGGTGTTTGGTAAGCACCGTGACAGGATGTGCTAAAAAATACGGTCGTAATTTCCGCACCGCGATGATCAAGGCATAAGCTAACTTCTCGATCTGCGGGTACCGCACCTCCGCCCCTCTTAACGTCTTCGCCACATAGTAAATAGGTTGATTCTCCCGCTGTTCTGCGCGTACGAGGACAGCACTCACGGATTCATACCCTGCTGATAAGTACAAGAACAACCGCTCCTTGGGGATAGGCTTCACCAACAACGGAGGATTCGCAAAATAAGCTTTGAGCTGGTCGAACGCCTTCTGGCAAGCCTCATCCCACACAAAACCCTTGATGGTACGCAAGGTTTTAAAGAATGGCAGTCCTCGTTCGGCTGATCTTGAGATGAATCTATTTAAGGCAGCCATTCTCCCACATAACTTCTGCACGTCCCCAGGATCCTTCGGCGCAGGCATGTCCATGACCGCCTTTATCTTTTCGGGATTGGCCTTGATCCCCCTTTGTGTCACCATGTACCCCAAAAATTTTCCGCCAGTTATGCCAAATGAACACTTCCGCGGGTTAATCTTCATGCCAAAGCGTTCCATGATTTCCATTGCTCTACGAAGGTCACGAGGGTGATCCTCCGCTCTCTTGCTCTTCACAATCATGTCATCTACGTATACCTCCATCGTATCACCGACCAGATCAGCAAACATTGAATTCACTAACCTTTGATACGTGGCTCCGGCATTTTTCAACCCGAACGGCATAACCTTGAAGCAAAAAACTCCACCCTCGGTTATAAAGCTCGTTTTCTCCATATCTTCCCCAGCCATGCATATTTGATTATACCCCTGATCCCCATCCATCGTAGACATCAACTCGCATCCCGCCGTTGAGTCTACCAATTGATCAATTTTCGGCAGTGGGTAACAATCTTTTGGACACGCCTCATTAAGGTCTGTGAAGTCCGTACACATACGCCACCTACCTTCGGACTTTGGTACCAACACAACATTGGACAACCAGGTCGGATATTGAACCTCCTTGATTTGATCAAGGCTCAACAGCCGACGCACTTCATCCCTTACAATCACTCTACGCTCTTCTCCCATGCCCCTCCTTCTCTGCTTAATCGGTTTCATTTCAGGTCGTACATTGAGTTTGTGACAGCATACCGAAGGGTCGATTCTGCCTGGACTTTGGCCCGGCCAAGCAAAGCGATCCTTGTGATCCTTCAATACCAACAACACCCCTTGTTCTACCTCAGGGTCCATTTCGACTCCCATACGAACTTGTCTAGATGACTCTTCATCATCCACCTCCACCATTTTCGTCTGCCCCGCAGCCTGAATTTTGGCCTCGTCATGCTTCAACTTCCTGGCTGTCCCTGCAGCACCCAATGGCAACTCGGGTCCATCTTCGACAGGTAAAGTCATCACCCGACACTCACGAGCCTGTACTTGGCTTCCACAAACCTCCCCAATACCAAGAAAGGTTGGGAACTTTACCTTTAAATGGATAGTGGATAGAACCGCCTCAAATACCCGTAACGCAGGACGACCACATATCACGTTATAAGTTTGGAACGGAGAATCCAGAATGTGAAACTTTGTCCACTCCGTTCGACGTCTATCTCCCTGCCCCCAAGTCATGGGTAACGTGATCGATCTCTTCGCATTACGACGCTCCCCCGAAAACCCAACTAGCGGTACATGCGACGGCTCTGTCTGAGTAATATCCAGCCCCAACTCCGTATAGGTTGAATAAAACATCACATTCACGGCACTTCCTGTGTCAATCAATACTCTTTGAACCTCGACCCCTAATATGATTGCTTCGATCACGATGGGATCTTCGTGGGGGTGAACTATCCCCTCCAAATCCTCGTCATTGAAACTGATGCCCGGGGTAGATAACGCCATACTTCCTCCGAACAAAACCTCCTCTCTGTTCTCCTCCCTGTTCTCCTTAGTTCGTGCCTCTCTAACGAACCGCTTGCGTGTGTGATAGGAGGAACTGACAACTGTTCCCCCTTCAATAACGTTGATCCTCTGACCCGTGGGGCGATTATCAAGATACGCCCGCGGGTGTATAGGTGGCGGGGGTAATGCTAACTCCGGTTCAACCCTCGGGGCCGTTGAAACGGCAACAGGTTGCGGCCTCGGCGCCTCCTTACGAGCCGACTCCGCAGGCTTCGTCACGAACTCCTGCAAATACCCCAACGACAGTAAACGCTCAATCTCCTCCCTCAACCTGGTACACGCCACCGTAAGATGCCCCCACGCCCTATGAAACTGGCAATACTTGCCCGTGTTTCTGAGTTTTTCTGGCTCTGCTGTTTGTCTCGGCCATCGTAACATCATGTCTTCCTTCGTAATGGCCATCACCCTCAATATCTCCGCCGGGTTCACCGACAACGGAGTCACGTTCAAATTTCTCCTTACTGGAAATCTCGATGCATTCATATGTGGTCGTAGATCACTCGACGGCCCCACCGGCCCCCGCTTCCCTCCACTTCGCTCACCTCCACTTTGCACTCCCGTCTGAACCGCCTTCTTAGCCTTCTTTGCCTCTTCACGTATAATATACCTCTCAGCCTGGTGCATCAGATGATTAAGATTCTTGGCGGGATTCCCATACAGAGAATCCGCGAAAGCCCCATCTCGTAATCCATGAGTCAGAATGTCGGACAACAACTCAGGATACACCGTCGGTGCCTCGCCCACTGCTTCGGCGAACCTCTGCATATATTCTCTCAACCCCTCCGTTTCCCCTTGCACAATAGAGAAAAGGTACGAGGTCGACTTTGGATACCTTCGGTTGCAGGCAAATTGATACACAAAAGCCTGACTAAGCTGGGCAAAATTGGCTACCGACCCCGCCGGCAATTGGGTGAACCACGACTGAGCTCGACCTGTAAGCGTCGTGCGGAACAACTTACACATCACCGGATCCGCCGCCGAAATAAGATCCATATCGTCGATAAACTGGCGTACATGGTCCAAAGGGTCTTTCCCATTTTTCTCACCGGAGTACATAGGTAACGACGCTGGCCTCATGCCCGTAGCCACCTGATACGATGCTATCTCCCCCGTAAACGGACTGCCCGACAAAGTTAATTCACTTTGCGGGTGAATTTCATCCCTGATCTCCTGTAACTGCCTTCTCAAGTCGGCCACAACCCCATCTAATGGCGCTTCTCCAGGCTGTGGCAACTGATGCAAATTTCGGTTACTACGGAAACTGGCCCTAGCACGAGCATGCCCCATGTGCCCTCGTGAACTCGATGGTTCATTGGTACTCCCCGACTCTAAGTTGGTATCCTCTCCCGATGTATGACAGATCGACGTCATCCCTCGACGCCTACTCTCCCTATGGGAAGATTCTCCCATATCCTCCCTCGAGTATGACATTGAGCTCATACGCCTTCGTCCACCTAACTCATCTTCCCAAGCTCTTCTAGCCCTTTGCTCCACAGCGTTCCCAATTATCGTCTCCAATGTCGCCTGAGTAATATTTATAACCGTGTTTGGAGTGTGTTCTCCAGAACTTCCCGCGTTTCCAAAGTCCTCCTGATCTAAATCGTGCAACCTCTCCTCAGAACTTTGATTTCGGCCATTTGACGCCATAACTCCACTACCCAAATGTCACTTTATGGTTTCTGACACGTCACGTTTCAAATTGAACCAAAATATATCTCCCCTTACACTTCGGCCACCTCAAAGGAACACCAGCGTTCCCACAGACGACGCCAATTTGATAAAGCTTTAATTAGATTATAACTCACTCAACCAAATTTCGGATTAAAGCCCGGAACACTCGTTCCCTGAGCTCGAAGGCTGTATACGAAGAGACCCTCGTAGGCAGCTTAGGCAGATATTTTGGTCCTGGTTGGTGCTAAATTTTCGGATATTGTACTACTTAGGGTCGTTCTAGAATTAAGCATAAGTTATGGGTTTCCTTTCTTATTTTCTCTCTTCCATTCACCTGCTTCGAATGAAGGATGAGGGCCTATTTATAGCGTTTGAGATTAAACCTAGCTGCCAGGTAGAGGATAGACGAAGGTGGTGAGGCAGAGAGGTGATGTTGGGAGCTTACTAACCCTTTCCACTGATTAGGTGTCACACGCTGAAGGTATGAGGTGTACATAGGAGGTGATAGTGGGGGTGATCCAGACGTCTTATTCATAAGTAGTCTTCCCACGAGCTGATTAGTGGCAAGGTGCTTAGTGACTAATGGTTGTCACAGTGATGACTAAGCACATGTTCATACTTATCTTTAGTCTGACGTGTCTTAACCTCGTGCTCGTATATGACAGAAGCAGGGGTCGTATTCTGCGGGCTCGAGTTCCACTTCTACCTTTGGTCTACGAGCCTTCGAGGGCTCGAGCTTTCATTCCCGTCTGATCCTACTTCTCATGCGAGGTTCAACTGATTCGATCCTTCCTTATTCGATACCCGAAAAACACCCCCGACCTTGTGCTAATTCCCACGTTCAACACTAATAATCCTTAAGATAATATTTACCTCATCACATTTATTAAAACAAAAAAAGATTACTATGCATATCTTGATCATGACATTATTGAAATTTGATCTTTCTTTTATAATTATTGAAATTTGATGTTCAATTATCGAAATTTGAACGTTGGGAGTCTAATTTTCAACGTATATAATTTTTATTTACACACATGTGTGTGTGTGTATATATATATATATATATATATATATATATATATACTAGTTCTGCGTGCTTCGCACGTGTTTAGTTTTGGTACCTAATTTATTAACACTAATAAGCAGTAATAGATCATATTATATTCATTAAATAAAGTTGGTCCATGAAGTCTTTTTTGGTTAAATAAAAAACCATCAACATTATTGTTTTAACATGAAAATGGATAAGTGGTATAGTCTTTAATGAATTATGCATATATCAACAAATAGGAATATTTGTCTTAAACTATACTCTGTCAAACTTTTAGTTAAAAATAATTATCAAATTGAAATTGTTAAGAACGGTGCTCTACAAAAATAAAAAAAGATTTGATCAAATCTTTCATTTTAGAATATTATAGAATATTTTTTTTTTTGTAATGAAGTGCAAACTGTAGGGTGTCATTCTTTGATTCAAAACATTGGCCTGTCCACGAAAGGAGTGATTAAGTGCCCTATAGTTTTAGTGCATATATTTGTTAAACCCAACTAGATTGCATGTTGGTACAAAACTGGGAAATATTGAGTTTATTGATGAAAATGTATAACCTTCTGTCATTATTATATGAGAATTGCTTGTTTGTTGTTTTCAATTGGCAAATGCTTTATATGGGAGTAGAGTATCTCAATGTTAAGAACCGGGTGCAAGGTAGTTTGTCATTACAAATAGGGAATCGATTAACTTATTACTTGATTGCATCCTTGAATCTGCATTGGATAATTACTAGTTTTTGGTCCTTTTTTAAAAATAACTTTAGGTTTGCCATGAGGAGTTACTAGGTGCAAAGTATAGAAACCAATTAGACCAACTGTCCACCTAGATTAGTGCTTATATCTGTTGACCCAACTAGTATGGAGGTGGTACAGAACTGACTTCAATTTGAGTTAAAATAGGAAAATGTAACCCCTTCAAACTTAGTTAGATGAGAATTGGTTGTCACTTGTTTTGGTTTGGCAAATGATATACATGGTATGAGATTATGACAATGTTAAAGCCGTGTCAAATGTAGTTTATCATTACAAATAGGGAATTGGTTAGCTTATTAATTGACAGGAAATTATAGGCCATTAATTGTTAGCCAAAACTTTGGTTTCTTGTGTAGATGATGGCACCATACACCATCCAATGCACTTGTGGTCATGGAACAATGCTTCATCGTAAAGCTGGTCCTAACGCCCAATTTGTCCGGCGTTACTACTACATTTGTCCATTGCAAAACAAACACTCCAACTGGTTTATTTGGGCGGACCAGTTGCTTGAACGCCAATACAATCACATTCCCAAGGTTCCAACTCAACCACCCACTGCCTCATCCTCAACTGCAGATGAAGGCAACCACACAATGCAATCGAACTCAAACATGGACAATCCACAATCCACTACCTACTCCTTTAGCTACCCACAGTCCGTCACTAAACGTGTTACAGTTGCAGATTCAATCAAGAGTGGTCCTATAGAGCATCCAAACACTATTGTTGCCCCCCTCTCCCATTCACTATCCCATGTAGATGATAGATTGGTAGCTAGGGTTGCACTATTCTGTTGTTGTGTGTCATGGTGTATTTTTTTCCTCTTTGATATGTCTTTTATGGCAATGACCTTAATTTTCATTGCCAAGTAGTTGGATTATTGTACTTGTTAAGACTGTTTTGAACCAGAATCGGCTATGTATGAATGTTTTCAAATAATGAATTTTATTGTCCATTTAAAAATTCTAAGTCTTTCCTATTCTGGTGTGGGATATATTCAATCATATTTGTCATGTCCTTTTTGTAAAGTTTTTGTGTATTAGTTGTAGCAGTTTATGAAATTGTTTTTCATATATTTGTTGCTAACATGATTGCTAACAAGTTGTTTGAATTTGCTAGATGCCTATGACTAGGACACAATGGATTAAGAGTTGCTTTGAAGCGCCCGATTTTGGTGAACGGGGTACCTATTTTGTGCTGAGGTTCCTATTGTATAGCACTGATAGGTTCGATGGACTGGAGACTGTTCAAGGAATGGAGGATGCTATTAGGTATGTGCATCGGCGCTACGTGGACCGGAATGTTCGTTGTTATTCTGTGGAAGCCATTAAGGAGAAAGTCATTGCTCTAAGGCGCCACTACACGATGTTCAATCGCTTTGTCACTCTACCAGGCGTCTACTACGACGATTACACTCACGAGATAATTGCATTTGGTGAAGAATACAACGACTACATGCGCATGGTAATCCCTCTATTACGAATAGTATGTTGTGTACTCTTGTTTTAGTTTAATTATTCAAGGCTGATTCTGTTATTTGCATCGTTTAGCAGGAGAATGTCATTGAGAAGTACTTCAGGCTTTATGGCTTCCCTTACTATGAAATGCACCAGATGGTCTTCGATGTCCGCAGAGCTGCCTTGTTTCCGGAAGAGAGGATTGGGACAACAACCCACCCTTTGGAACTCATCGAGAGTGACACTGAAGAGGATGACGCTGGCGACATTGCTGGGGAAAATGGAGCTGGAGCAGATGATGGATCGGACGACGACGGGACCGTTACTCAGGCTTGAGGTTTGGAGGTTGGGCAGCTTATAACTTTAGTTAGGTATTAAGAATTTGGAGGTCTATGAACCCCAAAGAACAACAATTTATGATATCTTTTGGCATGAATTATTATTAGTACATTATCTATGTTATTTTGGCATGTAATATAACTGTTGGATGAATAGTATGGTAGTTTAGGAGCATGGTCATGTCACTCACGAGCATCCACTGTAGATGGGTTCAATTTTGGTGTTTTGTGGGATGAAATCCATTCTGCATGTGTAATTGCATGTTATATTAATGAATGACATGTTTTATTGTACTTCTTTTGGAATCAAATGTCCCTTCCCCCTTTTGTGTGACATAATGTAGTGTTGATCATTATTCACTTTTGTAATGGAATATATTCCCTTTCCTTTCCCATCATGATACCATATGACATGACCAAAAATTCAACTCATCACTTATACGTAAATAGATTGGATTGATATGTCTTCACCTATATAAATGCAACACTCCATTATTTTTATCAACCATCTTCCAAATTTCTTCATTGTCATTTTGAAACTCTCCATAAATATGCCTGCTGCTAACGACACACAAAAAAAATGTTCTATGGCGACGATTGGACCGAAAAAAATGCAAAAATTAAAAGTAAAATTTAAAAATAAGTTATTATTTCGTAATATGTATGTTTTATAATATTTTTGATACTTTTACTTATAATCTTTTAAAGAAAGACTATAATCAAATTTAAAATTACAGAAAATAAAATATTAGAAATAATATGGGTATTTTGGTCATTAAGTAGAAAAAATATACTAAAACAATTACAGGGAGGTGGTGTGCCAATTTCTAAAATCACGAGGAGGTAATTTATCTATTTATTTTTCACAGGGAGGTAATCTGCCAATTTGATATAACACAGTGAGGTAAATTGTTGCCAAAAACCCTTTCAACTATTAAGAACATTATATTAGCATTAGATTTCCGTAGTTATAGGCAGAAGTATAAAGCAAACATTTATACAAGAAAGCAACGAGGAGACGCCTTTTGTCCTTCATAATTTCGCAACAAGGATATTTAAGTTTGTTCTTTCTCTGCTCATTTTGTAGATATTTGTGTAACTGAGATATTTTATTGAAGTTTAGCTACTGCCGATAACAAGGATTAGATAATTAAATATACATAAATCCATGTGTTCAATTTTTTGAAGCTATTGGTTGCTCTGAAGCTGCACATACTATGCAACACTATTCAAAATAAAATATGTGCACTTTTCTCGCTCTAAAGTTGCGAACCAAAACACTTATGCTCAAGAATAGGAAAATACCATGCCAATCCACTGTTACACAATAAAGGCAAGAATTATTGATGTATAATAATCAGCACTAAAACAACATATACTAAACTAAGAGGTAACAAATGCTAAGATGTATATTACAACATAGTAGCCCTTAGGTCATTGATGCTAACTTGTTTGCATGCTTCTCTGTCTTTCCCATTTGCTCAGGGGCAAGGGTCATGTGGGATCAGAACACCTGTCGTTCAACGGTTTTTTTTGCTTTTTTTATCTCAAAATGCTATATATCAATGTCTCTGAATGGTAAGTGGCTAAACAATTCACATCAATTTTGCCGGACAGGGTTTTGGTCTTGGCAATGGGTAGAAGATCCCGTGAACAGTTAGAAGGTTAAGAAGTTTAATAACATGACGAATGAGGCTTGTTGGTATAGTGCTGCAATTGGGGTGCAAAGAGTGTTGGTCTAGGCGATGAGCAATATAATTCTGATTCAAACATCGTTGAACTAACAAATGGGACATCAGAAGAGAAGCGGAACGAGGATGCTCCAGAATCAAAATATCAACCTAAAATCCTCTTGTAGTTTTAAAATCCTGCACCAAATCCCTCTAAGTTTGTTAATTATCTAAACCTCTCAAATGGTTTCATATATTATGCACAAAATCTCTTTTTTATGAAACCACAAGGGGTTTTTGTGGTTTAAAGTCTTACAAAACTACTAAGAGAATTTATACAAGTTAGGAAATTTTGTGCAGAGTTAATGAAACCACAAAAGGTTTTAGGCAAGTATCAAACCACGTGTGATTTTTGTGTAAGTTTTTCAAATCACATGGTTTTTTTTATTTATTTTCCCCCTTGGCAATCTTGAGCGTGAAATCTCATGATCTGTTGATCTCCATTGGCAATTTCATGCACTTGTGGTTTTTCTGGATAGTAATGTACAATACCCAAGGTGAGTACTTGGTTAATTTGTCATGTATTTTTGTGTATTTCTATGTAGGTAATTTTGTGTATTTAAGGGTCTTTCTGTTAGTGATTGCGGCATAAACTCACGAGCCCAGTATTTTCACTGGGATTGACTAATGGTGGAGTTTGTGTGCTCGATCCATCAGAGTCTGAAGCCAAATAGATACTTTTCCACCAACAAACAATGGTGCAGGCCCAAGCACTTCGGGCGCTGCTACTTGTTCCTACCAACCACAGAGATGAAGTTCTTGCACATAACGATCTCGACCAAAAATGAGCATCATTATCGATGAACATTAACTGAACAACTCTATTTCACACTAAAAAGAAAACATATGTACTATAGATGGATCAATAAACCTTGTTTTTTCAAGAATATCTTAGCACATTTAATTCAAGATTTTGAATATATAGTGATTTATTTTCCATTAACTGTAATGAGAATATTAAAATGGACTTTGGCAGGCAGGGGCAGACCCAAAGATTTTGTTTACCCTTGGACTATAAAAAAAATAGAAAATAAGTAATACCTAACCATTTAAGATCATTGTTGGATCAAAACATAGACTAGTTCAATGAATAGAAGCCGAAGTACAAAGGGGAAAATAATCATTTGTGGTATCCTAACTTGGCTTGGTATTTATTTGGATACTTTAATTTGTCTCTCATCATATTGCATATCATAAGTTAGATATTATCACCACATTGAGTACTCAAGTGCCGGAATAACGCACATCAGTGTCATGTTACCAGTGATTTGGGGATTTTGACAAATTTTGACTAGCGTTAACAACTCACATTAGACTTTTAGCAATTTTGACCCCACAAATAACACATGGCTCAATCACATCTTCTCAACTTTGAAATTTCATTTTTGTTTTTTTTAATTCATTTTGTAATAACATAAATACAGGAGAAAAACGGAACGTCTTCCAATTCACCACCTCGCACCTCCCACGTACCACCCACCCCCTCCAACATCACGTAGCTGTGATTTTAGTCACACGTTGAAGTATGTGGTTGCCGCGGTGCAACCTGGAAATGTTTGAGTGAAACGCGCCGTCGTTGCCACATGGGAAGGATCTCCGGCACTTTGTCTGACCAAAATTGAACCCTTGATCTCTTTCCTCCTCTTTTTTTTTTGGACTCCGCCTTCAGTCGCTCGGTACACCAATTCTGAAGGCATCTTAGGGAACATGGGTTTGTAGTAAGGTGAGCGGATCGAGGTGGTTCCTTTTTTTTTTAATCTAATTTTCTATATTTCTTATTTTTATTTTAAGATTTAATTTTTCAATAAACATGAGGGTTGGCTTGTGTGATTTACCCATTGTTCATGGGTAGTTTGTGTAATTCTCCCTAAATTAAATATATAATTTTTGGTTTTACATCTCCAATTTGCCAAGAGTGCTGCTAATGTGGGATATGGTGAGATGGAATGTTTGAACCGGTCAAAATAGGTAAAAATACTCAATTTCAAGCTCCCGTGGTGCTTGCATGCTTATTTCCGACATCGGAGATTTAGTCTAACTTATAGTATACAATGTGATGAGTTTTAAATTAAGATACAAATATCGTGCGAAGTTAGAGTGTCAAAAAATTAATTTTTCCCATAATTTGCCTAAGACTGATTAAAAAAATGAAGTATCATTATTGTGCAACCAAAACTCATATGCTTGATT
This sequence comes from Misopates orontium, assembly GCA_946800315.1. Lineage (NCBI taxonomy): Eukaryota > Viridiplantae > Streptophyta > Magnoliopsida > Lamiales > Plantaginaceae > Misopates > Misopates orontium. The sequence continues at coordinate 28,172,099 of OX326948.1, read as the reverse complement.
TAGTGTTAGATGTTACCTTTCTACAAGCATACGATGGAATAAGATTGCTTTTCAGTGTTGTTGTTTCCGATTAATAATTTTATGTACTATTATAAGTATTAGTAGAAGAGTTATGATGGATAAATTATGAAACTCAATCAATGTCAAAAAGTCGGCATAAAGGTATGTTCAAAAGGTAGGCAAAAGTTGTAGTTTTAGCTCTTCAAAGAACTTTCATACAAAGACCATAAAATAATGGGCTATTTTCTATACTTGAAGATAGAGTTGAGATTTTAAAACAGAGAAAGGGTATATTTCCTAATGAACAATAATGTTTACGGAAGTTGAAGCTGCAGGATATACGGACAACTCTTTTGTGATTTCATTTTTTGGTATCCGTGGTTGGCGACGAACAAATAGACAAGCTATCTTTAGTTGTATTGCATTCTTCAAGAAAAACTTTGCCAATCGCAACTCATTTATCTCCCCACCAAACCCTTTAAAATAGACTTCCTCCAGTGCAATACAAGATGGGTTGTACTCCTGATCATAGTCGTAATCGCTCCAACCTGCCTGAAAAATATAAATAAAAAATATCCCTAATTAAAGGAAGTCTTTTCAAGCAATTCCACCCCCTCCCCCCACCCAAAAAAATTATAGAGGAAGAAAATATTAAGTCCCGAGTTATTTGTTGTAATCTGCACAATTAAATGAAGTTTTGGATTACCACATGTATGACTAGAAATTTCAGAGACGGTGCCACATGAAGTAAATGGAATAATCCTTCAACAATACCAAAAGAATTGAGGACCAGTCGTTCCATGTCGCGATATATGGGAAGAGCATGTCCTAGTCTTGCTTGCACAATAGCCTTGCAAAGATCATATACAAAACAAGAGTAATTTTTTAGAAATTTGACAGAAAGGGACAAATTGAGCAAATCGAGATTCACCAAATCAAGAAAAAGAGAATAAGAACTAACCTTTACTACAAGGCCTGATAGCTCCAATTCTTGTAAACTTTGGAATCCGTTCAATAGCTTTCGAATACGATAGCCATTTCTTTCAAGTAAATGAAGATTATTTCTTCCAAAGCTACTATCCATCTCTGCATAAACAACTTTGTATCCGGATAGAAGAATTCTTTCTAGTAAACCTCCCCGAGATTTATACCTCACAAAATTGTCTCCTATAATCTTGATTGAATATAAAGTCACATCAGAATCATGTTGGGTCTCAGACTCAAAACTAGTCATTTTTGGAGCATAAATTTCCACAAACAAAACATTCAACCATTTGCATCTTATTAGTTCAAGTGTTTCCAGGAGTGGCAACTTCAACTTCACTAGATCAAAGGTAGAAAGCTCATTCGAAATCTTGACATCCATGAGACGCAAAGTTGTGAGACGAAGAAAACAAATCTCTGCAGGAACTTTAAAGGTACAGGGCATGTGAAGCTCCAAACTTCTCAAAGAATGGCAATTAAGAAGGTTGCGTGGTAAGATTATGCTTGCTTCTAGACAATATATTTTTAAGTTATAAACACCACGGCTTAATGCAAGTAATATCCATGTTTGCATGCGATCTAACTCGTACTTCTTGTAAAATGAAAGTGAAAGACTTTGTACACTCTCTGCCTGTAAAAGTATCCTTTCGACAGCGTTAACAAAAGAAGCTTTCCTACGCCTTCTAGCCCACATTCTATCATCAAGTTTAATGTCGTCAATCAGATTCCACTTGTTTTCCCAATCTTTTGACAGAACTGAAGTTCTCACTGCATCTTTTATGGGAAGATGCGAAAGAATGTGAGATATAGCCCAATCTGGCAAGTTACTGAGGCTTAATGGTTCCACACAACCCGTTTTTCGAGGTCTTGGGACCCAACTGATGTGAGTGCTCGTACTCATGATTTCCCCAATCAACCTGAAATTTTACTAGGTAAATATTAGTGTAGATAGGAAAGAATGTGAGATATTAGTTTTGATCATTAAATATACTAAATCCATCGACACAAAAACGTAGATTACGAGGAGCCAAAGAAATCACCATTTTAACTAACAGGACTAACCTAATTAGTTTTTCAAAATTAGTCCGATAGAAAAACTTCATCTCCATTTTTATTTTATATATCAAGTGTCGTAGACTCAAATGTTTTGTCAAAAATTAGCGGAAATATGGAAAAACTCAAAAGCTAATTACATTTTCTGTTAAATCATCAAAGGTACAAAAGAGACTTTTCCCTGAAACCAAATCACTGGATAAATAAATTTTAACAAAAATGGGCCAAAGAACTCATACTTATGATCAGGCCAACAAGTACTAGAAGAAAATTTAGTAAACAGTTGTATATGCATGAGATCCTAAATTACATATAATTCAGATAATAAAACTCCATGTGTTATGTGCAGGCACGGGTTAATTGTTACGAGAAAGACCCTTTTATTCAGCATACCATGAAGTTCTAATCTTTGCTAATAAAGTTCTAATCTTTCTCTTGGCCAATGCCAAAATCTGGTTAATGGCATTGGCTTGTAATTTTATTCCATAAAGTTCTAATCTTTTTTTCTCAAGTCAAGCAGCAGATGAATGACATAATGTTTATGGATCGCACTGTTTAAAAAATGTGAATTATTCTACGAGGTGAATCAATAAAACACACACACACACACACACACACACTCAGAGAGATACTAAGTGGTATGTCTCTCAATAGTTATGTAAAAACTGATTTATACATTCTGTCGAGGTAAAAATGCAGAAAAAACACCGTGGTTTGAAAATCTGAACTAAACCCCTTTGTGCTATTTTTTTTTGTTTCATAAAATCTCCTAGTATTTTGAAAAACTCTAACATGACTTCTCTTTTAACAAAAAAAAATTGTCAGGTGTTGATTAAATATGAATTGTTTGTTTTACATCTCCTAACTAGAGGGACTTTCGTGCAGGTTTTCAATGATACGAAGGGATTGATGCATGTTTTTTTTTATAACAAGAGAGGTTTCATGTGGATGTCTAATAATATGAGGCAATTTAGTGCAAGTTTTCGAAAATACATTAGGCTTTAGGAATGTTTCACATAAGGATATACTAGTCAATTAAAATAGTATATAGATAAAACTATTGATGATAAAGATAAATCTCGTATAACGCGACTACAATGCATGTTTCCTTATCAAGATCTTTCATGAAGTTTATTGCCAAAGTAAAGAAAATTTCCACTTTACAAATTTAACCATGTCTACTAATGGATCCGTATAAATAGGCCAGCAAGGAACAATTGACAATACCATCACTCCTACACAAGCGACACTCACAGAGTATGAGTACACATCCATACAATGCAATCAATAAAGAAACTCAAAGAAAAAATACATTAAAATGAGTGAAATGAAAAGTTTAAAAATCATATTCGAACTCAAATCAGTTCGGGAACATATAAAAACATACATTCATATATCAAACATAAGTACACAAAGTTTGTTTAATGCATGTGAAATATATGATATAGAATTGAAAGAAAGACACAAGGACATTGTGTGATGGTGACACATGGAAAATGAGAAAAGAAATGACCTCAACAAGACGATTGAGCAGAAGATGATAGTTGGAGAAGGCAAGGAAGAAGGGATAGAGCAAGTGAGTGAGCGTCAGGCGATTAAGTAAGGCAGAAAGCAGAGACCGAGATATCCCTCTAACAGGTATATGGTCCGGTTTATATATTGTAACATCGGATTTCAAATGCCATTTCTAATTTGATTAACAAAAGATTAGGTGATGTGAAATTAATGTTAGTGTGGTGTACCTTTTTTTTTTTCTTTTTTGACTTTTTTTTCCTTATCGAACAACCATTTACGATTTTGTCCGGACTTTTGCCAGTTCAACCTAACATTATCCTAAATTTTTAAGAATTAGGTTTGACTCTTTATATGTGAAACTTTATTATGTTATTAGAAAAATTATTATCCTAAATTATTATGCGGAGGAAATTTATAGTGATAGTTTTCCTTTATTGCATCAGCGTGCTCATAATCTTTGTATGCTCCTCAAAATTGGAAGAAAAATTAAATTTTAAATTTGTTCTTGGAAACTTGAAATAGTAAATTGTTCTTTTAAACGCTTCATTTGTTTGAAATAATCATGGAAACAAAATTCCATCGCCTCAGCTATGGAACGTTTTGCACTTGGTACTAAATTTTCAACTTTTAGACTTACCCACATCAACTTCCATAGGTGTGTCATGACCAGCCCAAAACTATATTGGCAAATTAATACTGCAAGTGTATTGGTGCAAGTAATTTAGGGGAAGTAAGTTAGGACCTCCAAAATGTCAAACCCGAAGGAGGATTGCATTTGACTTTAACTACTAATTTGTTTATTTGTGCTCAAACAAGACAAATGAATGTGAAGGTGTCACCTTCCACACCCACGACTCAATAATTATAATAAACAAAGGGGGATTTTGAATTTGACTAAGTAATAACTAAAAACACTTAATAACTCAAAGACTTAATCAATAGTAAACAAGCGGTATCATTAGGAACTAGGTTTCTTTAGATAAGTATGATCAATGACTCATAGAAAAGCCATTGTTGAGACGAATTATGATCAATTCATTTGTGGATGTAGGTATTAAACTATGAGATAAATCCTATACTTATGGGTTCCAATAGTGGGAAAAACCACTTTGTAATTCGGAGTGTTACTATTTGTACTCTATTCGTCCAAACACATTCATCTCAGTGAAATATCTACGTCTTAATTGCTAGACGCTACTATCACACGACACGTGGAATTATATAACCTCTGAGACCTGTCATATGAGTTCAGCTATCGCAGCTGTCATAAGAATCTAATGAATTATGTGTTCATGACGCAGGTAACGCATTTCACTCAAGTTATCAATTTAATTTAATTATTCCTCACATTATCATCTCAAATAACCATCACAACGTGATCTCTATCCAAATACTCCCATCGCCTCACAATAAACGACGGAGTTAGCTACTCATAATTGAAATAAACACAGAAACACGAATAAAATAAAACATAGTCTCAAATAAAATAACTAAAGCAAAGATCTTGTTCAAAACAAACGTACGGAAATAAATCACATTATACAAAGCAATAACTAAAATTCATATGTAGAAATACTAAATAACATAAACTTAATCACGACTTTTGATCTTGTTCTTCTCCGTCTTCTATGTAACCAACTCTCTTCCGAAAGCTAGTCTCTAAAAATGATTGTTCACCTCCCAAAAACAGGTACTAACCTTTCTTTCACGAGTTTAGGTCTTCTATTTATATCCCCTAGGTCTTGGAAAGTCTCACTCTTTAATTGTGCATAAGAAACATAATTTACGAGTCTTGAGCGATAGTAAGCGATCGCTTTCCAATCGCATGCGGAGGCAGCTGATTTTAGGGTTGCGTTATCTTTAGACATAAGCGACCGCCTGCATCTTCTTCTTCACTTCAATGCGATCTCTTGCATTAAGAAATTTCTTCTCTTTGCTTCCCTTCGCTTTCATGCTCGCATGATTTGCCCATAATTTCTTTTTTTGACCTCTTTTCATCCCTTTTCACTGAAACGACTCCTAAACAACAAAGTAAAGGAAAAAAAAGTAAAAAAGACTCGAACAAATCAAGGAACATGCAATAAAATGATCTATTTGACATGTGAATAATGAGTACAAAATGGACTCATCATCCCACGTTGCCCCATTTGGCTCTGCCATCAGAATTGGAATATTTTTTGCTAAGTATCATGTTTTTGAACTTGACTTACTAGGCAAGGAAAACATTGACCAAATGATAGATTGGGTGTCAAAGTGAAAATGAGGACAAACATGATGTGGAATAGTATTTTTTTTTTCTTTTAAAAAACCAAAATGAGTAATGTCACATTGCAACCTACTATGCTACAACCGACAATTTATCATTCTCAGCAATTTGAATTGTTTATTTAAATATTTAGAAAAGAATAACAATACAAGTTAATAAATTCATGATACTATCTTTTTTCAATTTGCTTGGATGTCACATTGGCATCTTTAGATGGTGGAAATCGATAAAGTATGGCAAAAACAGTTAAATAGGGTCTCTTAAAAACAATTAAATATGACACCATGCTTAATAAATATAAGGTAGAGATTAAAATCTTATCTCTGTAGCCGCTCCCGAAGGCGTGCATTAAGATCTCACCATGATTTATGGATGTACATGTGTCCTATTAGAAGAATTAAACTGTCTCAATTTTGACTTTTTCATCACAAACTTTTTTTCGGGCAATTAAAGGTTAAATTATGCAACATAGGATATTTTTCAAGTAGCACTTTAAAAAACAAACAAAAAAAAAAGTTATTTACTAAGGAAATGTTGAATTTGTCTCCTGAACCTTTTTTAGAACTATTTTACATAGATTCTCTGTTTTCTCTTCAAAATTTGATTCCTATATGCGGTCAAATTCTTAAACAAAATATAGATCATACTCTATCTTTGGATGCTCCAATATTGTGTGTCCCCTATGTGAAGTTGTTCTACTGTGTTATGCTCATTTCACAAAAGCTATGGTTAAATGGGACTTTCCAATCTCGTGAGCAGGAGAAATGATGCATCCATCAATTTTCTTAGGGTGCAATATGATTGATTAATTAGTATAAATCTCTATAAATTGTTGCAGTGAATATGGAGCGAGATCAATTGAATGGCGGAAAATCTTCATAAATTCACTAGTTCGAATGATTTTGGGCTATGTCGTCTGAAGGTGAGGACACTACTGGTGCAACAGGGTTGCTTGATGCTCTAAATGAGTCCAAAATTGATAAAGACATGGATGAGAAGGCAAAGAAGACAATTTTGGAAAAGGCACGTGGTGCTATATTCTTGAGTCTTGGTGATAATGTGTGGAGGCAAGTTTCGAAGGAAACAAGTGCAACTAGCGTGTGGTTGAAACCGGAGACGCCAGGTCGATAGTTAAGTTAGCAATTGAGTTGGGTGAGTATGGGTTGGAATATCAGCCAAAAATATCAATCAAGGTACTAAGTCTTGTTGCCTTTGTTGCTGAAATGCTCTCGAATGCCGAGCCGCAAGCAACACAGCAGGTGATGTTGACTACAGAAAGGCTAGCATCAAAGACATTGGAAGACATGTGGACACTGCAGTTCAATGGTTCCTCCACAATAAAAAACAGAGGTGTAGGACATTCTTATGATCCCCAGAAGGTCGAGAGTTTGAGCACACAATAAGTTTAAACTTTCCCATCATGAATAACCAAGAAGAGTATGAAACATTATTGGTAGGCATACAAATGGCAATATCATTGGGGATTATCAAGCTGGTAGCCTTTACCGATTTGCAACTGATTGCGAACCAATTCGGGGGAAGTATGAAGCTAAAGAGGAAGCCCTAGTGCAATACATGGAGAAACTCAAAACGGCAACAACGAAATTTGAAACTTTTACCCTATCACAAATTCCACGCTCCATGAATGAGCGAGCTGACTCATTGTAACGATTTACAAGTTCTGCTGAGATCTATATAGAAGAAGGGTGATACCCTTGGCCACCGACAAGCAAACAACTGAGAGAAAAGAGAAGATGAATTTGCAAAATCAGGTGGACTTTATACTTCTAGTCAAATAAAGATCAAAGTTGGAAAGACGAAATCATTGAATACTTAGAGAATGAAAAGTTTCCCTCTTACTCACAAGCATTTAGAAGGTTAAGGTACAAAGCTGCGAGGTTTACTATGTTCAACGGTGAGTTGTATAAACGATCATCTAAAGGACCACATCTCTGATGCCTGTCATCAGCACAAGCGGAGAATGTTTTATAGGAGGTACATGAAGGATGTTGTGAAAATCATCAAAGGGACAATCATTGGCCCAGAAAGTCTTATGACAAGGGTACTACTGGCTAACCGTGATGAATGATACGATGGATTACACTGGGAAATGCAAAAGTTTTCAACTACATTCAAAGATAATTTATACGCCCGCACAACCAATGATGAAAGCTATGGATGCCCGTATGATCAGTGGGAGATAGATATCATGAGACAAATGCCCTTTGCAAGGGGAACAAGAAATGGTTGCTGGTAGCAGTAGAATATTTCACCAAATGCATTGAAGCCAAGGACTTGGCTGCCATTACTAAGGATAACAAGAAAGAGTTTGGGTGGAAGTATATTATCTGTTATTTTGGAATAACACGAGTGTTGAAATCTAACAACGGAAGGCTGTTTGGAAGGAAAATGCAGGATTCGTGCAAAGAGTTGAAGATAGAACTGAGACCTATTGCAGTAACTCACCTTGAGGCTAATGGACAAGTGGAAGAAACTAACAACACCCTGGTCAAAAGTGAAAAACGTTGGAATGAATTGAACGAAGTTGGAAATAGGAGTTACCATAAATATTATAGACATCCAGGACAACACCAAAGACCTCGACAGGAGAAACCTCATGTCTTTTGACATATGGTCTGAAGTATTGATCTTAGTAAAGATTGGTAGGTCAACATACCATGCTCAGACCTTTGATAAATAAAGTGCTACAAGGGCACAATTGTTGGATTCATAGATGATCGAAGGAAATAAAATCATTTTTCACACCATAACTTGGAATGATTTTCATCTTCATACCTTAATTTGACACTCATAAATTCGCACACCATAAGTTGAACACTTTCTTCACATTGGGTACTTCGATGTTGGAAAAGTACATGCAATTGACATAGAATATGCTATGGTATAAGGTTCAAATCGGTCGAAATTGGTCCAAATCCCCAAATTTGATTTCATCGGATGGCACCTTGTACTTTTTTAGGGCTGAGTACCTTTGTGAAGAAATTGTCCAAATTATGGTATGCAAATTGATGAGTGTCAAATTAAGGTATGAAACTTGAAATCGTGCCAAGTTATGGTATGTAAAATAAATATCTCCCATGATCGGATCAACTCGTGAAGATGCTTACCAGTTGATATAAGCCTACAAGTCAACGATGGCCCGAGCATATGATCAATGTGTGAGGTTCAGGGATTTCCAAGTGGGAGACTTGGTCGGCCCTCAGAAAAGTTGAAACATCCAGGCATGTGGGTAAACTTCAGCCAAATTGAGAAGGACATTACAAGGTGGTTACGTCAAGTTCAAAGGGGTATTTCTATCTTCAAGAGCTGTAAGGAAGGAGTCTGTCACGACAATGGAACATAAAAAATTTAACAAAGTATTACAGCTAGGGTATCCGAATTCTAGCTTGGAAATGAAAGCGTAGTAGGTAGGTAGTTTATATTTTAGTATTACTTATTTCTTTCTGAATAACGAGCGTCCGCCTGCGGAGCTTGATTGTCATCAATAAAATTGAACTACAACGACTTGATTCTCGTCCACAAGTGGCGAGATACGTAGGCAACCTAGAAAGAATTCGGGCCCAGTCTAAATATCAATAAGTCTTAAAGATTTTTTATCAAGTTTTTTGTCAGCAAACCGGATAAGCAAGTACACCACTTGCTTAACAAATATCCCAAGTACAACATTTGGAATGACTAAGCAATATCACGATTTCAACTCTCGATGGAGAATAAAATATTGAGCACCAGCCTCAATCACAACTACTTAAACCTTAAGTATTTGAAAACTGAGTTTTAATTGTTCAAATCCTTTTAGAACTTCAGGTCTACAAGTATCCATATCAAACACCGATAGAAGAAGTAGATCTCAACAACTGTCAACCAAAAATATGAGGACGAAAGCAGAAGAACAAAATAAAAACTCAAGTTAGTTATTCTCAATACGGAATTAAATTGACAATGCAACAACACTAAAAAACAACACCATATGAAATATTCGAGGAACCAACCACCAAAAGAAACCTATGATTCTAGTGAAGCAAGTAAAAACAGGATCCGTCAAAGATCATTCAGCACCAGGTCTTCCATCAACCATAATTTCTTCGACACCAAAATTTGGATCAATCACTCCACCATTAACCAACCCATCATTACCTACACCAGTCGTTATAGCCAATTGATCCACAAGTCCAGCGAGTTCAGCAGGCAAGGGAGAAAGGGGAACATCTATCGTCTCTTCCATTTGTTGAGACATGATAGCAAGGTTGGGTTCACTTCCCTCAGCAAGAGGCGTAACACTTTTTTCTTTTCTCATGTAAGTAATGATCGTTCAAAACTCAACAAGGATATTTCACCGCAAGTGTATAGGTCACAAGTAATAAAGAGTTGTAAATTATGATCCCGAATATCGACCCCACAAAGACTATCTAACGATGAAGTATTGATGCAAACTACTTTTAATCTACTTAAATAAATTAAATGACAAAAGGAGGGATATTTTATTTTAAATTAATAACTAATCATACAAGAAATAAATAAATCAATAACCAACGAGAAACAATAATACTAAAAACCTAGGATTTCGGGTTTCACCGTAATCCTCTATAGGTGACCTTGATTGCTATCTAATTGATTTCATGAGAATATAGTAATTGAATGCATGTAAATTCTTATAATTGTGATCGGTAGTAGTTCACGGATACTTTCACGTCTATCCGTTAGATAGGTACTCTGTTCCTCTAGATGCATTTGTCCCCATTACCTTAAAAAAACATCATTATATCATGCATCGGGTTTTCAATCATAAAATATGAATGCAATGTAGATATATCTTATGAGATGTAAACTTATGATTTCTTTTGTCAAGTATATCATAGTTCATCTAAACAATCATGTGTTCATGACGCAGATAAAGCATTAAGAACAATATATATAAATTAACTAAAAAAGAATCCATCAACCATAAAGAAAGAGTTCAACAAAGAGTAATTAGGCCACATCCTAATAAAAAAAACTAAAACATAATAAACTAAAGAAAGTATTAAACCCTAGTCTAAAGAGCTTCTAAATGAAAAGTCTAATTTCCTGCCCCCAGTGCCTTGTCTTTATATATGCAAGTGTTGGGGAGACTTTGAGTTTGATAAGAAAACCAAATCAGGTGAAAATTCACTTTTTCGGTCCTAAGTGATCACTTAGCGGCGACTCTAAAATTAGGGCAACATTCTGTCAATCATTCGAGAGCAGGATGCGATCGCATAGCAATCACATAAAAATGTTGTTCAGCAACAGTTCACCATATTCTTCATATCTTCTGCTAAAGACCTTCGATTTAACTTCTATTTCTTGAATTGAACTCCCCTTTTGTCCTTATTTAACTTTTCTATATTACAATTTCTTCAGATTATGATGTTATGATCTCCATAGTTAGCATCAAAGTCGTATTGTGCACGTCCAACAACTTCCCATCTTTGCTCGTCTTAACCATTTTAGCTATAACCTCTTCCATAGATGTTGAAATTGTGATCCGCTTCTTGCATTAGAAACTAGACATCCATAGATTTCTAATAGTATATAGCACATTCAGTGATTCGTCCGGATTTGTTCCCTGTAAGTTCCACAAATTAGGGCTGGTTTTGTTCTTTTTTGCCAACAAGATTTCTAACCAAAAAAACAAAGAAATTAAAAGACTCGAAATTCATAAGAACAAAGCATCTGAACCAGTAAATGAGTGTGTGAAAATTTTGTACATTCGAGACTTATCACACCCCCAAACATACTTTTTTTCTCATCTTCGAGCAAACAAAACAAAACAAGGACACAAAACTTGACATGCAAACAAAGAAAGACAAACATAGGTCACATCACTTCAACATTAAAGTATAGACTTTTGACTTGATACCTCTAAATGAATGGATAACATGGAATGAATCAAAGCAAACAAGAGCAAAGTCATAACTTGAGGGTTCATCAGATTATCACATACAATCCTTCATTGTGCGCAGTGGTGTGGACAATTTCTCATGCAAATAGAAGTGACTTATTAACTAAGTTTATAGAGATAAGTTTCACCAAAATCGACCACATCATCTAATCCCCGAATTTTCACACTTTCTCTCCACTATTGTAGTAGAGTTCCAGGAAAGATCACTTATGACTTTTTCAGCTTGTAATGCTAGGCTAGGGTGGTGGCTCAAAAAGGATATAGTATAAGAAGAAATGAAGATCTAGAAAGTTTCGATCATATACTAACTGAACACTTTCTCTTATATTCTCTTCCTTCACATTCATTCATCAACCTCGCCTGTTTTGATCACTCTTCAAGATAACAATTTTCATCCCCTTCTTCCCTTCAACCGACTTTTCCATCAATTCTCAAGATTCAAACTTTGAAAGCACATGAATCTCTTAAAGGGGTAGGATAAAAATGTAATATCGGTGAAGTGGGTTAGGTACATGGGAACAAACAATTCAGTTCAACTTTTTTCTCTCTTTTTTTGTTAAGTATTTATGAGAAGATTTTTTTTTTCTTTTATTTGCTCATTATCTTTTTATTTTTTATTCATGTTCTCACCCAAACTCAAGATGTTTGTTTTGAAGTTGCGCCCCCAAACTTAAGACGTCTTTATGGCCTTGTTGCACTTAATCTCTCCACTTTCCCTCACATTGGCCTTTTTTTTGTCTTTTGTATTCATGGCGTTTTTACTCATCGACTTCTTCTTCACCTTCCTCTGCTTGTCGGATTAATTTTCCTTAGTTTTTATTCGTGCATAAATGAATCCTCTAGAAAAGGGTAAATATAATTCATATTGCGGCTATATGGGTAGGTAAATGGGCTAATTCATAAAAATGGCTCATAATCAGAAGGCTTCAGAGGGGTGCATCAGATTATTTTATTTGTAAAGGGTTTTGGGCTTGAAAGGCTCAACCATAAATCACAAGATGGCCTGCATCACTTCCTTGGTGGTTTTCTATTAGGATTTCGCATTGATAGGTGCTCAATCAGTTTCACGGATTAATGGTGTCAAAGAGATCGAGTAGTCTCTATAATCATTCGTCAATAATGTACAACCAACTGAATGCAATAACTGAGATGATGGTGTATATGTAGAATGAATGCTCAAATATAGATCAACCAACAAGTTATTTACGTAGCAAGAAAACATGCTCATCAACATCACAATCTTACAACTAATCTTAAGCCATGCTCATCATAGATCCGCACTTTTCTCAGTTCATGAAGTGAACTAGACTTAAAAACACAAAATACTTTAACAAAAGACGAAAACTCAAAGTTTCCCATTCTTATAATCGATTTTAAACAGTAACACATAGATAATTAGCACGCATAGACATAAAATCAATGAAGACGTTGGCCAGGCACCTCAAAGCATTAAGTCAATATAGCAAACTAACAATGACTTAACAAATATGAGAACACAAATAAGATATTTGTTTTATGAAATTAATAAAAGCCTTAAATACTCAAAAATGAAAGACTCAACAAACATGGCAAATTATCAGCAAATAGGACTATTATTGCAACAACTTCGGACTACCTCCCCTAATTACCCCCCAAACATTAAAACATGCAATGTCTTCATTGCATAAAATAAATTAAGATTCAGAGGACTCCCCACGCGAGTTAAATCATATGGTCGTTCTTGGCTTGAGGTAAAATAGGTATAGAGAACTCATATTTAGGAGCCATCGCTACTCGCCCCTTTGAGAGTAATGCCTTGGACGTCGGCATTAATGATGACGGGAATTGCAGTGCTCGAAAGCTGACCTGCCCAAACTTTATATGGCAATTTCTTACCGCAAGCGTACGGGTGCAACTAGTGTAAGGAAGTAAATTACAACCCAAAAGATATCGAACCCAAGGTAGAAATGCGTTGTATCTTAACTACTAAGAAACCTATTTGTGCAATAACAAAACTAATGACTATGAAGTTGTTACTTTTCACAATCACTATTTAGCAATAAATCTAATTAATATATATTTTGAATTTTAGAAAGTTTAGCAACTAAAATACTTAATTAACTAAAGACTTAATTCAATGGTTAGACAAAAGGTATCGTAATGAAACTAAGTTTCTTTGGACATATATGATCGGAGACTCATAGACAAGCCATTGTTGAGATGAAATATGATCGACTCGTGTGTGGGATATATTAAACTATTACGTAAAATCTATAATTATGGTTCCCATAGTGGAAAATACCACTCTGTAATTCGAAATGTTACTATGTTTATGTTGTTCCTCCAAATGCATTTATCTCAATGAATTACCCATGTCTCTAGTTCTAGACACTATCATCACACGACTTGTGGAACTTTATAACCTATGAGATCTGTCCTATGAGTTTGGCTTCCGCATTTGTCATAAAAATCTAGTCTATTATGTGTTCATGACACACATAAAGCATTTTACTCAAGTTATAAGTTTAATTGAATTATTCCTCACACATTCGTCTCAACACAATCATCTCAACATGATCTCTACCCAAATACTCCCCTCACCTCACGACACAACATGTATTTAGCTACTTATAATTGAAATGAACATGAAAACACCGATAAAATAAACCATAGTCTTGAATAAAATAAACTAAAGCAAAGATTTCATCCTAACAAATGTATGAAAATAGAAAGCAATATCCAAATCAACAAAACAGAGTTCAAGTGTAGCAATATTTAAAGAATATCAACTCTATCACAACTTTGATCTTCGTTCGTTCTCCGTTTTCTATGATCTCCACTTCTCTTCCAAAAGTTTGAGTCCAAGACTATTCTCCAAAAGTGTGTACCAACCTCTCTATTCTCTAAACTACTTTTCTCTCTATTGGCTGCTCTCTACTTGCTGCTCTCTTTTCGAGTATTTAGGTCTTCCCTTTTATATCCTCTAGGGCTTGGAAAGTCCCACTCTTTAATTTTCCTCAAAACCTAATTTTCCGAGTCAAAGCGATTTCTAATAGATCGCTTTCAATTGCATGCGACGACTACTGGAATTAGGGTTACGTCATCTTCAGTCAGAAGCGATCTCTTTCAGTTCTTCTTCAATTCAATGTGATCGCTTTTGATAAGCAATTACTCTTCTTCGCATTCCTTCGCTTTCCTGCTCGCATGGTTTGCCCATAATTCCTCTTTTTAGCTTCTTTTCATCCTATTTCACCAAAACGACTCCTAAACAATTAAATAAAAGAAAACAAGTAAAAATACTCAAAAAAATCAAGGAACATGTAATAAAATGGTCTATTTCACATGTGAATAGTGAGTACAAAACGCATCAAAAGCGTAGAGTCTTCTCGTGTCTCTTTATAGACATTCTTTTCAGCAATGGCATAAGAAGTTTTTTAGAAGAAAACAATTATTTCACAATGAATGGTAAAACACATTTACCTCATAAGAACAATACTACTCTAACTACAAGTAGAGGAGAATAGTTATCAAATCATGTACAAGTAGAATTCTACTAGGATTGTGAAAAGTAATGTTTCCTACATTGGAAAGATCTTGAAAATCATGTCATATGATATACTAAACATGGGATAAAGACAAGGAAAGAATTTGGAAGGGAATTTTGTGCAAAAACAAGTAAGAGAGGAAAATTTCATATTTAAAACTGACGAAACAAGCGACCGCATTCCCATTCATACGACCGCACTACAGTGAAGCAATGAAATCGCACCCTGTGGGAATGCATTCGCTTCACCTTGGTGGAATTTCCTTTCTTTGGGCCTATGCAATGGCTTGGTGGAGGTAAGCGAGATTTAACCGATGATAAGCGATTGCTTGTCTTGTCGCAAAATGACGATAGTGAATTTGACTCTTCGACAAGCAATACCCATGAGATCACTTTCCTCCTCGTGAACCTTTGACCAAAACTTTTCCATGTTGGTTTGCGATGCACATGCGTCGCTTTGTCCTCGTAAATTTGCACCAAAAGTCGTGCCAATTCTATGCAATTGCTTGAGATTGCTTTTTTCTTTACGGACTCCTTACAGAAACTTTTGACCTTCAAATGTGATTGCACACGATCGCTTTCTCACCGTGGAACCCTGGCAGAAACTTTGACGCTTTTTCCTCATGTATATAAGCAATCGCTTATGATTTCTTCTTTAATAGTATGCTATCGCTTAGACTACTTTTCCAGCGTTTTGTTTGCTTTTTCCCTATATTTTCCTTCTTTGACTCTTCTTCTCTTTAACATTCTTTTGGCATTTATTCTGGACAATTCAACTCTGATTTTAGGATTTAAGAATAAAACAAAAAGCAAAACAAAAGTAACTAAAATTAAAAGACATAAAGTAGTAACAATTCCAGGGTTGCCTCCCAAGAAGCCCTCTTGTTTAACTTCATTGGCTTGATGAATTCATCGGCCCATGGCGAATAAGAGTCGAGCTTTTTCCCATGGATCAGGTGCTACTATGGATCCTCCTTTTTCTAATTTACATTTTTTCGTACATGGTGGATTCTTCCTCGTAGTGAAATTTCTTGCTCCACTTTCCTCGCGACCATTTTTATTCTTTCGGCACTCCCTAGTCACTCTTTTTCTCTTCCTCTCAGCTTTCTTAACGTTAGGAACATTGTCAAGCATCCACCTTGATGTTGGGCTTCCACCTTATTTGGCTTTGGATTTTCAAAAACAAACAAAGGTGTAACCGAGTATATGAAGATATATCAAAATTTAAAGAACTAATTGCACAAGATTTAATGAAACTCCCTGAATTTGGGAGTTTAGGAGGCACTTCTTTCAGAAACATCATTGGGCATTTCTCTGTGAGCTTTTCCTTTTTATTTGGCTTCTCTTCTTTTTTTCTTCAGATTTTTGTCATCTCTAATGGACAGAGGTGGCTCTCTAACACGCCATGATGTAACTGCTTGCACCTTGATTTCTGCTCTTCTCATAAAATGATCTACTTTGTTCCATGTTTCTCCTTGCTTCTATGTGAAAACTTCTTGAAACTTTATCGATTCCTTAGCAAGCTCATCTAATCGACTCCGTAAATAGGTGCTACATGTTCCTCTTATGCAACAACAACTACTGTCTCCAATTGCTCGTTATCACCCCAGCGTTATAGTCTGCATAAACTCTGTTGCTCCATCATCTGAGAGATCCATAAAGATCCTCTTATAAAGGCATCTAAGGTTTTTAGCATTTGACCCCGACTAGGACAATTTGGTCTCAATGTTATCGCACATTATAAAGGTAAAGAGTAAGAGTTATGATTACCAAATTTTGAACGAGGAACTGCAGGGAGCTCTAACGAACGAACGACGGCAATGTAAATATTGTTTTAAAATCCGTCGACTCTCTGGAACCAGAATACGTTGCTTGCAGGTTGATCCACGTTGGAAGAATCTTGCCTGAATGATAATACACATATATATATATATATATATATATATATATATATATATATATATATATATATATATATATATATATATATATATATATATATATATGTGTGTGTGTGTGTGTGTGTGTGTGTGTGTATGTGTGTGTGTGGGGGGGGGGTGGGGGGGTGGAAACAAAGACCAGGAACTTAAGATGAATTTGTTTTGCAAAGGCAAAATGAACCAAAATGACATTCAGCAGCCTTATTACAGAATAATACCTAAATGAAAAATTCAATACCAGAAGAAAATCGAAGCCTTTTTTTACGGATCTAGAGAATTTCATTCTTGCCTAGCAAAGGAGCTAGCATTTCTTCAGTGATCAATCTCGTTCCAACAATTGTTCTTACTCGTTTAGGTCAACTCGTCAATCCGTATCTAATAGCCGCGCCAAAGCTTCACTCCAGGTCGAAAGCACTTCCTTTCGATCAAGACTCTGGTGAATAACATAAAAGTGAAAGACTCCTATAAGAACACAACCATTTTTTGTTGAACATTGTACTGCTTATTGGCCATTGAAGAGGTATACAGATGTTGGCCATTGAAGCAAAACTCATCAATTTTTTTCTTTCTAGAGCTAACATTTCAAACTATTTTAAGTGTTTGTTACACACTCATTTGTGGAGCAACTCTGTTTGCAACGAAAGGAAGAATTAAGTTTGAAAATCATGGAGTCTTGTACATGAGCTATATACTTTGCAAATAAACAAAGGGAACTTCACCTATATGGTGCCCAGAACTGGACAAACCAAATATTTTTTGAACTTCGAAACTCTCTGACTTTTTACGTTGGTTTAAAAGAGTGACTGACTTGTATAGGTAGAGGTTTTCGGTTCATGAATCTTGTTGCTCGAATCACAACAAACTGGAAGACAGAGTTTTCACGAGATATATTAAAAAAAAAAAACAAAGAGACATTTTCAGCAAATACTTAAAGATAGATACAAACATGTTTATCTCTATTATCTAGCAAGAATAATGGGGCAAAGGGATTTCATTATGAGAATTTTGCGGGAAGATGTGCTGATTAGAGTTTCATTTTGATATGTGAACCCATAATTATAGGTTTACCTCATAGTTTAATATATCCAGCACATGAAGCCATCATAATTCTTCGGAACAATGGCTTGTCTATAAGTCTTTGATCATATCTATCCAAAGAAACCTAGTTCCTTACGATACATCTAGTTTTATCATTGATTTAAGTTTTTATTTGTTAAGTGTTTTAGTTCTTAAACAGTCCAAAATCCAAAATTTATTTTATTTACATTTACTGATGACCTGCCAAAACTCCATTGGCAATATTTACCGCAAGTGTAGCGGTGCAAGTAATATAGGGCAAGTAAGTTAAGACCCACAAAATATCAAACCCAAGGGACTATATAACAATAATTACTGACGCGAACTATGTTTTTTCTAAAATAAATTAAATAACAAAGGGGGGATTTTGGATTTTGGATTAATAACGAAGAATGCTCAAGATACTAAACTTAATAGTAAGACAAGGTATCATAAGGAATAGGTTTCATTGAGAACTAAAGATCTGAGGTTCATAAACAAACCATTGATGAGATGAATTATGATCGATTCATGTGTGAGATATATTGAACTATGAGGTAAAACCTATAATTATGGTTCCCATAGTGGCAAACACCACTCAGTAATTTGGAATGTCACTATTTGTACGTTGTTCCTCCAAACGCATTTACCTCAGTAAATTAACTACGTCTTTGTTGTTAGACACTACCATCATACGGCATGTAGAATTTAATAACCTATGAGATCTATCCTATGAGTTTAGCTTTCGCATCTGTTATAAGAATCTAATCATCTATGTTGTGATCAAGACACACAACATTAAAATCAAGTTACCAATTCAGGTTAATTGTTCCACACATACAAATCGATACACAATAATCACATCATAATCAAATTCTCAGCTAATTCCATTATCTCACGACACATAATAAATTAGCTAAACATAATTGAAACAATAAATAACAAGAAACAATAATATTAAGAAACTATGATTCCGGGTTCAACATAATCATCAATAATTGAGCTCGACTGCTATCTAATTGATTTCATGAGACTACATAATTGAATGTATCAAAGAGCATCACTACATCATGCAATAGGTTGTCAATCTATACATTCAATGCAATGTTCATATATCTTATGAGATCTATCATATACGCAATAATATCAAATCATTCATGTGTTTGTCACGCACATAAAAGCATTAAGAACAAGATATATAAATCAACTAAAAACTCAATTAATCCATCAATTAATAAAGCAAGAGTTCAACAAAGAGTAATTAGAAATAAACTAGAACATGATAAACTTAAGAGAGTACTAAACCATAATCTAAAGAGCTTTTAAGTGTGATAAGTTATGACTTTCGTGCCCTTAATGACTTGTATTTATAGGTGGAGGTGTTGGGAGACTTTGAGTATGATTGGGAAATCAAATCAGCTGAAAATCTACTTTTTTTTGCCTAAGCAATCGCTTCCATCGCATGCGGCGGCTGTAAAATTAAGGCAAACTTCTGTCAACACTTAGAAAGCAAAATACGATAGCATAGAATTGCTTTCCGCGGAAGTTCACCATTTGCTTTATAACTTTCTCTAAAGACCTTCAATTTCACTTCCATTTGTTGTGTTCAACTCCAATTTGATCCCTAGACAACTTTTATGTTTTAAACTACTTCAGATTCTGACGTTATGATCGCCATATTTAGCATCAAAGTCGCATCTTGTTCGTGTCTAACAACTTTCTAGCTTTGCGCGTCTTCACCATTTTGGTTTATATTCTTCTTTCAATGTCTGAATTGTGATTCGCTTCTTGCATTAGAAACTATAAATCTATACCTTTCTAATGGTATATACTACTAAATATAGTTGTTCATCCGGATCTGTTCCCAGTAAATTCCACAATTAAGAGCTATATTTATTCCTTTTTGCTTCTTTTTGGCAACAAGACTCCTAAACACAAAAACATAGGAATTAACACTAAAATAATCAAAACACATGAGAACAAGCAATAACACAAGTACATGACTGGGCTAAAAGTGCATATCTTGGACACTCAACAATAGTCAAAAAATTGACTGTGAAAGGTGACAGCTTCATAGTCATTAGTTTTGTTTATGCACAAATAGATTTATTAATAGTTAAGATTTAACGCATTTCTTCCTTGTGTTCGATATTTTTGGGTTTCAACGTACTTAGCTATATTACTCGCACCCCTGTGCTTGTGTAAAATATTGCCCATAGAGTTTGGGCAAGTCAAAAATCAAAAAACATACTTCTTGAATTTTGAAAAGGAGAACAGTGAGGCAAAGCGATCGCTTTCATGTATGCTTAGAGGAGACTTTCTGTTTAAGTTTAGAAAGGAGAGAAAGCGACAAAATCGATCACTTGGTGAAGGAATATTTTCTATTGAAACTTCACAAGGACAAAACTGATCACATTCCAATCGCATTCAGAGAGGAAATACTCTAGGTCAGAACTTGGAAAGGAGGAAGCAATCGCATTCATATCGCTTGTCAAAGGGTTAAAATCACGAGATAAAATCATTTTGCATGCGATAACTTGGCACAATTTTTATTTTCATACCTTAATTTGGCACTCATTAATTTGCATACCATAAGTTCAACACTTTGTTCATATTGGGTACTCCGATGCCGGAAATGTACGCGCGATTGCTGTGGAATATGCTGAGGTGTAAGGTTAAAATCGGTCTAAATTGTCTTCTTCTCCAAATTTGATTTCATTGGATGACACCTTTGACTTTTTCGGGGCCGAAGTGCCCATTGTGAAGAAATTATCCAACTTATGGTATGCAAATTGATGAGTTTCAAATTAAGGTATGAAAATGAAAATCGTACCAAGTTGTGATATGAAAAATGATTTGTTCCCTTAAAATCACTGTTGAAGTTTGGAAACAAGACAAGCAATCGTGTTCATCGCTTCATTCTAAGCGATCGCATTCCCTCTGCTTACCTATTTCATGGGCACAGAACGAAGGAAATATCTCATGTAAAAGCACATGCATGACTTAGAAAGCAATCACATTGCTTTACAGCAGTGCGGACGCTTGCGCAGGAAAGCGGTCGCTTGTATCGTCAGATTTAAATATGAGATTCTCCTTCATTATTTACTTTTGAGCAAGAATTCCTTTCCCCATACTCTCATTGTCTTTTCTAAACTCTAGTACTTGATATTTCTTACCTTTTCAAGTCCTAGGAATTTGCAGAAATATACCTTCCCCCATACTCTCATTGTCTTTCCAAACCTCTAATACTTGATATTGCATTCCAAGTCCTAGGAGAGTAGGAAACTTACATTTTCATAATCCTAATTGAATTATACCTCTTAATTTATGGAATCTTTTAGTCCTACAAGACCTAGAAGTCTTTAAATATAAGTATATGCTGATTTCTATTCTCAACATTGTCAAAATTTTTGTGTCTTGCTAATCCGTACTTTTTGCAGAGAATATCATCGTTGAAGAGAAGAACAAAAAATTGGAGATGCCGATCAGTTGTAAAAGCTTTTTCCAATGGCCAACTACAGTACATCGCGCTTTCATTCGGAGGAAGCGATGGATATGTTTGATTAGATGAGGGCAATAAAGTTGATCCTGGAAAAAGAAATTAGTATCTTCAAGGATGATGTTGCACGAATGGGATGCGGAGATTTCGCCATTACATCGGTCTTCATCATCGAGACAATAGTTAGCGAATTTTATGCAAACATGAGGGTCGAGGCAAGTAACGTGGTTTGGGTGAGAGGCAAGCTAAGATGCAGCAATAGCATGTGCGACCACGAAAGTTTCAAGACAAATTCAATCTGTTTTGGGGTTCAGTCACAAATATTTGTACACATGAATCAAATTATTCACAATAAATTAGAAAACTTTCTACAATTTTCATGATCTCAAACCAAAGTACAAGACTTGGTAAAACTACATCTACTCTGGCCTTATCCCGAACACGAATGACGTTAGAGTGAACACGGATTGAACAACCATTCTTTACAACATTGCTCGTGGGGAGTTGATAAGCGTAGAAAAAATCATCAGACAAAGAGGCTGTTATAGAGAAATCAAGAAAATTGATGACATTCCTTTTGGAGGACTCATCACCAAGCTTTGCTAGTTAGCACTACAACAAAACATCAATTTTGGGACAGAAAATATATCCCTAAAGACCATAAGTCCCTATTGATTTTCTAGGGACAAATATTTCTGTCCCTAGATCCGTCCCTACAGAGATCATCCCTAACAATGGGGACAGACGTATCTGTCCCTAATTAGGGACATATATTTCTGTCCCTATTGATTAGGGACAGACGTTAGGGGCATATAATTATGTCCCTATTGTTGTCTGAAAATTCAAAAAAGGCGACCAAAAAAAAATTTGCCAAAAGAAAAAGCGGGAACCAGTATATTTCTGTCCCTATCGGATTTTGAAGATTTCAAAAAAAAAAAAAAAGGCGCCGAAAACTAAATTTTGACCAAAAAAAAAAGGGGAATCAGTAGGGACATGTCCGATTTTTTGTTTTTTTTTAAAAAAAAAAAACAGGCGCGAAAAAATAAAAATTATGAGAATTTTTATTTTCTGTCATAAACTATAATTACATATGCCTTACGATAATTAATAAAGTATGAATTATTCATGAATAAACTACAAAAGGAGCTATTAACATTAACAAAATATCAAGTGGGACAACAATAATGTAAAATAATACAAGATAGTTATAAATTTAATATAACAACAAAATAAAAAAGATAATACCACATAGTAATAAAATTAATATAACAACATAATAAAAAAGATAATACTACAACATAATAACAAAAACAATACAACAACATAATAAAAATAGTAAAATAGCATAAACTCTAAATCATGTAAGTTTACAACAAAATGTATATAAACAATACATCAATTATATGAAGAAAAAAAAAAACTTACTTAAAGTTTGAAGAAGAACTTGTAGAAAATTTGGAGGTCGAATGGATTGTGGGGAGATATTTTAATTTAAGGTGTGCTAAGGTTGTAAATGAAGCCAGCGAACGAATAAGGATAGATTAGTTTGTCACTACTGATTCGCTACCAATAGGGACAGATTTGACTATAGATCATGACACGTCTCTACCTTTTTAGAGCTTTAAATCCACAAATTCTTTATCTTCTTCATCTCAAATCCAATTCTCTTGTTTTTTCTTTATTCGACATATATTCATCAACACCCAACTTATCATACAAAGAAATTCCCCAAAAAAAAAATATTGCAACTTTTTACAAAGGCGAAATCGAAGAGGTATGGGTCATTGTCATCTAACATTTTCTAGTTGTGGTAAATATTTTTTTAATGGCCTAAAATTATTTTTTTGTTACTAGTTAAATGGTTACATGTTTTTGTATTTGCAGAATCATTGCAGAGTAGCTAGCATATACAACTCACAAGGTAAATATGGGGGTGGCAAATGGATCAACCGAACCGGATCCAAGTCCAAATCCATGTGGATCCGATCCATTAGGATATGGATCCAATCGGATCCATAGGGGTGGATCTCAAATGGATTCAACTTGGACCGGATCCGGGTCTAGATCCATGTGGATCCGCGGATCTAAGTATTACTATTTTTGGATCCGATCATGGATCCGACCGGATCCATTTGTGGATCCACCGCGGATCCATTGTCGGATCCATGTGGATCCATTGTCGGATCCAAGTGGATCCATCTTGGTAGATCCATCTAATCCACCAAATCAACCTCTACTCAAACCAATTTCTCCATCCACCAATCTATCCCACCACCTTAAATTTAATATATATCATTATTCTTAGTTCTTAATTAACAAGATATTGGACGCTTAGAAAGAAAAAAAATTGTAATTTAACACTCAACTACATTACGATATAAATGTGCAAGCTAGTGTTTCACATAAGTTAACTTTTTCTTTTATTTTTAAAATATGTAATGCTCTTTTGAGATGTATTTACTAAAAATATATATGTATACACATAAATCATTTATATATATATATATATATTTGAGAAAAATATACAAATCATTGATAGTTCTATAACAAAAGAAATATTATTTTTTGTAATGTTTTTAATGAAGTTGAGTTTTAAAATTTGGAAGATTTTCTCGGGCTTTTGATTGAGGATTAGAAATATTATCTAAATTCTTTTTATATATGATTAATAATAATTTTTGCCTCTTTAAAAATTGAGGCTAAAGATTACAAAATTATAAAATTTAATAATGAGAATAAAAATGCCAACCAACCATAGATTGTACATATAACTTTAATTGATAGTTACCAAATTAAAGCACGAGATCTTCTTCTCATAATGAATAGTTATACGTTGTCAAATTATTTTGCGTTATCAAAAAATTAAATTCATAGTAAAATAAAGTTATATTTTAAAAGTGTACAAAGGCATAAAGACAATGAGATAGTGGCGCGAATAAAATACTAAATGCCAAAAATTGCTTTAAATTGAGTTAGATCTAGACATGGACTTGGATGGATCCACACGGATCCACCCAGATCCATGATTGGATCCACCCAAATCCACCCGGATCCACGTTTGGATCCGCACGGATCCGCATTGGATCCAGGTCCACCTTGGATCCACCGGATCAACTTGGTTTCGGATCCATGGTGGATCCTGGGTGGACCGGATCTGATGGATCCACAATGGATCCGATTGGATCCATGGATTCGGATCCATTTTGCCACCCCTAGGTAAATATGTCAAATTATGTTAGTTTATTAGTTATTAATGACAAATTAAAATTTATGACTTATCCATTATAATTAGTGTATTACTATTGAAGTTTTGGTAGATTCTAATAATTAGTCTATCTTTAAATGGAGAATAGATAAAAATGTCATTAAACGAAGATAGGAGTTGGATGTATGACAGATTGAGCGCGTGAGGTCTTCTAAACCGGCATTTTGTGAATGGTGTCCAAATGTTTATGGAGTTTGCATTTTCTCAAAGTCTTGTCAAACGGTTCTAGATCTAAGTGTCCTTATAAAGATGAGGCAACCGCAATTATTTAGAATATGATGAAATTATTTAGAATATATCTGGAAAATGTTCCGTTATTAATTCTTGCTCTCGTTGACGAAAATCCTAACATTCCAGTTCAACTTGCAAATTCAGACTTTGAGCTTGTTGAATCTGAAGATGAAGAATTGTATGGAGATGAAAATGAAGATGTGAAATCACATGATATAATATTTCTTATTATATGTTGTAATCTCAGCAAATTAAGGGAAAACAAATGAGTTTCATGAGTTGTTTCGCAAAACAATTAATTTGTTATGCACATGTTAATCCCAACCTCAATTCACATGTTAATCACGCTCTTAATTGATTCTTTATTTCATTTTTTCAATTTAAATTAGGTAATAATATACTTATTTTACTATTATTTTGTATATTAGTGTTAAATAACTTATTCTTGACTTGTCACTCACAAACTCTCTTGAAGTCTATATTCCCAATTTTTTTATTTTTCTATTATAAGAAAATAAAAATTTGAAGTTCCTCTACATATATAATAATACGTGATTACTATTTCTTAAAGTCAATTTAGGTAATAAATCATTAATGATATTATTTATAAGTTATATTAGTACTTTGTGCATGAACATGAATTAATTTCAAATATAAGAGTTGTTTATACAATCAAACACCCTCTAAAGTGAAAGTTAAAAATATGATTTATGATTAAGTGTCATTTATGTTTGTGATAATATTGTGTCAATTATATTTTGAAAGATGATAGTTTGACAATTATTTTTTAATAGCAAGTTATTTCGGCAATTGACTCCAATATAATACATACTACAATGCAAAACTATATAAAAGTTTGTAGTTAAAAGAAATTATCATAGTTACAATATGTAAATAAATACACAAATCTAGAATAACCCGAGCCTTTAGAGACGAATTATTCTGTGCCTTCAGGTTCGGAAGCGCTAGGGACAGATATTTATGTCCCTAGTAGTTCACCAGAAATAAGGACGGAATATCCGTCACTATTGCGCTTTTGTTAGTCTTGTTATACTGATTTAGCTTTGGGCACAAAGTTTTCTGTCCCTATAGGTGCCGAACCTTTAGGGACAAAATTTTTTGTCCCTATACTTGTTAATAGGGATACATTTGTAATCTGTCCCTAATGTTTTGTCCCTAAAACTCTGTCTTGTTGTAGTGTGTGTCTGATTCAATTCTACAACCCGTGCTAGAGCTAGATGAGAACTTGGTGGGATAACTCTAAGATCCATTTAAAACGTCGCAACATAGAGATCCACAATGACTTTGCCGGATTGAGGAAGATTAAGCTCCCAGAAGAGCTTGACATACAAGACTTAAGGTAGGAGGTCGATTGCTATCAGGAGGCGATTTACGAATCCATGAAGATAATACGAGAATATATTGTAGCACTTGACGCACGACTATCGGCTATTTCTCCAGGATATTCTCCCTATCCAACTGCGAATAATGAAGAGGAGAATTCTGATAAATCTGTGAACTCACCATCATCAAACTGAGCGACGGCTCATAAGGGGAGTCCTCATGTTCCTATCTTTATCTTACTTAGGAGGACACTTCTTGCTTTTGAATTTGAGGTTCGGGAGTATTGTCATGCATTTATTCTATCACTACTTTTAAGATCTTTGTTTATTTCTATTTCTTTAATGATCTTTTATTTAATTCTAATGTATCTTAGGCCTTATTTTTGTTATCTTTAAGTCCTTTTCTCACCAAATAGTTTGTTGTGTCATTTATTATTTTTTTTTTTAAAAAAGTGGGTGGAAATTGGTGGGTACTTGATTAGGTATCTGCATGAAAACACGTATTTGTGATGATTTGAAGTGGGAAAAGTATGGTCATGAACTACATGATAGTTGATACATAGTAAACATGTTACATCCATACCGTATTTGGCTATGATTGCATTTAGAAGAAAGTACACTATTGATAAACGTTTATTGAGACGAACTAATCTTAGGGAAATCACTGAATTTTTGAACTTAGTTGAACACCTATCTAGGCAAAATCATTGATAGAGAACCACTGAGGAAGTGATCTAGGGCATCTTTTGACTTGCCTTTGAGCCTTTCAAGCTCAAAACCCTTTTGAAATAAAATAATCCGCAACACCCCACTGAAACCTTTTTGTGTATAAGCCTATTTATGAATTATCCTATATACGTACCCTTGTTAGCCGAATATTAAAGATTATCCTTCCTTTTCTAGAAGATTTTGTTTGTGCACAAACAAGAACTAATGAAAAGAAAAAGGAGAATGAAGAGAGATGAGAGGGGTTGATGAGTGAAAATGGTTGTGTTTTCTCGAAATATCAAAGAGAAAAGGCCAAGTGAGGAATAGTGGAGAGATTGTAGTTGCCTAAAGCCCATAAAAAAAACTCCGCTCATAAAAAAAAAAAAAAAAACAAATTGTCGCAAATTCTTGAGAAGAGTGTATGATCAGTGTGTTATATTGTTTATTCTTTACATTATATTGGTTTGACCGGAGTTACATCATAAAAATTACCTTTTTGAGAGATTCAAAGATCTTATCCAAGTTCGAGTCTTGAAAACTTGTGAATAAGTGGTCAAATAAAGAAGTGGGGATGATATCTTTTGGTGATCAGTTTAGGCTAGGTGAATGTTTGATTTTGAGGGAGAAGTGCAAAAAGAATAGTATTTTGAGTTTGAGCCTGAACGAAAGCTTTCTAGAATTTTTTACTCTTATCCTATATCCAGTTTTAGCCAATACCTTAGACTACGTACACATTACAAGTTTATAAAGTACTAAGTGATCTTCAATGAAACTCTTTACATTGGTGGAGAGAGAGTGTGAGGCTAGGCGATGAAGTGAAGTGATCAATCTCAAAGAATTTTGTCTCTATAAACTAAGTCAAGAAGTTACTTTTACATATGCATGAGAAATTAAGTTTCACAATCTTCATACATGGATATATTTGTGGACTGTGTTTCAAAGATATATGTTTTGAATGATGCTAGTGGACTACTTTGTTTTGTCACATGGTTATTGAAGTGTTAGATACTCTTAAGAAGGATCCTGCCACTACCACTTATAAAAATATTTGTTTGAGTCTAGTGTTTAATTTTCATATTTGAGTCTGTGTTGTTTACTCGAGGACGAGTAAAAGGGTATGTTTGGGTGTGTTTGATGAGTCCGATTTTGTACTTATTATACACATGTCAAATACACCATTTTATTGCATGGTCCTTGATTATTTTGAGTATTTTTACTTGTTTTCTTTTATTTTTCTGTTTATGAGTCATTTCGGTGAAAAGAGGTCAAACGGAGGAATTCTGAGCAAATCATGCGAGAAGTGAAACAAAGGAAAGCGAAGAAGAGAAATCGATTGATGAAAGAGATTGCATTGAAGTGAAGAAGAGAAATCACTTGATGAAAGCGATTGCATTGAAGAGAAGAAGAGAAAGAAAGCGACCGCTTTCGACTAAAAGATGACGCAACCCTAGAATCAGCAGCCTTCGCATACGATGGAAAGCGATCGCTTACAAACAATTTGACTTGGAAATCAGGTTTTGATGCAGAATTAAAGAGTGAAGACTTTCCAAGCCCTAGAGGATAGAAATAAAAGAAAAAATTCTAAGAAAGGAGGTTGTTACATGGTTTTGGGAAGAAGAATAATATTTCGGTGACTAGCTTTTAGAAGAGAAGTAAAGATCAAAAGAGATGGAGAAGAACAAGAATCAAAAGACGTGATTGATTTTATGTTATTTAGTATTCCTACATATGAGTACTAATTTATTAATTTGGATATTGCAATTTATTTTCGTAGGATTGTTTGGAACAACATCTTTACTTTAGTTATTTTATTAAAGACTATAGTTTGGTTTATATCTCTTGTGCTTTTATTCTAAGTATGAATAGCTAAGTCCTTCATGTATCGTGAGGTGATAGCAGTATCTGGGTAGAGATCATGTTGAGATGATTGTGTAATGAATAATTTAATTGAATTGATACTTGAGTAAAATGCTTTATGTGCGTCATGAAAACATAATAGATTAGATTCTTATGACAAATGTGAAAGCCAAACTCATAGTATAGATCTCATAAGTTCTACAATTCCACATGTCATTTGATGGTAGCGTCTAGCAATTAAGACGTAGGTATTTATCTAAGATAAATGTGTTTGGAGAAACAACGTATGAATAGTAACATTTCGAGTTACAACTGGTGCTTCCTACTTTCGGATCCCATAGGTATATTTTTACCTCATATTTTGATACATCCTCCACATGAATCGATCATAATTTATCTCAACAATGGCTTCTCTATGAGTCTTTAATCATATTTATCCAAAAAAAACCAGTCGCTTATGATACTGCTTGTTTGGTTATTGATTTAAGTCTTTGTTTATTGAGTGTTTTAGTTGTTTACATTTACTGTTGGATGTGGTTATGAAAGGTGACAACTTCACAGTCATTAGTCTTATTTTTGCATATATATATATCTATATATATATATATATAGATATATATATATATATTAGTAGTTAAAGTCAAACGTAATCCTCCCTTGATTTTGATATTCTATGGGTTGTAACTTACTTCCCTTTTACTACTTGCACCTGTGCGCTCGCGGTAAAATATGTCAATAGACTTTTGGCAGGTCAGTCATCATTTTCTTATTCAATATTATGAGTATTTGACAATTACTCTTCTTAATCAGAGTTTATACTCATCTCTATGCAATGCGCTCGAGTTGGAAATTCTTCAAAATTATCTCGCTTGATTCACTACAGTGTAAAGGAAATATTCAGTGCATGCCTTGAGTGGATATTTCGATAGCTGAAGTTTTGGAGAGCCTCTCTCTACAGCTTAAAGATAGATCTTTCCATATATTTATGTATTCAACAACAAGTTCATCTTCTTTTTGGTACGAGTTAGCAAGTATGATCATATTTACGATGCAATCAGTGCCATAAAAACGATCCAAAAATTTGACTTGAAAATCTTTCCAGCTATCAATTGAATTTGGCTCGAGATCAGTGTACCATTCAAAAATCAAACCATCCAAATACCAGATAAATTGTTCGACAAGAAGATCTTTGTCAGTTCCAACACCATTCCATGTCTCGATGAGCAACATGTTATATTTCCATCAAATCTTTGAAACTTTGGAGGTTGATAGCTTTTTGGCATTTGCAAATTTTCAATTCTTTGAGTGTAAGGTTTTGTGTAAGCTTTGAAAGTTTTAACCCAAGCTTTATGATCCTCTACAACTACACCCTAACTTTGGCCAGTGGAGTAATTCACTTTTCCTTGAAAATGCTTGTGTATTTTCTTCACCTTCCTGCCTTGCTCACGTTGACTTTTTCATTGTTGATCAAAACTTGACATCTTATGACTTCAAATTTAGGACCTAAAGAAAGAGATGAGTGGTAGAGATTGTCCCCTTAGGCGTGCCAAAGTTTGCAGCAGTAAAATTCGTGTCCTTGATATAAAAGACAATAAGGATTAGGACAAATAAATTTATACAAATTTGAATAAATTTAGAGTTACAATCTCTATTTGATCATCTCATGCAATTCTTCAAGAATTCTTTTTGTCAAGATTCTAGAATTTGGAGGTGTAGTCTTCAGTTTGATATTTACCAAAATTGACTTGATCTTGGACAAATGTTAATTCTAGGGAATGGGAGTTTGCTCCCGAAGCAATGTATAATGTGTGCTGAGTGTTGTTAAAGAATAGTGTAAAATTCGTGTTAAATTCTTCAAAGATATTAAAATTTGATTTCTTCAGTGGAAGCTCAATCTTCTAAAACAATTTGTTGTCGACCTTTCAGGTTTATGTGTGATCAAAGGGATGATTTCTTTGACCTCTGTAACAAACAACTTGAATCTTTACTTGAACGCCTTGAAGCTTGATAAACTTGAGGAGAGAATTTGCAGAACTTCATTGCTTCAAAATGCTTGATTTTTTAATTATGCTTTTTTCTTCTTGTGAAAACCTCTATTTATAGTTGGAGAAAGGATTTCAGTCACAATCTCTTAATGAGATGGAGGGTTGTGATTGACTCTTCAATCCCTTAACATGGAAAATATGATCTGGGAAAAACTTTACTTCGGAGACTTGGTGGAGAATTGTTTCCTTCTCTTGAGATTTGTGACCTGCCCAAACTCTATATGACAATTTCTTACAGAAAGCGTATCGGTGCAAGTAGTGTAGGGAAGTAAGTTACAACCCAAAAATATCAAACCCAAGGAGGAATTGGGTGGAATCTTAACTATTAAGTAATCTATTTATACAATAACAAAGCTAATGACTATGAAGCTATCACCTTTTATAACCACTATTTAACAATAATCGAAATAAAATATATTTTGGCTTTTTGGAATGTTTAACAACTAAAACACATAACAAATAAAATACTAAATTCAATGATTAACAAACGATATGGTAACGGACTAGGTTTCTTTGAATAGATATTAATCTAAGACTCATAGACAAGCCATTGTTGAGATGAAAAATGATCAACTCGTGTGTGGGATATATTCAACTATGCCGTAAAATCTATAAGTATGGGCCGTCATGGAAAACACCACTCTAATGTTACTATGTGTACGTTGTTCTTCCAAATGCATTTATCTCAGTGAGTTACCCACGTCTCTAGTTGAGACATTATCATCACACAACATGTGGAACTTTATAACATATGAGATCTATCGTGTGAGTTCGGCTTTCGCATTTGTCATAAGAATCTAAACGTGTATGTGTTCATGACGCACATAAAGCATTATACTCAAGTTATAAGTTCAATTCAGTTATTCCTCACACACTCATCTCAACACAATCATCTCACCTTAATCTCTATCCCAATACTCCAATCGCCTCATGATACGCGATGGATTTAGCTACTCATAATTGAAATAAACATGAAAGCACAAATGAAATAAACCATGGTCATGAAAAAAATTAAACTAAAGAAAAGATCTCGTCCAAACAAACGTACGAAAATAATAAGCAATACCCTAATCAATAACACAAAATTCAATTGTACGAATATTTAAAGAACATCAACTCAATCACAGCTTTGATCTTCATCCGTCTCCTTCGTCTATGATCTCTAAAAGTTCGACTCCAAGACTTTATTCCAAAGGTGTGTACCAACCTCTCTATTCTCTAAAACTATTATTTTCTCCACTGGTTGCTCTCTTTTTAGTGTTTCGGTCTTCCCTTTTATATCCTCTAATAGTTGTTTGTACCAGCCAATCAAAGGTTTGGAAAGTCTCACTCTTTGATTCTCATCAAAACCTAATTTTTTGAGTCAAAGCAATTTATAAGCGACCGCTTTCAAATGCATGCGTCGGCTGTTGAAATTAGGGTAATGTCATCTTCAGTCGGAATGCGATCGCTTTCATTTCTTCTTTAGTGCAATGTGATCGCTTTCAAAAGCGATTGCTCATCTTTGCATTTCTTCTCGGTTTCTTGCTTGCATGGTTTGCCCAGAATTTCTCTTTTTAGCTCCTTTTCATCCATTTTCACCAAAACGACTCCTGAACATGCAATAAAATAGTCTATTTGACATGTAACTAATGAGTACAAAATGGACTCATCAATTTGGTGGAAATTTATTTCCTACTTTTTGAATATAAATTGCATACCTTGAATATTGAGTGTGGATGGAATATTGGTTTTCTAACAATTGAAAAAATTATATAGACACAAAATTAATATGTTTAAAGTAGCTATCTGGAAGTACTCATTGAGTTTCATATCCTCATAATCTAGATCATGCGGGATCAGTTGTTGCTTTTGGACCTAATTCATCAATTTCTACTAGTCAACTATCTTGAAGTCTAAAAACTTGCCAATAATAGATTTATTCAAGCCAGCATATTTAGTTCTATACCTCTTGTCCACCAATATCCAAAGTTCTTTTGCAGTCTTGATTGAACAATACTAGTTTTGGAGTTAGTTGTCCAAGCTGTTGAAAATGTAGTTTTTGCATAAGATGTTACTTTGGAACAATGCATCAAAATTAGCCATCAGGCGGGATTCAGATTCATCCTCTGGCACCACATGGGCACCCTTATTTAACAACCTCAACAAGTTTTTAAGATGGTGAGGTAGAACAACATTTTATATTGCCACCTTTTAAATCAAGATTGAAAACTTTCTCTGGTTCTCACCTTATGCATTGACTATACTAGGGAGATAGTAATAGTATTTTTTAAATTACACAAAAGGTTGTGTTAAAATTGTTGGTTGTAGGTGATGTAATTCAGAAATTGAGGCAAGAGTTTGACTCTTTGCCTTTTGAACAGTATTATCCCGCTGCGATCCTCGCAGTTTTATGACAATCTTTTCCCAAGATATAAAGACTACTTTTGATATAAGAGCACTTCAAATATCAAAAATATTGAATGAAAGAAAAGTTTAAACTCTCAGAAGAGAATAGAAAAGAGAAAGAATTAATATGAACGAGCTAAAATGCAGAACTAATGTCTACTTTTAGTAAGTGAAAGTCTTTTACAGGATGCTTGGACACACACAACCCTTCTCTTTATCGGGTTTGTCTTGTGCACAGCAGGGGGCACAACAGCCTCCACACACATGCACGCGGCCCCATGCTCATGGGGTCCGCGTGGGCCCCGCACATGTGTGAGAGGGGGCTGTTGTGCCCCTGCTGTGCACAAGACAAACTCCTCTTCATCGCACTTTTTAGTTGCTGAATAGGTGTTGAAAAGGTTGTTCAATGACTGAATGTATTTGCCAACTAGACACATCATTAACCAACTTGAGACAAACCTTTTAAGAGTTAAATGCAAAAAAACTGCCCCTTTATTATCTCTAATAGCCAAAAACACCCATGTGATATTTTTATTGGCACAAACCCCCATGTGCTAAAAAGTCAATGGAAAAAAACTCCCCTCAGAGCCAAGAGTGCATTCCACGCGCTTGAATTTCAGCTGGGTTCAAATGTTTTCATTACAAATTACTTTTTTAACCTCAGTTTTAGACTATTGAAATTAAAATACAAAGACAAAAAGAAGGTCGTTGAAAGACTCAGAAACTTGCAACCCACCCCCGCCGCCCCCAAAAAGCCGTTGCGACGACTTTTGGTCTCACATTGCAGATCAGAATTTATAATTAGGGTAAAGATGAATTCGAATATAGAATTAAGGAAATGAAAAGAAAACAAATATTGATTTATCGGAAGAACATCAAATGGATGGAGAAATTAATGTGTTTGAATTGAATGTGTGAGTTGAACTATGGTAATTGTTGATGAGGTCTGCGGAGCAGTAGAACTTGTGGTTGTTTTGGGACAGCGTTGGCCCGGGAGATATGAAAGAAGATGACCGTTTCTTCTTCTTTTTTAAAAAAAAAAAAAAGAAATGAAAAATGAAAAAAATTATTTTTGTTTCTTTTATTTAATGTTAATTCATAAAACATATAAATACATGTCCTCAAAAACTTAAATGTTCTTTAATTTTAATTCATGAAATAAAGTTATTACTATGAAAGATTTTAAGAATAATGTGTTTCATTTCATTTTTTTATTTGAAATTTAAATCAAAAAAATAATTTGATATAATTAATAAATAATTATAGGTTTCTACACAAGGGTAAAAATGGTATTTCCCATCAAGTCAAACTTGAAAGTGAGACTGGGTATAGTGTGCTAATTAAAAAATAACACAATGGGTTTTTGCTAATAAAAATAATACATATTTTTTTTTACCAATTAGAGATAACACAGGGTTAGTTTTTGCATTTAACTCCACATACTTTTAAACAACTATTTTTCGTTAAATAAATATATTTTAATTAAAAAAAATTGAAAAAAAAATCAATTAAATCTTTTCCGAAAGAATTATTCTTAGCATTCAATTTTCTCAGTTGTTCCCAAATATTTTTGAGCAATTAAGTATATTGAATACATCTACACGAAACATAGATTTCATATTTAGCGGAAAGGTTTCCAATTCCAACAATTAAAAACTATTTAAATATTTAGCCAAAACTATGTCAAAGATCAATTTAGTACAACAATATTGTTTTCCAAAAGTATATCTCACAACCGGCTCCAAGAATCGAAAACCCGATACCACATATGAGTAATTGAAAATAGAGAAAAGAAAGTTCCTTAAAAGATGGTGGTTAATTAATTGGAAAAGCACCAAAAGCAATATTCCTTTGACGCTAATGAAGATATCTGGCGCAAACATAGAATTAATGTTTCGACAAGGATATGCAACTTTGGCCCCACACGGCACGGAAAAGGAATATCGGAACAAGAAAGAATAAATGCCCATAAACATCCCTTTGGGTTCTGATCTTTTAACAATTCTAAAGTATACAAAGATGACTTGCACATTCTGAAACACACATGCACGTTGAAAAAAATTCTTTCCTTTGGTAAATAATACTAGAATGCAAAACAGGCAACCTATATATATTTTGCAAAGGCACAATGTTTCGTTACTCCAAGATTTTTATACTTCACAAGAATCATTCAAACAATTCCTATTTTCTTTTTGTTTCAATAGGTACCTTAACCATATATATGATTTCACAAATTGGTTAATTATATATAGCTTTACGGTTCTTGTCTGCAACAAAGGATTTTATTTTAAATATTAAGCTAGCAAGCTTATTCATGCATGAATTAAGAACACAATTGGAGTTCTGATAATTAAGCCACAGAAAGGTATTTAATTATAACTTTTCTTGTATAACTTTAACTTTCTTCAGTGCAAATTAAAAGTATGATGGGAAAATGAGAATATGGATCTGTATAATTTTCTTCAGTGCAGAAGTATCTCTTTAATCAGTGAGCGCCTATTAAGACGTTGCAGTTATACAAGCTCCAGCCGAAACAAAAAAAGGTAAGAAATGTCATATTGTGTACAATAATATTCGTCGTTGTATACATGTGAATTTGCGCGATAATCTTTGGCCATAAGTCGAAAAAACACGAGATTGCTAGTTCTCTCAGGAAGAAAAACAAGAAGAGGACGAGATTTTCACTCGGAAGGATTTATTAATTTATTACAATGTTGGGACGTGGTTACGACATGGACGAAAGCCAGTTTGCTGCAGCAATTGCTGCTTCTGCACATGCCATTTATTCCCTTGATCAAGCCAGGAAAGAAGAGATCGTCTTTAGGCCAACACAACAACAAGGTCGGTTTGACTACTTTGTTTTTCTCTTTCTTACTATTTTGACCATGGTGTTGTCATAAGGTGGAAATCTATAAGGATGAAATATAATAAATTGTGGTTTCGCATAAAACTTCAGTTTATAGGTGGATTGGATTTTTAATAAATCAATCTGTAAGTTATAATCCTTTTGTTATGTCTAGCACGTGACAATTTTTTTAAAAATATAGGATGTGGTAGAATTCAAACACGCAATTTTTTCATTTTGATATCTGTTATGTTTAGCACGTGACATTTTTTTAAAAAAAAACTGGGATGCGGTAGAATTTGAACACCCGATTTTTTTCATTTTGACGGGTTGAATTATTGTCTCATTTACCAGTTAAGTATTTATATTTTTATACATATATATATATATCCATTAAAATATTAATAACGTTTTATTTGGTTCACTTGAAGATTCCATAATGAAACCATCTCGAAAGGATACAAGGACTAGGAGAGCCATCTCTTCTTTCGCTGAGCACCAAAGGCAGAGAGAAAATTCAAGAGGAAACAGGAATTTCAATGACGCCACAGATGCTTGGGAAAGAGCTCAAATGGCCAAGATTCGAAAAAGGTATAATATGATATGTTTGTATATATAATTGTTTGCCTGTTCACGTGGTTTGAAGGGGTTAACCAAGCACGGTTCATTAGTTTTAAGAATTGATAAATTGCATGAAATTGTTGGCTGAATCAACAACTTAATTACTTATCATCTGATCACCTTGTAAATGGAAGTTTATTAGTAAATAGCTCAATATGCTTAATTAAGTGAGTAGAACACTTATCTTGTAAGATTTGTAACGAGCTAATGACATGCATTTTACCTATTTGTGTTATGTCAAATATGCACATCATTCTCTCTCTTTCGTACAAAAAAGGCAAATTACGCTCCTATTATTTTTAAAAGTTGCACAGTAATATATAGTATCTTCCTAATACTTGAGTAAAACAAGAGTAATTTGCAAGGAATACATACTTAGGTTCTAATTTACTTGTTCATTTTTCACATGGTATACTGCCACTTTATTAGAATACAGCAGAAAAATTTGCCTACTAATTTTATTATAGGAGTTAAAAAAATAGACGAAATATGCCCTGTGATTTCACAGAAAATGTATATTATCCCTCTGAGACCGGGCGTGGCAAAAGAGAGTTATACCACTTTTGCTCTAAAAGGTATGGAATTTGATACTATATATATATATATATATATATATATATATATATATATATATATATATATATTATACATAATTACATATATGTTTGTATGTTGTGATTTAATACTTTAAAATATAAAAAATAAAGAAAATATTACAATTAAATTTTAAATTATAAAAAATATTCAAAACAACAATGTATTTTGGTCACTAGGCCCAGCATGTACACAACAGAAATGAACATGCATGGGGTGGTGAGCTAATTTTTGGAAGTGAAGGTGGTACATTTGCCTTTTTCTTTCGGTGGGGGTAATTTGCTAAATTAGATATATAGGACATATCGTTAATTTGCGGTTAGATCTACTTTTGTTGGAAAATCTCAATCGATGCTTGAGGTTTAAAACAGTTCTGAATCAGAAGAAAACTGTATACTTTTCTATCGCTACCTAGCTTCAAGATTTCATGGGAGTTACGTTTGATATGTTTAATTGACAAATAAACCCTCTAAAATGACATCAGATATGAAAAGCTGAGTTCAGAAATTGTAGCTTGGGAAAATGAAAAGAAAGTAAAGGAGAAACATCGAATGGAAAGACGAAAGGTATGTATTCCATTTAATTTAAGGCTAATTGCAGCAAACTTTCGAGTCTTGTATTCCATTTAATTTGGGGCTAATTGCAGCATACGTCCGAGTCTTGTATTCTATTTAATTTAAGGCTAATTGCAGCAAACTTTCGAGTCTTGTATTCCATTTAATTTGGGGCTAATTGCAGCATACGTCCGAGTCTTGTATTCTATTTAATTTGCGACTAATTGCAGCAAACTTCCAAGTCTATAGGGTCATGTACGTTTTACCTTTTAATATATGAATTTGAGCGATATGTCCTCTAACCTATTAGATTTTGTGCGAATTTGACCCATGAATTACTGAGGAACCGTTCATCTTCAGTTGGTATGCCTCAAAACTTCCCAATAGTTTTGAAATTTTCCATGAAACCCCTCTATGGTTTATTAATTGTCTAACTCCCTTTGTGGTTTCATAAAACTTTGCACAAAATCCTTTTTAATATGAAATCATAGGGGATTTTCAAAAGAGTTTTATAAAATTGGAAACTTTAGACAGTTAACAACTCACAAAGAGGTTTAGTACAAGATTTCAAATCCATTTGAGAGTTGTAGAGTGATTATATCAACCCAAGATAAATGATTGATCAATAACTCAGGAACAAATTGCATAAAAATCGATAAGTTACAAGACATTCACACAAATACGTTAGAGGGTGAGGTGTAAGTGCAAATGACCCCCACAAATTTAGGGGTTTGGTTCAGCTAACCCTTTAGTTTTTGTTATACCTATATACCTATACAGCTAGCATCACCAAATAATAATAAAAATAATAATTTATAATTAATGCTATTTCAGAGTGAATTGGAGCTCAGAAAATCAAGAAACTTGAAGCACTACCAAAGCAAAATAGCAAGGATTGATCACATAGCTGATGGAGCAAGGGCTCAGGTCGACGAGAAACGAAAACAAGAAGAGTTCATTGTGAAAGAGAAAGCAAGGAAATTCAGATCAACAGGGAAAATTCATGTCAAGTATTGCTTCTGCTTGTAACAAACTAATGATACAGAAAGAAGAGGAAACAAAAATTACGGAATCAAATAAGTTGTTGGACTATATGACTTGGAATTATAGTTATACGGTTGTAACATATTAATTGCGTCTACTTAATGTTGCTAACAGAAACATTATATACCGAAGCTTTTTCATTTTTTGGACAATTAACGTATATAAAATAAGCCTAAATTGTTTCCTGATATTTACAGTTATGATATCTAGTAAATTGCTCAACTTGTAGTTAAAAATTGAACCATTGAGAATTTTTTCAATATTTGAATAAAGGTTATATAAAATATTAATGGGATTAAACATTCTGTCTACTTAATTCTTCTTAAATTTTAATTTGTGCTTTCGGGGGGGGGGGGGGGGGGGGGGGGGGGTTGAAGGAGTTACGTGGGACAGGGATCAAGGCAACGGTGAGGTGAGTAGACAAGAAATGTTTTCTTTAGGTTTTCCAAATTAAAAAATTTAAAAACGTCAGAACTTTTAAAAATCTCATTGTTAGGAATTGAAATAAAATATCGTATAACTTATTATTCTGATCGCTTTATATTATAACGCGACTGTGAAAAATCTTTATTTCATATATATTAAAAGTATAACTTATGGATTTTTGCATAAATTCTAAATAAACTGGTACAAACTGCAAAAATGCCAAACGACGATATTTAGAGGGTGAGAAGTGCTATATTCACCCTTTATATAATTTAAAGATCGGGATAATTGTGATTACAAGTAATAAAAATTATAATTACCTTTAAATTCAGTATTTCTATGTTCAAATATGATGACACGTTTCAAAAATTAGGGGTAATTTTGGTTTTAGTAATTCTAAGGATCCAAAATGGGATGACAAAGCAATTCTATGGTTGTTATTCTATCAAACTCTTAGTTTACTTGTGACAACCTCCTGATATTGAAAAAGCAATAACATGTTAATCTCTGAGAATTATAAACTTGTATTTGATATACCATATAAGTTGGTATTACATTTAGCATTACTCAATTAAAACATGGTATGCGCATAAAATCCATTTGAATGATGAGTTATCAATTGATTTGATGCATACGCATGATAAATGACGTTGAAGGTTGTTGCTATAATTTGGCTAAGGCATTTGACAATGCCTAATCACTATGATATGTCATATTTTGGCTAAGGCATTCGGCAACGGCTAATCACTATAATATGCCATAATTTGGTTAAGGCATTTGGCAACGTCTAATCACCACCTCACACCTCAAGAGCTAGAGCAACACATCTCCTCAATATCTCTTCAAGTTAGACAATATTAATGATATGATCAGTTTACTACAATATTGATGGGTAGGCCTTGGCCAAGGCCCATCAGTAGGCCCACTAAAAGTCTTATAAATACCCCTCCAAATTCATTTGAGGTATGTAAGTTTTATTGTTATTATTATAATTGTTGCCGCTATATTACTTGTAACATTGGCCGAGCCTTAGGTCGTTCGATCCTTATTCATTTACTGACTTAGGGATTCGAGGGTCTACATCAGGTCAGCCCCTAGCTTAGCTCACACGCAGTGTTTGAGTGCAAATTACTCAATCTCTAAGTTGATTTAGGACTTGGATAAGTCTGCCCCAGAGTGTTCAGTCAACATATGAAAAATACCCGCATCAGTGGCGGTGTCTATGGGAAACCACTTAACGTACTCGAGAATGAACACTACTAGGTCCAAAAGAGGAGTTACTCAGTTGCAAGTGAATGAAAAGCAAGATGAAACATCACCAACTGTGAACACCACTGCCTCCGCCGCCATCCCAGCCTACGGCGGTAACTCAACAATAATTGGTAGGCACTGTTGCCCCACTTCCACCCGAGTACTTAGCAAAGATTATCGTTGTCGTGTAAGTGATACTTCAAGCAAACAAGACTCGCTTTTCCTGGACCTATGGTCGGGCAAACTAATTAAACGACATGGGTTAAGGATCTTTCTTAGGGTTCCTCTGCTGGCTTAGCACGTGCCAGGGAATCAACCAACATTCAGAACCAGTGAGAATGTTGGAGCAAGATTTGATGATCGCCCTTAAAGGTCAGAACTCGCGAACAAATCCACAAGGATGAAGCCAACTCCTAAGGTAGAGCTGGCGGGGCTTGCCTCAAAGAAGATGGGTTGAACAATTAGAAGCGGAATTTCAAAAGTTGTCACAAAGAATGGAGCACC
The DNA here is from genome assembly GCA_946800315.1 of Misopates orontium. Classification (NCBI taxonomy): domain Eukaryota; kingdom Viridiplantae; phylum Streptophyta; class Magnoliopsida; order Lamiales; family Plantaginaceae; genus Misopates; species Misopates orontium. Next base: position 28,130,646 of record OX326948.1, on the reverse strand, counting down.
TTCATCGACAAATTGAATAATCAAAAAAGAGAGTTGGAGAAACAATAGTGGAGCACAGTCCATCACTATTTTCTGATGTGATAGAGCGTAAGATATTGACCAACGGGGAGAAAATCCCTCAAATTCCAAAAATGTGGCCAAGTCCAGTGGCACAACACTTGATCATCTATGCAAGAGGTCCTGAGTTTGACCCTGGTTGCCCCAAGCCTTAGTACTTATCCGCAAGTGGTTGTTTAAACAATATAACACAATTTAATTGTTCAAACACCGAAGGACCGAATTCTGGTCCTTACAACATCCAAAAGGAGAAAAACATGAGATGTTCCTCAGTCAGTTCGGCAATCATACCAACCCTTGGAAGGGAGGTTGCCCTAATTGACTGGCGAAGATTCGGAAGAAAAAATGCACTTCGGCATAAATAATCCATCAACCAAAAACTGATTTCGAAAAAAGGATTCACCATATTTGTGGAATCAAATATCCAAGGAATGTAATGAAGATTTAGTACATGACTTTTTCACACATACTAATGTTGAACTAGAAGAAAAATGTGTTTGAGTTAGAGGAAAAATAATGCATATGAATGTCGCCATGATTGATGAATATTATGAGATACCCTTGGCAGACTAAAAAGAGGAGGCATATCTAATCCCACCTAAGGAAGAAAGGATTTGACATATACTCTCTGTATCTGGTAAGGTAGCAAAAAAGAGACTTATTAAAGATTAGACGAGTTTAACACGTGTTTACGAGGAATATGATATTTAGTACCACACTTTGCTACCAAAATACAAAAGGATGTCTCTAACTTTGTTTGCTCTAGAATTATTTCAACGAAGCATGTAACCCGGGTAACATGTGATCGATTCTGCCTAGTAAGCTTCATGAGATCTGGTTATCCTTATAGGACAGGGGAATTCATCATCAAAACAGTAATCAAGTGGGCTAATAGAATTCCTCGAGGAGGAATACATTTTAGGTCGTTAATCACTGAATTTTTCTGATTGTATAACGTTCTGGAACAATCTACAGGTAGAACCATTAAACCACCAAAACTAATCAGAGAACTTTCTCTCTCAGGGTACACAACATGCAAGCCAATTGAAGAGAGTGAGAATCCCTCCAAACTAGAAGAGAATTGAAGAATATCCTATTGAAGAAGGGGTAGAAATATGACCTCCCCAAACCTTATTGGCATACTAATACCGCAAGTGTACGGGTGCAAATAATATAGGAGAAGTAAGTTACAACCCACAAATATCGTACCCAAGGATGGATTGCGCTTGATTTAACTACTAATTTATCTATTCGTGCAAAATAAAATCTAATGAATGTGAAGTTGCCACCTTTCACACTCACGACTCAACAAATAAAGTTACTAAATGGGGGGTTTTCATTTGATGGATAATAACTAATATACTTATTAAATTTAAGACTTAAATCAATAGTTAATGGTATCGTAAGGAGCTAGGTTTGTTTGGATAGATATGACCAAAGGCTCATAGACAAACCATTGTTGAGATGAATTATAATCGATTCATGTGTGGGATATATTAAACTATGAGGTATTCATATGATTGAGGATTCACCACTCTGTAATTTGGATTGTTACTATGTATACTTTGTTCCTCAAAACGCATTTATCTCAATGATTTAGCTACGCCTTAATTTGTACATGTAAACTATCACACGACATGTGAAATTGAATAAGTTATGAGATATATCTTATGAGTTTGGTTGTCGCATCTATCATAAGTCTCTAAACATCTATGTGTTGATGACGCACATAAAGCATTACACTCGAGTTATGAATTCAATCTAATTATTCCAGAGACAAACACTCAACATTATCATCACAACATAAACCCTATCTGAATACTCCCATCGCCTCATGATACACGATGGAATTGGCTACTCATAATCGAAATAAACACATAAACACAAGTAAAAAAAAACATGGTCTTCAATAAAATAACTAAAATGAATATCTTGTCCAAAAAAACATACAAAATTAATTAATAATAACCAAAGCAATAAACTAGAATTCGAAAGTAAAAAATACTGATAAACATAAACTAAATCACCTCTAGTTCTTGTACATCTTCCAAAGATCTCCAATAATATATTGAACTTCAAAACACATAGAGTCTACAAAACCTCCTCTTAATCTATGTTGGCCTCCATTCTCTCTCTTAAGCACACTCATCTGCAATCCTCCTTCCATGGGCTTTTGGTTTTGATTTATATTTCATTGGAAAGTCTCAATCTTTAATTCTGCATCAAAAACCTAATTTCTAAAGTTTAAGTGACCATAAGCGATCGCTTTCCGATCGCATGCGACTGCTGCTGATTTATTATTGCACCATCTTTAGACATAGGTGATCGCTTACATTTTCTTCTTCACTTCTAAGCGATCGCTTCAACCAAGTGATTTCTCCTCTTCGCTTCCCATCGCTTCCCTGCGCGCATGGTTTGCCCAAAATTCCACTTTTTGACCACTTTTCATCCCTTTTCACCAAAATGACTCCTAAACAACAAAATAAATGAAAAAAGTAAAAAGACTCAATACAATCAAGAATCAAGCATAAAATTAGTCTATTTGTTTTATGAATTATGAGTACATAATGGACTCATAAAAAACCCCCAAACTTACCCTTTTGCTTGTCCTCGAGTAAACAAAACTAGAAACAAAATATCAAAAGACTCAAAAAGTGTAGACTCTACAATCGATTAACACTTAAACTTTTGCAGCTGGTTGTGGTGGAATCCTATTCATAATATCTGGCAATCCAATAACCATGTAAAAACAAAAGTTAATCTACAAGCACTATGCAAAACATCAATCGTTGATACACAGTCCACTTGCACATCCATACTTTAAAAAGAGTGTGAAACATACTTCTCATGCATGTTAAAAGTTACTTATTAACTAAGTTTACAGAGATAAGTTACATTGAGATCGACCCCTTATTTTATCACCTAGCGTCACACTTTCTCTCCACTAATATAGACAAGTTCCACCAAAGATCACTTAGGACTTCGTAAGCTTGTAATGTTAGCCAATGGTGTTGGCTCGAAAATGATATATGATAAGAAAACACAAAGATCTAGAAAGCTTTTGTTCATGCACAAACTCAACTACCTTTCGTTTTTACTTCTTCCTCACATTCATATATATACACCTTGCCTTAATTGATCAAACAAAGACTTCATCCCCACATTTCATTCAACCAATTGGTCCACCAATTTTTAAGATTCGTACTTGTGAAATAACATTGAATCTCTCAAAGAGGTGAGTTTAAGATGTAATTCCAGTCAAATGATTTTTGAAATAAGGGATACACAACATTCCACAATGATCAATCAACTCTTCTCAAGCGTTTGTAGAAAATAATAGTTTGTTTTTTTATGAGTGGGTTTTTCTTTTTATTTGCTCATATCATTTTTCTTTTCTTTTTTCCGAGTTCAACCCCTTTTTCTCTAGAAGGTGATAGCTTTACCTTCATTGGTTGGTTCAGAACATAAGTAGATAAAATTAATAGAGGTTAAGAGCAACACTCCATGTGGGATCGATATTTTGGCGTCGTAATATACAACCTTGTACTACATTGTGACCCGTACACTTGCAGTGACATATCACTGTTAGGTTGTGGGCGATTGGTATAGTTAAGAAAATTCTCAAATGTCTTTCAAGAATGAGAAAATATATGCTTGTTCAATCAAAATAAGATATGACTCCTTTTGGATATAAGGAGCCTTACTTCTAACCTAATAAGAATGAATGGAAGTTACTTTCACACATATGGACATGAACTTTAGGTTCACTTCCAGATTAGTTAACAATGAGAAACATGTAACTGTGGAAGTTAACCTAAAGACCACATTTACCGTACCAAACTATGTTATTTAGCGCGCAAATTTGTGACTGAGCTAGAACGGGGAGATATGAATTGATCGTGGCGGTGATATACGGTGGTCGGCTTGGGAAAATGCTTTCCTTTTAAATGCATCAGTATCATGTTCTCATTATCTGCGAAATTACATGGTTTAATTTTAAAGTTCTGTTATATCTCTGTGGATCTTCTTATAAATGTTTTCAGTTTCTAGAACGTATTAAAGTATATTGAGCATCACTGAGATTTTTATCTTATTCTTTTTAAATTCTTCCTTCCTTTCAGATTTAGAAAGTGACTTGTTTGAGCCAACAGGGGAGCCGTCTGCAGAAGAATAAATTTCCTTTATTTAGTTGTTGCTTTTCAGACATACATGTTTAGAGATTCCTAGTACTTTCGGCGTTATGGCCTTTTATTTAGCATTTATGTTTAATAGTCTAATATTGGGTTGGTATTGTCGATGAATGTTGAACTTAGATTGAGGATTACCTTTAGTTTCTCCCGCCTGCGTGCGAATTAGCTTTATTTCTTTGTTGCCTTAGTTTTCACGTTCCAGTATTTGAATTTAAGTTTGATTTATTTTGGGGCGTGACAAATTCCGTCAAGACCAGTTGATTAGGTGAAGTGATGTATGACTGGTGAGTCTATTTTTTTTTTAGTCTTTTTATCTTTTTAGTTTTGTTTTGCTTATGCGGGGACGATTAAAGGGTAAGTTTGGTGGTGTTTGGTGAGTCTAAATAAACTCATCTTTTACGTGCCGAAAAGACTATTACTTGTTTTCCTTTATTTTCACGAGTATGAGTAAATTTGGTGAAAATTGACGAAAAGTGGCCAAACAGTGGAGTTGTGGGCAAACCATGCATGCAGGCATGCGAAGGGATGTGAAGGAACAAAATCGCATAGAAGTACGCAAAACTATGAAATGCATAGAATCACATAGGAAGGATTATTATGACCGCACATATTAAGTTATGTGGAGATGACATACCCCTAAAAACTCATTCACCGCATGTGAAGAAAGTATGTAATCACATAGAGTTGAATTAGGTTATTCATGCTTAATCAATTTCTAAAAATGTCCAAGCCTAGAGAAAAGTAAATAGAAGTCCGGATACTCATGGAAGAGTATGTTCAAGGGGATAGAAAGTGCTCTTTATACAACTAGGGCTACGAAGTACTTCTAGAAGTAGGAGAGAGCCAAAAATAAGATCCGAAGATCGAATTGATGTGTTTGCAAATTTTTTACTTTGGGATATTATTTTTATGCTTTTGAGACTTTTCGTTCGTTATATTTTGTACGTAGTTCTTTATTTATTTTCGAACACGAATCTCATTCTTACTTATTTTTTGAAAACAATGTTTATTTTATATCGTTTTTGTGTTCTTGCTTTAATTAAGATTATCTAATTTATTTGTGTATCGTGAGGTGATGGAAGTAGATGGATTGTTGATTGTGTTGTGATTGTTATGTATTGATTCTTGTGTGTGAAACAATTGATTTGGTCTCTTAACCTTTATCGTAATGCTTTGTGTGCTCGATCACCATATAGATGATTAGATTGCTTATGAGAGACACAACCAAAGAACTCAGAAGTTTATATCTCATAAGTTACAGAAATCCACAGTATGTGATGTCTAGTGTCTATAAATTAAGACATATGTGATTCATAGAGATAAATGCGTTTGAAGGAATTGAGTACATAGAGTACCATTCCAATAGACATAATGGAAATCTCACAACTATAGGAATACCTCATAGATCAATATGTCCCACACATGAATATAGCATAACTAACCCGAACAATGGTTTGTCTATGAACCTTAGATCGGTAATATCTAATGAAACCTAGTTCTTTATGATAAACTATTTTATTATTGAGTCTAGTTTTAGAGTTTAAGTTCTTTTTAGTGAATTTCTAATAAAATGCGAAATCCCCCAGCTTTGTTATATTGTTTTTGAGTCGTGAGAAAAAAAGGTGACAACTTTACATTCATTAGTTGGTTTAAAATACAAGTAAATAAATTTAATTGAAGTAAAGCATAAATCTCCCAGTGGGATTGACACTTTGGGATCCTAATCCTATTTCCCCGTATTACTTGTGACCCGGACTCTTGTGGTAAAATATCTCTATGAGTTTTTGCTGATCAAGAAACCAAGAGGCCGCGATGGAGATTATGTGGAGCCAGAAGATACAGCTGGCAATGATGGATCCGGGGAGAAAGAAGGCGCCGAAGATTCCATGGTATTCGAAGATAGAAAAATGAGTGACGAAAGGAAGATGGCACAACTGAGGATGGCAAAGACAAAGCCGATGGAGGAGAGCCCCAAAATTTAGATTCCATGAAGTGAACTTAGCTGAGATGTAAACTCGGCCAATAGTAATGTCAAGACACCGATAAACGCTTAGCTACGTTGAATAGCCAAAAAAAAAAAAAAAAAATACAAGGCCAAGATGGACAATTCGATTTTCTCAAAATATAGGCCTGGAATCAAGGAAAACAAAGACAACCAAAAGTCCACAACTTGATATAGTTCAGAGTATGCCCAAATAATTTACTGAAGGGAGAACCATATGAAGAATTGTGGTTGGAAGTCGATTCGGGAGGTACACATCCGTAACAAAAGAAGAGGGACGAGATGCGTACAGTAACAAAGTGCAACCAATAGTGACAACCTGTTGATGATGGCGCTTCATATATCCATTTTGATGAAGAGTATGCAAAGCAATGGTTAACCAACTGACACCACAATCCAATAAATAGGGCCAAAGAGCCAAAAGTCCCCCCTATCTGAGTAAAAAGTCTTCAAATCCTATTCTTATTCTACAAAAAATATTTTAGGGTGCAATATGACATTAAACGTTTTTGTTTAAAAAGGGAAAACAAAACTTTGCCACCTCATGTTTGGCCTGATTTGCACTATCACCCAATCTCTCATTTGGTCAGTTTTTCCTTCTCCAAGCAACCAACATGCAAAAACTTGATGAATCTCTGCAGAAAATATTCCCATTCTGATAGCGGAGCCAGACTGGGCGTCGTGGCACACTTATGAACACGTCCCAAAGCAGAGCTAATGGAACTTCCCCCTCCCCTAACTATTTCAAACAGATAAAGCATTGAAAAGAACAATTAATATTTCAAGATTCTAGGAACTAAAGTGAAAATTTAAAATTTAATTCTTCCTCCAATTTAGTGGAGAATTACAAAGATTATCAACACATTGATGCGATAAAGGAAAAGTTTTGTTGCTTTAAAGAATAATTTTATATTTCAAGATTCCAAGAACTAATTTGAAAATTGAAAATTTAGTTTTTCCTCCAGTTTTGTGGAGCATTACAAATATTATCACCACGCTGATGCAATGAACGAAAAGTTTCGTTGTATAGTTTTCTCCATCGAATAATTTAGTATCATAAATTTGTAAATAACATGATATAGATCCACATATGAAGTATAAAATGAAATTCTAACAAATTTATGGCTATTGTCAGGTTGATTGGGCAATATTCTGGACAAAATAGTAAAAAGTTGTTACGTACAGTGAAAAATTTCCAAAAAAGGAAAATAAGGTACACCACACTCGCATTTATTTCACACCACCTAACTTTTGATTAACCGAATTTGAGAAGACATTTGATGTCCGATGGTACATTATATAAACCGTGAGAGGCTTCTCTCGCTCTGTACTTTCGTGCCTTACTTCATCACCCAACACTCAACTCAGTCGATCCATCCCTTCCTCCGTGCCTTGTCGAGCTATCATCCGGTTAACATTCGCTGTCTTAAGGTCATTTCGTTTCTAATTTTCCATATGTGTCACATCGCACGAGATCCTCGTGTCTTTCTTTACATTCTCATGTCATATATTTCACATGCTTTAATTCAAAATTAGTGTACTTGTCTTTGATATATGAATGCATGTATGTTTCAGAATTGATTGGACTTCGAATATGATATTTAACCTTTCTATTAATTCATTTTAATGTAGTTTTTTCTTGGAATTTCTTAATTGATTGTACTGGATGCATGTGTACGTTTACTCTGTTTGTGTAGCTTGTGTAGGAGTGCGGATCAAATGGTGTTATCAGTTGTTCTGCTGACCTTTTTTATACAGATCCGTTGTTAGTAGGCAAACTCTCTCTTCCTATGTGTAATTTAGTAGACATGGGTAAATTTGTAAAGAGGAATTCTCCTTTATTTCGACAATAAACTTTATGAAAGATTTTGATAAATATCATACTTATTTCAAGATCTTATTTATTCCCAAATAAAGATAGATTCACTCAAATCTTTGAAATCCTAATTTTGACTTAAAATAAAACTAGTTTAAGTGGGCCTTTTACTACCTTTTTTTTTTTAATTTCCAACAGTCTTTCTTGATATAAAAGGATTCATGATTGATTCAATTATCGAATATAGTTTATTAAGTAATATCTTTGTAAAAAATATTCTCAGTATAATCAATAAATTGTAGCTTTTATTATATACAGGGTGTTTGCAAGAACTAATAAAAGCAGTTTGTTGACTACTGTCTTGTACTTTTTTATAAATAATTTTCTCATTATATTCAATTAACTCTTTTTTGAAAAATATTAATAAATAGAATATGCATGTTTTCTTGATATGGTAAAGAAAATGAATTCATGTTAAGTATCAGTACTGTTAAAATAATATGATAAAATTATACATACAAATGATAAAGATAATGGATCCCACTGAAAATTACAAGATGAAGGTTGTAATGTCAGTGGTGAAGTCAAGTTGAACTCACAAGAGTGTGATTAAAATTAGAAAGTTCGGCAATAGAATGGGGAAAATGCATAAGACACTCTTTTGTTTTCAAAAACTTGCACGAAACAATGTTATTGTTTTGTTTTGTTTTGCATAAAATATCCTTGAATTTTTCAATAGCATGCACCAGATCCCCTCTTTATTTATTATAATGAAACTTGGATTATAGTCGTGCTATATGAGACTTATCTTTATCAACAATATTTTCATATAAACCTACTCAATTGGCTAGAATATCGTCATGGAAAAATGCATTAAACCCATTGTTTTTTCAGACACGTGCACTAAATCCCCCCTCATTATTAGAAATCTACAGGAAACCCCTTGTGTTATTGAAAACCAGAATCAATACCCGTTCTATTAGGAGTAAAATATACAATCCATATTTAATCAACACCTGACAAATGGTTCTGTTAAAACAGGAGTGATGTGAGAGTTTTTCAAAACACGAGAAGATTTCGTTCAAGTAATTTTTACTTCTTCATAGACAAGTTCATAATGCGTAGTACTCTTTTGTCTTTCATTAAAAAATTGTACCTCTTTCTAGCAGTGGTGGACCTACAGCCCAAGGCTAGCCTGGGGTAGCTTTGCGCTCGTGAAAAAATCATTATTGATAGCCTAGCGCACTATTTACTAAATATTCTCTAGTACTTGTTGTCTTGACCATAAATGTGGGTTTTTAGCTCCATTTCCATTAATATTTATCCAGGGATTTGGTTATGGAGAAAAGTCTCTTTTGTACATTTGAGGATTTAATAGAAAATGTAATTAGGTTTTGATTTTTTCCATCTGTCTGGTTATCGTTAAGGAAACATTCGAGTCTTCGGTACTCTGATATAAATACTTTTTGATATAAAGTTAATTAGGTATGTCTCGTTCGTTGAAATGGTGAATTCCTTTTGCTTGTCATAATCTACGTTTTTGTGTAACTTGATTTGGTATATTATAAGTTGATCAAAACTAATATGTCACATTGTTTCTTGTCTCCCTAATACTTGCCTTGTAAAATGTCAGGTTGATTGGTGAAATTATGAGTACGAGCACTGACAGCAGTCGGGTTCCATGTAAGAAATCTCAAAAAACTGGTTGTATGGAACCATTAAGCCTCAGTGATTTGCCAGATTTGGCTATATCTCACATTCTTTCGCGTCTACCCTTAAAAGATGCAGTGAGAACTTCAGTTCTGTCAAAAGATTGGGAATACAAGTGGATTTTGATTCACGACATTAAACTTGATGATAGAATGTCGGCTAAAAAGAGTAAGAAAGCTAATTTCGCTAACTTTGTCGAAAGGACACTTTTGCAGGCAAAAAGTGTACAAAGTCTTTCTCTTTCATGTCACAAGAAGTACGACTTGGATCGCATGAAAACATGGATATTACTTGCATTAAGTCTTGATGTTCATAACTTAAAAATATGTTGTCTAGAAGCAAGAATAGTTTTACCCCGCAACCTTCTTAATTGCTATCTCCTGAGAAGTTTGGAGCTTCACATGCCCTGCACCTTTAAAGTTCCTGCAGAGATATGTTTTCTTCAACTCACAACTTTGCGTCTTGTAGATGTGGAGATTTCTAATGAGCTTTCTACTTTTGATATAGTGAAGTTGAAGTTACCAGTCGTGGAAAAACTTGAACTTATAAGATGCAAATGGCTGAATGTTATGCTTATAGAAATTTATGCTCCTAAAATTACTAGTTTTGAGTCTGAGACCCAACATGATTCTGGTGTCACTGAATATTCAATCAAGATTATCGGAGACAGTTTTCTAAGGTATAAATCTCGTGGTGGTTCACTAGAAAGAATTCTTCTATCCGGATGCACAGTTATTAACGCAGCGCTGCATAGTAGCTATGGAAGTAATAATCTTCATTTGCTTGAAAGAAATGGACATCGAATTCGAGAGCTATTGAATGGATGTCCGAGTTTACAAGAATTGCAGCTATCAGGTCTTGTAGCAAAGGTTAGTTCTTATTCTCTTTTTCTTGATTTGGTGAATCTCTACATAGTGACTCGATTAGGCTAATTTGGCTCTTTCTTTCTATTTTCTGAAAAATGACTCATGTTTTGTCTATGATCTTTGTAAGGCTATTATGGAAGCAAGACTAGGACTTTCTCTTCCAAAATATTGTGACATGGAACGACTAGTCCTCAATTCTTTTGGCACTGTTGAAGCATTATTCCATTTACTTCATGTGGCACTGTCTCTGAAGTTTCTAGTTATATATGTGGTAAGCCAAAAGTACCCTTTAAATGTTCATATAGCAGACTACAACAAATTACTTGGAACTTTATACTTTCCTTCCTCTAATTGTGGGGGGAGAGAGGGAGGGGCAATTGCTTGAAAATAACTTCTTCGTTATTTGTATTTTTCAGACAGGTTGGAGCGATTATGACTACGGTAAGGACTACACTCCGTCATGTATTGTATTGGAGGAAGTCAGTTTTAAAGGGTTTGGTGGGGAGATAAATGAGTTGAAGTTGGCTAAGTTTTTCTTGAAGAATACAATACTACTACAGACAGTTTGTATATCTGTTTGTCGCCAACCACGGATACAAAAGAATGAAATCAAAGAAGAGTTGTCCGCATTTCCTACAGCTTCAACTTGTGTAAACATTATTGTCCCTTAGGAAACATACCCTTTCTTTGTTTTGAAATTTCAGCTCTACCTTCCAAGTAGAGAATATAATCCACAATCTAATAGCCTTTGTGCGAAAATTCTTTGAAGAGCATGTTGTAAAACTCAAATTTTGCCTACGTTTTGAACAGGCCATCATGCCAACTTTTTACGTTGATTGAGTTACATAAGTTGTCTATATAACTCTTACACTGATACTCAAAATAGTACTCTAACTTATTTATGAGAAAAAACAACATTGAACAACAATCTTATTCCAATTAACTCTTGTAGAAAGGTGACATCTAATACTAAATCAAGCATATGAGTTTTGGTTCCACAATAACAATACTAATTTTTTGTTTTTAAATTTGTCTTCAACAAACAACGAGAAAAGATCATTTTTGGTTATCTAGCTTGGCACTATATTTATTTTGATAACTTAAATTGGACATTGTCACCAGATTGACCCGACGCTGAAAAAATGCATGCGAGCATCACGTGACCTCAAAATTGGGGATTTTAACAGTGTTTGACCGGTTCCAACACTACAGCTCAGTATATTCGTGGAAAATTAGATATGTACAAAAAAATTATATATTAAAATTTAGAGAGAATTACACAAACCACTCATGAACTATATAGGTAAATTACACAAAGCAACCCTCAAGTATATAGAAGTCATTCTCAAAAAAATAATAATATATATATAGAAAATAAGAAGAAAAAAAAAAAAGCAATTGGAACCACTCCGATCCACTTACTCCGCTATCACCCCATGTGACATGTGTTGGGTAAAAATTGGAAAAGTGATGATGTGAGTCAAAATTGGTTAAAATCCACAACTTAGTGGTCACGTGATGCCAATGTGCCTTATTATTATATTACTGTTATATTTATTATTATATTTACTATTGTTATTAGAGATAAAAACATCAAACCCCATATACTACTATTCTTACATTTATAAATATTACTTAAATTATTATTATCAGTATTATCGTTACTATTATTAGTATTATTATTATTAACTCACATTTTTATTATCACAAATGTATCACTAAAGAGTGCTCAAACTTTGCACTATATAAATTTCTTGGCGCACAGACCATTGAAAACATCAAAATATATATGATGTTACTTAACCAAATTAGCTAACATAAAATCAAGATTTTAAGTGTTTGATAAATGTCAATCATCCAAAGCTTACTGAATAGGCTGCTTTCCGAGTATCTCAACAACTTATTTCTATACGATAATTATAGTTTGAACTATAGTTATGCTGCTCAACAACTTTAACTTCTATTAGTGTTTTTAAATTTCTTCTTAAAAAATTTACTATTTTGTTCCTAATGCCATTGCATATGTTGCAACTTGATGCTCTTGCTTTTGTTTGCATAATCCTCTGTTGATTTGCTTATATGTTGCAATTCTGTTTCTCTTTGCAACTCTATGGATTTGAAATAAGTCAATGAGTTTCAGAGGGGGAAAATTATAACTCTATGGATTTTGCAACCGTCTCTAGAAAGCCGTTCATCTTCAAAAGTTCGTCGTGTATCCCAACCTTGTCAAAGCCACTGGAACAGTCCTCTGTTGCAACATGTCCTGATGAAGGTCCAGCAGAGGCGTATCCACGAATTTAATCTGGGGAGGGCTAACCCAATATATTTTTAAGAACAAAATATCTAATGTCAAATGTAAAATAAAAGAGTATATCAAAAATTAATGGTACATGCTTAAATTTAACCAAGGTTACAATACATACAAACAATATAAATAATATAAAATTTCTAATAACACTTTTCATACTACATTCTAAATGAAAAAAAAAAAAAGGAAAGTAAATTTATATAATAACACTTTTCATACTATTTATATATAACACTTTTCATACATAATTTGAGTATCTTTCATTCTGTAGTAAATAAAACATTCGTTGAATCTTAACCTAAAATTTATTACATGAAGATCGTGTATTTTTGTTGGTCGTTTTGAAAATTAATAGGAATTTTTAGGGGGTTTGTCCAGCTTTTATTTAATATGGGTTTGGAAATTTTACTTATTTTAGTATGCTTTTCTTATTATTATTTCTATGTGTAATTAATACATAACAGTAGTATTAGACTTCTTTTTATTATTTTTTTATGCATACTTAACATATAGGTAGTAATATATATAGGATCAGCTCAAGAATCTTGGGGGGGCTATAGCCCCACCAAGCCTTAAGGTGCATCCGCCACTGAGGTCCAGATTTTTTTCTTGGACTTAGTTGCCGGCACAACACCTGGTTCCTCCTGATTTAGCTCCGGGATAGATGCCCTCATCAGAATAGTTGGAATTGTAAGGGACTTTTTCTTCTTGTTAACCTCCTTTTGAAGGTCAAGAATTCTTGTTATTTTAAATGTGTGAGTCCACTACAAGAATACAAGGCAATGGTGTCAAAAATATGGTGAGTGATTAAAATCTGTAGCCATGTAGCAACTGAATTTAAATCAATGGAGTCCAAAAAATTTGTAGCCGGCAATGGTGACAAAATAATCACTCACTAACCATGGGGTGAAAATAATCAGTCACCATTGAACACAATGGTGATAAAATAATTTGTAGCCATCCAAAATAAATGGCGTCAAAATAATCGGACACCACGATTTAACAGTCCGGATCATGCAGAAATGCATGATCTGGACCGTTAATTTAAATAAAACAACGAAAAAAATTGAAAATAGGGGGTGGCGTCCGATTATTCGGACGCCATGTTTCTTATGGACCAGATCATGCCGTGACCCGTGAGGCATGATCTAGTCCTCACAACCGGGGCGTCCGATTTTTTTGATGCTCACGGACCAGATCGCATGATCTGGCCCGTTAACACGTGGCGTCCGATTTTTTGGACACCACGTGTCCGATATTCTTTTCTTCCCTTCTTTCCCTTCTTTTCTTTCTTTTCCCCCCATTTTCTTCTTCCCACCTTCTCCAAGCTCGGCCCGACACACAACCCTAATTTATTTTTGAAAATCCACTCAAATCCTATCCAAACTCAACAATTAATTAAGGGTATGTTCTTGTATAATGTTTGGAGAACACTATTATGCAAAAAAAAAAAAAATCGATTTTCTATGGTTGAATTGTATGTTTTAGATTTCTTAATTTTTTCTATTTATTCTTAATTAATTATCTGTATTTTTTTTTAATTAATTAATTATCTGTATGCATTTTATATGTTGATATTGTTGTGTTTATGAGTATTGTTAGCAAATATAGTATTTACTGAATATTTGCTTTTTTTAAAAAAAAATTTATTAAATATTTAGCATTTTATATTTGTTTATGCAATTATTAGTGTTAATTAGAATGTTAAGCATGCAAGCATGTCTTAATTATTTGTTATTAGATGATTAAAGTGTAATTAGGACTACATTATGTGTACTCATTTCATAATTAGTAGTAATTAGGAGAATTTCACTTTAATTAGGATAGTTTTGGTAAAAGTGATGGAATTTTGTTATAAAAATTAGGAAAAGTTATGAAATATTATGGAATTTAGGAAAAAATTAAAATATAGCATAAGATAGCAAAAATAAATTTGTAGTTAAATTAAATGACATGCTTACATTAGTAATTAACAGTTTGATGACTATTAATATTGTATAATTAGTAATTAAACTATAGATTTCATAGTAATTTGTGACTGAGCTAGAAGTTATTCCAAAATCAAGGAGATTTGTACTGTTTTACCTTTATGAAAGTAAAGAGTATGTTTAGTGATAAGTCGTTAATTAACTTAGCTTTTATGTGCCGAAATAACTAATTCTTAACTTTTCTTGAGTATGTTGTGTTTGTTTACTAGTTTTCTTTTGTTTTTATGTTTAGGAGTCCTTACAGTGTAAAGGAACAAAAAGAGGTCGAAAATGAAGTTCTAGGTAGATGTGTTCAATGGGTCGGCCTGGCCTAGGCCCGGCGCCCCCCGGTTCGAAAGTGGGTCAATTTGAGCCCGGCCAGATGAAAATGGTCCAGGCTATTTACCCACCATTTTGGGCCCAGCCCAGTTGAAGACTAGCAATTTAAACAATCTTGGAAAAAAAAGTGGCATGCATGGAAGAGACGTTTCTTTATGGAAAAAATGGCATCCATGTGCTCAAATAAGAAATGAAGAAATTCCAGCTCTGGGTCAGGATTTATGTTGTTCCTCTTGAGTTCTGGACTGCAAAGGGGCTGAGTTACATTGACAGTGCCATTGGCAAGCCTCTCCACGCAGACAAATGACTTTTGAAAAAAGACGCATTAGTTATGCCATAATTTGTTGAGGTCGATGCTTCTAAAGATTGTCAAAAAAAAATTCATTTAAAACTATTACATTGAATTTCTAATTTTCTATGATAAAAATGACATAATGATGAAATCAAATCGTAAGTTATTCTCATTATTTTACTACAACCAAAAACATAAAAAATAAACTACAAAAGAGGGTAGTAAATAAAACATAAAAGCTTAACTTAAGAAAAAAAAAAGTCTAATACAAAAAACATAAAAAGTAAACTACTAAAGATGGTAAATGATTCTAGTAAGAAAAAACATAAAAAGGCTAAATTAAGGAAAAATAATTCTAATTAAAAGACACAAAGTTAACTTAAAAAGAGAAATTATCAAATTAGTAGACCGGTGAAGTCAATATGAACTTCGTCATCCTTTAAAGCTATAAATACTTGGCACGTCTTTAAGTTTTGTTTCACGCCACTGGTGGTCCTAACCATTCTTCCACATCATACCGAATTTTACGAATTTTGGTGTTAATTGAGATTTGTGGTGCGTGATCAAGTTATTTCCATCCCTAATACAAGATTCAGATGCAACAATAGACATCTGAGTCGTTAGCAAATCACGAGCAACAATCAAGTATGCGACTCGCTATGCTTTCACCATCCTAGTAAGTCCAATGTTACACCTTCTACTTCTACGATCAAGTAAAGTTCTTTAAACATCGCCATTATGCGAACACTTTTTGTTTCTGCATCAAATTCTATACCCATACAATCATAGTACATTGTTAGTAGTTCAATGCAAGAGATAATCTTATTCGAGGATCTAAACATGTGGATAGAATAGTAAAATTAGACAGCGAAAACATTTTAACCATTTGTCCTTCATTCCCCAAACTATTATTGAATTTTTTGTTTCTATAACTTCTTCTTTGTCCTCGTTGTCTGAATATGACCCCACTGGGGCAGCAACATGATGATTTCCCATTTCATCCCTAACTCTTTCAAATAATCTAACGGTTCGTACTAAATGCATCAATATATCATTTGAAGTTGGAGTGTAAGCCGTTGACATTAATCTTGCACCTTTATCAAACCTTTCTTATAAATGGTACAATTACTTTACAAACTCTCCAATCTTCAAAAATACATTGAGTAGCACCATTGTTAATACGAGTTTCACATGAATGTGTGATAGTATCTTCCATAGGCAATGGTTCAATAATCATTCTATATGTTGGGTTCCACCTCCGTGGGAAAGTAAATGGCAAGTCATTTTGACCAATAGTTTCAACACTTGCAATACGTGTAGCTTGATTTTCATACCTGAATGGAACTTGAGTCTCATTTACACCGGTTTGAGAGCTTTTGTCTGTACTGACCTGTTGTTGATGATTTTCCCGAGTCAAATGCCGAGTCGACACGATTGTGCCACTGTTTTTCACAAATTTGAATTGTCGCTTGCAAATTTTGAAAGTACCCACCTCGTTTGCCTTATCCTTATCGAAAATTCCCACACTTCAGATTTTAACTTTTTATGATAAAAAGACGAAGGTGCTTGCGTTGAATTTTCTGCATCATCTGCCTCATAAGGTGGCTGAGAATAATTATTGTTTTCATTCTCCTTGAAAGTGTGGAGTATTCAATTCCGTCTCTCCCCTTTCCAAACGACGACGGTATTCCAGGTTTTGCTTCATGTTTGTTGTTTGAACGTTATTCATTTCCTAATGGATTTGTGTGCAGGACCATGGTGCTTCAAATATTTCATTCACGTAGGCAACATATGGATCAATGTTTGTCTCCATTGCGTAGCCTGGTCAGATTGAAGAAAATCACATTTCTGGTACTCTAACTTGGCACAAATTCTTTTTCCATACCCTAACTTGGCAGATCACGTTTTTTCGTACCCTAATTTGACTTTTTTTTGGATTTTGGTACTCTGGTGGCGGCAATTTCAAAATCTCACCGGATTTTTCCACAGTGGACGAAATTTGGGGATTTTGACCCAGTCAAAAATACACCTCACCCAGATGCTGAGTTGGCAGCCACGTGGATTAAATTATTAAAAAACAAAAACCAAATCGCTGGAAAAAAAAAAACGATTGAAAATCGCTCTAACATCTTGTCTGATGAGCAAAGCTTTACATCTTTACATTCCATTTCACCTTATCTTTGTGAAAATTCTTGAACAGGGATATCAGACATCACTTTGACAATTTAACTTTTGCCATAAGCTGCTTGAACCAATCGCCCCTCAAGTTAAACACAGAGATGGTTCTACTTGTCAAAAGGTGTTAGAGCGATTTTGAATCGCTTTTTTTTCAGCGATTTGCTTTTTTGTTTTTATAAATAATTTAATCCGCGTGGCTGCCAACTCAGCATCTGGGTGAGGTGGATTTTTGACTGGGTCAAAATCACAAATTTTGTCCACCGTGGAAAAATCTGCCGAGATTTTGAAATTGCCGCCACCGGAGTACCAAAAAAAAAAAAAAAAAAAAAAAAAAAGCCAAATTAGGGTACCAAAAACATGATCTTCCAAGTTAGGGTATGAAAAAAGAATTTGTGCTAAGTTAGGGTACCAAAACTGTGATTTTCCCAGTCAGATTGGAACATTTAGCATTCACGGAAATGGACCATGATTTGGACCTTCATGAACAGATCATGCACAATTTGAGTCAGGAGGTGGTGTTGTGTATTGAGTTTGATCATCTTCACAACCTGAAGAATCATAACCAACATAGTTCGACATTATGGAAATTTTGGAAAGGTTAGAACGAACTGCAAAACAATTTTATACCAATTGCGAAATTGAAGAGAGTAATTACGAAAATGAAGAGAGTAAATTGAGAATGTAAAGAGATATTGGAGAGATTATAATGTAGGTTGAAGAGTTGTAGAGAAAAATATGAAAGGGGTGGGGGTATTTATAGTAATGAAAAGGGGTGGGGTTAAAACAAAATAATAATAAATAAATAAAAAAAAAAACAAAAAACTAGGCAGCATGCGCTACCCCATAATATCCGTGAGCATGCAATGACTATATATTCGTTGCCACGCTAATGGTTGAAATTTGACAAAAAAATGGCCTTTCAGACCAGTTTATCCAATTTGATTTTGCCCCAAAGGTTGATCACCTGCCCACAGTGTTTTAAAAGGTCGAGGACGTAAAAAAGATGGATAATGAATTAGGTACCTATCACTAAAACTCATAAAAAAGATGGATTTGCAAACCAAAAATAAATAAAAATGTATAGTAAAAATGTAAATAAGTTTTACTAGAATGAGTTATAATTTTATCAAATAAGAAAAACTATACACAAGATATGAATGAGCAATCGTAGAGAGATTAACAAAATAAACTATTTTTTCCCTTTTTTCGCCTTTTCCACCCGGACTTACGCCTTTTGCCCCCCAAAATTTACTCCTTTTGCGCCCGGAGCATGCGAGCCGTACGCCTCAAGAATGTTACACCTCAGCAGCTGTCTCTAGCATTTTAGCTCAATTTTGTCCTGAGGCGAGCCTCAAGGTGCGCCCATAACACGCCTTTTTTAACACTCCATGCCCAAGCTCAGCAGAAGCCAAGAGGACCAAGCTACAAACCTGGGCCTTCCCTTTTTTTTTATTTTAAAGGGCTGGTCGGGGAAAAATTAACCAAGGACCGGCCCAGGCCCACATTTAGACCGTACTTATTTTGTGGGCCACTCCCAAGCGCCCGTTTGGGCTGGACCAGCCTAATGCCCATATCTAGTTCTAGGAAAAACATGCGATCAGCCATGCGAAGGAGCCAAATCGCATAAGAAGTACATGAAACCTATTTGATTGCATAGGATCGTATAGGAAGGATGTAATGAAGAATGCGACTGCAAAGATTGCGTAACCTGGTGAAGCCGTAACCCTAAAGGGAAAAAAAATATTTGTGGTACCCTAACTTGGCGCGATATTTATTTATACCTTAATTTGTCTATCATTGTATTGCTTACGATAAGTTAGACATTTTCACCACATTGAGTACTCCCATGCTGGAATAACAAACACGTTGGCGTCATGTGACCACTAATTTGTGGATTTCGACCAATTTTGACTCACATCAACACTCCACATTAGGATTTCATCAATTTTGACCCAACACATAGCACATGGCTCAATCACATCTTCTTCACTTTTATTTTTTTTTTCATTTCATATTAACCTAAAAAAGAAAAAAGAGAAAAATATGTACCAATTGTTTAAGTGTAGTTTGTGTAATTCTTCCTAAGTTTCAATATAGCATTTTTGTTTTTACATATCCAATTTACCATGAGTGTTGCTAACGTTGAATATGGTGGGGTGTAATGTTGGAATTCGGAAAAGTATGTAAAACTCTTCAGTTTTGGGCTTGTGCGGTGCTCTCATGTATTTTTCGGGTATCAGAGTACTCGGTTTGGTGACCACGTCCAACTTATGGTATGCAATGTGATGAATAACAAATTTAGATACAAATATCGTGCTAATTTAGAGAATCAAAACTCATATGCTTCATTTAGTATTAGATGTCACCTTTCCACAAGCATACAATGGAATAAGACTGCTATTCAATGTTGTTGTTTCTGATTAATAATTTAATGTACTATTTTTAGTATTAGTAGAAGAGTTATGATCTATGTTGCACGGACACGGATACGGGGACACGGATAAGACACGATACGGACACGACGACACAAATTTTCAAATATTTACAGGACACGACATGGCATGGACACGTTTAAGTTTTTTATCAATTCATATAACAATGCCATTAAAATAAAATCCTATCAACAATTTTTTTGGCTTTACTAAAAAAATAAGATCAAACATATATTGACTATACCTTGCAAAGATGAAAGGAAAAAGAGAAATTCGACCTTAATGTTTAAGAATATATTACGCAGCCCCTATCGACGATGAAGAAAATTTATTTTCAAGTTTCCTTTACTTTGGAATGATTTTAATCGTGAATCTCATTTTTTTTGTTGGAAAATCTAGGTTTTAATCCTTTAGTGATCTTATTTGCCCCCTTAAGTTTTAGGATTCTAAAATATAAATCCAAAAGGGTCCATGCCGTGTTGGACACGCCCTTAAAACGTGTCCGACACGCGTGTCCACATTTTTTTGATTTATTTTAACTACGGACACGCCACGTGGCGTGTCGGACACGCGTCCAAGGCGTGTCCGTGTCCTAGGCGTGTCCGACACTGCATTTTTTATTTTTTTGAAGTGTCCGTGCAACATAGGTTATGATGGACAACTTATAAAACTCAATTAATATAAAAAGGTCAGCATAATTCAGAAGGAAGGCAAAAATTTTAGTTTTACAAAATGTTCTTCAGAGAATTTGCACACAAGGACCATAAGATTATGGGCTATTTTCTATAATGAAGATAGAGTTGAAATTTCAAAACAGAGAAAGGGTGTAGTTCCTAAGAGACAATAATGTTTAGAAAAGTTGAAGCTCTGGGATATACGGACAACTCTTTTGCAATTTCTTTCTTTGGTATCCGTGGTTGGCGTCGAACAAATAGACAAACTGTCTTTAGTCGTTTTGCGTTCTTCAAGAAAAACTTTGCCAATCTCAACTCATTTATCTCCCCGCCAAACCCTTTAAAACTGACTTCCTCCAATAATACATGATGGGTTGTACTCCTGATCATAGTCATAATCGCTCCAACCTGCCTGAAACGTACGAATAGAAAATATCCCTAATTAAAGGAAGTTTTTCAAGCAATTGCACCTCCTCCCCTCAAAAAATAAAGTTATTTGTTGTAATCTGCTATATGAACACTAATAAGGTAGTTTTGGCTTACCACATATATGACTAGAAACTTCAGAGACGGTACCACATGAAGTAAATGGAATAATGCTTCAACAGTACCAAAAGAATTGAGAACTAGTCGTTCCATATCACAATATCTGGGAAGAGAAAGTCCTTGTCTTGCTTGCGTAATAGCCTTGCAAGGATCATAGACAAAAAAAGAGTTATTTATAGAAAGTTCAAAGAAAGGGCTAAATTAGTCCAGTCGAGTGACTATGTAGAGATTCACCAAATCAAGAAAAAGAGAACAAGAACAGACCTTTGCTACAAGACCTGATAACTCCAATTCTTGTAGACTTCGAAATCCGTTAAATAGCTTTCGAATTCGATGTCCATTCCTTTCAAGTAAATGAAGATCATTACTTCCGTAGCTAGATATGCATAAACAACTTTGTATCCAGATAGGAGAATGTTTTCTACTAAACCGCCACGAGATTTATACCTCACAAAACTATCTCCTATAATCTTTAGTGAATATTCCGTCACACTAGAATCTTGTCGGGTCTCAGACTGAAAACTAGTCATTTTGGGAGCATAAATTTCTACATACATAACATTCAACCATTTGCATCTTATTAGTTCAAGTGTTTCCAGGAGTGG
The DNA here is from genome assembly GCA_946800315.1 of Misopates orontium. NCBI lineage: Eukaryota > Viridiplantae > Streptophyta > Magnoliopsida > Lamiales > Plantaginaceae > Misopates > Misopates orontium. Next base: position 28,108,664 of record OX326948.1, on the reverse strand, counting down.
AAACTTGAACTTCACTAGATCAAAAGTAGAAAGTTCATTCGAGATCTCCACATCCACAAGACGCAAAGTTGTGAGTTGAAGAAAACAAATCTCTCCAGGAACTTTAAAGGTGCAGGACATGTGCAGCTCCAAACTTCTCAGGGAATGCCAGTTAAAAAGGTTGCGGGGTAAGACTATACTTGCTACTAGACAATATACTTTTAAACTATGAACATCACGACTTAATGCAAGTAATATCCATGATTTCATGCGATCTAGGTCGTACTTCTTATAACATGAAAGAGAAAGAGTTTGTACTCTCTCTACCTGAAAAAGTGTCCTTTCAACAAAGTTAGCAAAAGTAGCTTTCTTACTCCTTCTAGCCGACATTCTATCATCAAGTTCAATGTCGTGAATCAATTTCCACTTGTATTCCCAATCTTTTGACAGAACTGAAGTTCTTACTGCATCTTTTATGGGCAGACGCAAAAGAATATGATATATAGCCCAATCCGGCAAACTAGTGAGGCTTAAGGGTTCCACACAGCCAGTTTTTCTAGGCTTCTTACGTGGGACCTGACTACTGCGAGTGCCCGTACTCATAATTTCACCAATCAACCTGTCATTGTACAAGGTAGATATTAGCGCCAACAGGAAAATATTAGTTTTGATCAATTAAATATACCGAATCCATCGACACAAAAACGTATATTATGATGAGCCAAGGAAATCACCATTTTAACCAACAAGACTGACCTAGTTAAATTTTCACAATTATTCCAAGGAGTAAACTTTATGTCCAATTTTCTTTATATATCAGACTGTCGTAGACTCGAATGTTTCCTCAACGATCACTGGATAGATGAAAAAACTCAAAACCTAATTACATTTTTTTGTTAAATCATCAAATGTACGAAAGAGACTTCTCTATAGAACCAAATCACTGGATAAATATTAACGAAAGTAGGGCAAAGAACTCACATTTGTGATCAGGCCAACAAATACTAGATGAAAATGTAATAAATAGTCGTATATATGAGATCCTAAACATATAATTCAGACAAATTAAATATTCAGATAATAAAACACCAAGTGTTATGTGCAAGGACGGGTTACCTGTTAGGAGAAGAACACTTTTATTCAGCATATATTCCACGAAGTTCTTGTCTTTGTTCATAAAGTTCTAATAGTTTTCTTGGCCAATGATAATATTTGGTGGATGGCATTGGCGAGTAAATTTATTCCATAAAGTTCTATACTTTTTCTTCTGAATTCAAGAAGCAGGTGAAGGATATATGTTAATGGGTCGCACTTTGGTTTGAAAACTGTGAATTATTCTACGAGGTGAATCAATAAAACATACACACACACTCAGAGAGATGCTGATTGGTCTGTCTCTCAACAGTTATGTAAAAACTAATATATATATTTTATCGAGGTAAAAATGCAGAAATCCAATTGTGGTTTGTAAGTCTGTACTAAACCCGTTTGTGCTATATCTTTTATTTCACAAAATCTCCTTGTGTCTTGAAAAACTATCACATAACTCCTCTTTTCACAAAACATTTGTCAGGTATTGATTAAATATGAATTATCTGTTCTACTTCTCCTCACAAGAGGGGTTTTGGTGCAGGTTTTTGATAATCCAAAGAGATTGATGCACATTTTTTATAACAAGAGAGGTTTCCATTGGATTTCTAATAATAGGAGGGAATTTAGTGCAAGTTTCTGAAAATACATGAGGTTTTACGATTTTTCCCATAAGGATATACTGGTCAATTTAGTAGTTACATGTACAAGTACCGATGATAAAGATAAGTCTCATATAGAGGGACTATAATGCATGTTTTGTTATCAAGATCTTTCATGGAGTTTATTGCGAAATAAAGAAAATTTTCGCTTTAAAAATTTAACCATGTCTACTAATGGATCTGTATAAGAAAGGCCAGCAAGGAAAAATTTGACATACCATTCCGCACTTCTACACAAGCTACACACACAGAGTACAAGTACACATGCATCCCGTACAATCAGTAAAGAAACTCCACGAAACATATACATTTAAATGAATTAATAGAAAGGATAAAAATCATATTCGAACTCAAATCAATTCTTAAACATATAAACACATACATTCATGTATCAAACACAAGGATACCAAATTTGAATTAAAGCATGTGAAATATATGATATATGAATTGGAAAGAAAGACACAAGGACCTTTTGCAATGTGACAAATATGAAAAATGAGAAAAGAAATGACCTTAAGACAGCAATTGAGCAGCAGATGATAGCTAAAGAAGGCAATGAGGAAGCGATGGAGCAAGTGAGTTGAGCGTCAGGCGATTAAGTGAGGCAAAAAAGCAAAGAGCGAGATGAGCCTCTCACAAGTATATGACCCGGTTTATATAATGTTCCGTCGGATTTCAAATGTCTTTTCAAACTCGATTAATAAAAAAAATTAGGTGATGTGAAATAAATGTGAGTGCGGTGTACCTTTTTTTCCTGTTTTGAATGTCTTAAATATTTGCCTTATCTAACAACCATTTACTATTTTGTCCAAACTATTGCCGTTCAACCTAACAATATCCCAAATTTGTTAGAATTAGGTTTATGCTTTATATGAGAAACTTTATTATGTTATTTACAAAAGGGTCAGTTGCGGTTTGCCCTTAACGATTGAGGTGTTTTGCAAAGTGTCCCCTAACGTTTCTAAAGAAGCACTTTGCCCCCTAACGTTTTTAAAAATGTGCGATTTGCCCCCTATGCCAAATCTAATGGATGAAAAGATAGTCACATAAAAACGAACGGTAGATCATAGACTCATGGGGGAAATTATAAACATTGGGAGGCAAAGTGTTCTTTTTGAAACATTAGGGAGTACTTCACAAAACACCCCAAATGATAGGGGGTGATCGCAATTGACCCTGTACAAATTACGATCCTAAATCATTCTATGGACTAAAACTACAGTGAAACATTTATCGCATCAGCCTGGTCATAATCATTGTAATGCTCCTCAAACCTGGAAGACAAATTAACTTTTAAATCTGTCCCTGGAATCTCGAAATATTAAATTGTTCTTTTAAACTCTTTATTTGCTTGACATAATTAGGGGAGAATAAACCATCACTCAGCTTTGAAACAATTTGCACCTGGTACCTAACTTTTGAACTTTTAGACTTACCCACCTCAACTTTCATAAGTTTGCATGTTTTCCCTTTCGGCTATGCCGTCACAGCTGAAATACTTTATTCCCGAGATTTATTAAATTTTTTCGTGTGAGTTGCTCGGCGAGGGAAAAAATGACCAAATGAGAGATTTGTGACAAAGTGCAAACGAGGTTAAAATTGACCAAATATTTTTAAGCAATTTGATTGTTGGGATAAGAGCATTAAACTCCCTGTACTATGTCGCGATTGCGTTTTGCCCCCTATCCTTTTAGTTTTGGCGACTTGCCCCATGTACTAGGATAAAAAAGCACTTTGCCCCCTGTGTCCAAATCCAACGACAAAAAATGGTGACATGTGTCCATATCCAACAGCGAAAAAATTACTTAGGGACAAAGTGCTTATTTATCCATAGTACATGGGGCAAGTTGCAAAAATTAAAAGGATAGGGGGCAATGTGCAACTTGGGGTAAAGTATAGGGGGTTTAATGCTTTTATCCCTTGATTGTTTATAAAAGAATGACAAAATATATATTTTTAATGTAATGATACTACTTTTGTTTTTGAAGTTTGCTTGTATGTCCCATTGGCATTTTTATACCGTGAAAATAAATAAAGTACGAGAAATAAAGTTAAGTATTACATGTTAAAAACAATTAAATATGATAGCACCACAGTAAAAATAAGGTAAAGATTTAAAACCTTATTTCCATAGCCACTCATCACGGCGTGCTTTAAGGTCTCACCACGATTTATGTTTGTATACATGTATAATTTAGAATAATTCAACTGTCTCAATTTTGAATTTTTAGTCACAAACTATTTTTTTGGGATTTTAGAGGTTAAACTTAGCAACAAAGGATATTTTTCAAGACGTATTTAAAAATATAAAATAAAATTTATTCATCAAGAAAATAGTTGCACTAGTCTCCTGAACATTTTCGAGAACTATTTTTCTTAGATTCATTGTTTCTTTTCAATTTCCCATTCCTATCTTGCTCTTTTTCTCTTTTATGTATTTTCCCCCATTCAACTTCTTAAACAAAGTATAGCTCATACCATATGTTTAAATGCTTCAATATTTGGCCCCTATATGAAGTTTTTCTACTGTTTCTGCTCCTTCCCCAAAAGCTACTGTGATTTTCCAGTCCCTCGGCATGAGAAATGATGCATCCATCTACTTCAATAGGATCCAATTTCTTGAATGTAATAAGGAATATATACACACAGACACACACACTAGCATTTTGCACGTGCTACATGTAGAATTTGTATGTTTCTTATGATAAAAGGTCTTGATTCACAATGCAGAGAATGAATAAATATATACAACTCCTAACACCTATACAAAACGAAACAAGATCAACATGTAAAGGTGATGAGTCAATTTAGTACTCATATTCATGTGGTAAAGAGACTATTTATGAGCTTGATTCTTGATTGTTTTCAGACTTTTTTTCATGTTTTACTTTATTTTTATTGTTTAGGAATTATTTTGGTGAAAATAAGACGAATCGAGGTTGGAAAGTGAATTTTGAGCAAAACATGCGAGCAAGAATGCGAAGGGAATGCAAACAGAAGAAATTTCATAGAAGCATACGATCGCCTTGAAAAGAAGAAGAGGTTGTATGCGGCTGCACAGGTCCGATAACTTGAAGCTGGCGTAGCCCTAGTAACTTATCCGCCGCATGCAAAGGGAACATGCGACCGCATATACTCAAAAATAGGTTTTTATGTTGAATCAAGGCCAAAAGCTTTAGGGAATACAAATAAAAGACAAGAAATTTGTGTGCTTCAACCATTTTTTGCTACATTAGGTGTCTATTAGATATTTTGGAGATCTTTGGAGGCACGAGAAAAACAAGAGTTGCGAATGAATTGATGTTTATTCGTACTGTTATTTTCTAGTTTATGTTTTTCGATATTCTTAGTTATTTCCCTTTCGTACTTGTTTCATTGTTTTGGACAAGAACCTGGTTTATTAGTTACTTTATTAAAGAAAATATTTATTTAATTATGTTCTTGTGGTTTTACCTTAATTATGAGTAGCTAAATGCATCATGTATGATGAGGCGATGGAAGTATCTGGATAGACATTATGTTGTGATAATTATGTTTTGATGATTGTATGTAGAATAATTAACCTTATTTGATAACTTGATTAAAATGCTTTCGTGTGCTTGGACACTACATAGATGTTTATATCTTATGACAGACTCGACCAAAGAACACATAGGATTAGATCTCATAAGTTATACAACTCCACATATCTTGTGATGTTTAACGTCAAGAAAGTAAGACGTATGTGATTCACTAAAGTAAATGCATTTGGAGGACAGAGTACCATTCCGAATTAAAGAGTGGAAATCCACAATTATTTAAAAACCTCATAGATTAATATATCCCACACATGTTTTATACATAACTTTTCACAACAATGATTTGTCTATGAACCTTCGATGAGATCTATCCCGAGAAATCTAGTTCCTTATGATACCCTAAGTTTATTATTGAATTAAGTCTTTTGTTTATGGGTGTTTCTAGTCATTAATTATTTTAATCCCAATCCCTTTGTTTATTTCAATTAGTGAGTCGTGAGTGCGAAAGGTGACAACTTTGCATTCGTTAGCCGTTGTTAAAACACAAGTAGATACAAATAAGAAGTCAAGCGCAATACCCTATGTGGGATCTATATTTGAGGGTTCTAATCCTGCTTCCCTTCATTACTTTCCTTCATTGAATTAAACAAAAACTAAACAATTAAAATCAAAATAAAGCAATAAACTCATGGGTTACCTCCCAGATAGCACTCTTGTTTAACGCCATTGGCTCGATTGAATGGAGGAGTAAGGGCTGTCACTCCTCATCAGATCCATCTTCACTCCACTCAATTTCATCATCAAAACGAGTTTGGTAGTAATTTGAAATCTTCATAAGCTTTGCAACATCTTTCTTCCTCACCCATTCTTGAGCTTTCTTCTTTTCTCGTGCTAAGTCACTCGTTTCATCTCTTCGTTTCCTTATCTCCAAATAAACTCCATCATATGCATCTTGATCAGCTAGCTTCTTCTCGTTACCTGGATTAATATCAAAAGTTTTCTCTTGCTCTTTATAGCACAAGGTAATGGACCATTTCTCAACATCAATTAAAGACCTGGCGGCGGCTAAAAATGGCCTTCCTAAGATTAAAGGATATGAATTTTCTTCTTGCAATTGCGTCACCATAAAGTCAGCCAAGAACATGAAATTTTCTACCTTGATAGTTGAAGCTTCCACTATTCTAATTGGTCTTTTGGTTGACTGATCAGCAAATTGAAGGGATGTTCTTCAAAGAGTAATTTTGGTTAAGTTCAAGCTCCTATAAATGGTGAAAGGAATTAAATTTACACTTGCACCAAGATCACAGGGTGCATCTTCTAAAGTGATATTGTTTATAGTGCAAGGAACTTTAGAACCTCCTGGGTCATTTAACTTTGTTGGCAAATACTCAGGAATCTTTTTCACTTGTCCTTGTCGCTCAACCAATCTCACAACATCGACCTCTTCTTTGCTGTCAGCATCCTTCTTATTCTCCATGGTGCTTAAATGGCCTTCCCCGTTTATTCTTTCCTTGATTCAGCTTCCATCTTACTCTGATGATCTTTCCCGTTCTCCATTCCACTTAGTACTCTTTCTCGCCCATCTCTGGCTTCAAGGTACCTGTAAACATGAATCATTTCAGCACATTTAGTTCCATGGAATTTTAAATCAAGTTTATCTACTCTTTCTGGAAAAGGTATAGCTTTGGAATACTCCCTTAGATGGCGTGTTTCACACTCTTTGAGTGTGTCCTCGTATGTCCAAGCTATCTTCGATATCATATTTACTTTTTCAGGTTTTTCTTTGTATTGCTTGGCAAAGCTTTTGGTAGTCTGTTGGATGCTTGAGCTCTCAATTGGCCTATCTTTAGCAACACAGTTGTCTATTGCGCCCATTCTTCAAGCTTAACCACTCTACTATCTGACTGCTTCATGTGGTCCTCAAAGTTTTGCCTTCTCTCATTCGGTTGAAATCCTGATTGTTGTTGACTTTGTGGATATGATTTCTGAGTGTTTCCTCTCCAAGAGTTATAGTTATCTCTTTTATAGATTGGAACGAATGGTCCTGGTTGCTGATTGTTTCTTCTACTGAAGTTGTTGGAATAGTCAACCTGCTCCATTAGTTCTTCTTGCATCTCTCTGGGTTTAGTTCTCTCATTAATCTTTTTCAAATGAACACTCACTACCTCAACTTTGGTGGCAACGACTTTCTTTGACGTTGCTCTATTGTCTCCATCATCTTAAAGGCTTCCTCATCTGCTAGAAATACAAACCTTCCTCCAGATATAGCATTTAAATGCTTCATGTCTCCTCTATGGAGCCCTAAATAGAAGTTATATAACAAAGAGTGTTGGGTCATCTCATGTTACGGGTAGTTCTTCACCAAAATTTTAAATCTTTCCCAAGCTTCGTAGGTTTTTTCTAGCTCTTTTTGGATATGACAAGATTTGGGGTGGTTATTTGTAATGATAAAGCTAACTTTATCTCACATAGTTCTAAAACTATTCTAGGTGTGTTTGAAATGAAAGAAGCCGAAACAATAGGTTTACGTAAGAAAATCTCATGGCTTCTAAACTTGAATATGTTCAATGTTACTTACAATTGAATTAAATACTAAGATATTTATTGATGTTGCACTATTCCAGAAATTCAGATTTGTCTGATTGTTATTAGTTTGGTTAAGAGATAAGCAAATGGGGTTGCCCACCCTTTAGCTAAAGCATCTCATTTTCATGTTAGTCGGTATCTGGCAAGAGCCTCCCTCTTGTATTAGAGCTCTATTCATGTATTGCCTCTTACTTAGGAGTTGTTTGCAAATGCTTAAAGTACTTATAGGCTTTTGCATTGGTAAAGTGAATTTTTTGTGTTTGCAACACTGACTTTTGTTTCTACTTGTTTTAAGAAAGGTTAAAAAAAGTACAAGCCGCAAAAGCATGGCATGGGGTGCTTTTCCTACTGCTTTTGAAAATATGCTATTTTAAAAAAAAACTAAAAGGAAAAGTCATTTCTCAACACGTAATTAATGCTTTATGTAGTTCTTTAAAGATGTTTGCAAACACTCTTAAGTTTTTGTCAAAAGCCGAATAAAATAACTTGAAGTAAAAGTAGTGAACAAGCTCCTTCTTTAAGATCTTGCAAACATCTCTTTAATATAATTTTGTTTTCAACCAAAAAATATAGAAGAATGTTTTCAACTAAGGAACAAAAGAAGATTATTCCAGGTGATTACCCTAACCACCAGTGGGCCAAAAAAGAAGAAGAACTTGTAGATAATGGGTTTTTGCAATCTTTGTATTTGCATGGATCAAGTAATTCATGATTGGGCTCCTGACTAAATGAAATGAAAAGGTGTGCAGTCTGCACACAATTATTTGTTAAATATAAAAATCAACATTTATGTTAATGGACCTAGTCTTCTTATCATAGATTCACATTGGAGTTTTTGTAAACACATAAATTTATGTATAATAAAATAATAACACATGTAAATAATATATTATTTATGAAGTTGATTTTTTTTGGATTTATAATTAATTAAATTCTAAAGGTAGAGTAGTTAATTTAATTAATTTCATAGGCATGTCCCTTAAATTGGACTATGTGGCTAAACGGGGTATTTGTTAATTTTTATAGTCCAAAGTAATTTTTGGAAACAATGTATTGTTGATTTAATGATGTGTTATATTTTCACCTTCCTAAAAACAATATTCCCAAACTATATATAAAAAATAAGCCCCCAAGATACAATACGATTTATGAAATCTTACAAGACGCAGAAATGTAAAATGATAAGTAAATATACACTAAGTTTGATTCAGTATATTTATATAATACAAAAAAGTTAAAACTAGTCATGTCCCTTACAAGAGTTATAATTGTATATTATATACTTTCCAGTTTAAATAACAAAATAAATTTCAAAATAAATGATACATATAAGTCTTGAACTTTAAAAAGACCCCAAATGCATGTCATAGACTTATGATATACACATTAAATCCCAATTCAACATAATATAATATATAAATCCATTCTGTAATTAAATTAACTATCTTGAAACCTAATTCTAATTAAAATAGTTCAAGAACGTATTTCCTTTGAATGTCAGATAAGATAGAACATCATTATTGAGAAATACATCAAATGTTTAAAAGGGCATATCCCATAAAGAATTTTTCGTTGATCAAGGAAAATAAATATTTCATCGTAATTTCTCCATTCCACAAGATTGGGTAATTTTGCAGAACTAGTCCGACAAAAGGTTGTTTGTGAAACTAGTTTCACAAAGTGTCCGGCGTCCCATAATGTGGTTGTAAGAAGCCCAACTTATCAAGCCCAATAGATACAGCCCTTCGAGACAAAAACACTAAATTCCGTATCAAAACTTCTTTAAAACGCCAAAATGAGATCCACCTCGATAAGATTCTTACACAAATCAAGATTCTCTACAAAACAATTTACCATCTAAATGCATGTACGAAGAATCTAACAAAAAAGTATCAAAATTAGACTCTATAGATAACTCAATCAGACCAGCTCACTCCCACCAACAGTGCCCCAAAGCCTCGCCGCAATAGTACTTAGGTCTGAAAGGAAGGAAGAAAAAGAAAACATTTTTGTTAGATAAAAATCTCAGTGAGTTCTCACGATGTGTGTGAAGTGCAATTTTTCTTTAAAATAAAACCTTTTGGAATGTAGAGCCATAACACAATGCTAATCACATACAATGGCACACAATATACAGTGGACACAAAGTGTTGTTCATTTACAAATATCAATATCCAATTTCTATTTCAATTTCCAATATCCCCAAATTTAGCTCCACGTGAAGAATTCTGGCGAGATTTTGAAATCGCCGTCACCGGTGTACCGAAATTGAAAAAATTGCCAAATTAGGGTACCAAAAATATGAGGTGCCAAGTTAATGTATGAAAAAAAAAATGTCTCAATTTAGGGTATAAAAAGTGCAATTTTCTCCCACTCAGTGCGTACCAACAGTTTCTATGTAATTAGTACTTATATGCATCTTTGTAGTTGGAGTGAAGCTAAGGAAAAATTGCAGTATTTTAGTTTAGTTTTCTGACTTCTCATCTACAAAATGCTGGAGTTCCAAAAGAACTATTTACCATTGTTATTCTTAACAATTTGGTGCTTTCATTGCGTACTCACTATGTTATTAAAAAAAAAAAAAAAAAAAAAAAAAAAAAAAAAAAAAAAAAAAAAAATCAATCCCAGCAACAATCGGAGGATTCTCACAGGGCAGAATTCTTACATCAGTTACAAGTGGAATTGGCAGAACACAGATCCAAAACAAGCAGCGAAGGACGTTGCATTTGTCAGGATGGATTAGAGGTAAACGGGTTACAGTTTTGGTTGATCCTGGCAGTACTCACAATATTGTGCAGCCTCCTATTGCTTCTTATTTAAAACTACCTATTGTGGTTGTTCCAACATTTCTGGTCATGATAGGCAATGGACAATTATTACACTAACAAGGGCGATGCGAACAGATTTGGCTGTCCAGAAAACAAAGTGACTTCAATGTCTCTTTGTAGGTTTTGCCTATATCGGGGGCTGATGTTGTGTTAGGGGTTGAGTGGTTAGAAACTTTAGGGCCTGTATTGGCAGAGCTCAACGTTCCCAGAACTTCATTTTATTATGGAAGTCAGGTAGGTTTTGGGTAGCACTTCAGCACCCTTCACCCACTGGCACGAGCCAAACTAGCTAAGCGCGAGGAAAGCTTCACCGCCCTCTTCCAGCTTGAGCTCACAGACCTCTCTGAGTCAATTCCATGGATGAACTGTGACTTTCACATATGAATCGAGACTTCAACAAGCAACTCATTATCAAATTCAGCGTTTATTTGACACTGATGCAATTTCTTCTCTATATACTATATCTTTTGAGCAAATTTCTTCCTACCGTTCAACTTTGGTATAACACAGCATTTCACTCCGCCATTAATAGATCTATGTATGAAGCCTTATTGCACGCAAAGCAGAAATGATTCCACTCTATCATTCAGGTCAGAGTACCAATGTTACAGTTGACACTACTTTAATTCGTAGAACTTTGATTTACTCAATGACTTGAAGTACAACATGCAACGCGCACAAGCGAGTGACTACCATTCCTAACAAAAAGAGAGTGGAACAATCCTTTGAGGAGGGCGATTCGGTGTAAGTGAAGTTGAAAACTTAACGTCAATTGTCACTAAAGGCACAGAAGGTTCACAAGTTGCCGCCATGTCAGATCTGTTGCTTATGAGCTAGATCTACCACCGTCCGCCAAAATTCATCCGGTTTTCCATGTTTCACTTCTTCGACCATATTTTGGTGGCAATTCTTCTTCGGTTTTAGTGTTGCCTAAGCTTGGTGAGGACGGATCCATGTTTTCCACGCGGGATATTACAGATGAGAGACGTTTTGTGTGGAGAAATGAATGGAGGATTGAACAGAGGCTGGGTAGGTGGATTGGTGAAAGTGTGGCTGAGAGTGAATGGATATATGCAGCTGATTTGGGGCTTTTAAGTGACTCCTTAAACAGTCAGGATCATGTCTCCGAAAATTTCAGCGCTCCACTGGGCCTCGTGGACGAGGCTATTTTTTAGGGCCGGGGTATTGATACGGACATTCAGGCCCATGATACTTGGCCCAGGCGTACGCTCAAGAACCTATATTGGGCTGCTGAATATGAGTATTAAGATTCAGTCCAATAGAATTATGTTTGTAAATATTTGTTTTATCATATTTTATAATTCTGTATTTTAATTAGTACTAACTGCACTTAATGGGGGTTGACAGTTCTTTAGGCCACTTAGTGCGTACTAGCAGCTTCTATGTAATTAGTACTCATATGCATCTTTGTATTTGGAGTGAGTTAAGGAAAAAATGCAGTATTTTAGTCTAGTTTTCTGACTTCTCATCTACCAAATTCTGGAGTTTTTGTTCTTCTTCCAAAAAGAACTATTTACCATTGTTATTCTTAACATGGTCGAGGTTTAGATCGAGGTTTATGTGGTGGAAAGTGAAGCCACTCGAGAAGAGAGACTCGTCGATGAGTGAGAGTGTTGTGGTGTTTGGCAGCTGTTGTTGGGCTGAAACGACGACGTTTTTGCGGTGGGGGTATGGGGGTGATGAGATGGGGATGTGGTTGTAAATCAACATTTTGTGAATGTATTTTGGTTCTTTTTTCTTTGGAAAGAGTTATATGAAAAATTACATGATTGAACGAAATGTTAAGAGATGGATAGAAGAAACTTGTTTGTTCTTTTATGTTTTACGTAATAAGAAAATTGAATAATTAGAACTAAATTGTCTTATAAAAGAAGTTTAAAAAATTTTGGGGACGTAAATGTAATTTTGCAAAAGATGTAGTGTATAAGTGCAAAAACAAAACCCTGTAAAAACCCTAATTTTGGATCAAAATTGTTGAGTACAACTAAATTAGGTCAAAATCGTTGACTTTGGAAAAAAAAAAAACTAAATTTGCAAATAGGATCACATTATAGGACTAAAATAACCATATGTCACTTTGTGGTATTCGTTTCGCAAATAAGCCACTTGTGGGACTAGTTCTGCAAAATTACCAAAATTGAAATAGTAAATCACACTACTTCACCTGATCACGAAATTCGGGCTAAGGCCAAAGAGTTTTTCCACAAGTATAAATGGGGTCCTTCGCTAGAAGGAAAAAGTACAAGTAATAATCTAGCATTCACGAAGAGTTTTCTTTTTCTTTTTGCAAACTCTCATAGAGAAGATTATCATTCTTCGAGGCGCTCAAGAAAAAGTTTGAGTTATTTATCACGGAACCCAAGAAATGGATGGTTTGATTCGAGATCAATCTTCAAATCTCTAGAAGAATTGTCTTGAAAATCAAGATTCCTGAGAAATACACTAATTTTCATCATACTTCAGTATTTCAAGACAAAGATCATCTAGTTCGTTGTGAACATTTTATTGTAATTCTACATCAAGCTAATAGGCTCTTGAATTAACATTTTCAATAGTCGAATCATTTTAGGGATATGAAAAGGAAGATTTTGCTTCAAACTTCTTAAAGTTAGAAAACCATTGTTCATGTAAAATTGAGTTAGTAAATTCGATATAAATTCTAACTCAAGTTCTTATTAATTTGAATTAAAAATAGTTCGGCGTTCTTTAGTTTCGGAGTCAGTTCGAAACATAAAACTAGTAGAAGCAAAGGCTAGAGCAACATGCACTTGTCAACAGATGATATTTACATGTGAGGTGAAAACTAATCGTTACTTGGTCAATCAAATTTTTTTTCAAGAACTTATAAAAACGACTTTTTCACATTTTTTTTCTTAGAGTTACTTTTGAGTTAAAGTCGAGAATGAATTTTTTTGCAAATATTTTAAAAAGCTACTTCGAAAGTTAATTAGGTTTTCACAATTTTCAACTGCAGGTAGCTTTTTCCTTTCAAGAACCTTCTAAAATTTCAATATTTACAAAAGTTGTTTCATGGGAAGCATCTAACAATCAATTTCTTTGCCTCGTGCTTTTCATAATTCTTAAGACAATACACAGAAAACTCATTATTACAAATATTTAAAATACCTCTATAGACCCAACGTTAATAATATATTGTCAATATTTGCAAGCACCATATATAACCCGCTCACAAGGGATGCCGCTAAGTTTGTATTTTAGTTTAGTAAGCATATTTTGGTGCAGCAAGTGATAAATGCATACATTATATAAGACAATAAGATGATGATTGTAGCCTAACCTTTTATAAATTTTCAAGCATTGTTAAAGGGAGATGATATATACAGAGCGAAATCTTTTCATACAGAGCAAATTTTTGTTGGTTACTTTTGTACCCCTTTTGAATTTATTGTCAAATTCATTTTCCTTCTCAATACCTATTTTAATTGGTAGACTTTTCGGAAACTTAATTCGGACAATTCTCTTTCCAGTTTATAGAATGGAAAAATTACATTCCTAAAGATAATTAATAACTAATTTGAATAAGTTAAGTAAATTCGGATTCAACAATGTAATTGAATTGTAATACACGTATTGAAAGCCACAAATTTCAAATTTCAAACTTTAATACGTTAAATTATTCTACAAATTAATCCTTGTTCAAATTAATTCATTTCACTCGGATTAATCTACACAAAATTACTTATTCACAAGCAAGTTGTATTACTTATATATTTTGTGTAGAATAATTAAAATCTACAAGCTAGCTAGTAGCTACAAATATTTTAATATATATATATATATATATATATATATATATATATATATATATATATGATGATGAATACTCTCCCTCTTGGGATCGTACCCCGTCCACGTGGCCAAATCCTCTAATCTCGCTCTGTCTCACGACCCCCTCTATAGGATTCTCCGCCCCAGGTAAGCCAGCCCTCGGATTTCTCGACCCTGATAAATATTACAATATACCCTATGTCGTGCCAACCCCTCGTTGAGCCAATGAGGGGTGGTCGTTTTCTCCACGTGCAGGTACAGCCTCCTTAATCGTTAAGCAACGGCAACCGCCTCTTCTAGCCAACCAGAGGAGGGGGTCGGATGTCAGCTTTGACATCATCTTCCACTATCCGAATGCGTTGTCGCCCCCATAAGGCTCGACCGCCCTGCTTTCCCAATAAAGAGCGACGGTTAGGGGGTAATAAGATGTAAACGGAGTACGGCATGCACCGATGGGAACATACAGGCACCACGTGCCCTATCCTACGAAGCCTACTCTGGCATCACGTGCCTATTTCCTCCCAGACTCAGGAGCTCCACGTACCATACTCTACGGGGACACATAAATACCCTATTACCCTCGAACCAGCATGCATGCCGACACGTGCCCTCAATAAAGTTACATCTATGCCCTCTCCCTCGCCCTATAAATAGGGAAGCAGGTTAGTCATAAAGGCATCTCATCTTATCCCACCTGAGAGCACACAGTTCCCAAAGATAGGCGAGCAAATAGCAGTAAGAGCCCCACTTAGAGAGAGAAAGAGAGGGGCGTGAGTGAGGAAGGTCGGAAGTGTTCGAGCCCAGTCGAGGTAGCCGTTTGAAGGGAGATCGTGCGAACGGAGCCCGAACCCCCAAAGGTCATGGATTGTTGTAGCAGAAGGCTCCCTCGACGGAGTCCCCCTCCTCGCCAGGAGCTTGCCGAATCCTGGATCATCTTAGGTCGGGACCGGCGTGCGAACGGCCCCGGTGACAGGCACGGCGATCCAGGGGCGTCATCAGTGGCGCCGTCTGTGGGAACGTCATCAGAGTCCCTAAGGTAGCCTAAGGAATAAGCCTGGGTTCGGGAAGTGCAAGCTCTGAAGAAAGACCGGAATGGAGAAATGAAAGAAGAAGAGAAAGGCAGTCCCTTTGCCTCTCAGATATTAGCTCCAGAAATCCCGATATCCATGCGCATGTCTAACCCGGTGGTATACACGGGGGACCTCCATGCAAAAGACCCTCGCGATCACATCAATCAGTTCCTGACGATGATGGATATCCTCAACTCTCCTGATCACGCCCGATGCCGAATTTTCCGATCCACTCTAACCGGGAGGGCGCAAGCTTGGTTCTCCCAATTACCCAGAGGATCCATCTACAGCTTCAACAATCTGCGGGAGCTGTTCGTGCGGCAGTTTGCATGCAATCGCCGCTACCCGAAGACGGCCGAACACTTGATGACGATGGTCCAAGCTGAGGGAGAGAGCTTGCTAGACTACATGCGGAGGTTCGCCGACGCAGTAATCGATGTGAGGCACGTAGACGCCCACATACTGTCCGAGTTCGTGGCCCAAGGCACCCGGTCGGTGGAGTTCGCTGAATCCCTAGTAAGACACCCAGCTCGGACCTTCGAAGAGCTCATGCAGAAAGCCGAAAGATACATGCTGCTCAAGGATAAGCGGCTTGCTAAGCTTGGGCAACCGGAGCACGATGATCGCACGAAGAATAGGCAAGGAGAGAATGCTCGCGGACGACAGGATGTAGTGAAAAGGTACTTAGAACCCTTTCCATTGACACCTTTGAAAATCTCTAATGTTGAAGTGCTGCAAGTGATGGAGGGACATTCAGACCTCCGATGGCCGCCCCAATCTAAAAATTCAGAAAACTTGTGCCATACCAGGAAGTGGTGCTTGTTTCATTGGAGTTAGGGTCATAAAACAGAGCAATGTGATCATCTGAGAGTGGAAGTTGAACGCCTGTTAAAGATGGGATACCTACACCAGTTCCTCGCGAGGAGGGAAGATCTCCCTAGAAAGGAGAAACCCGTAGAGGGACGAGAGGTTAACCAACCTCGCGAGCAGGTGCAAGAAGTGCGTCGGAGTGTGGAACACCCCGAAAGAGAAAGAGAGAGTTCCCAGGCCCGAAGAAGAAGGTACGAAGGTGGATCGGCGTCCGAGGAATGAGTCCGGCCTCAGTATTTACCTCCCCTTCCCTCAAACTACCGGCACAATCCCCTGTCCGGCAGGACCATCAATGTAATCGAAGGAGGTCCGCTAGCGGCCTCGTCGGCCCAGAGGAAGAGGAAGTTTCTCAAGGAAATGCAACGGGTTAGTTTAAAATACCAGTTTTTTTCTACCAGCATATGTGCACCCCCTGCAATTACCTTCGGACCAGAGGACTTGGTAGACATTGTCCATCCTTATGACGATCCCATAGTGATCCAAGCCACGATCCACGGAGCCAAGGTGGCCAGAGTTCTGATAGATACGGGAAGCTCGGTAGACGTGATGTTCCTGCCTACCTTCCTGGCATTAGGACTTCAGTTGGAGCAGATAATACCGGAGAAGACCCCACTGGTCGGCTTCGATGGAAGTCCAAGCGAGACCTTGGGTTCCATTTTGCTCCTGATGTCGTGGGGAGAAGGACACCTGCGAAAAACGGAAGAGGTTAGATTTTGGATCATCAACGCACTTGCTAAAACTTATAACATGATTTGTGGGCGGCCCTTCATTCGCTTGTTCGAGGTCGTGCCCTCGGTTCTTCACTTGAAGGTAAAATTCCCCACGATGAATGGGATCGGAGAGGTTAGAGGAAATCAAGCAAGGGCTCGAGAGTGTAGACTGAACACCATTGCCACGATTGAGAAAGAAGAGAACAGTGATCAGAAGAGTCAAGGCGAGCCTCGGCGTATCGAAGCAGGCAAGTTATACCCCGCGAAAGAGCTCAAAACGGTTGAAGTGGTCCCAGGAGAAGCCAAAAAGGTTGTAAAAATGGGAACAAACATCGACCCGCCCAAAGAGATACAACTCCTCGAAACCCTGCAGCAATTCCAGCACGTGTTTGCTTGGGAAGGAGGACCCCCAGGGTGCATTAGCCCGTATGTGTGTAAGCATTGCCTCGACGTGCGTCCCGACACTAAGCCCGTTCAGCAGAAGAAATGCAAGATGGGTCCTGAGAGGAATAGAGTGATCAAATCTGAGATACAAAGGCTGATCGGGCTGAACCAGATCCGAGAGGTGCAGTATTCTGAGTGGCTGGCCAATGTCGTCTTGGTTCCAAAGTCGGGGGCCGGTGGATAATGTGCATCGATTTCACAGACCTGAACAACGCGTGCCCAAAGGATTGCTTCCCTCTGCCAAACATCGATCAGTTGGTGGATTCCACGGATGGGTGTGCTCTACTTTCCACGATGGACGGGGATCAGGGATACAACCAGATCCCAGTGGCCGAAAAGGACCCGGAAAAAACCAGCTTCATCACAGATTTCGGTACAGATTGCTATCTCCTTATGCCTTTCGGATTGAAAAATGCAGGGGCGACATACCAGCGGCTTATGAATACCATGTTCCCCGATGATTGGAAACAACCTAGAAGTATACGTGGATGATATAGTAGTCAAAAGTCAAGAAGCCAGCCAGCACAACGCTAATCTTATCGAGGCCTTCCGGATCATGGACAAGTTCGGCTTAAAGGTGAATCCCCGCAAGTGTTCCTTTGGAATTCAAGGAGGCAAGTTCTTATGTTTGTCACCCAGCGAGGATTCGAGGTGAATCCAGAAAAGGCTAAAGAAATTTTGGAAATGCCATCACCTAGCACGATCCAAGATGTGCAACGGCTCACGGGAAGAATGGCTTCGCTTAACCGCTTTATCTCAAAGGCAGCCAAAAAGGGGCTTCTCTTTTTCAAGGTGCTTCACAACGTCAAGGATTTCCAGTAGACTGATGCATGTCCGAAGGCGTTCGACGATTTGAAGGGGTACCTGCTTTGCCCGCCCCTCCTGGTTAAACCACAACCAGGAGAAAGACTCTACGTGTACCTCGTTGTTGGGAAAGAGGTAGTAAGCGCCGTGCTGGTTCGAGCTGAAGGACGGGATCATCTCCCGATATACTACACAAGCCGAACCTTGAAGGACGTCGAGACGCGGTACTCCTTCATCGAGAAGTTTGCTTTCGCTCTAGTCACAACTGCTCGGAAGCTAAGGTCGTATTTCTTAACTCACCCTATTATTATACTCACAAAGCACCCCTTACGGGCCATCCTTAGTCATCCCCAAGTATCAGGAAGAATGGTAAAATGGGCTGTAGAGCTTGGAGAATACGACATCCAGTATGCCCCGCGATCGTCAATAAAAGCTCAGGTGCTGGCTGATTTCATGGTGGAAACTAACGAGGCCCCCGAGGAAGTTTGCACGGAGAAAGTATGGAAAGTCTACGTCGATGGGTCTTCTAGCAATGGCGCAGGAGGAGCAGGTGTGGTGTTCAAGTTGGCGCACGAGAAGCAAGTGTGGTGTTCAAGTTGGCGCACGAGGATCAGTCCGAAGAGGTACTATCTTTCGCTGTAAAGATAGGATTCCCGGTATCAAACAACGAAGCAGAATACGAAGCGCTGTTGATCAGGATGAGGCTAGCAAAAGAAGGGAAGATGATTCGAATTCACGTTCACAGCGATTCGCAGTTAGTGGTGCAGCAGGTGAAGGGAACGTACGAGGCCAGGAATGAGAGAATGAAAGAATACCTGAGCGTAGTGCGTAAGTCCCAGGAAAGCTTTGAAGAATTTTCCCTCGAACAAATCCCGCGGGCAAAAAATGAGAAAGCCGATGCCTTGTCCCGAACAGCTGCGGGCATGCATCCCATCGGGACGCGACAGGTAACTTTTCTTACTATTAGCTCGTCAGAAAAAAGTCATGTAGCAATAGAGGTGTTAAATCTGGAAAAAGAAGATCGGAAAGGATGGATGACTGAGGTAAGAGCATACCTACTGAACCCGGAGAAGTAAGAACACAACGGGGAGTTGGGAAAATGGGCCACTCGCTTCTTTATAAAGGATGGAGTGCTGTACAAAAAAGGATTCTCGCAACCTTACCAGCGATACCTGACCGAAGAAGAAGCCATTGAGGTGATGAGAGAAATACATGGGGGGAGCTGCGGAAATCATTCAGGGGAAAGAAGCCTCGCCCAGAAGATACTTCGACAAGGATACTTCTGGCCCACCATGCAGAGAGACGCTAAGGCATGTACGCGGCAGTGCGAGCAGTGCCAAAAGCATGCCTCCATGTCCCACTTACCCGCGGCCGCTTGGGAACCCAACCTTGTTCCTTGCCTTTTTGACAAGTGGGGCATTGACATCGTGGGACTCCTGATACAGGACCGAGGACAGAAGAACTATCTCCTGGTGGCAGTGGACTACTTCACGAAGTGGGTCGAAGCAGAACCAATGGCGCAGATCACTTCTGCAGCGGTTATCAACTTTCTTTGGCGTAACATCGTTTGTAGATTCGGAGTACCCCGGATCTTGGTCAGCGACAACGGGTTGCAATTCACTAGTGACCAACTCGCAAAATGGTGTGAACACTGAAAAATTCAGCATCGCTTTACTTCTGTGGGGTATCCTCAATCAAATGGCCAGGTTGAGGTCACGAACCGCACCTTGATCCAGGGACTAAAAGCACGTCTCCTAGCATATCAAGGGAAGTGGGTCGAGGAAATCCCAGGCCTGTTGTGGGCGTACCGAACCACTGCCAGATCTTCCACCGGCGAGACCCCGTTCAGTTTGGCTTATGGTCACGAGGCGGTTATCCCCATAGAAATAACCACACCCAGTTGGAGAGTACAAGAATACGAGGAAAACAGCAATAACGAGCACATGGTCCTGGAGTTGGACCTCCTAGAAGAAAACCAACAACAAGCAGCGCTATAAAGCGCTCAGTACACGGCCCGCATGGCAAAATACTACAACAAGCGAGTGAGGGACCGAACATACCAAGTTGGAGAACTAGTTCTACGCAGAGTAGGGGCGTCGAAAGCTGTGGGAAAGTTGGACCCTGCGTGGGAGGGGCCCTTCCAGATATCCCACATCCTGGGGGCGGCAACATATCAGTTGCGGGATATGGAAGGTCGGATCTACCCAGCTCCTGGCATGCCTTGAATCTACGGAAATTCTGCCCTTAGACACCGCTTGCAAGGTAGAGGCGACGCTTCCCTTCGGAAAAACGAGGGCTAAACCGAACCCAGGTAAATAAATAAACCTTGTAAGTTTAACTACTAGCCAGTTTGTACTATCTACCTAGTATTATGTAATTTAGAGAACTACGTGCGGCTTGATTCCCAGTTTTACCACGAGGAATACGTAAGAAGCTCGGAAGTTACTCGAGTTCAACCCCAAAGAATAAAAATAATATATGTACACTACACACAAGCACGAAGGTAAACTAACGATGCAGGTACATGAAATTGAAAGATTCTATTAGAAGAGAGTGGGTTTTTACATAGTAGGGGTCGAATCCCCAACGAGCTACTTCGCCCGCCACCCACTCATAAAGCATGCAAAGTCCAAAAGGGAGAAAAAAGAAAAAAAAAAGGAAAAAACAACTACAGGCCAACTAGGGCCACTACCCTAACAGCTAAAGCCACTATGGGCCATCAACCTTCAACTTCCTCCATCCTCCTCAACGATCCTCGCCGCGACGCTTCCCGGCCCGGATAGCCGCCCTCTGTTCCTCCTCCGTCATCTCCCTTATTATCCGCTCGGGGGGGAGGGCTCCTTGATCCACTCGGAGGGGCTGCTGGCGTCGGGAGAGTCGCAGCAGCAGGCACAACGAGGGCAACAAAAACTGGGGTGCGATCCCTAGGACGTCGGGGCTCGACCTTTGAATGACGAGACATGTCAAACGAGGGGATCACCAAGTTTGGTGGCACAGCAAAGAGTTGGTATACAACGCTCATGCACAGCTCGTAACCCATGCCCATGAAGATCTTGACGTCGTTACCGTCGATAACCTCGGTAAGCTTCGTCTTCTTGGTCGCGCTGGTACGGGCGGCAGAAAGTCCCTCAGCCAGTTTCTTCTCATATTCGGCCCGAGCCACATCCACCTCGGCTTGTTTCCGGGGCTCAAACTCCACCCTCAGAGTATGACCCCTCACCAGTGCTGCCTCTACTTCGGCCAGCCGCGCCTCAGACCGTACCAGATCCTCCCGCAAGCCATCCATCTGGACACGGTCCGCCATCAGCGAGTCTACCAAACTCCGCGAATCCTCTTCCATCTCCCTCAGGTTCTTTGCCTGCTCCTCCAGAAGGTGCTCCCTGAACCTCGACTCCTCCAATGTAGCCCGAAGTGACGCCACCTCATCCCTTAACTTCAAGGACTCCTCCTGCAAGGTTCCCCTCGCCTCCTCCAACTCCTCGCGGTATTTCTCTGCCACTCCCTGGTGAAGGTGAGCCATCGTCTGAGCTCCCTGTACCCGTTGGGAATCACGAGAAGACAGGATCTCCTAAGAGTCCAGTTCCCGAGCCACGAACAGCATCTGAAAAAGGAGATGGTAAGTAAATGAAAAAATATGCGCAGAAATCTTCGAGGGAGAAAAAGATAGGTCGACTCACATCAAGGATGTTGCGAGATAGGCGAGCTAGCAGATGAGCACCATCTCCCTGACTAAGGCGTCCCCGCTCCCCGGGCTCTAGGAACCCATCCACCCAGTCCCAGAGACCCTCGGGGATGAAGACAGATTGAGGCGGCAGAGGACCCCTACTCATCCCCTCGCCTGAAGGAATTACAGGGGTCGGCGACGGTGGAGCATTGGAAGCCTCAGGCTCAATAGAAGTAGTTGGATCGGTAGAAGCAGCTCCCCTCGAAGGATCACCCCCCGACCTGTCTCTAGGAGAACCACGGGGGAAGTCGTTCGTGGAGTGGTTACGGCTTGGAGTGACGCTGGCCCCGGGAATAGGGCCAGACGGAGAAGGAGAAGAAGCCATACCATTCTATGAAGAAAGAGGATCGAGAGGAGCCACCGGGCTCGCCCGGTGTCGTTCAGATGTAGCCTAACCCTCGGAGGGAGGAGAATCGTCATCCGAAGGGGTCACTTGAGCAGCATCCGCAGAGGAATTGCCCACGACATGCGTGGCCAACTCGACCCCTGGCAAAATCATAAGATAAAGTCAACGTCAGATCAATAAGAATAGTCACATATTTAAGAATGGATGGAAGAAAGACTTACCAAAAGGAGTGCCTCGTCCCAACTGGACACCAACCCCATCGATAAAGTCCGAACCACTCTGGAGGCCCACCATTACCATAGCCCGAGGGTGCTCAAGGATCGACATAGAATCGTAAGTGGTCGAAAAGAACCCTCGACGGTCCAGAAATGCGGTATCCGAAGTGGGGTTGAGAGTATCCACGTAACTCACGCCCCATCGGGTGGATACGGCCCATTGCCCACTTTGGGGGTGAAGAAAGAAGTAGCGGCTCCTCCAGTTGCGGTTGGTGGGGAAGCCGATCGAAACGCGGGCCAAGAAGAAGCTTACGAATTGACGAGCTACACAGGACGAAGGGCAAAAGCCCCAAACAAGATGGTAGGCATGGGAATGTTGTGATAATAACACAGAAGTGTAAAACCTACCAGGCATCGGTAGGAGTGGGGGACTAGTTGGCTTGGACAAATTTGTAGAAAGGTAAACACGAGGGTCATGAAAGTATGGAAAAAGCGGCGGAGACCATTGTGGACTTGATCGGAGTAGACCGCCAGAAAACCTGCGGGAGGATTAAAGGCTCGTTCATCAGGGGTCGGTATCCTCACCTCCATGCCGAGGATGCCATATTGATCCAACAGTGTTTGCACCACCTCGGACGTCTCAATGGAGGGGGTTGAACCTGCGCACCCTGCACCCAACATCTAGAAAGGATCGACTTCACCAGCAACCAGTTGAAACCCTTCCTGTGGAGCCTCATATGGAACCCGATCAGAAAAGGCGGCAACAATGCCGTCAGCAACAGGATCGTGGAGGATAAAACCTTCATCCGACACCCTGGGGTGGCGAGCGTCAGCGGCAAGTTGGTTCTCCGTCCTCTGACGAGTACGAGAAGTCACTGCCCGTGCACTGCGGCAGATGCGGGAAGGCCCAGCGCTCACAGGTGGAACAACAGGACACGGACTAGGAGGCTGAGGAAAGGTTAACGGAATCTCCTCAGAAGAGGATTCAGATGACTCGAAGAAGTTTTCGGAGTAGGAATAAGAGGATGTGGAAGACATTTTGCAGAAAAAACTAGAGAGTAAGAATATCAGATTTAATGAAAGATTTAATGAAAGAGAGAAGATGAAGTGACTTGAGTCAATTTATAATCCCCGAGGCGATGCTTCAATTTAGGCGGGAACATGCGAAACGCCCAATATGAAACTTGGGTAAAAATACTACCGCCCCGTTCGCCAATAAGAGGCACCAACAGGGGACACGTGGCGATTATGTAAAATTGTTTGCCCTAAATGTGCCTTTTCGAGGCGCTCATCATGACGGACAGATTTTATGCGTGCGAAAGTAAATGATATTCAGGGTAGTACTGTAACCAAGATCACAGGACGGGACGTATGGATCGAAAGAAGCGACAGATCATGAACCGCCAAAATTGAAAAGGCTCCTCGAGCCGTTATGGCTTATCCAAGAAGCTAAATTAAAACAATCCACGAATCGAGACGGCTTTCCCAAGAAGCCACACCGAAGAGGCTCCTTGAGCCGTTACAACCCACGAAGAGGCTCATCGAGCCGTTACAACCATTAAAGAAACCGCCTTTGAAGACCTTAGGAAAAAGATTGATCAGTGCGGGTAGCGTTTTGAGGGGTTACATCAAACCCCGCTCTACGAGGTGTCCAGCTAAGCCTTTGAGCACCACGCGTACTTCCGAGGGGAAAAACAACAACCTTCATCGAAACACGCAACGAGGGGCTAAGGGTACGCCCCGTTGACCGGCAAAAAACCCTTTAGAAGTATCATAAGTTGAGTTGCTCCTTGTCATACGGCTCGAGGGTTTTAGCCAAATGCACTCTAGAGGTGTCCCGTTGAACCTCCGAGCCAAACACGCATCCCTCCGAGGGGAAAAACAACAACCCTCGTCGAAACACGCACCGAGGGGTGAAGAATACCCTAATGACCGGCGACCATCCCTTTAGGAGTATCACGAGTTGACTTGCTCCTCGTAATACGGCTCGAGGGCCCTAGCCAACTGCTCTAAACGAGATGTCCCATTGCGAACCTCAGAGCCCCACCTGAACAACGCAACTAGGTGACCGATTCCTTTAGGGGTATCATAGGTCGACTTGCTCCCTGTAATACACCTCGAGGTTCATAGCCACACAACTCCTGGGTGCCTTAACGGGAACCCAAAGAGCCCCGCTCGTACTTCCAAGGAGTAAAACAACAATCCTTATCGAACCACAGCACGTGAAGAAAATATGCTCCCGCGATTGTTTAATCCTTGGAACTCTACCTAGACTGATAATTTAACAGAAAAACGGGCAAAAGAAGACACACACGAAGACCTCTGAAAAGAATATTTTATTAGTATCGAGATATTACAACTACAAGAAAAAAGAAAATACAACACAGGAGGCCTAAAACTTTACTCTCCTCGGGAGGGCCGCTTGCCATCCCTTATCGACCTACGACGCGCCTCCAGCGTTGGAGTATCATCATCAACCTCGGGAGCCCCAATTGTTGAGGCCACCCGCAAAGCGGTCTCTGTCGCTCGAGGAGCAGGAGCATCAGCAGGTCGAGAGCTTGGAGGACCAGGGCCAGTAACTAACGGTCCACCAGTCATGATCTCGGCAGCCATCGCCTGAACCCTTCTCGCCCTCGTCTCAGGAAAAGAGCCATGGGAAGCCGCCTCTCCAACTTCGGGGATAACAATCTGCGGGGACGGAAGCCTGGCCTGATAGGCGTCAAGGATCGCTTGCATCTCAGAAGGGCTCGAAGGGGACCCTGGCGGTATCTCCACCGAAACCTCAATCTCTTGCGGAGAGAGGGTCGTCAGGTCAGCTTCAGGTATGATCCAGTCCTTTACTTTAATTGTTGTATGGACCCTTTGTACCCAACCATGACCAGGGCAGCAAACACCTTCCGAAAATACCCATGATGGAGCGGGGAGCCGATGTATCGAATAATGCGCTCGAATGCGTCCCGTCGGGCTTTCTCAACAATTTGCCCTCAGATCTCTTTGGTGACCCACCGGACCTCCTCGCCAATCCGGTCGTCCATAGTTGCCCGACACTCATCCAACTCCCCCCGAAGGGTCTCCGCAGTCGCCACCGCCTTCGTATACCCTGCCTCAACCTCCTGTTGCAGCCGACAAGTCCTCTCCAGAGTATCCTTCAGAGCCACCAGCTCCAAAGAAACCTCGTCCCTCACCCCCTCAACTACCCGGAGGCGTTCCTGTGCGAGGTCCCGAGCCTCTTTCAACTCATTTGCGTAGGCTTCCCATTTGCGACATCTCTTCGTCCGGGACTCAAAAGCAACCCGAGCATCCTGCAATTCGGCCAGAGTCCGAGAATGATCTGACCTCAACTTCTCCAAATCCTTCTGTGCTGGAGGGTCACGAGTGGCAGATTCCAACTCCGCCACACGACCTTCCAGATTTTGGATGTACTCCAGCAACAAAAATTGACGGGCACTAAACTCCAAAGGACAAGAAGAAAGGATCAAAGGTGGGAAAAAAGAACGTGGGGCAGGACGAGAGTAAAGAACAAAAGACTTACGTCAACCGCCTCATAACCTGCTTGATCCTTCAGCCATTGGATCCCTCGGTTCCGGAGCGATGCAACCTCGAAAAGGTCCACCGCCTGACACAATTGGGCGAAGCCGCCACCTACCCCACGCAATTCCTCCACTAGGGAACACTCAACAGAACCAGAACGATCCAACTGATCTACCGCCACCTGTGAAGAAGTCCCCTCTTCACGAGTCTCCACCCAATTACCGGCCCTATCCTCCCTAGCCTCTGCCTCCTCCTCCCATCTTCCACTTCCCGCTAACGACCCCAACAGGTCGACCTCCTCTTGCCTGGGTGCCGCGTCATCCACTGGACTGGAGGAGGTAGCAAGTGAACTTCCGCCCGCACCTTCGGGTGGACCCGCAGTAGAGCCCACCAAGCCGTCCCTAAGAGTAGGAGAAGAGGGCTCGGATCCGTTCGTCTCACACCAACCCTCGATCAGGGGAGCAGCCTCGGTATCCTTCTTGGCAGGATTAAAAGAAGGGTGTGAAGAAGAATCCTGAGAAGGGGAAGCCTAAGAAATCGAAGCCACTTCGTGCACTAAGGGGGTGGTGGCAAGACAGCTCAAGTCAAAAGAAGCGGGTAAGGATTGACGAACCCAGGCAAAACCAGCCGCAGGCCTCGGGACCGAAGGGGCAGGGTCGTGAAATACCTCAAGGTCATCCTCATGGAGGCTTTGAAAGTTGCCAAAGTATGGCAGGCCCGAGCTCACCTCACCACTAGGTTCGGGAACAGAACGAGGGGACGGAACTAGCTCCCCACTAGGAGCAGGCAGCGACGGAGGAGACGATGAGGGTTCCTCAACCCTGGTGGCCACTGTCGACCGAGAAGAAGTGGCCTTTCCTCGGGTAGACCTACTTCCCCTAGGTACCCGAGAATGTACCACCGTATCCGTAGTTGCCTCAGCCAAAGGAGACACCAGAGAATCTAAAAGCATTGACCAGAAATACGAAGGTGGAATCACCATACAAAGGAAGCAGAATATAAGAAGAAGCAAGGGTAAAACACTTACAAAATTCAGGATCCTTATGCGAATCTGGGAAATGGGCTGAACGGGCCCCTCCCTGAACACCACAAAGCTCGAACAACCTTGAAATCTTGGTCAGTTTCATGACGTGGTACTTCACCCGGAAATACCCGTCCTCTTTCATTTGGAGCCCAACCTTCTCAAGGTGAGAAGAATCCAACTCTGAAGGGCCACTCGACTAGGTATTCGTGACCCCCCAACTCTCACAATTGCGCCCCAAGGGCTTGACGAAGAAAAATGAAGACTTCCAACTGTCGTAGGAGGAGGAAGCGTCGGTGAGAAGTCTCTCCCCCGAGACGGCTTGGGAAGAACGAGGGGTAAAATAGAAGAAGGGTGCCTGGCCCGTACCCACGTCATACAAAGAGAACAGATGCTCCGCCGAACAGGGAAGCCCTCGGCTTCGGCAAGTGATCTAGAACCCAGCCATGATGGAGAAGGCGTTGGGCGTCAACTGACTCAAACAAGGCCCTAAGGCTTTGGCCACCTCTTGGAAAAAGGGCGGCACGAACATACGCCACCCCGCGTTGATTTGAGGAAAATAGACGGTCAAATAGCTGGCTGTTGGACTATTTGGCCGGTGCGAGGGCTCTGGAATCAGTACCGCCACATTCTCCCTCGCCACATTGTGTTTAGCGAGAAAGTTGTCGACAGAGGCTTGGGTTACAGAGCTGGCAAGATCACTCACGCTCACCGCCCGCTTCTTTGACGTCGTTCCTTTCTCAAGAGCAGCGGAAGCAGAGGTACGCTTACCGCGACGGGTGGCCGGAGAAGAAGGAGGCATCGATCGAGATGGAGAAACGGGAGGAGTAGAACCAGAGGTAGCGGCGGCGACAGCGTTAGCAGACGACATGATCACAGAGAGTAAAGGAAAGCAGAGAAAGCGGCAATTGCGAAAGAAAGTGGGGAAGGCAAAAAGGCTATGAGCCCTAGGAACCGCAGCGCGAGAAACCTAAATAGATGGGCAAAAAGGCGGTATAATTCCCGCTCGTTACCCAAGAGCAACAGATGGATGCCACGTATCGTTCAGCGTACGAGGGAAGTTTTAGGAAATCTGAGAAATCGGGGAGTGAGATAGACGCGCGATCAGATGATTAGACCCCTAAAGATTTTACTCTTTGCCACGTTCTGCGAACTGCGACAGAGACTGGGGGACTTATGATGACGCATACTCTCCCTCTTGGGATCGTACCCGTCTGCGTGGCCAAATCCTCTAATCTCGCTCTGTCTCACGACCCCCTCTCTAAGATTCTCTGCCCCAGGTAAGCCAGCCTTCGGATTTCCCGACCCTGATAAATATTACAATATATCCTATGTCGTGCCAACCCCTCGTTGAGCCAACGAGGGGTGGTCGTTTTCTCCACGTGCAGGTACAGCCTCCTTAATCGTCAAACAAAGGCAACCGCCTCTTCTAGCCAACCAGAGGAGGGGGTCGGATGTCAGCTTTGACATCATCTTCCACTATCCGAATGCGTTGTCGCCCCCATAAGGCTCGACCGCCCTGCTTTCCCAATAAAGAGCGACGGTTAGGGGGTAATAAGATGTAAACGGAGTACGGCATGCACCGAGGGTAACATGCAGGCACCACGTGCCCTATCCTACGAAGCCTACTCTGGCATCACGTGCCTATTTCCTCCCAGACTCAGGAGCTCCACGTACCATACTCTACGGGGACACATAAATACCCTATTACCCTCGGACCAGCATGCATGCCGACACGTGCCCTCAATAAAGTTACATCTATGCCCTCTCTCTCGCCCTATAAATAGGGAAGCAGGTTAGTCATAAAGGCATCTCATCTCATCCCACCTGAGAGCACACAGTTCCCAAAGATAGGCGAGCAAATAGCAGTAAGAGCCCCATTTAGAGAGAGAAAGAGAGGGGCGTGAGTGAGGAAGGTCGGAAGTGTTCGAGCCCAGTCGAGGTAGCCGTTTGAAGGGAGATTGTGCGAACGGAGCCCGAACCCCCAAAGGTCATAGATTGTTGCAGCAGAAGGCTCCCTCGACGGAGTCCCCCTCCTCGCCAGGAGCTTGCCGAATCCTGGATCATCTTAGGTCGGGACCGGCGTGCGAACGACCCCGGTGATGGGCACGGCGATCCAGGGGCGTCATCAGTATATATATATATATATATATATATATATATATATATATATATATATATATATATATATATATATATATATATATATATATATTAGCTTCAAAAAGTTGCTTAAACTTGTACGTTAGAAGTGTGTTATTGCAAATTAAAAAGATGGTTAGTGTAAATTTATTTTTTCAAACTTTTGTACTGCAAAAATCGCATTCCATAAAGAAAAGTTTAGGATTGACTGTGCGTGATTATGTGAGGCAAAAATTTAAAGCATGAAAATGACAAAAACAGGAAAGCAATGAGAGTTCGATCATTAGGGTAATACATTCACAATTACCCATTGAAACAAATAATAAATGAGCTCACATGTTGCCCAATAATGTTCGCGGCAAAGTTGTTGAAAATGTTTTTTGGGGATTATTTTAATAGAGAACAAAACTTTGAGAAAGTATGGAAAAATAATTAATTATATACGTATTATGAGTTATTTATAATCTTTATACAAAGAAAGGTAATCTTTTCATTTTATAAATTGGAAAGAGAAGTGTCATAATTAAGTTTTCAAAGATTCTACCAATTAAGATAGGTATAGAGAAGGGAGTGAATTGCCAAAATAACACTCTTAAAAAAGTAATTCCCACAATATCACCCTCCAACAAAAACATACCAATTCTACCCTCTTTTGTTAGTTACAAAACATTAATAACTTATAATTTCTGATCCAAAAAAGATTAATAACTTATAATTTGTGGTATATACTAAACTGTTTGCTAATAAATATATATTTATGCAAATACCAAAAGTTAAATTTAAAATAATAGAAAAAAGCCGTCGTCTTCCTCGCCCAACCTACTCCCCCACCACATCCTTACACCCAAAACCCCGCCATTGTTGTTGCTGGCGGCAAACTAGTCCGGTCGATTCCAATTCATTCATATTCCATTGTTAAGAGTCTTAGTTTCCGCAGAATTAGTACGAAAATAATTTGAACTCCAATACGATGAACAAGATATTTCATACAATAAGTTAAAATGGTAACCAAGAATCAGAGAATTCCTTTTTTCTTTGAGAAACCGATTATATAGTATAATAATCCCATAGAGCAATCACCAAAGTAGAAAATAAATCTAAAAAAAAAAGAAGCAAAGCGCTAAACTGTTAATATTGGATGCTGTCAGAAATTGAATGGCGCTAAAAGGGTAGAGAGAAGATTGAGTTGGGGCGTGGGGTAGCGGGGGGCCGGGAAGATGGGTTTTTCTTGAGGAGGAAGACAATATTCTTTTTTATTTAGTTCTTGATATTTTCAATAACTTTTTCTACATTTACATCATATATATTTGTATTCATATACAACAAAAAATTTAGAATATACGCGTTAATTATAATTGGTATTGTTAAGTAACTACTTGACAAGGCTAGAATTGTAATACTTTGTTGTAGAGTGATACTATGGGAATTAGTTTTTGAAGAGTGTTATTTGGGCAATTACTTTTTCCCACAGTGTTATTTTGGCAATTGACTCTTGAGAAGGAGAATGAATTGAACAATAAATTCAAAAGGGCTATAAAAGTAAACAACAAGAAATTGTTTTGGATTCTGCTCTATATATATCATCTCTCATTGTTTAAATCTCATTAGACTTTGGTTACGGCTAATTGAATCCATCTTTTAGAATGAAGATTTTAAACTCACACTTGACTACCTTTGAATTCATTCTAGCTTCCAACAAGTAGTTATATAAAATAATGCATCCGTGATTAATTAAAGCGAGAAAAAGTTTGATTTGAAAAAGTAAATGTGGAATAAAATTCTAATCAAGACATAAACAAAGAATGTGTGTAGACTTAATGGATGATAATACATGTGTCTACCAATTCCTTTAGGACGTGATTGGTTGCTGAAACAATATATCTCCCAACTAGTACTTGGAAATTACACGTGTACAGAATTATATATTTTAGACATGCTACATACTATTACTTATTTGCTTTACCATATTTTGTCTTTGGTTCTTATAACTAGCAGTTGGAAAAATATGCAATTACCCATATTACCCTTATAAAATCTGTACTAACTTTCCAGTACTCTAATATTTGCTCCAAGCTTTTCTATCTTCCTAAATTGAAAACGTTTAATAATACCAAATAACACTTTAATTTCCAAATAGCTTGGATGAAATCTTATGCCTGTAGATAACATTTGAAAAGCCACATATTGAATTAAAATTTCCACCACAGCAAAAACGTTTTAATTCACCTGGAACTAATTCGTAAATAGCAAAATTATTATGTAAAGGGTTTCTCCTCACTTTCCCATAAATTCGGGGTTAGAATACCCTCAATTAAAGAACAAAATAACCAAATAAATTACGTTTAAAATTTAAAATACGAAGGATTAGGGAGTATTTTTCCGAAAAATGAAATACCGTCAGTCTCTAAAAATTTTAAGGCTTCAGATTTAGCCTCCATGAACTTGTATTGTCTAAAATTGATTATACAGGGGATGAGAAATGTTCTCTGCATGATAGGTTTTCAGTAAGGAGAGGAGTGTAATTTGGCATGTTTCTTGTTGCCCAATTATTCTTATACCTAGGGATGGGTAGCAACATATAATTGGGGGATTGGATTCCACATCAGCGCCACATCAGCACAACCAATTACAAGTTATGCAAACCAAAGTCATATACATGCTCAATATGTTATTTTTGGTAGTAATGAGGCAAACCAAACTTGTCCTTAGTTTTTTTTGTTCTTTTTAGTTGAAATAGTATGAAAGAAGAGAAAGGAGAAACCATCTTGTATATTAATTTCCTACCAAGCTAGAACTTTTCGGCGCCGGAATATTCAAGGTGACGAAGTTAGCAAAATTATGTTATAAAATTGATAAGGGTTGAAAATAAGGTATCCATATTTTGAATACGACATATTAGGGTACCAAAGAAGATATTTTCTCACATTCTGTATCGTAAAATAATAAAAATTTGAGAAACTAAAAGGGTTCAAAGTGCAAATTCTCTATTACAACATAAAGCTATAAAAAGAAAAGAGAGCATCAAATTCGAAATAGGACTAACTGAAAAACCCGCCTTGTTCTTCAAAATTGAGAAAAGCCCTAGCAAGCAAGCAACCATGGCTGTCAACCGTTCAAATTCCGACAAACTCGCGGAGCCTCAACAGTTGATGCTATCAACCCACAAATTCTTCGGTACAGCTCAAAAACAAAAAGATTTAAAAGAAAAATGCCGTTGCATTTTGACTAATTTTGAGTGCCTTAAAGGTGTTTGTTGAAATGTCGCTTTGAACTTCGCAGTTTGGAGGGAATTCGTACGGGGCGGCATTGCGGGAGCTTTCGGCGAAGGAATGATGCATCCTGTTGATACGATCAAAACCCGCATTCAAAGCCAAGCCATTTTGTATGGTTTCAAGGTCGTTTAACTTCCATTTTGTTTGAATTCAGTTGATAATTAGTTGGTTTGTGTGTTGTAGAGTTTTAGTTGTTGTATTGTTGATTTCAGAATCAGAGTAGTGCGTCGCAGTTGATTCGGGCCGTTTGGGCTACTGATGGTTTAAGAGGTATATATGATGATGATATTTTGTGTCTCTGATTAGTTTATTTCCATGTGTTATGACTTTTGTTGTGGATGAAATGTGATGTGATGATAGTCTAATATACCTTTTAACTAGTTTTGTTTTATGTTTAATTGTTTTGGATTATTGTTTGATAGGATTTTACAGAGGAATAGCACCAGGAATAATGGGATCTCTTGCGACTGGAGCTACTTATTTTGGAGTCATAGAGTCCACAAAGAACTGGATCGAAGAGTCGCATCCAGGCCTTAGCGGTCATTGGACGCATTTCATTGCTGGAGCAATAGGTATGTTCTCCACTTTGCTTCTTATTAAAAGCTGACCATTCGGGAAGGTCACGGTATGTAAGTACTTACCTGGAGTATCTCACTAATTAACCTGTTTTATGTGTACGCTGTTCTTCAGGTGACACACTTGGATCTTTTATATATGTTCCTTGTGAAGTGATGAAGCAACGGATGCAGGTTCAGGGTTCCAGAAAGTATTGGGGATCTCTTGCGGTGCCCCCTGCTAAACACGGGAAGCACATGTACTATTCTGGAATGTTTGAAGCTGGATGTTCCATATGGAAGGAACAAGGACTAAAGGGGCTCTATGCTGGGTATGACTTATAACATCGATGCCTGAATTTTGGTACTGCTTTGATGGATAATATTTGTTAGTCAAGTAATCTGGTATAAGTTCTAAGGAAATAGTAAAAACTTGATTATCTCATGAGTCATGATGCAAATGCTGCTCAGCAGGTAGCCCTAGCTAATGTCGCTGTTAAGACTTCCCCCCCCCCCCCTCCCCCCCCCCCCCACCCCCCACACACACACCCACCCAAACATAGAAAAAAGAATACAAAAGTAATTACAAAGGTACTAGCATCACGTTTTGCAGTAATTTAGTGTCTTAATACAATTGGGTATTTGAGCTGTACATTTTGCAAACTACATTTGTTGGAGTCATGCTTTAAAATTTCGTTTCAGATGAAACAACTAAAAACTGCATGTATTTTTGAAATTTTTATTTTTCAAGGGAAACTGACTGCTTCTTTTCATGGTTTCCACCGTAACAAAGTCTCGAGGTTTTGTTTTTTCTTTGAACTAATACATCTGAGGTGAGGTGTTAAGGGCTGGAGGTTTTCAGTCCAATGGGAAGTGGTGGTGAAAGTGAAGAAAACAGCCTTAACTATTATATCTTCACTAATTTAGATGTTTCCAAATAATGAGTCATCCAGTTTCTTTGGACTAAAGCGAGGTAGAATATCAATCCGCTTAAGTTTTATATTATTTCACTATTTCCATATTTCGCAGAAAAAGTAATTTGATGTCCAAGCAAGCAATAAATTTTAGCCATGAAAACTTTAAACTGTTTTTGTGTGATCATACCTTACAAAGGAAAAAATTGCTTATAATCCAAAATTGTACAGGGAAAAATGTGATTTCATCCTTTAGGAGTTTCATAAAATATTAGTTTAATCACACGTATAATGCTTTAGCATTTGTCCATCTCTTTGATGACTTTAGGTTTCTCTCTTGATTTTTCTTAATTTCCATGATGATTCTGAAACGTTTCCACTTTTCAACAATTCGAAACTCATGTTGCAAAGGGAACTTTGGTCCATAGCTGGAGTTCGATTTAGTTTGCAGCTGATGCCACAAAAGTTCCACACTCTCTTAATTACATAGGGATATTGTTGTGCTGTTTCCTTTACTAATATCTTGAATATGAAGATTTTTCATGTTTCTTATTGCAGATACTGGTCCACACTTGCACGGGATGTGCCATTTGCGGGCCTAATGGTATAAATTTACTTTTGTAATTCTATTAAAATCTCCTTTGATAATAATAAAAGGCTTATCCAAATGCTATGAAATGAGTTACCATGTGTGTAAATATAATTATAAGTACTTACAAGCCCGTGAATTGCGGCCAAAGGGTAGTCAGGAGTGTCTTTTTTTACTCTGACGCATGATTGAGAAAACAATATAATAAGTATAGGCTTTTTACATTATAATGAGATTAAAAGAGACACTCGTCTTTTTTTTTTTTCTTTTTTTCTTTTTTTTTGCTTCTAGCGTTTCATGTTCTGAAGTATCTATATACATCATGACTCTCTCTCTCTCTCTCTGTGACTTGCAACACCTTGTTTTTCTGCATGCACATTTATCTTCAATTGTTTATGGTACTTATGTGTTCTTAACATCCAATACTATTTTCCTTAAATATATATTGGCTCATATGTTGCAGGTTACTTTCTATGAGGCTTTTAAAAACATGACGCAGTATGGGAAGCAAAAACTCTTTCCCAACTCAAATTTCCACACAAATAGTTCTTTCGAGGCACTTATATTAGGAGGATTGGCTGGCGGTATGCATATTGTGAATTGTCTACCTTTTGTCATTAGCTAATATAATTCTCAGACTACATTCTCAAGAATTTTCCTTTTATGTTACAGGTTTAAGTTCATTTCTGACGACTCCTCTGGATGTAGTGAAGACCAGGTTGCAAGTACAAGGTGTGGCCACTAGGTATGGCCAGTATTTTACCTTAGTTTCATTTTCAACAGCGAAAACTGCCGTCACTCTTTAATTTTCAGAACGATAAACACTGAACCTTTCTAATATTATTTTCAGTTCATGTAAGGAGCATTATATTTGATAAGTTAAATATTGACGATACTGAGAAGGAGATTATGCCGAGGGTTAATGACTCAGCTTGACCATGGCTTTTATATCAAATCCTTCAAAAGGTTATATCACTCAATGAAACAAACCTTTATTGTCTGAATTTTTCTTCAGGTATAATGGATGGTCGGATGCTGTTTGTAAGATATGGTTGGCTGAAGGAATAAGGGGGATGTTCAGAGGTAGCATCCCGAGAATTATGTGGTATATTCCAGCTTCGGCTCTTACTTTTATGGCTGTAGAGTTTCTCAGGGAGCGTCACAACATAACCAGCATAACAATAGACAAGAAAGAATCTTCATTGCAAGAGATCTGAGAAGTCAGATGCAACTGACGGCCAGGTTCTCTTTTACCCCTTTTTGTATAACATGAAGAGTATCAGCTAATTCGATCAAACATATAGATATAGGACTGAGATTGTGCTAAGAAATTGAAAGTGCACGTTGACTGCAATATTGCCAGCGAATCCTTCAGAACTATCTAATGTCCCGTTAAAACTTTGTCAAGACTTTCAGGTCATTGTAATGTAGCGGAGAAATAATAAAATTGCTTTACTGATGAGTCTTGTTCAAGTTCTGCTTATTCCTCTTTGTGACGATCTATAAGTCTACAGGAAGTACTCATTCAGGGACGTCTTGGCTTTGGAGAGCGATAGTCTCCTTTTATGCAAACCTATATTCACGAAATAGATATTAGAGAGAAAAGAACTCGTCTGTACTTATGCGTAAGAGGCGAACAAATTCTGTGAAAAAAGGACAGGTAAATAAACCCCCTCGTAGTATGTGTAGTTGGGAAAAGACCTCTGAAAGGAAAATGGGTAAAGAAAACCCCGTGTACAACATAGGAGATTTTTTTTTTTTTTCAAATCGTATGAGTATGCCTATTTGTTTCATTGGTTTTTCTTTTTGCCAATTATACAAAACCCATATGGCTGTTTGCCATTTCTTTTAGTGGATTTTATTGCATCTTACGTATGAGATTCTGTAAAATGTTTTTTTGTTTCTGGTATTAGCTCTTTACCAAAAAACTGCTATTTCGTGTAATTTTTTTTAATGTCTTATCCAATATTTTTACTTTAAGATACTTTATACTCTAAAAATCATACACAACAATGTAGTATTCCAACAAAACTGTACTCAAAAGTTACAAGATTGCATGATAGATAAGCAAATACTTTTTTTCGTCAAATTATTTTTGTTATCATAATATATACTGGTCATCACTAAATTAGGCATTCATCCCAAATCTAGTATCAAAAGCTTTGAGATCAGTGCACTATGGCTTGTAGCATTTGTGCAAAGAAATAAAATTTGCGCAAAGTACTAAATATTTGAAAATGATGTAGATTGAAATGTAAGAGGGAATCTGCCTTCAATCAATAATAGATTAATATCCTAAATATTTTTATGATGATCAACTTTACGAAGCCAACGGAATACCAACTAAGCTTCATTTTTCCCCCATACGAAACCCTAACTAACAAAAAAAAGGAGACAGACATGCAACATTACAACTTACAAGTACTGCATTCTAATTATTCCAAAGATTTCAAAAGCTCTAAGAAAATGTGGTAGTAATTACAGTAACAAAATCGTCAATGTAGCAAATTGAAATTGCATTAGCCCAATTTCAACAATTAAAAGACCGCAGCACCCGAGTGTTACAATTTTGATCAAGTTTTTACTTCACAAATAACATTCTGAGAACCAAAAAAATTTAAAAGAATAAAAATATGAAAAAGAATAAAAATTTTAAAAAACTACTTTGATATACCATTGCTAAAATTGTCACCTAATTGTTTGGAAAGGTTTGCCACCAACTGTTTTTAGTTGAAAACGCGACATTAACTTTCTTCGCCCCTCTATCGCAATGCCTTCTTTCTCTTTTTCTTTTTTGTTTATTTTATCTGGGCGAAGTCAATTGAACCATAACTAGGTTACTACTTAGACCTTCCTCTCTCTAGGAATCTCTCTCTAGAAATTCGCTCTCGATTTTTCTCCCTTGCACTTTTGTGTACTGTTCCTTTGTGACCGTTTTTTTACCGTTGTCCCTCTCCCCTCTTCCTTCTGCTCCTTTGTAACTGCTTCTTCCCGTTATCCCTTTTCCTCCTTGTTGTTCCCGGTTTTATTTCTGTTCTTTTCTTGTGTTTCTCCTCTATTTTCTTCTTCCTCCCTGTTCCTTTCTTGTGTTCCTTCTCTGTTTCCTTCGGTTATCTTTCTTCCTTTTTTCCTCGTGTGTTTCTTTGGTGAGTCAATCCTATGGAAAATAACGAGGAAGAAGAAGCATACGCCATTCTAGCTAAAGTTATAACCACAAAAAAATCAGTTAATCTTCTAGCCCTCACCAACACGTTAAGCTTAGCTTGGGGATCAAAAGTAAACCTCATATTGAGAATGTTGAAGCTAAAATGATGGCGTTCATTTTTAACAATAAAGTGGAGGCAGACAGAGTGATCGAAAGAGGGCCATGGAATTTCAGAGGCCATCTTGTGCTTGTTAATCGTTGGAACCCAAACCGAGCGTTTGCTCATCTTGTCCTCAACAAAACGGAGTTTTGGATACATGCGCTTAACATCCCTATTTGTTTTATCACCCAAGATATGATCAAAATAATTGGTGATTCAGTGGGTAAATTTCTCTGGTCCAACCTGGACAACAATAACAAATGGAGGAAAACAGTTCGAATTTGGATTGAGTTCGATATTACCAAACCTTTGGTGGATCAGGTGAAAATCAATATTCCTGGCAAAAATCCCATTTTGTGCGATATCAAGTACGAAAGGTTGGGGGAGTTTTGCTACTGCTGTGGAATTATAGGCCACAAAAAAGTGGAGTGTCTACCAGAGAAGGGGCTGTCGTTTCCTCAACCAGAACATCTTATTGAAGTGTTTGGACAATGGCTGAAAATTGAATCAAATCTCACAAATCCTAACACTCGCCCAGGTAATCTAGTGGAAAAAACCATGGAGAGAGGCAGGGAAGTTAGCCCAATGAACTTTCTTGTCTCTACAGAAGACATGATTCAACAGGGGAAGGAATTTGAGGTGTTTGATAGAAGAGATAAATCGAGATGGGAAAAGGAAAGCGCTTCAAGTTCAAGAACCAACCAGGAGGACAAAAATTCCTCAGGTGCGAACTGGGGTCGGAAAATCACCGGATTTCTGTCGGAAAACTCCCTGAATCTACAACTTCAAGTGGATAGTGACCGTGATGATGGGACGTGTCAACAGAGTACAAGTCAGAAGATGCTGGAATCCAGTCCAGGCATAACGGATCTTTTTGAAATTGAATCTGGTCAGAATGGGCTGGACCAAGAAGAAGGTCAGACCAGCATTGGCAGTCAGGCCCAAATTACTCAGTACAGTCCATTGGAAAGCTTTCAAATCCCTAATGTTATGGGCCAAAAAATCCCTCCCACGCCCCTTACCGAAACTCTGGCCTCAAATAATCCAATTTGGGCTCCGAGATAATTCCCAGGCCCAGGAGGCCCAATCTCGCCCTATTGGTTAATTCAAAAACAGAGCCTACTGGGTAGCAAAAGAGAATTGGATATGCATGGGCCGACCGTTTCCAAAAAGCCCAAACTTCTGACAGAAACTGAAAATCAAATTCTAGCGGGCAATTTTGGAGACCTCAGCCTGAAAAACACTCTGGAACCAGAAACCTTATCACCATCTCTTCAATCTGAAGAAGAAGAAGCTGAAGACAGTGGTGAATTTAGAGAACCGGTCATGGAAATTACTGAAGTTACAACTGTGGTCAGAATAATAAGAACGTTCAAAAGAAGGTCCCAAACATCTACTGATACGCCTAGGAGGATCACCATTGAAGATATCTCGGTAGAAAACTCCCTTAATCCAATATGCGAGGCCCCAGAGGGGATACAACAATGAAAAGGCCTAGTATTATAGCGTGGAACTGTCAAGGTTTGGCCAAACCTGTGACAGTGAGGGCGCTTAAATCCCTCATCATGGACAAGAGGCCAGATGTGTTATTTCTTTCTGAAACTAAGTCTCAAAATTATGATGTTTTGATTAAAATTCTGTCCAAACATTACCTGGATAATTATGTTTTTGTGGATCCTGTAGGAATCTCTGGAGGTCTCTGCTTGGCTTGGAACAACAACATATATATCCAAATCATTGATACCAAGAGCTGGTTTATTCACACCTCCTTCAGTCTTGAACCTAATAATGATGTCTGTTTCTTTACAGGTGTCTATGGCCCCTGTAAATCGAAGCAAAAACAGGCTTTCTGGCAGGAAGTTGCTAGCCTCAAACCTCCTAGTAACTCAAGATGGATTCTGCTTGGAGATTTCAATGAGATCCTTAACCAAGGAGAAAAGCTAGGTGGACTCCCCTTTGCTTCCTCCTCCTCAGGTTTCTTTGCAAGTAAGATTAACTCCCTTGAGCTCATTGATCTGAACTTTAGTGGTTATATCTTTACCTGGAACAATAAAAGAAAAGGATTAGCTAACATTACAATGAGGCTTGATAGAGGTTTAGCTAATGCCAATTGGTGTACTGATTTTCCTAATGCTAAAGTTGTTCATCTTCCTACTACTAAATCAGATCATAAGCCTATTCTGTTGAGTTTTGATTCCAAAATTGCTAAAAAGAGGAAACCTTTTAGATTTGAAAACATGTGGACTTTGAGAGAAGACTGTGGTAAAATTGTTTCAGCCAACTGGAACTCTCGCTCTCATGCTCATCCTATGAATCAGATGCTGATTAGAAAAGATATTACTAGGAATGCTCTCATAGTCTGGAATAGGAATATTGTTGGAAACATTTTGAATGAGAAGCATGATATTTTAACTAAGATTGATTCTCTCCAAAGTCAAGTTCAAACTCATAAGGTTGTTGAAGAAAAAGCTCAACTCCAAATTAAGCTTGACAATATCCTTGTTCAAGAAGAAGCATTATGGAGACAAAAAGCAAAGCAGCACTGGGCCAAGGATGGTGATGCAAACACCAGGTTCTTTCACTTATCTACTATCATTCGTGCCAAGTCTAATCATAT
Source organism: Misopates orontium (assembly GCA_946800315.1). Classification (NCBI taxonomy): domain Eukaryota; kingdom Viridiplantae; phylum Streptophyta; class Magnoliopsida; order Lamiales; family Plantaginaceae; genus Misopates; species Misopates orontium. Next base: position 28,068,064 of record OX326948.1, on the reverse strand, counting down.
TGAGTTTATTAAGAATAATGCAGGTGTAAAAGTTGATACTTGGAATGGTATTGGAGAATGTTTTCATGAGCATTTTTCTTTTGTTTTTACCACTGATTTTCCTGCTAATGAGTATCCTTTTCCTGAGAACATTAATAACCTTTTTTCTTTCTGTGATCACTGATGAGGATAATGAGAGGATATGTAGAATTCCTACTGCTAAAGAGATTAAGAATGTGGTTTTCTCATTGAATTCTACTAAAAGCCCGGGGCCTGATGGATTTTCTGCTCGTTTTTACAAAACTTACTGGCACTCTGTGGGTAAAGATGTGATTTCTGCAGTGCAAAAGTTTTTTACTGACTCTCAGCTGCCTTCTAAACTCAACCATACTTTTATTGCTCTTATTCCTAAGGTCAAGAGACCTTGTAAAGTTGAGAATTTCAGACCTATCAGTTTGTGCAATGTCACTTGTAAAGTGATTTCAAAGATTATTGCTGATAGGTTGAAGCAGTTCCTTGGTAAGATCATCTCTCCTCTACAGTTTGCTTTTGTTGAAGGTAGACAAATACATGAGAATAATATTTTGAATCATGAGCTCATGCACTACCTCAACTCCTACAAAGGTAAAAAGAAATTTCTTGCTTTAAAGGTTGATCTTACTAAAGCATATGATAGAGTAGAGTGGCCTTTTCTGATGAAGATTCTGACTAATCTTAGATTTAATAGTACCTTCTGTAATTGGATCCTTACTTGTATTAACTCTGTTAGCTTCTCTGTACTTGTTCATAGTGTCCCTTTTGGGTTGATCAGGCCATCTAGAGGTACCAGGCAAGGAGATCCTTTATCTCCTTACCTGTTTGTTGTTTATGTTGAAGCTTTATCCAGATTACTTCTTAATGAAGAAAGTGCTCATGCTCTTGAAGGCATCGAAATTGGCAGAAATTGTTCTCCAATATCTAACAATCTACGGAGATGATCTAACAATCTTTTGTAGGAATGATAAGAACAACATTGCTACTATCAAGAGAAGCCTTGATCTCTTTGAAAGTTGGAGTAGTCAGAGTATGAATTTGAGAAAGTCCTTTGTGCACTTTAGCTCCAACTCTACTGGTGAGGACAAACATTGGGTTTTGAATGAGTTGGGAGTTTCTGAATGCAATCACAAAAGCCTCCATCTTGGCATCCACTTTTGCAAAATAAGGAGAAAGAAAAAGGCTTTTGACAAGATGATTTCTAAAATCAGTGACAGGTTGGCAGGATGGAAAAGCTCTACTCTGTCTCAAGCTGGTAGAACTGTTCTTGTGAGCTCAGTTGTCCAAACCATGCCTACATACCAAATGTCCAACTTTCTCATTCCTCTAGGCATTTAAAAAAAAATAGATAGCATTATGATGCGGTTCTGGTGGGGTGAGAATAAGAATCATAGTATCCTGCCTCTCAAAAACTGGAGTGCTATTTGTTTGCCTAAAGAGGAAGGAGGCTTGGGGTTTAGAAAGATGAAGGATTATAACAGAGCTTTAGTTTCTAAACTTACCTGGAGTCTGGCTATTGAGGATAAGAAACTTTGGACCAATCTTTTCAGAGACAAGTACATTAAAAACAGAAAGTTTCTTACCATGAAGACCCCAGCTTCCAATCTTTCTTGGGTTGCTAGAGATGTCTTTAACTGCAGAGATATCATAGTTAAAGGAGCCAGAAGAAATGTCTGCATCAAGTCTAAAGTTAGCACATGGAAAGAAGCCTGGATCCCATCTTTCAAGAATGGATGTCCAGTCCATAAAGATCACCAAGCTGACACTACTCTTGTATGCCCTCAAGTTGGTGATTTGATGAATTACAATGAGGCAACTTGGAACATCCAACTCCTCAATTTTCTATTCCTACCAGAAACAGTAAAAGAGATCCTTAAAATCTCTATTACTGATTCCCAGGAACACCAGGAACTTTATTGGTTCCCTGATCCCAAAGGAAGATTCACTGTCAAGAGCTCATATCTCACTGTCATACAGCAAAGGAGATGTGCTTCTCCCAACAGCATCTGGCAAAGGATCTAGAAAGCTAGAATACATGAGAGGCACAAACTTATTTGGTGAAAAAGTGTATCTAATACATTACCAACCAAAGAGAAGATCAACTCTATTTTCAAAATTGATAATCTTCTTTGCCCCCTCTGTCAATTGCATTCTGAATCTAGTGATCATTTATTTTTGAGATGCCATGTTGCTGAGATCATTTGGTTTACATCCAAATGGTCTCTTCGACTTTGTCATATTAACCCCATTTCCATTGCTGATTTTTTCATGTTTTGTACAGAGCTCTTTGGAGATTCACATGAGCAGATTGAAGAGAGAACGGAGCTTTTGATTTTTGCTTCCTGCACCATAGCCAGTATATGGAAGGCTAGGAATGATATAGTGCATGGAAATAGCTCTCCTGGAGTCATGGATATGATTGTACAAATCCAGAACCAAGTGAAGATACACATGCAGGCACAAAGCGCCAAATTGATCAACCTCCCCTCTGAATCTCAAAGATATTGGACCCCTCCAGGCAAGAGATGGATGAAGATCAACACTGATGTATCTTTCACACACCATACTGATGTGTTTGTTGCAGCAATCTGGCATAATTTCCAAGGTTCAATCACTTTTGCTCATTCAGAACAGGTTGATTGCTCGGATGCAGAAACAGGAGAGGCTATTGCCATTCTGAAAGCAGCTGATCTAGCTAACCAATTCAAGCTTAAGTTCATAGTTTTTGAGTCAGATAGCTCCAACATTATCAATCAGATTGTCTCTACTGATCATTGTCCATACTGGAACGCTAAGAATACTGTTTTGAAGATCCGCAAGCTATGGAAGATTTGGCCGAAATGGAAGTTTAAGTATATTCCTAGACATTGTAATTTCTCGGCTCATTTTTTGGCAGCCTGAGCTAGGGAGAATGATTTTTCTGGTTTTGTCCCTTTTAATGATCTCCCGAACTCAGTTTTTTGTGACGGAGGCTACCCGATTGTAGCTCCCCTCTTTTAATGTTTAATGCAGTTTGTTAACAAAAAAAAAAAAAAGTCAATTGAACCATAAGATTTAACATATTTTAGATAAATTGGAACGTATCGAGGGCCCAGGGAATATCCTCATAAAACTTAGATAAATGTGTAAAGCAAATTGTGAATCATGTGTTTTTTGTTGTTGTGTGTTTCGTATAACTTTACATTGGCACAGCCATTTCTTTTAACATCTTTTTCAGTTTTTGTATTTTTAATTTATATTTGTATTTTTATTATTGATATATATCTTGAAACAAATTAAATTCAATATTTGTTGGGTTTGCACCTAAATGCTACCATTTTGAAATGGATATTTTTCATCCACCTCTTCTGAGGTTTCAAGGTTTAGCAAATACCCGAATTTCGACATATATCGACATCCATCCTTTGAACGTTACTCAATTATTAAAGATGGCATTTGTGTAAATTCTTTATAAAAATAATTAGTTTATCTTTTATTTTTGTTTAAACTATTTGAGTTCTTTCCTTATTATCACCACACTTTTAATTCTATAGAATTCACTTATTTTTTGTATTTAACTTATTTATAATGATACTATGTTTTTTATATTTTATTTAAACTAATAGAATAACTATACAACATAGAATTATAAGTGTTTAGGCAATATATGTTTTTTTTTTCTTACCTGCTATCTAAATATACAAATTGTTGGTGCAATATATTATTAAAAATATAAAAAAGAAGCAAATAAAAAGAAGCGAAAAAACTCCATGTGTATTATAATGCATTAGCAAATCACCCATTTTGTAAAAGAGTGAGTTACACTCGCGAGATATGAGAGTTGATATGATTATTTGCTTCCAAAATGACTTTGCAACCCTTGTACTTAAAGAACTAATAGCTAAGAAAACTCTTAAGTTATACATAATGGACAAACTAGCTCCCTATTTTATGTTTAATAGAAACATTAACCTTTACAAAAGGGAAAAGTGTCAAATTGCCCCTATTTTTAAAAAATAATAGCACAATTACCCCCTTTAGATTTTTTCATGACTTTTATTGCATTTTCTATAAATGTCATTTTTATGTAATTTTCTATAAATGTCATTTTTATTGCATTTTCTATAAATGTCATTTTCTATAAGGAACAGATGCCAATTTTCATTTGTTAAGACAAATATATATATAAAAAGAAAATACATGCCACCAACGATTCTGCCATACTACAACAAGTAATTGCAGTTGCTCGGTCACTCCTCCTCAGATCCACCTACTCAGAAGAATTCACCTACTTCCGGTTTGTATCTCAAATTTATAGAATTAATATTTCTTGCGATCGATTAATGTGATGAGTGAGTATATATATGATCGAAAAATATTTGGTGGGTTGATGATTGGATTTTGTAATTAGGGTTTTTTGTATTAAATCACATTGTCTGTCTAAATGATGTTTTCAGGAACACAATAGTTTTTGATGGAGGGGTTAATGGTCTGTGCTCGTATAAAATTGAACCCTCTTCACTCCATAAGTAGCAGGCAATATAATTCAAGATTAGTTGTTCCGAGATTCGCAAAGAGAGTCTTTTTTAGCCCAATTGGGTTAATGAAAAGTCCCAAATCGTCTAACTCGGTTGCTTCGTCTGTTCAACCGCTCGAGACCTCGCCACTCGGTCCTTTCGACAACACTATACCTTCCAAAGGTACACTTTCCCTTTATTGTTTGGCTAAAAAGTTTCGATTTTGAGGTGTGTTTTGATCAACGGAATTTTGAGAAAAGAGAAAAAACGAAGCAGTTTTTTGAGTCCATGGGGTGTTTTGAAGAAATCAGGAAAATAGTTGTAATGAACGTAGAAATTATCCTTAAGTTCTGTCTCGAAATTAAAAATTCATGATGATGATGTGTTGCTAATGCATTATATTCTTTTGTTTGTTAGAAATCCTAGAGGTGTGGAGAAGTGCTAGCGCCGTATGCTTTGATGTGGATAGCACTGTGTGCTTGGATGAGGGCATTGATGAGCTTGCAGAGTTTTGCGGAGCTGGCAAGGCTGTAGCAGAGTGGACAGCAAGGTCCGATCACGTTCTCCTCCATGATTACATTGATGTTTTATTTACTCCCGTATTGGAATTCTTTTTTAATGTTTTAATTTGTTGGTTCTGCCAGGGCAATGAGCGGTTCCGTGCCTTTTGAGGAAGCCTTGGCTGCCAGATTATCTATTTTCAATCCATCTTTGTCCCAGGTGCAGGATTTCCTGGAGCAGAGACCCCCAAGGTACGAGATCGGTTGATGGTTTTTGTTGTAAATTGTATTGCATCTTTTGTTCTATGTGAAAGATTCTAAGATGCATAGTGGAAACTTTTTGGAATTATTACAGCCATCTATTCAGTAAAACTATACTTCCTCTTAATGATATGATGTTGTGATTCCTCTTCCATCCTTAAATTGAATTTGGAGATATATTTCTGACTCAATAAATAAATTGTAGCGGAAGATTATTGTTAGGAATTGAATGGCATCTGTCATGTTATGACCGAGGAACAAAACTGTGGAAAGGGATGATAGCTAGGGTTTTAAAGACATGGCAGCAATTGCAGTGCGTGAGTTGCCCCCAATGAGACAAGGAATATGCTCATGTTGGAGGGGTGGGGTGGGGGAGTAGTTCTTTTGCCTTTTGGCATATATTTCTTGGTGTTCGTATATTTCTAAGAATATATTTTTTGTAAAACTATGATTTTATATAGGATTCCATTACTCTTAAGTCCATACTGGTGATGGTTCATTGAGTGAACACTCAAGCAGACAATTGGATCAATTTAGCAGGGGTTTACAAAGAAAAGGACAAAGTGGAAAAAGTTTATCTGAAAGGATGGAGACTGAGAGATCTAGTGGCTTGAAGAAAAGAATTATTGATTGTTTGCAGAATACTTTTGCCTCGCAAAATAATGGAAGTTAATAGAAAGTTTGGGGGACAGGACAAATACTTTGATTGAAGCTAGCATATCTAATTAAATCTAACATCAGAAAAGCCTGAAGTTTGTGGTCATCCACCTATTACTGAATCATGAGTCTTGATTTATTCTTTTGAGCATCAATAGAAATTGGGATTTGAGCCTGCAATCTACGATTTCTCAGAAGGACTCTGCTGCTATTGATGATCACACATTGTTGCACCTCAGCAGAATTTAAAATGCCTGCACCTTTTTCGTTTTAGTGACCTTGATGTTGTTGTGCTGCACACACTTGTCTGTAGCTTTTATCTTTCTTTCTTTTTCTCTAGTCTCAAACTAATTCCTGAGGATAAATTGCTATATTAGATATAAAATCATTTATATCATGTTTTAGAATGGCTATTTATGGTAAGTTCTTATGGGATGCAAAAAATGTAAAGTGGTACTCTGCAACAATACTAAATTACTTACCATCCTCCCACATCAATTTGAGTGTCCAACTTCTGCTAGAAGTTTACCTAATCAGTCCTAAATGTAGGCACCCATAGCATAAAGCTTGATCTTTGTGTATATTATTCAAAGTTTCTCAAATGTACTTTTAGATTGACCAAAATCAAGACGTGCAATAGAGGTGTACCATAGGACTAATAAGTCACCAGCTCCTATGGCTGAATTTGCCACCAGTAGTATTCCGGCGATCTCAGTGATGAGGCGGGTAGACCAAGACAATTTAGATATTCGTAGTTTGCGAAGTATGTAGTCTTAATTTGTACAGTCAAAAGCCACCACCAAAGCCTACTCTGGTAATTGGGTTTATGAAACAAGAAACAAAAGAATGACCATGGAGAAGGGAAGGAAAAAATGGAGACTAGAATGCTTAGAGAAAGGAGGAGTGTGGAGATGAGGCATAGGTGAAGGAGGGAGAAAGAAAAAGAACAACAGGAGTGAGAGGTGGAGGAACAGGGACCAAACAGGGAAGAAGAAAAGAAATTGCTTTCTAGAAGAATGGGAGATAAAGAAGAAAAAAAAGGAATGAGAGAAAAGAACGGTCTGTTTGTGGGGTTCAACTGCATTTACCCAATTAAATGAATAGAGGAAAGGCAAAGGAATATAATTGAGCTGAAAATATCATTGAACACACTTTATAGGTGAATATAATTATTAACTTATTTTGTTTAGATTTAACATAAACATCTAGTGTTTTTAGTTTGATCGCTTATATGACTTGATAATTATATCATATATGCATACATGTGTGTGCACACACATACACATTTATACATTAAGCCAACATTTATTTAAATTCGAAACTGACGCACTCACGCATGCATATTCAGGCCCAGACCTAATTCCGTATCCACATTCTTTGACTTAGGTTCGACCACTAATAAGGAAGGCATTCAACTTATGTATAAGTACCATGCTAGTATTTGGGTAAGGTAGATCGAAAAGCGCATTATGATTTTGTTTTACTTTGGAAAAGTAAATTTTGAATATGACAAGTTTTTTATTTCGATGCAAATTATGTTTATATCTGGTTGGTTGATGCACTTTTTTCGTCATTGATATTGTTAGTTTATTCGGATACCTTATTTTTTCTGTCACTTGGTGAAAATTGCATTTATAAATTTTCGGACTTCAATCAACTTGCCTGCTCTTTGGGGCATGGATTATTTTTCTGTACTACGTTTTTTACTCATTTGTTTTTCACTATTTAGACTTTCTCCTGGAATTGAAGCACTGATAAAGAAGCTAAAGGGCAATAATATGCATGTTTATCTGATATCTGGAGGATTCCGTCAAATGATTAATGTAAGCTGATTAACTTCAAGCTGGTCTACTTGGTTGTATTACTTCAATATTCTATGCATGGAAGTGTAATAATTCTCTGTGTATTCTGTTTGTGTTGCAAAAAGTTAATTTCTTTCTCAAGCTAAAAATGACAAACAAGTTTTCTTTTGGTGCCATCAAGGCAGACTGGGGAAGAGAAATGGGATGGTTCTTACTTCATATTTTATTCATTGGTTTTTTTATCCATACATAAACTGCAATCCTTCGAAGAGGTTCAACGAAAATATTTTTGCATGTGAAGACTACTATCTAGTTCATAATTACGAATATTTCTTTGAAGCCTGTCGCATCGATACTTGGTATACCAGTAGAAAATATATTTGCCAATCAACTTTTGTTCGGAAGCTCCGGGGAGTTCATCGGATTTGACACTAACGAGCCCACTTCAAGGAGTGGAGGGAAGGCCACCGCTGTTCAACAGATCAGGAAGGTCAGTTTTCTATTTTTTCTTGTCCTGGTTATGGAAGATCCCTCCTTATTCGTAACATCAACGTTTACTCTTCATTTTCCAGGCTCATGGATACGAGTCTTTAGTCATGATTGGTGATGGTGCCACTGATCTAGAGGTGAGACAATATCTTTTTCTTGAGCATCACATTATGAGATTTCCTTAGAGGCCTCTGGTAGTCTAGATTGTGGATTCACATGACTAGAGTAATAGTTGCAGAAATTTCCTACCAGTCTAGCCGTCTAGGTATACGTAGAAATTGTGGCTTTAATTTATTATGAATTTGACGTCACATGTTTTCCTTCTAAAATGGAATTGCAAAAACTACCTAATTGGCTAATACTTGAGTAAGTTCTATCAGAATTTACCTTCTATTTATCATTTTAAATCACCCTTTCAACTCTAGATTAGAGTTTTTATACGTTCTCAAAATTTGAAAGTATTTATATTTTAGATTAATAAAAATAAAAATACTGCTCCCAATGTTTTTAAAGTTTTTTCAAAAATTCTGAAAATGCTTTTATAATTTATTGGTTAGTTAAATCACACACTGAAAGTGAAATTTTAATCCATGACCATATTAGTTACTGATGCAGTTGAATAGCAAATGTGTTCGGGTGCTGTTTGCAATTTTATATATCTCACAGGGTTGCAGTTATTTGTTGATCAGTTGGTGACCAAGATCAGTGTTTTCTTAATGATTTGTTCTCTTTAAATGGTGTGGATATTTTGGCTATAATTTCTAGTAAAGTACGTCTAGGCAAATATTATCCAACAGTTGCAATGTTTTGTGTCTCTTATTTATTGACATAGATTTGGTAAATCAGTTACTTAAAGTGGCAATCTGATTTCCATTGCTACACTTGTGATTCTTAAGTTTATAACGTTTTGTATGAGATCTCTCATGCAATGGATTTTAACTGCATACCACTTTTTTCTACTATAATAGGCTCGTCAGCCGGGGGGCGCTGACTTGTTTATATGCTATGGCGGGGTTCAACTTCGAGAGGCTGTTGCTGCTAAAGCTGATTGGCTCGTGTTCAATTTCAAAGACTTGATTAACTCGTTGGAGTAGGTTTCAACTATATTCTTCCCATACATATCCCCCTTTTTTTTTTTTTTTTTTTTTTTATAGAAGTCGTCTATATATCAGTTGGTTGAGTGCTGTGCTGTTGAGTTCACGATAACTAGTCTTCTTATCCTTGCATATCTATAAACTTCATTTTTTCCCGCACGAGAGAAGTCTTGTTGCTTATTGAACACGAGAAAAGAATGTCATCAGCGAATACAGTGTATTATGTTAGCAGTGTTATAATGATTTTTAATTGACTTGCTAATGTATTCAAGACGACCTTTGCTTTGATTGGTTGGTTGGAGATTTTACTATTTTTTCTCATACTCCTGTTGTTGAGTAATTGTACATATATAATTCATGTTTACATGATTTAGAATAATATTTTGCCCTTTTTAGTTTGTATATCAAACCTATGTGTAGTGGAACTGTGGAAGTGACACCCTTACTGCCTTGATATAGTGATGCTATAAAAGAAAGGGATAAATGCGTTAAACCTCCTATACTTTATCCCATGTTGCACATCTCCCTATCCTTTTATTTTTGACAACTTGCCTTGTACTATAGATATCTCACCGTTGGATTTGGACAATATCAGCAGTTTTTGTTGATGGATTTTGACTTAGGGGGCAAAATGCTTGTTTATCTATATTATAGAGGGCAAGTTACCAAAAATAAAAGAATAGGCGGCAAAGTGATTTAGGAGCTTTAATGCTATTATCCATGAAAGAAAATTAGAATCTGTCTACTGGAATCCGTAGATTGTAGTCATAAATTCATAATCTCCAATACAAAATAGTACGGGGTCTAGTAATTAGAGGGAATTTCAGGGTGTGTTGATGCAATTATCCTAAAAAAAACTGCAAGTTTAGATACATGGCTAAAAGAACATGTGTCTGGTATAAGAATTTTCTCAGTTTGTTGTCGATCTCAGTAATGGGTATGTTGTTGGGATGTTCTTACCTACCTCCAATGGTAGAAAACATCCCCTTACATGTGGTGGGTTCCACATGTGAGCCCATCACATGTGAGGGGATGTTTTCTACCATTGAGGGTAGGTAAGTGTATTCCATGTTGTCGTTTTTGTCATCAGACTCATAACTGTAGGTGTTAAGCTTTGGTACCTTCTTCGGACAATTTGTGGAACACTATTCTTGTTTCTTCACAGAAAATATTTGTGAGTTATTCTGAATTTTCTTTAACCCCTTGAAAGATTTGCGTATTGAGAGACTCGGGTTTAGAAAAATTCTTTCCTTCGACACGTGTTATAGGAGTGTCGGTGTCGTGTCGGGGTGTCGGACACGGCATAAAGAAATTTTTCGAAGTGTCGGTGCATCATAGCCCCTAACACACTAATGTCTCTTGAAACAATCACAAGGAAAATTGAAAAAAAATTATAAAGCCAAGAAGTTTAAGGCTCTCCTCATCTCCAAAAGTTGCAACTCTCGAGGAATGGCCGTCATAGCATGAAGCCAACACTAAATTATCTTGAAGCTCAAGAGGTTGAAGTTGGATCTAGTCAAGAGATTCAAGTCTCTTCTGAAGGTCTCGTCTATGTCTACTTAAGGACTTTATTTAAGAAGTTGCAGAGAGTTATAAAGCTTAGCCAAAACTTCCAAGTCTTATGTGAAGCCATACACTAAAAGGATCGAGAAACTGCAAATGCCTGAAAGCTACCAACCTCCAATGTTTCAAAGATTTGATGAGAAGGGAGACCCAAGATAACATGTTGCTCACTTTATCAAGACATGCAATAGTGCTGGAACTGATGAGGATATTCTTGAAGAACAATTGTTCAATCCTTACAAGGCTTTCCTTTTGGATATTTTGATCTTAAGTCAAACTCCATTGATACATGAATGACTCGCAAAGTAAGTTCTTCAATCACTTTTATAGCAACCGCCGCATTGTAAGCATAATTGAGCTTGCTAATTCATGCAAAGAGAATACGAGCCAACAATTGAATATCAATAGATGGAGAAATTCATCGTTAAGTAGTGAAGAGAAATTGTTCGAGCCTTCAGCCATTGAGATATGTATTCAAGGGATTCCCTAGCGTGTTTCTTGTATCTTTCAAGGAATCAAGCCTAGAAACTTTAAAGAAATGGCCACTCGGGTGCATGATATTGAGGGAAGTTTAAACTTTAACAGAAAAGAATATTCGACTCATGTTTGTGATATTGAAGATGACATAAATGTCAAAGATGGTGAAGATGGCGTGACATAAAGTTTGTCGACGCTAATATGCTTTTAGATACGAGCTTAAACTTCTACAATCTTCAAGTTGAATGTCTTTTATGTACCCCTTGGTGAGAATATAAACTATCAACAAACTCCTAAAACGAGTATAAATTGTTTAGATTTTTTAAATCAAATCTAGTACTCCTCCATGAGGGTATAAACTGTCAACAAACTCCTTGACATGAGTATAAACATGAATATGTATATATATATTCCCCAAAAAATTGAAATTCAGCAAGTTCTTCAAATCTTCATATCAAATCTTCATATCTCCGGAACACGAGCAAAGAGGTCTGTATATATTCCCAAAAAAATTGAAATTCAGCAAGTTCTTCAAATCTTCAAATCTCCGGAACACGAGCAAAGAGGTTTGTATATATTTTTCAAATCTTCAATCTCAAGACACAAGCAAAAAGGTTTGCACATATTCTTCAAGTCGTCAAATCTCCTGGACACAAGCCAAAAGGTTAACACATATTCTTCAAATCTTCAAATCTCCTTGGAAAAGAGCAAAAAGGTATGCATATATCTAATCCAAGTCTTCAAGTCTTTTGGACACAAACAAAAAGGCCTGCATATATTCCCTAAATCTTCAACTCTCCTAGATACGAGCAAAAATGTTTATAAATATTGAAATCAAGTGCTTCATGATGCATGATCCTAAACTGCATATTACTCCTAGCATTCATGAGTATTATCTGCACCATCTTCAACTCAAATTTGATTTACTTTGAACTATATTGTGTCTTGATGAGATACATGTGTAGCTTGAAACTCTCGAGGTCAGTTGTGCCCTTTACTTCTTGATAGGAAATATTTCTCGAGGATCTTTTTAGATATGGAGTGCAAAATAAGACAATTATGTTTTGGGAATTATCCTTAGTTAATTTGTTACTGTATTTCGGTTTTTGTCTTTTGATTTACTTTTTCTAGTGAATATTATATGAGAAGAGAAAAGCATAGCAGGAAGGTTTTAGGTAAAAGTTTGAAGCAGAAAATGAAGGATTATATTGCTATTGCTAAGCATGGTGCTACTCTTTACATTTTAGAGCATGAGGCTATTGTCTGTTGAATCAAATCTGTGGTAACCAACGCTCATGGGTTTAAGGTGATCGAGTCAAAGGGCAAGTCTTCCTCCGTCGTTCTCATGCAATTTTACTACTGATAAAGTAGTTCGCTGAATAAAGTGTGGTCAAATATTTTCTTCATGATATTCATGTATATATAATATGTAATAGAATCTAAGTGGTTTTTCTCGTTCATTTTCATAGTTCCTATTTTTCCTAGTCTTTTTCAATTTCTGCATTATTGCCCTCTTTTTTGGTCGATCTGGTTTAGTGTTCCAATTTTCTCGCTTTTCTTGTTTCAGTTTTACCCTTACTTTGTTAACTACATAACCACTCGCTTTCACCAGTGATAAGTACCGAGCTGAGAAGAAAAATTGAAATAAAGGAGGATCCCTGACTAATAAGCCAATTACATTCACTTCTGTTATGTTTGTGGGGGTGCCCTTGGGTGTGTAAATTAATGAGGGGTTTTCATCTGTTGGGAGCCACTACTGATGCAACTGAGTGTGATGTACACATGTGCAATGCACTTGCAAAATGCCGGTATGTGTGTATGTATATATATATAATATTCCTTGTCTCATTCAAGAACACGGGTCCTAGTGAAGTTGGTGGAGCACCATCTCATGCTCTAGGACCGGAAGATTTCGTTGAGCCATAGCTTTTGGGGAAGGAGCATAAGCTAGTAGAACAACTTCACATAGGAGCCAAACATGCATGCATCCAAACATAAGAGTATGAGCTATAGTTAGTGTAAGAAGTTGAATGGGAAGAAAACAGAAAAGAGAAAAAGAGCAAGATGGGAAAGGGAGCTATTGATGAGGAAACTAAGAATTCAATTCAACTATTTCCTCAATGAACAAAACATAATTTTTTTTTTGGAAACTATTGCTTGCAAAATATCATTTGTTGCATAGTTTAACCTCTAATTGCCGAAAAAAATAGTTTGTGATGAAAAAGTCAAAATTTAGACAATTCTACTCTTCTAAATGAGCTAATGGCAAATTCATACCACGAATTACAAGGTTTTTGCGGATTGCACCACAAATTGTATTTACAAGCAAAATACATCATGAATTGTAACTATTTTTGCAAGTTGCACCATAATGTGTGTTTGTAGGTATTTTGAGGGTATTTTTGACATTTTTTACCAAATTAAATTTTACAATTTGCTCCATTAATTACACCCACAAACGTTTTTTATATGATTATGAACAAAATGTTTCCAATATCAGATCTTTTATATAAAAAAAAGTAGTGCAGCCTGTTCATCATTCCCTTCAACTCCATCATTACTCCATTTTCCAGTTCAGTTCCGGCGAGTTGGAATCTAATTTCATGCAACTGTAGTTTGCCATTTTGAGCAAGGAACCAACTCCGGTGATCAGAATTCTCACCGGATCTTTGGTTTCGGGCACTAAATCAGGTTCAAAAGCTCAATTCGAGTCGAAAAGCTTCGATCACGGCGGTGTGGGGCTCGGTAGGGTGGAGGCGCTCGACTGCCGGAGTAAAATTCCGGTGAGGAAAATTCTGTTTAACCGTAGTTTTACTCGATCCATCTGATTCCGATGGAATCACCGAGAATTGGCGGAGGTTTGGAGAATACAGAGAAGGAAAGTGTCACAAAAAATTGCATAACGAAGACATATACATGTACTAGTATGAATTATTAACCGAAAGCTGCTTGATATTGGCCTGCAACTTGCCGGAACTGAAGTGGAAAATCGAGCAGCGATGGCATCGCGTTCCTTTTTCTTTCTTTGCAAATTTAATTATTAATTTGTCTTTTTTAGAATTGATATTGAAAACGTATTTTATGAGTGTGGGGGACGTTTTATTGATGGTGTAAAGTTTAATTTGGGAAAATCAGAAATGTCAAAAATACCCTCAAAATACCTACAAACACACATAATGGTGCAACTTGCAAAAAGAATTACAATTTATGGTGTATCTTACTTGTAATTACAATTTGTGGTGCAATCCGCAAAAACTTTACAATTCGTGGTATGAATGTGCCATTAGCTCCTTCTAAATAAGACAAGTGTATAAACATAAATCACGGTCATATCATAATGGACGCTATGCTAAGTGGCTATAGGAATAAGGTTTCAAATCATTACCTTATATTTATTACGTGTAGTGTCGTATTTAACTATTTTTAACAAACCACATTTAATTGTTTTTGCCGTACTGTATTTGTTTTCATGGTATAAAGTTGCCAATGAGAAATTCAAGCAATTGAAAAATAAAGTATCATTTTATTACAAAACTCTTATTTGTCATTCTCTTATAAATATTTAAATAAACAATTAAGTCGCTAAAAAATCAGAAATTCTAGGGTGTGGCTCATAAGTAATATGAAAGTGATAAGTTTTATGATCACAAAGTTTTATTTGTACAACAGAGGTCTAATAATAGGAAAGACTCCTAAAATAATTACAATTCAAAATAGGGATAAAAGCATCAAACCCCCTATACTATACCTCTTGCTGCACTTTGCCGCCTATCATTTTCCTTTTGTAGCTTGCACCCTATACTATGGATAAATAAGCACTTGCCCATCATATTGTACCACGCCAGAGCTTATTTTTGCCGAAATTTGAACACAAAGGTTCATTATGATGTAACCTCAAATTTAATAAAACTCCATCTTTTTACTTAAATTTTTGTTATATTTTCTTAATTTCAAAACTCTAAATTTTGAAAATTAAACTAGGGTTTGAAGATTAAAGAATGTACAAAAAAGTGAAGGAAATGAGGGTTTTATTGAACTTGATGTTAAATCGTGATGAATATCCATATTGACATTTCAAATTTGGGCTAATTCACCGGAAAATCGATCAGGCAGCAAAACATGCTTATTTATCTATAGTACAACTTGCAAGTTGCAAAAAAACAAAAAGGTATGGGGTAAAGTGAAACAAGGGGTATAGTATAGGGGGTTTGATGAGTTTATCCCTCCTAAATAATATATACTAAGAGGTATATCTAATATGCTCCGTAGAATGGATGATTAGATGACCTATTGGCGATAGAGATTTTGATGCACTACAAAAGAATGCAAGCACGAGGTAACGACTTCATGAGAATGTCAGCGAGCTGATCAACAGTCTTGATGTAGGAGACTTGGGGAATACTTTTATTGACAACGTCTCAAACATAATGGAAATTGATGGAAATATGTTTCAATCAAGCGTGAAGCACCGGATTTAACGACAAACCAATGGTACCCAAGTTATCGGAAAGAACCTGAGGAGTAGGAAACGTGAGCCTGAGTTCGCCAAAAAGGTGTTCTAGCCATCGATCCTCCGCATCAATATTGGCCAAAGCGCGGTACTCCAACCAGTTGAAGAATAAGAGATCGCTTGCTCACGTCATGAAGACCAAGATATCGGATTGAAACCAAGAAATAAAGTATAGGCGGATTTCAAAGTAGCAACTTATCCATCCCCTGCCTAATCCCAGATCCGAGTATGCAATTAGAGAAGTGGAACAACCAAACAGAAGAAGTAAGCCATGAGACACGGTACCTTTTAAATACTAATGTACAAGTTGGAGAGCGGTCTAGTCGACCTCGGTGGGTAAGGCCATGTGCTGAGCAAGCCAATTCAAAAAGGGCAATATCCGAGCGGGTAAGTGTGAGGTATTAAAGCGCCGCGATAACACGTTGAAACACTGAGAGATAAGACATGAAAGATGACATGGAAGAAGGTGACCATGAGGCCATGGGAGTGATTAAGGGCTTTGCTCCATCCATCTTATGGCGAGCCAAAACATCACAAATATATCTATGTTGCGATAAGAACAACCCTTCGCGACACCAAAAAACTTCCATGCCAAGAAAACAATTTAAGGACCAAGATCCTTAACAAAAAATATGGAACCAAGGCCATGAATGATACAAGAACGAAGAGCATCACAACTGCGAGAGATGATACTGTCATCGACATAGACCAACACGTAAATAATTTCACCCATGGCCGGGTAAATAAAAGGAGAAAACATAACACCACGCTCAAGGAAAAATACCAAGCATGAGGCGCTAACATGATATCATAAAGGGTTTTATTGAGATGACAAACATAAGAAGGGAATGTCGAATAAGAAAACACCGGCGACAAAAGAACATACTCAACAAGACTTCAACGACAAAAGGCTTTGTTTATATCAAGTTGGCAAAGTCGCCAACCAGAACTCATTGCAAGAGAAAGAACTGTGTGAATAGTGGTCACCTCCAACACCAGACTAAATGTCTACTTAAAGTCGAGACTAACGCGCTGATGAAAGCCCTTTCCTTTCGAGACATGCCTTAAACTTGTCAATTAAGATGCTGTTTAATATGAAAATCCCACTTTGACTATGTGATGTTCTCATTCAAAGGAGGCACTAATTTCCAAGTGCCATGCTTGATAAGGGCCGTATCTTGCCCGACCATCGGAGTCAGTGTTCTCAAAACTGGACCATTCACTAAACTGGCAACCTTACTGGTTACAAGTTTTACATGTCGAAATTGTCTAACCATTGGGCGAACCGGTATGAAAAGTCAACAATCCACAAATATACTCATCAAATATTTCTTGTACAATATCTTCAAAAAAACCTCTTAATTTGTACACCATTTTTTCTTTCTTCTTCTTTTTGGCCTATTTTATCAATTATAAGGTTTTATTGCAACTTATTCATAATACAATGTGGTTTTTTGCCAATTACTGTTTACAGAAGGACTTTTTGCCTCTTTGAGAATGTCATACGTGATTTTTGTTTTAATTTTAATATTTTCCCGAAAACTCTATAAAAATTTAAAGCATATTAAAGCACATTTTATGCAAGAAAATTTATTTGATATTTGGGCCACAGCCTGTCGAATACCCAACAGCGTCATTTAATCAAAGCTTGTGATTTTACGCCATTCAACTGCTTCATTATCTTAAAAAAAAACTGCTTTCATATATATATATATATATATATATATATATATATATATATATATATATATATATATATATATATATATATATATATATATATATATATATTCTTTGAAGGAACACAATTTCACTACTCTCAACTGTGATTTAGAGTCGCACAAAGGGGCTCCTCAAATAAGCAATTACAAGGCAAGACCAAAAGTAAAAAAATCGAGCACAAACAACATCAGCACAAATGCCAGAATAACGAAATTACTCCATCTTCACCTTCTATAAATTTCAACAACAATCTCAAAAGACCATTCCTTGTTTGTTGAAGCAGACCTAGCAACCTCATAGGCACCTTGGTTTGCATCCATACGTACAAAATTGAATAATTTATGACTTCTTTCATTTACAATTATGGTTTCTAAGTTCACCCCTGCCCATAGAACGAAAAACTTAATCGACTACTCTCTCATCTCTCTCGTAAGGCGACCAAAACTTAATAAACATCATCATCACAACATTACGGCAAGATGTGCTGCATAAGCCGGTGTTCATGAATGTCGATGCTCTAAAACCCAGAACAAATGGACATAGTTTTGCAGTGAAAGTGGACGTGCTGGTTCAGACCTGCAAAACCGGTTACTGGTTACCAACTTTGGACCGGTTTTGAGCGGTTCGTACCGGTTAGTTTTTCAACCAGTTTCACATGCCAAACTGGACCAGTAGAGGGATTGGTCACCGATTGAACCGGTTCGACTGACTGGTTTGGTCCAGTTTTGAGAACACTGATCGCAACATGCCAATGAGTATCATTTAACGCCTAGTGACACAAGTAGGCTCAATCAAGCCCTCAATAGGGGATTTTGTGGCAAGATTAAATTGCTTGGGCTTGAAGACTTGGTTTATACCCCAAGTGGTTATTGGATGAGTGCAAGGAGGATTTGGCGACGACAAGGAAGAAGGAGAGCTGATGAGTCTTAAATACACGCATCTTTGGTGTGCCATAATCCGGAGCTTGTTTGTTGAGTATTTTGAGTCTATATACTTCTCTTTCTTTATTTCAGTGTTGTTAAAGGCGCGCTCGAGGAAGAGTAAGCTCAAAACGCCTTGAGGCGCAAGTTTGAGGCATGACATTTGTGGGGCATACGCCCCAAACACTGAGGCGTAGCCCAGGGCGCAAAAAGTGGTCTTTTTGCGCCCAGTGCAATGGGGCTGCGCCTTTCAAAAGTTACAAAATAAATGTCACTTTTTATCCCAAAGCATCAAACATAAGACATGTGGTCCATATTAACAATTACAAATTGATAAATTAAGTCCAACATTGTACAAATTACACTACTGACAAGGAACGACTTTAATTATACTTAAAAAAAATTATGTAAGAAACTTTGAAAATTAAAAACCCTTAGTTTCGACTTCCTCCATATTTCCTCTTCTCTGTTTTGGCTTGCTCATCACTTATATATTCCCTACAGTAAGGATTTTGCAGTCTTAATCTCCATTGATCAGTAATAGTTTTTCTATTAACCATTGTATTTTGTAGAACATATTTTCATTTGTGGTGCAGGAGTTTTGGACGTTTGGTATTTCTAATAAGGATATTTTGTGAACAATGTTCAATGACTCTAGCATTTTTTCCCACTAACCAATCGGTCTTAGCTCAAATATTATTTTGACATTTTTGAGGCTATTGTTTAGTTTATTAAATATTTTATTTGTAATTATATTCACTATTATTTATATTAGAAAAAAATAAAAATATTGATATTTATGGGGCTTACGCCCCGCCTCTCAGCATGTGAAGCGCCCCGCCTTACGCCTAATGCCTTTTACAACATTGCTTTATTTTCATGATTAAGAGTCAATTTGGTGAAAATGGACGAAAAGAGGCCCCGAAACGGAGTTTTGGGCAAAACATGCAAGCAACCTTGCTAAATGATGCGAAAGAGAAAAATCATATAGAAGTATGCAAAACTATGCAATTGCATAGGATCGTATTGGAAAGTTGTATTCGACCTCATCGATCATGTTATCTCGAGATGACGTAACTCTAATAACTTATCCACCGCATGCAATTGCATAGACTCGAAATTAGTTTTTAAAGCTGAATCAAAGTCTAAAACTTTTCGAACCCAAGGGAATATAAATAGAAGGCTAGAAACTCGTGGAAAAGTGTGTTCAAGGGGATAAAGAGCAATTTTTGGTACAACTAGGGTTTTGAAGTAATTTTGGAAGTAGGTTAGAGCGAAGAACAATATCTGGAGATCGAATTGATATGTTTGTGTATTTTACTTCAGGATATTAATTTTATGCATTTGAGACTTTTCGTTAGTTAATTTTTCGTACTTAGTTCTTTATTTATTTTTGAACACATTCTTAGTTATTTTACTGAAGACAATGTTTAATTTGTGTCGTTCTTGTTTTCTTACTTTAATTGTGTGTAGCTAATTTATTTGTATATTGTGAGGCGATGAAAGTAACTCGATAGTTGATTATGTTGTGATTGTCATGTATTAATTCTTGTGTGTGGATCAATTGATTTGAGCTCATAATATTGATTGTAATGCTTTGTCTGTATGATTACCACATAGATGATTAGATTTCTTATTACTAACTCAACCGAAAAACTCATAACTTTAGTTCTCATAAGTACTAAAATCCACTAACTGTGATGTTTAATGTATAGAAATTAAGACATAGCTGATTCATAGAGATAAATGCTTTTGGAGGAACAGATTGCAAAGAGTACCATTCCGATAGACAAAGTGAAAATCCCACAATTATAGGAACACCTCATAGATAAATATATCCTACTCATGAATTGAGCATAATTAACTTCAACAATGGTTTGTCTACGGATCTTAGATCTATAGTATACAGTTTTATTTTATTGTCTAAGAGTCGTGACTGTAAAATGTGACATCTTTACATTCATTAGTTGGTTTAGAGCACCGATAGATAAATTAAATTGAGGTAAAGTGTAAATCTCCATGTATGATAGATATTTCCTACTTCTCTTAATAACTTGTTACCCATACCGTAGCGGTGAAATATCACTGTATAGTTTTTGACAATCATGTTTTGACGTCGTTGCCAGGTGAAAATTTCATTCCTTATTTTTTCTTACTTGTGTTTTTGAGTTTTCGTTGATTTAGGTAATTTTGTTTTCTTTCTTTGGAAAGTAAAGTTGGTTTATGAACAAGGGCTCAGTTAATTAACCCAATTCCATTCTATCTTGAGATCGAAAAAACTTACAGATGGTTAAAGGGTGCAAGATCAATGACAAACAATGAGCAAAGAGGAGAAATTCCACGTGAGGAAGGAAATCCAAGATAACTATTGCTCTAAAATAAACTATCGTGAGGTAATGACCCGCTGAGGTGTTATTGAGGTAGAAGAGAAGAAATCTTGCCTGATCTTGATCATGTACAAAGTACATGTTTGAGACTTCCACCTGGAAGCCATCTACTAAAGAGAGGAGCAATCCACCTGGTGACTGAAAACCAGTTCAGGAGTTTACCTACTAAGGACCCGAAAGAGTATCTGAGATATTTGTTTAGGAAAAATATCACAAATTTGGTTATGTTGGTACGTGTGTTTAAATCAAGATATAAACAACAATAACAATAATAATTTCTAGATTATATAAAAACATTCAACAACTAAAATAAAAAAAAACATATGTAAATTACAACTAGAAACATAATGTAAAACGATAATTAGAATTATGAACCTGAATGTGTTTAAGATTTAAACATAAATGCAGATTTAGTACAAGACATAGGTTAACCCCTTCCCCTTAAGCTCGCTATGCACGGCCTACGCTTCAAGCCCTAGTGGACACCTAATGCCAATGTACAACGTCCTTTCCACGGAGCATCTTGTGAAGCTCAAAACCAGTGTTAATATAACCGGACCGGACCGGTCCGGCCACCAGGGCACCAGTTCGCGGTTTTGACCGATTGAACCAGCCGAATCGGCGGTCCGGCTGGCCTAACTAGTCAAACTGGCAGGGTCCAATTCACGGTCCGGCCGGGCGGACCGGCCGGGCCGGTCCGGTTCTAATAACAATGCTAAGAACTACCCCCTCCTTCGAACTGTGTGATACTTGACGAACTCAAAAGTGTTTATGCTATGCAAGAAAACATTTTTTTTTGGATGATTGAGAATGGACTGATGAGTGTCCTATTTATAGGTTAGGGGGAGCTCATCAGTAAACACCACATTATGGGAGAATAAAGGCACGAAGTTAATTCTGCCATGAATGGCCGAATTAAAACGAATTTTACAGACATTTTAAAACGTCTACAATTAGTGTGTGATTAACTCTCATTTAAATATTCAAAATGTATATTTAAATATTTAATTATGAATTTTATTTAATCAAATAATATTCTACGATGCTTCTCATTAAGCAATTTAAATTCACAGCATCTCAATTGAATTTTCCTCAAAAAGTTCTATTTATTTGGACTCAATTCCAAATATCTATTATATAGATGATGCTTCAAGGCTACAACTGTTTCAATTTTCTCTAACACACCTGGCAAAGAAATAGTTTGATCAATTATCAGGCAACAATATCGGCACATGGGAGAGAATAGCAAGGTTGTTTTTGTCTAAGTATTGTCCACCATCAAAAGTTTTGAAGCAAAGGAATGACATTTGAGCTTCTGTCAAAAGGACATGAAGGAGATTTACAAAGAATTGGATGCGATTTAAACTTCTTGTGAACAACTGCCTGCAACATGACATGTCTCAATTCTCTCTATTCTCTAACTTGTATGAGGGTTGCAGAATGATGAGAAAAAGAATCTAGAGACTAAACTAGAGAAAGTTTTATGACTTCCCCGGACGATGAAGCTTTTGATTTGATGGTAACGATGGTGAATAATCAGAAAAGATGGCTACATAACCGAGAACTAGAATCAACTAGAAGAACTACATGGCTACATCAAATCTTGGATATGGATAATTTAATGGCTAATTTTGTTAGGACCGCAAGTCCAACACGTTTCAAATTGAACAGTCAGGACTGCCAGGTCCAACTAGATTTTATTTCCTTGTTTGCAAAATTATTTTAAAGGAAAATTCGGTTTTATTTACTTTGATTTATTTACTTAATTATTCTCTCTTGTTTATATGGTAATTATCTTGTTTAAGACGAGTGAATATTTAGGTAAGTTTGTAAAGATTTAACTTGATCTTATAGTATCTTATCTAATGGAAAGTTAATCTTTATCAAACTCTTTATTATATCCTTAAGTAATCTTTTCCTTGTGGAGTTCTCTTTTGTCTTTGGTGTGCAGAATATACGAAGATCATGAAGATCTTATCAAACGGAAACAAAGACTTATCAAAAGGAAGAATCGCCTTATCATGGAAAGATTCAGATATATTTGGAAAGATCCTATCTCGACTGGATATGGAGACTGGCCGAGATTCAAGGAGATCTTTCAGGAGAGCTATTCTATAAATAGTAGAAATCCTAGGAATCAATGTAGAACACTCGTGTAACAAAATATACATCTTTAGGTGTTCTCTTTTATTTTGATTTCTTAGTTTTCGCCCTCTTGAGTTAAATCAAGAACGTGAGAAGCCGACGAGAGTTGAAGGGAGTTCAATGGGAAAGGATTGCTCCAGTTAGAGGGATCTATACGTACGTGCAGTTCGCTTGGAAGCTTTCTCATAAGAAGATCGATACGGGAGTTTTGGTCTTATGGGTCAAACGGAGTAGACGCGAAAAAGGTTCCGGTGGTATCAACATTTGAGGGATTCGGTGTTAGAGTGAAACCAGTTGGTGTAATAACTTTTGTCCGTTGAAAGAAGTTTGATTCAGGCGAAAGCCTCGTGGATGTAGGACATAATCCGAACCACGTTAAAATCTGCTGTCTTACTTTACTGTCTTATAAACCTGTCTTACTTACCTATCTAGACTAGGTATCGCAACTACTGCTAAAACGTAAAGTATTAGACCTAAAGATCTATCAAATTTGATGCCATGCATGTGTGCTCAAAGAAAATTGATGAGAGGACGAGATCCAAAGAAGTGCCAGACGAACAAGTGGAGCAGATTGACAACGCTATTAACTCTAATGCAAGAAATAATCAGTAAACCAGTCCTGTTTGTTCGAAATTAGGAAAAGAACAATTACAATTCTTTGGGAGAAAACAATCATTAGCAGGTTTCATACTAGTAGAGGCAGCAACAATCACTATATGAGCAAGAGAAAGAAGGAAAAACTTTGAGGATCATATAATGCAGTCGGTCAGAGGTTGAGTAAATTATTGGGCTGGGCACAGTAGACAAGAGTTAAATGAAAAAACTACCCTTGTGTTATTTCTAATTAGCAGACGACCCCATGTGTAATTTTAATCAACAAACCCCCTATGTTATGTAGTTTTGGACGAAAAACCCCCTACCACCCAAATGTATAATTACGGGTTCGCGAGCAGGTTGTCTTTAAAAATATGACCATAACCAAAATCTGCGGGTGATCGATTTGTCAACCCAAGCGGGTTAAGTTAAAAACTAAACCAAGCAGGTTGCGGGTTGTGCGGGTTGAGCGGATTGTGGGTGGGTGGCGGGTTTAAATTGTGAGAAAAATATAGTAATATCTTGGTAAACAAAAATAATCTACTTTGCGTTCTAAAATACAAGAAAAACAATACCATAACTTAATAAAAATATTTAAACCACAACATAACTTAATCAATATAACAATATAAGGATGTAAATGAACATTTTATCGATTTACATTATGAAAAACAATTTAAATTGATTCACAACCCAAAATACAACTATCAAACAACATAAATTAACAAAAAAGTTATATTATACAATATTATGAACATATAACTATATGACTTCCTCAAACTTTCCTTGCTCCCTTCATTCCTCTACAAATATACAAACTAGGGGTGTCTGCAGGCGGGTAGGCGGGTTGTCATTGAAAATGTGACCATACCCAAAACTTACAGGTTACCAATTTGTCAACCTGAGCGGGTTAAGTTAAAAACTAAACTATGCGGGTTGCGGGTTCGGCGACTCGGATTTTAGCGGGTCAGACGGATCGAGCGGGTCATGGACACCCCTATGTGTAATACAAACTCCAAACATGCGGCTGTGGCTGAAAATTAGGGACAAGAAATTACCCTTTTATCCTCAACTATATATTATTGAAATAATTCGAAAAACAATAACAACATAAGTGGTAAAAGCAATAAGAAAAACATAACAATTTAGAACAAATAACCCCACCCCACTACAGCCCCTCCACAAACAGAATTCGAATTTTTCCTCAACCTAAAGTCTACCAATTAGTCTTTCTTCTTAATTACTTTCATAAATCTTAATTCTTCTGTTAAGAGTTACATCTTTTGTCTCAATCAACAATCAATTACAATATATTTATGGCAAGTTCTGAAAGGGAAAAAAAGAGTTATCAAGATAGCCAAGGAAGAATTTGGTTTCGCAACACAATCATCTTCTGTGTCCTAGAAAGAGTAAAACATCCCAAGAGTTCTCCATTTGGGCTGTTACGATGATAAAAACTTAGGAAGTTAAGAACCTCTGTAATTTCTTGAAACACCTGCAGTCTACATGATGTGGGTGGGCTTGGGGTCGGGGTGGAGAGGAGAGGAAGAAGATGAACAATTTTTCAACATTTAATTCGGGGAATAAATGAAAACAGAAAGTTGCTTTCAAATTATAAAATCTAAATTACAATTTTGGCATCATCAATTAGTCAAAGAAATCCAAAAGTTTTTAATAAATATAGTGTTTCTTATATTTAAAACTAAAATACACAATCAGAAATATAAGGTTTTAGTTTTAAAAACATTTAAGTAATTACTGGATATATTCAAGGGTACTAAACACATTTCACATCTAGCTGAAAATTAATTTTGGTGTTGTGTGCTAATAGTATGATAACACATGTGGGTTTTTACTAATTAATATTCCATAGGGGGTTTTCCGCCAATTAGAAAGAACACAAGGGTAGCTTTTGCATCTAGAAGAATATGGAGCAGCAAGTGGTCAACTAGAAACTCAAATGTCAAACCGACCACCTAAAACTGTGCCGAGTGATACTGAGAAAAATTCTAAGAAACGGGTGAACATGATCTCAAAGAGAGTCTAGACGTATGAAGATACGTTCAAAGAGGCCGAAAAATTCCACTTGAGAGAGTATTCCAAGGCCCTACCTTTTCTAAAGAGATTCGGTAAACCTGCTTTAAAGTTCCATGAAACTAATTATGCTGAAATAATTTGTGAACATAGGTACTTAAAAGCCAGAGAAGAGCAAGAAAGAGCACTAGCTAGAACAATAAACTGGAATAAATCACCTAAGGGGATGGAATCCACCCCGAGAAAGGAAGAAACTGTGAAGACCACAGAGGCACCGGTTGAAGAAGAAAAAGAGCAGGTTTACTTAGGTGGACGTCATCCGAGCAGTAGGACAACATGGAAATATTCCATGGGCTCGGGGGTTCATACGAAAAAGGGAGCTTCCGCTTAATTTGACCGAAATATTGACGAAGGACTAAAATTGCAACTTGTGACAATATACAGGACAAAATTGCAAATAAAAAATATAGAGGACCAATTTTGCAAAAGTGTCAACATTTAGGACGATTATTGCAAAAATCCTCTCATGTGCAGGCCACGTGCCACTTTCCGGCAAATATTGCAATATTCCGTCGCGTGAGGGCATAAATTGCGATGGGTGCTAAGATAAGGGACTAAAATTGCTATTAATATCATTAAAGGACTAGTTTTGCAAAAGAAAAGTAGTGGACTATTTTTGGAAAAAAACCGTCTATTGATGTTCTAAGTCTCTGGGTATGTATTTTTGCAGAAAACTGATGCATAACAAAGAGGAATTTAGAGAAGGAAAATGTAGGAAAAAGACAGAAAAACGGTGAAAATCACCGTTATCCAATTACATGCTAGAATCTGTGGTCCCATACTACTAATTGAGAAAAGCGTCAAAGTTTTTGTCTGGTCTTTGTGATGAGGGCTGCGATCACATAGGATTGCATCTAGTTGGTGGAAGTTTATATGAGAAGTTTGCAAACAGCCATGCGATCGCACAAAAGTGCCAAAAGTCTCGGTACAAAATTCGCGAAGAGAATGCGATTGTATAGGATCGCAACCAATTAGCCAAAAGTCTCTACCTGGATTGGGTGAGGAGGGTGCAATTTCATACAGTCGCATGCCAGAAGGGTTAAACAAACTGTTCATATTTCACGACCAGAGATACGACCACAGGTCATCACCTACATTCACACGATCGTACACATCTTGCAAGGCAAGCGCATAGGCAAAAAGAGAAAAGTTTTGATCAGGTTAGAGCAACCGCATACCTATAGGGTGCCATTGCATCACTTTACAGCAGTGCGGTTGCATGAAAGGAGACGAGATCGCATGTATCGATAGTTTTTCATACAAAGTTTTCCTTCTTTACCAATTTTTGCACAAAAGTTCCTTCCCAAATCCTCCCTCTCTCTCCCTAATCATAGTAGCTAAAGTTGCATACATATATTGGTCTCATAGGAATAGGAATTCCATAATATCACAATTCAACCACTACTCTAAGTATGTTTTATGAGTTTGTAATCTCTTCTACTTGGTATTCCAAATAATCATCAATTACATAGAGTAGGATTGTTTAGTGATACGATTATTCTGAAATTGGTGTTACATCTTATTACTTGTTTTGTATCATTGAAGGTGTTGCTATGAAATTTTGAGTCCTTAAAATAAAAGACAAGAAAAGTTAGAACAAATAAAATTTATATATATTCAAAAAGAATATGGGTTACAATCTCAATAATCCTCTGATTCTTTTCTAGAACATATGAACTTGAAAAACTTGGTAGACTTGAGAGTGGAGTTGATTTTAATCTCTTCCACGTGGCTTTGATTTGAACTTCGATTCTAGGGCCTTTGAGATTGATCTTGAATTAAAGTTGAACTTGACTTGAAGCTCGCGACGAACAATATGATCTTCGCCTCGAGTTCTTTTGAATTTGTTGAATATATTGAGGTTTGATCTCCTTTAGCAGAAGTCCGATCCTCAGAAACGGTTTTCCAACGGCTTTGCAGCTTGATGTTGAATCAAAGTGAGTTTTTATTTAATCCTCGTGAAGAACAATCTTGATCCTCACGAAGAACGCCTTGAATATAATGAATTTGGGGGAGAATTTCCACAGCTTCAATTCAATGGAGAATTTCCACAGCTTTAATCCAAGAAAGGTTTTCCACAATTTTAATCCTCGTGAAGAACGATCTTGATCCCCGTAAAGAACTCCTCGAAGATGATGAACTTGAGTGAGAATTTCCAGAGCTTCTCCTCTTCAAAATATGATATTTGTGTTGTGAATTGGCTTTGAGTGAAGACCTCTATTTATAGGTGTAGAAGTATAGTCTTGATAAGATCAAGAGATGAGGTGGAGGGATACTATTGGTTCTTCCATCTTTCAAGATAAATACAAATTAGTTTGTATTTATCAAGAAGTATTTAATTTAAAAACACATCATATTTGCCACATGTCTTGATTGGATTGGCCACAAACTTCAATTTAATTCGATTGGCTTGAACACCTCACTTTGACACTTGGCACCATTTAATTGGTTAACAAATATATTAGAAAATTAACTAATTTAACTATTTCATATTGCAATTTAATTTAGTAAAATCCCAAATTTAAAATAGTATAAATCAAATTAATCTCTTAACATATGTTATTTAATAGGCATAAATTTTGCGTGTCTACAGAAGGATTAAAGAAGAAACTTGGAAGCATACAAAGCAAATCACGTACACCAAGTGTTTGACAAAAGTCCTCAATTTCATCTAGAAGGAGCAAAATGGGAGAATCTTTCTCGGCCGGTTTGGCTGTCATACCACCCATTAGAAGGGAGGTTGTCGCGATGGACAAACAAAGATTCAAAAGCAAGAATGCACTCATGGCATACAATCAAGCGAACAACCAGATTCAGCATATTTTTGAAATAGATCAAAGCTTGGGGTTGGTAGAAATTTGCTCGGACACCCAAGGAATACAATGAAGATTTATTGCATGAGTTTTTTGCACGTGCCATTGCTAAACTAGAAGAGAAAGGTCTTCGGGTAAGGGGAAAAATAATGCCAATGAATGTCGCCATGGTTGATAAATTCTATTAGATACCTTTGGCAGACTTAGAAGAGGAGGCGGATTTAATCCCACGAAAGGAAGAAATAATAAATAGAGATTATCTTTATCCTGGAAGGTAGCAAAGGAAAAATTCATTAAAGATCAGACGAGTTTCATTGGTGTTCGTGAGGAATACAAAATATAATACAACACTTTGTCTCAACATTATTTGTTCCAGGATACTTCCAACGAAGCATATAACTCAGGTAACATGGGACATATTCTTTCTAGTAAGCTTCATGAGATATGGTCATCCTTTTGGACCAAGGGCTTTCATAATCAAAAGAATAATTAAGTTGGCTGGAAAGTTCCTTGAGGGGGAATACCTTTAGGATCATTAATCACTGCATTTTGCAGACTGTACAATGTTCTAGAATGTCTTACTGAGAAAATCATAAGACCACTGGAATCGATCACCAAAATTTCTCTCTCGAGATACACAACATGCAAGAAAGGTGAGGGAAGTAGGAGAGGAAGGAAGCTAAGGCAGTGAAGAATAACCAATTGAAGAAGGAGTAGAGGTCTACAACTGACATATAGAGAAGAGCAACAGAGTTTAACATAGTTGTTCTTAGTAAATCACTAGAAACAAATGAGCAAGACAGGAGGAATCAGGGAAGCTAACTCTCTTTTGCAACAACGAATGAAGGGACAAGAATCAACATCAGATGCACCTTCACCAGCATCAAATTGAGACTCGGCTCGCAAGGGGAGTCCTTCTATTCTTATTTCTAATTTTACGAGGACACTTCTTGCTTTCAAAGTTTGGGGGTGGGGGTAAGTTTCTGTATTAATTTCATCATTGTATCACGTTCTAGGTTATCTCTAGCTTTACGACATTACTTTTGAAATTCTATCTTAATTTTTTTCCAATTGTTTTAGTTATCTTGGAGTCTTATTTTTACCATGTTGATTTGTGTCGTTTGTTTCTTTAAATAGTGTAAAAAAGTTTTGTTGTAAGGTACGTTCACGGGATTATGAAAGTGGTTGGGACTTGATCACCGGATTATGTATGAACAAGAACTAAAGGAGAAGAAAGAGAAAGAATAGAGGGAGATGAGATGGTTGACAAGTTCAAATGGCCACGGACATTCTCGAATTATCAATGAGAAAAAGGACAAAGTGAGACAGAGTGGAGAGATTTGAGTTACACTAATCCCATAAAAAAAATCTTAGTTTGGGGGTGCCACTCAACAGGAAATAGAGGGTTAGAGCTTAAACAAAGAAAAGGAGAATGAGCAAAAACAATGAAAAATACGCTAATAAAGAACAATGAATTTGAACTTATTGATTGATCATTGATTGCATTTATCTTAAAGAATGTGTTGATTGATTGCTTTTCATTGCTACATGATGATGGGATTGTAAGATATTCCGAAGAGGAATTCTGTAATATTCTTATTATTTATATATTTTTTTTATTAAATGCTCATGAGTTATAGTAGTAAATATCCAATGGAGCCATTAAATTTTTGTTATATAGTTATTATTATATGTTACTGGAGTATTGGCCTTTAGAAATTCTTCCTAAATTAAATTATGACATATTAGGAATATTATGAGTTAGTTTGGGAAGAAGCCCAAAAGACATTATTTTAAATTAAATTTATTATGCATTTAGTTTTTATTCTAATATATCAAATAGTCAGATTAGGGCTTTAGTTGTCGAACATAAACTTTCTTCATAATTTCTCTCCCGACGTCAGCGAAATCAGGTATTTGGCTAAAATATTCAGTGCGTCCTTTTCCTCTATTTGGAGTTTGCAAGTGATGAATTCATTATATATGCAATACAATTGAGATGTATATCCTTGAGCCTAATATATATAAATATATGTTTCATGCGGTTTGTGGGAGTAAATCCGTTGTGCTGATTATTATATTAAGGAATTGTGAAACTTGAATTTGAGAATTGAGTCATGTTCATTATAATTGGGTACTGATTGTTAGTGTTGGTGGTTTTATATTCTTTTTCATATGCAAATTTAGGAAAGTCATCTACCATGGAAATTGTTTTTGGGGGAATTGAAGTTTGATGCTTTATTACGTAGATGAACTTCTTTATAGCTTTATCATTATTAAAGGTATTATATTGTATAATATTTGTAGTGCATATTCCTTTAAGTATAGAAACAATAGTCAACTTGTGCACATTATTTGTCGTAGTAATTCTTTTGCAATTAACCATTTAAGGATCAAACCTTTGTCTATCCTTATTATATTCAAAACTAATATTTTAATAGAATAGTGTAGTAAAGTAAAACCTCAAGTGTGTATATTGTGATGTCCGTGTGTGTCTGTGGTAGTATATGAACTTTTAGGATTATTACTCAATATCAGATTTTAGTATAGTTTAATTAGAAGTAGAAATTTATCAGCATGCTTATTGAGGTTTTATTCTGAATAATAGGTGATTCCAGCTAGTCTCCTTCGTATCTTGTTTTCCCTTCATATGTAATCAGGTGAGTGCTCCAACTCTAACTCTATTATTTTCAAAACTGGAAGGAATACGTGTATTTATTAGTAGTTTTAAAATAAAAGTATCGCATCCATGAAATGTTTCATTACAAAGATATTCCCTTTGTGATGATCATTTGATATTATCTAATTCACTTTGATTCGTTGGTTGGATCCTTGGCGTTGGCGTGCAAGGGGGTACCACTGGACAGCAAAGAGCTGTCGGTTGGTCCTCTTGCCCCATAGCCCCTCTCCCTCAGACATAGCGGGAGGATCGTTGTGTTTGTGTGGGGCCATTCGTTATGTATGTACCATGGCATACAGTCAGTTTTCAAGGTAGCTCCTTGAACGGGGAGATACGAATTGATCGTGGCGGTGATATACGGTGGTCGGCTTGGGAAAATGTTTTCCTTTTAAATGCATCAGTATCATGTTCTCATTATCTGCGAAATTACATGGTTTATTTTTAAAGTTCTGTTATATCTCTGTGGATCTTCTTATAAATATTTTCAGTTTCTAGAACGTATTAAAGTATATTGAGCATCACTGAGATATTTATCTTATTCTTTTTAAATTCTTCCTTCCTTTCAGATTTAGAAAGTGACTTGTTTGAGCCAACAGGGGAGCTGTCTGCAGAAGAATAAATTTCCTTTATTTAGTTGTTGCTTTTAAGACATACTTGTTTAGAGATTCCTTGTACTTTCGGCGTTATGGCCTTTTATTTAGCATTTATGTTTAATAGTCTAATATTGGGTTGGTATTGTCGATTAATGTTGAACTTAGATTGAGGATTACTTTTAGTTTCTCTCGCATGTGTGCGAGTTAGCTTTATTTCTTTGTTGCCTTAGTTTTCACGTTCCAGTATTTGAATTTAAGTTTGATTTATTTTGGAGCGTGACAAATTCCGTCAAGACCAGTTGATTAGGTGAAGTGATGTATGACTGGCGAGTCCTTTTTTTTTTTTTTTTAGCCTTTTTATGTTTTTAGTTTTGTTTTGCTTACGCGGGGACGATTAAAGGGTAAGTTTGGTGGTGTTTGGTGAGTCTAAATAAACTCATCTTTTACGTGCCGAAAAGACTATAACTTGTTTTCCTTTATTTTCACGAGTATGAGTAAATTTGGTGAACATGGACGAAAAGTGGCCAAACAGTGGAGTTGTGGGCAAACCATGCAAGCATTCATGCGAAGGGATGTGCAGGAACAAAATCACATAGAAGTATGCAAAACTATGAAATTGCATAGAATCACATAGGAAGGATTATTGTGACCGCACATATTAAGTTATGTGGAGATGACATACCCCTAAAAACTCATTCGCCGCATGTGAAGAAAGTATGTAATCACATAGAGTTGAATTAGGTTATTCATGCTTAATCAATTTCTAAAAATGTCCAAGCCTATAGAAAAGTAAATAGAAGTCCGGATACTCATGGAAGAGTATGTTCAAGGGGATAGAAAGTGCTCTTTATACAACTAGGGCTACGAGGTACTTCTAGAAGTAGGAGAGAGCCAAAAATAAGATCCGAAGATCGAATTGATGTGTTGGCAAATTTTTTACTTTGGGATATTATTTTTATGCTTTTGAGACTTTTGGTTCGTTATATTTTGTACGTAGTTCTTTATTTATTTTTGAACACAAATCTCGTTCTTACTTATTTTTTGAAGACAATGTTTATTTTATATCGTTTTTGTGTTCTTGCTTTAGTTAAGATTATTTAATTTATTTGTGTATCGTGAGGTGATGGAAGTAGATGGATTGTTGATTGTGTTGTGATTGTTATGTATTGATACTTGTGTGTGAAACAATTGATTTGGTCTCTTAACCTTTATCGTAATGCTTTGTGTGCTCGATCACCACATAGATGATTAGATTGCTTATGAGAGACACAACCAAAGAACTCAGAAGTTTATATCTCATAAGTTACAGAAATTCACAATCTGTGATGTCTAGTGTCTATAAATTAAGACATATGTGATTTATAGAGATAAATGCGTTTGAAGGAATAGAGTACATAGAGTACCATTCCAATAGACATAATGGAAATCTCACAACTATAGGATACCTCATAGATCAATATGTCCCACACATGAATATAGCATAATTTACCCCAACAATGGTTTGTCTATGAACCTTAGATCGGTAATATCTAATGAAACCTAGTTCTTCATGATAAACTATTTTATTATTGAGTCTAGTTTTAGAGTTTAAGTTCTTTTTAGTGAATTTCTAATAAAATGCGAAATCCCCCAGCTTTGTTATATTATTTTTGAGTCGTGAGAAAAAAAGGTGACAACTTTACATTCATTAGTTGGTTTAAAACACAAGTAAATAAATCTAATTGAAGTAAAGCATAAATCTCCCAGTGGGATTGACACTTTGGGATCATAATCCTATTTCCCCGTATTACTTGTGACCCGCACTCTTGTGGTAAAATATCTCTATGTGTTTTTGCTGATCAAGAAACCAAGAGGCCGCAATGGAGATTATGTGGAGCCAGAAGATACAGCTGGCAATGATGGATCCGGGGAGAAAGAAGGCACCGAAGATTCCACGGTATTCGAAGATAGAAAAATGAGTGACGAAGGGAAGATGGCACAACTGAGGATGGCAAAGACAAAGCCGATGGGGGAGAGCCCAAAAATTTAGATTCCATGAAGTGAACTTAGCTGAGATGTAAACTCGGCCAATAGTAATGTCAAGACACCGATAAACGCTTAGCTACGTTGAATAGCCAAAAAAAAAAAAAAAATACAAGGCCAAGATGGACAATTCGATTTTCTCAAAATATAGGCTTGGAACCAAGGAAAACAAAGACAACCAAAAGTCCACAACTTGATATAGTTCAGAGTATGCCCAAATAATTTACTGAATGGAGAACCATATGAAGAATTGTGGTTGGAAGCCGATTCGGGAGGTACACAGCCGTAACAAAAGAAGAGGGACGAGATGCGTACAGTAAGAAAGTGCAACCAATAGTGACAACCTGTTGATAATGGCGCTTCATATATCCATTTTGATGAAGAGTATGCAAAGCAATGGTTAACCAACTGACACAACAATCCAATAAATAGGGCCAAAGAGCCAAAAATCCCCCCTATCTGAGTAAAAAGTCTTCAAATCCTATTCTTATTCTAAAAAAAATATTTTTGGGTGCAATATGACATTAAACGTTTTTGTTTAAAAAGGGAAAACAAAACTTTGCCACCTCATGTTTGGCCTGATTTGCACTACCACCCAATCTCTCATTTGGTCAGTTTATCCTTCTCCAAGCAACCAACGTGCAAAAACTTGATGAATCTCTGCAGAAAATATTCCCATTCTGATAGCGGAGCCAGACTGGGCGTCGTGGCACACTTATGAACACGTCCCAAAGCAGAGCTAATGGAACCCCCCCCCCCCCCCCTAACTATTTCAAACAGATAAAGCATTGAAAAGAACAATTAATATTTCAAGATTCCAGGAACTAAAGTGAAAATTTAAAATTTAATTCTTCCTCCAATTTAGTGGAGAATTACAAAGATTATCACCACATTGATGCGATAAAGGAAAAGTTTTGCTGCTTTAAAGAATAATTTTATATTTCAAGATTCCAAGAACTAATTTGAAAATTGAAAATTTAGTTTTTCCTCCAGTTTTGTGGAGCATTACAAATCTTATCACCACGCTGATGCAATGATCGAAAAGTTTCGTTATATAGTTTTTCTCCATCGAATAATTTAGTATCATAAATTTGTAAATAACATGATATAGATCCACATATGAAGTATAAAATGAAATTCTAACAAATTTATGGCTATTGTCAGGTTGATTTGGCAATATTCTGGACAAAATAGTAAAAAGTTGTTACGTACAGTGAAAAATTTCCGAAAAAGGAAAATAAGGTACACCACACTCGCATTTATTTCACACCACCTAATTTTTTATTAACCGAATTTGAGAAGACATTTGATGTCCGATGGTACATTATATAAACCGTGAGAGGCTTCTCTCGCTC
Source organism: Misopates orontium (assembly GCA_946800315.1). NCBI lineage: Eukaryota > Viridiplantae > Streptophyta > Magnoliopsida > Lamiales > Plantaginaceae > Misopates > Misopates orontium. Next base: position 28,032,878 of record OX326948.1, on the reverse strand, counting down.
TGTACTTTCGTGCCTTACTTCATCGCCCGACACTGAACTCACTCGATCCATCCCTTCCTCCGTGCCTTGTCGAGCTATCATCCGGTGAACATTCGCTGTCTTAAGGTCATTTTGTTTCTAATTTTCCATATGTGTCACATCGCACGAGATCCTCGTGTCTTTCTTTACATTCTCATGTCATATGTCATATATTTCACATGCTTTAATTCAAAATTAGTGTACTTGTCTTTGATATATGAATGCATGTATGTTTCAGAATTGATTGGACTTCGAATATGATATTTAACCTTTCTATTAATTCATTTTAATGTAGTTTTTTCTTGGAATTTCTTAATTGATTGTACTGGATGCATGTGTACGTTTACTCTGTTTGTGTAGCTTGTGTAGGAGTGCGGATCGAATGGTGTTATCAATTGTTCTGCTGACCATTTTTATACAGATCCGTTGTTAGTAGGCAACTCTCTCTTCCTATGTGTAATTTAGTAGACATGGGTAAATTTGTAAAGAGGAATTATCCTTTATTTCGACAATAAACTTTATGAAAGATTTTGATAAATATCATACTTATTTCAAGATCTTATTTATTCCCAAATAAAGATAGATTCACTCAAATCTTTGAAATCCTAATTTTGACTTAAAATAAAACTAGTTTAAGTGGGCCTTTTACTACCTTTTTTTAATTTCCAACAGTCTTTCTTGATATAAAAGGATTCATGATTGATTCAATTATCGAATATTGTTTATTAAGTAATATCTTTGTAAAAATATTCTTAATATAATCAATAAACTGTAGCTTTTATTATATACAGGGTGTTTGCAAGAACTCATAAAAGCAGTTTGTTGACTACTGTCTTGTACTTTTTTATAAATAATTTTCTCATTATATTCAATTAACTCTTTTTTGAAAAATATTAATAAATAGAATATGCATGTTTTCTTGATATGGTAAAGAAAATGAATTCATGTTAAGTATCAGTACTGTTAAAATAATATGATAAAATTATACATACAAATGATAAAGATAATGGATCCCACTGAAAATTACAAGATGAAGGTTGTAATGTCAGTGGTGAAGTCAAGTTGAACTCACAAGAGAGTGATTAAAATTAGAAAGTTCGGCAATAGAACGGGGAAAATGCATCAGACACTCTTTTGTAAAATATACAATCCATATTTAATCAACACCTGACAAATGTTTCTGTTAAAAGAGGAGTGATGTGAGAGTTTTTCAAAACACGAGAAGATTTCGTTCAAGTAATTTTTACTTCTTCATAGACAAGTTCATAATGCGTAGAATCTTTTGTCTTTCATTAAAAAATTGTACCTCTTTCTAGCAGTGGTGGACCTACAGCCCAGGCTAGCCTGGGGTAGCTTTGCGCTCGTGAAAAAAATCATTATTGGTAGCCTAGCGCACTATTTACTAAATATTCTCTAGTACTTGTTGTCTTGACCATAAATGTGGGTTTTTAGCTCCATTTCCATTAATATTTATCCAGGGATTTGGTTATGGAGAAAAGTCTCTTTTGTACAATTGAGGATTTAATAGAAAATGTAATTAGGTTTTGATTTTTTTCCATCTATCTGGTTATCGTTAAGGAAACATTCGAGTCTTCGGTACTCTGATATAAATACTCTTTGATATAAAGTTAATTAGGTATGTCTCGTTCATTGAAATGGTGAATTCCATTTGCTTGTTGTAATCTACGTTTTTGTGTAACTTGATTTGGTATTTTATAAGTTGATCAAAACTAATATGTCACATTGTTTCCTGTCTCCCTAATACTTGCCTTGTAAAATGTCAGGTTGATTGGTGAAATTATGAGTACGAGCACTGACAGCAGTCCGTTTCCTTGTAAGAAATCTCAAAAAACTGGTTGTATGGAACCATTAAGCCTCAGTGATTTGCCAGATTTGGCTATATCTCACATTCTTTCGCGTCTACCCTTAAAAGATGCAGTGAGAACTTCAGTTCTGTCAAAAGATTGGGAATACAAGTGGATTTTAATTCACGAAATTAAACTTGATGATAGAATGTCGGCTAAAAAGAGTAAGAAAGCTAATTTCGCTAACTTTGTCGAAAGGACACTTTTGCAGGCAAAAAGTGTACAAAGTCTTTCTCTTTCATGTCACAAGAAGTACGAGTTGGATCGCATGAAAACATGGATATTACTTGCATTAAGTCTTGATGTTCATAACTTAAAAATATGTTGTCTAGAAGCAAGAATAGTTTTACCCCGCAACCTTCTTAATTGCTATCTCCTGAGAAGTTTGGAGCTTCACCTGCCCTGCACCTTTAAAGTTCCTGCAGAGATTTGTTTTCTTCAACTCACAACTTTGCGTCTTGTGGATGTGGAGATTTCTAATGAGCTTTCTACTTTAGATATAGTGAAGTTGAAGTTACCAGTCTTGGAAAAACTTGAACTTATAAGATGCAAATGGCTGAATGTTATGTTTATAGAAATTTATGCTCCTAAAATTACTAGTTTTGAGTCTGAGACCCAACATGATTCTGGTGTCACTGAATATTCAATCAAGATTATCGGAGACAGTTTTCTGAGGTATAAATCTCGTGGTGGTTTACTAGAAAGAATTCTTCTATCTGGATGCAAAGTTATTTACGCAACGCTGCATAATAGCTATGGAAGTAATAATCTTCATTTGCTTGAAAGAAATGGACATCGAATTCGAGAGCTATTGAATGGATGTCCGAGTTTACAAGAATTGGAGCTATCAGGTCTTGTAGCAAAGGTTAGTTCTTATTCTCTTTTTCTTGATTTGGTGAATCTCTACATAGTGACTCGATTAGGCTAATTTGGCTCTTTCTTTCTATTTTCTGAAAAATGACTCATGTTTTGTCTATGATCTTTGCAAGGCTATTATGGAAGCAAGACTAGGACTTTCTCTTCCAAAATATTGTGACATGGAACGACTAGTCCTCAATTCTTTTGGCACTGTTGAAGCATTATTCCATTTACTTCATGTGGCACTGTCTCTGAAGTTTCTAGTTATATATGTGGTAAGCCAAAAGTACCCTTTAAATGTTCATATAGCAGACTACAACAAATTACTTGGAACTTTATACTTTCCTTCCTCTAATTGTGGGGGGAGAGGGGGAGGGGCAATTGCTTGAAAATAACTTCTTCTTTATTTGTATTTTTCAGACAGGTTGGAGCGATTATGACTACGGTAAGGACTACACTCCGTCATGTATTGTATTGGAGGAAGTCAGTTTTAAAGGGTTTGGTGGGGAGATAAATGAGTTGAAGTTGGCAAAGTTTTTCTTGAAGAATGCAATACTACTACAGACAGTTTGTATATCTGTTTGTCGCCAACCACGGATACAAAAGAATGAAATCAAAGAAGAGTTGTCCGCATTTCCTACAGCTTCAACTTGTGTAAACATTATTGTCCCTTAGGAAACATACCCTTTCTTTGTTTTGAAATTTCAGCTCTACCTTCCAAGTAGAGAATATAATCCACAATCTAATAGCCCTTGTGCGAAAATTCTTTGAAGAGCATGTTGTAATACTCAAATTTTGCCTACGTTTTGAACAGACCATCATGCCAACTTTTTACGTTGATTGAGTTACATAAGTTGTCTATATAACTCTTACACTGATACTCAAAATAGTACTCTAACTTATTTATGAGAAAAAACAACATTGAACAACAATCTTATTCCAATTAACTCTTGCAGAAAGGTGACATCTAATACTAAATCAAGCATATGAGTTTTGGTTCCACAATAACAATACTAATTTTTTGTTTTTAAATTTGTCTCCAACAAACAATGAGAAAAGATCATTTTTGGTTATCTAGCTTGGCACTATATTTATTTTGATAACTTAAATTGGACATTGTCACCAGATTGACCCGACGCTGAAAAAATGCATGCGAGCATCACGTGACCTCAACATTGGGGATTTTGACAGTTTTTGATCGGTTCCAACACTACAGCTCAGTATATTCATGGAAAATTAGATATGTACAAAAATTATATATTAAAATTTAGAGAGAATTACATAAACCATTCATGAACTATATAGGTAAATTACACGAAGCAACCCTCAAGTATATAGAAGTAATTCTAAAAAAAAAAGAAATATAGAAAATAAGAAAAAAAAGCAATTGGAACCACTCCGATCCACTTACTCCGCTATCACCCCATGTGTCATGTGTTGGGTAAAAATTGGAAAAGTGACGATGTGAGTCAAAATTGGTTAAAATCCACAACTTAGTGGTCACGTGATGCCAATGTGCCTTAGTATTATATTACTGTTATATTTATTATTATATTTACTATTGTTATTAGAGATAAAAACATCAAACCCCATATACTACTATTCTTACATTTACAAATATTATTTAAATTATTATTATCAGTATTATCGTTACTATTATTATTAGTACTATTATTATTAACTCACATTTTTATTATCACATGCTCACATTTTTATTATCACATGCAAATGTATCACTAAAGAGTGCTCAAACTTTGCACTATATAACTTTCTTGGTGCACAGACCATTGAAAACATCAAAATATATATGATGTTACTTAACCAAATTAGCTAACATAAAATCAAGATTTTTAGTGTTTGATATATGTCAATCATCCAAAGCTTACTGAATAGGCTGCTTTCCGAGTATCTCAACAACTTATTTCTATACGATAATTATAGTTTGAACTATAGTTATGCTGCTCAACAACTTTAACTTCTATTAGTGTTTTTAATTTCTTCTTAAAAAATTTGCTATTTTGTTCCTAATGTCATTGCATATGTTGCAACTTGATGCTCTTGCTTTTGTTTGCATAATCCTCTGTTGATTTGCTTATATGTTGCAACTCTGTTTCTCTTTGCAACTCTATGGATTTGAAATAAGTCAATGAGTTTCAGAGGGGGAAAATTATAACTCTATGGATTTTGCAACCGTCTCTAGAAAGCCGTTCATCTTCAAAAGTTCGTCGTGTATCCCAACCTTGTCAAAGCCACTGGAACAGTCCTCTGTTGCAACATGTCCTGATGAAGTCCAGCAGAGGCGTATCCACGAACTTAATATCCACGAATTTAATCTGGGGAGGGCTAACCCAATATATTTTTAAGAACAAAATATCTAATGTCAAATGTAAAATAAAAAAGTATATCAAAAATTAATGGTACATGCTTAAATTTAACCAAGGTTACAATACATACAAACAATATAAATAATATAAAATTTCTAATAAAACAAGTAAAACACATTCTTTAACATAAAAGATCTAACAAAACACTAAAGTAAATAATGGCACAAAGGTAAAAACCATAATAAGTTTAACAATATTCACTACATTCTAAATGAAAAAAAAAAAAGGAAAGTAAATTTATATAATAACACTTTTCATACATAATTTGAGTATCTTTCATTCTGTAGTAAATAAAACATTCGTTGAATCTTAACCTAAAATTTATTACATGAAGATCGTGTATTTTTGTTGGTCGTTTTGAAAATTAATAGGAATTTTTAGGGGGTTTGTCCAGCTTTTATTTAATATGGGTTTGGAAATTTTACTTATTTTAGTATGCTTTTCTTATTATTATTTCTATGTGTAATTAATACATAACAGTAGTATTAGACTTCTTTTTTTTTTTTTTTTTTTTTTTTTTTATGCATACTTAACATATAGGTAGTAATATATATAGGATCAGCTCAAGAATCTTGGGGGGCTATAGCCCCCCAAGCCTTAAGGTGCATCCGCCACTGAGGTCCAGATTTTTTTCTTGGACTTAGTTGCCGGCACAACACCTGGTTCCTCCTGATTCAGCACCGGGATAGATGCCCTCATCAGAATAGTTGGAATTGTAAGGGACTTTTTCTTCTTGTTAACCTCCTTTTGAAGGTCAAGAATTCTTGTTATATTAAATGTGTGAGTCCACTACAAGAATACAAGGCAATGGTGTCAAAAATATGGTGAGTGATTAAAATCTGTAGGCATGTAGCAACTGAATTTAAATCAATAGAGTCCAAAAAATTTGTAGCCGGCAATGGTGAGAAAAAATAATCACTCACTAACCATGGGGTGAAAATAATCAGTCACCATTGAACACAATGGTGATAAAATAATTTGTAGCCATCCAAAATAAATGGGGTCAAAATAATTTGACCCCATTGATTTAAATCGTGGTGTCAAAATAATCGGACACCACGATTTAACAGTCCGGATCATGCAGAAATGCATGATCTGGACCGTTAATTTAAATAAAACAACGAAAAAAAATTGAAAATAGGGGGTGGCGTCCGATTACTCGGGCACCATGTTTCTTATGGACCAGATCATGCCGTGAGGCATGATCTAGTCCACACAACCGGGGCGTCCGATTTTTTGGACGCCCCGGTTTTGAGCCGCTGATCAGCAACGGTGATCAACGGCTCACGGACCAGATCGCATGATCTGGCCCATTAACACGTGGCGTCCGATTTTTCGGACACCACGTGTCCGGTATTTTTTTTCTTCCCTTCTTTTCTTTCTTTTTCCCCCATTTTCTTCTTCCCCACCTTCTCCAAGCTCGGCCCGACACAAAACCCTAATTTATTTTTTAAAATCCACTCAAATCCTCTGCAAACTCAACAATTAATTAAGGGTATGTTCTTGTATAATGTTTGGAGAACACTATTATGCAAAAAAAAAAAAAATCGATTTTCTATGGTGGAATTCTATGTTTTAGATTTCTTAATTGTTTCTATTTATTCTTAATTAATTATCTGTATTTTTTTTAATTAATTAATTATCGGTATGCATTTTATATGTTGATATTGTTGTGTTTATGAGTATTGTTAGCAAATATAGTATTTACTGAATATTTGCTTGTTTTTTAATTTTTATTAAATATTTAGCATTTTATATTTGTTTATGCAATTATTAGTGTTAATTAGAATGTTACGCATGCAAGCATGTCTTAATTATTTGTTATTAGATAATTAAAGTGTAATTAGGACCACATTATGTGTACTCATTCATAATTAGTAGTAGTTAGGAGAATTTCACTTTAATTAGGATAGTTTTAGTAAAAGTGATGGAATTTTGTTATAAAAATTAGGAAAAGTTATGAAATATTATGGAATTTAGGAAAAAATTAAAATATAGCATAAAATAGCAAAATTAAATTTGTAGTTAAATTAAATGACATGCTTACATTAGTAATTAACACTTTGATGACTATTATTGTATAATTAGTAATTAAACTATATGTTTCATAGTAATTTGAGTAAAACTAATAAGTAATTAAGTTTAGGTAGGTATATCATGATTTTATATGTGTACTCATTCTATAATTAGAAATAATTAGGAGAATTTCATTTTAATTAGGATAGTTTTAGTAAAAGTGTTGGAATTTTGTTTTAAAAAATAGGAAAAGTTAAGAAATATTATGGAATTTAGGATAAAAATCAAATTTGGGATAACATAAGAAAATTAGATTTGTAGTTTAAAAAAATTTCTCATGATTATATTAGTAATTAACACGTTTATGACAATTATTGTATAATTAATAATAAAATTATCAAATTCATAGTAACTTGATTAAAATTAATTAGTAATTAAGTTTAGCTAGGTGAAACATGATTATATATGTGTACTCATTCTATAATTATTTGTAATGAGGACGGTTTTAGTAAAGGTGTTGGAATTTTGTTACAAAAATTAGGAAAAATCAAGAAATATTATGGAATTTAGGAAAAACTTAATATTTAGCATAAATTAGCAAAATTAAATTTGTAGTTAAATTAAATGTCATGATCATATTAGTTAAATTTGTAGTTAAATTACATGTCATGATCATATTAGTAATTAACACTTTTATGACTGTTATTACATAATTAGTAATCATGTGTATATTTTTCTTGGAGCGTCAAATGTAATATATGATGTTTATTAACAATTATTTGTGTTAATGTATAACAGATGGAAAATAGACGACAAATTGATCCCTCGCAATAGGGGTAAGGCAAGGGCAAAGGCCAGAAAAAATTGGACGACGTATCATCCAGACAACCATTGATCACTGCATCGTGTACCATGCCCAATCATAGGGTGCTTACGGCGATGAGGCATAACCCCAATAGTAGGTCGCGGGACGGAAGGGTTGGAGCGTATACCCATAATGCAGCATGGGCATATACTAACTTGCTGCAGACGCAGCCAAATGTTGTTCGCGAACTGTTTTAGGGGGCATCCAACACGATGCCGAGGATGGCGGCCCACGCAGGCAGGATGCGGGGGATGTCGGCCCATGCAGGCGGGATGCAGGGGATGGCAGGGCCGACAGTTGGATGCAGGGGATGGCAGGGCCCGTAGGCGGGATGCAGGGGGTGGCAGGTCCCGCAAGCGGGATGCAGGGGATGGGAGGGCAAGCAGGCGGGATGTAAGGGATGGCAGATCTCACGGGTGGGGTGCAGGGGAACTTAGGTCAGTCAGGCGGCCAGTTAGATCCACGACAGTCCATGTCGTTCCATATTTCGGGCGGACGACCCCAGGCGAATAGATTGGTTTCACCTTGCTATTCGGCATCAGGAGATTCTGGAGGTAGCCTACCATCAGATGCCGATGGTCAGTTATCGAGATTAGCGGGTGTAGCTTTGACAGGCACCGTGAGTACTTTACTGCGAGATACAGAGGGGGTCCATTTGGGGGATGATGTGGAGCAGGGGGATGATGGTGCGGATGGTCCAGTGGGGAATGAGGAGGCGGGTGCCGGTGATGGTGGCGAGGAGGGGGTTCAGATGGAGGTTGACGATGTTGTGTATCGCGGGGGGACTGTCCCTGAGCATCCCCCCGAAGACCGTTCCCTGAGAACGAGGCTTTATATCAACCCTACGCAATGGGGCGATCAAGGGCAGCAACATGTTGGTTAGCACGATCAGCGCGAATCTGAAGGCGCATTGTAATGGACCGTACCTCACGTACGTGGGTTTTTCGGCAGATGATCGTCAGGCGGCTTAGGATAGATTTGTGGTATGTACACTTTGCCAAAATTTCATGAAGTATAATTTAACATTATATGCATTATTACTAGGGATAAAAGAGTCAAACCCCCTATACTATACCCCTTGTTGCACTTTGTCCCCTAAACTTTTTTTTTGGCAACAAGCCCCCTGTACTATGCATAAATAATCAGTTTGCCCCCTGAGTCCAAATCCAACGGTGAAAAGTGTTGACACGTACTCAAATCCAATGGTGAAAAAGCAACTCAAGGGGCAAAGTGCTTATTTATCCATAGTACAGGGGGCTTATTGCAAAAAAAAAAGGTTCAGGGGACAAATCGCTACACCCCCTATAGTATAGGGGGTTTGACGCTTTTATCCCTTATTACTATATTAACTATATTAACGACTTGTTATCGATTTTTGAATTTCAGGCGACGTATCAGTGGAGTGTGCGGGACGCTTTAAGGATCAAAAGAACGTACCACAGCATTTGTTCCAAGAGATTCAGTTCTGAAGTGCATCATGCTAAGAAGTATTGGGAGGAAAACACGAGCACTTCAGGTCCACCGAAGAGGATTCTGAACTATTGGATGCACGACGAATACCTCCCGGATTACATTCGTCACTGGGAGTCTGAGGAGGCCAGGAGACAGAGTGCAATTGCAAGGGCAAACAAGGCCCATAACCCTAAACCGACGTTGTTTGGCGGGTCGAGGAGCATAGACGGAGTGAAGGAAAAACTGGTATGTCTTTAATATATGTATAATTATCTATTAGTGTTTATTTATCTTTAACTTAGTCATCTAACTGATACTTCTGTGTGATTTATTAGGTGGACAAAACTGGGGGGGGGGGGGGGGGGGAACCCAGATGATGTGAAGCACCATGACGCCTGGAAGGTGGGAAAGTGCGAAAGGCTTCTGGACGGACGAGAGCAGTGGACGAGCTAGAAGGATCAGATGGCGCATGTAAGTAATTTCAACCTTGATCAATTAAAGTGACAGTTTTAAATATTCATTTTTACTAAATGAAATATTGACTTCGTATATTTAATTTTATAAAAAGGATAAATATGTTGTGGGACTAGCAGCGTCATATCAGAGTGAAGATCAGTACCCTACGTTGGATCCGCACCTGTGGACGGATACGGTAGGGGGCTCAAGCAGGAACATGATGCCTGGTAATTAAATATTCGTCTATTTGAATGTTCCGACGCATTATATATCTGCATCCATTCTTAATGTTTGAAACTTGATAAATATACATGTCCTGATTTTCAGGTGTTCCGACGCATGGGGAACCAGAGTACGCGGGGTTCGATGTACGAAAGTACCCGAAATAGAAGGACAACAGTTTGGCGTCAACGAGCAGCAACTGCTACAATTCTAGAGACGAACAAATCGCCTATTTAGAAGAAGAGTTACAGACCCAGAAGGCGCGACAGGATGAGTTCTAGCAGTTCATGACAAGAGTAAACTCAGCATTCTTCCAGGGTGGGACGAGTCAGCCTGTGCAGCCTACGTTTCCCGATCAGCATACCATGTTGAGTCAGTTTAACGAGCAGCGCGCACATATGCAAACACAGGGGGCTTACACTCCTATGCCTCCAGAGACAGAGATTACGCTTGATCATCAGCCCAGGTCTCACCCCCGATAGCAGACATGACCACGATCCCACTGGATTCCCATTCGGCCCTTCATATAATTAGTTGAACATTTATTTTTATTTTTCTTGTAATGTTTAAGTGTGTAACTTTTTAGTTATTATCATTTTCGGTAGTCTTAAATTAAATTATTAATTAAGTTGTTGTCGAATGGTTATTTCTTTCGTCTTAGTTTTAAAATAGATATTTTTGATAAATACTAAATACAGTCCACAAGTTCACAGAATTGTCTCATCTTCAGTTCAATAGAAATACATGCATTACATGTTGAAATCGAAATGATAAATCTAATTAACATAATCATGGTCATCATCGATGTTGTCATCTTCAGGGGCAGAATCATCGTCAACCTCGTCATTTATATCGCCATATTCGTCCTCCTCATCCTCTTCATATACATCATCGACTTGCTGAATTTCGTCGTCTGCGAGAGGTACTGAATTCTTTTTAGGAACGGGCAAGACAACAGTTGCATTTTCATCCTGAAACACTGAAGTGGCATCGACGATGTATCTTGCCCTTTTAGTACACACTGCCCACCACCCTCTTCTGCTCGCGTTCTGTTGGGAAGGGTATTTTGTGTAATACACTTGATGTGCCTGGCTTGCAAGTTAAACGGTTATGCAGCTCCAGTTTCCAATCGCCTTTGCGGATCGATGTCCACCAACCGGTAACTGGGATATCATGCCCCCATAGACATCGTACCAGTACCACTTGAACAGTACAACACTCTTCATTTCACCGCTACCCCAGTATTCCAATTTAATAATTTCCTGTAGCATGCCATAGTATATCAAATCATCATGTCCCCCTACATTTCCCTTCAGATATACGCCACTGTTCATCGTCTTCTTGTCCGTCCCATGCTCCTCAGTATGGAAACGGTAACTGTTAATCTTAAACGCCTTAAATACTTTTACTCGTAATAGTGGGTTGTGTACTAAAGCAAACAGGCGTTGGTCAACTGGGTAACATACAGACCTGATAGTCTGTTTGAACCAATCCGCGAAATAAGTGTTGCGCCTTTCCTGAATCACACGATCCGAGACACCGGAACACATCTCGTGTTCAAACAACCTGTCACATAGAAACAACTTTAGGGGAGGTACTAAAATTACACGTATATATATATATATATATATGTGTGTGTGTGTGTGTGTGTGTGTGTGTGTGTGTATAAGAACTCATAACATGACCGATCATAATATAATAAATACCTTATCCACGGTTCAACCTCAGTGCAGTTAAGAAGGACGTATAACTCAGCGGCTCTGTGCTCAGCAAGGGTCAAACTGCGTGAGTTGTCTCGTCTCTCCATAGGTTTTCCTTTATTTTTAAAGACGGACAACTCATCTCTCAAATTCAGAGACCTCTCAACCTCATTCCTATTCAGGCGGCTATGACGGCTTTCGACTCCTGGTCAAAAGTAAACTGCACAACAGTTAGTAATGTCCCTCGTAATATTGGCCTTCACAATCGACCCTTCTATTCTCGCTTTATTACCCGTCGATCTCTTCAAAACTAGCATGCACCTGGTACGAAACATATCCAATTTATTAAATATATATACTTTACTAACTATAAATATAGAAATGAGTAATAATACAAAGATTGTTACCTCTCAAATGGGTACATCCACCTATATTGAGCCGGTACGCCGACCTTCGTTTCCCACGGTAGATGAATCGCCGAATGCTCCATCGAATCAAAGAAGGCTGGTGGAAATATTTTTTCCAAGTTGCACATCGTCTCCACTATTGATACCTTGAGTGTGGCCATATAGGATTTTCGAATTTCAGGGGCGCTCAAAGCTCTAAAAAGTTGCTAACCTCCACTAATGGACCCCAAACACTATCCAGTAATAAGTCACGAAATGCAAGAGGTAAAAATCTTTGCATGAACACGTGAAGTCATGACTTTTCATCCCAACTCGTTTAAGTTGGTCCATATGAACACATCGTGAAATGTTAGAAGCATAGCCATCGGGGAACTTCAAATCCCGCAGCATTCACACACTAATTTCTTTTGCTCTTTACTCAAGCAGTACTTGCCTTTCTTCTTCACAACTCTACCATTTCGGCCCAGCCCCAAGAACAACTCGTGTCGGCTCATTAATAACTCCAAATATTTCCTCGCATTCAAGTTATCCTTATTCTTCTTTGGATAATCCATCACCGTGTTTTTGATATTATCGAAGAAGTTCTTTTCGCAATGCATTACGTCTAAGTTGTGACGTATCATGTTAGTGCACCAATAGGGCAGTTCCCAGAATATACTTCTCCAGTTCCAATTGTGCTCTTTTGCATAACCTTGAATGATGATATTTTTTTCTGGCCGAATGGAATATCAGGCAAGCACTCTACCAGTTCCCGCATCTCTTCCCCGGATCTTCTCACAAAGGGAAAAGACTCTTCTGTCTTGCCTCTTGGGAAATCAGTAGTGTTGTCCCTGGAAGGATGGTCATCTGGCAACAAACATCGGTGGCAGTCGAAAAAATAGTTCTTCCTCCCGTGCTTCAGCTGAAATGTTTTGGTCCCCTCCATGCAATATGGACATGCCAACCTGCCTTGGGTACTCCACTTCGAAAACATGCCATACCCTGGGAATCAGTGATAGTCCACATAACAGTTGCACGCATTATGAAATTTTGCATCCTAAATCTGTCGTATGTCTCAACCCCGACCTCCCACAGTGATTTCAGCTCATCAATCAGTGGTCAAAGCAAAACATCTATGTTCTTCCCCGGGCTTCTGGGTCCAGATATCATAAACTCAAGAAGATGTATTCTTGCCTCATGCAAAGATCAGGCGGAAGATTATACGGCGTGACAAAGACAGGCCAACAAGAGTATGGAATGGCATTATTTGTAAACGGTTTGAATCCATCGGTGCAAATGCCAAGTCTAACATTGCAAGGCTCGTTGGCAAAATCTGGGTGCGTTGCATCAAAGGATTTCCAAGCTTCTCCATGTGCAGGATGGATCATTTGATCACTGTCTCTCCGACATTTCAAATGTCACGTCATGTGTTCTGCATTCACACCAGATATGTAGAGTTGTTGCAGACGTGGCGTCAACGGCAGGTACCAGAGCTTCTTGCGACCAACCAACTACACTCTGTTATGTGAGTTCAGCCTCTCTTCGAACCTGGCTTCCTTGCATTCAGGACACACCGTATACTTACTGTCTACGTACTCGCCATAAAATAAGAAGCAGTTGTTAATGCAGACATCAAATGTTTGGTAGCTCATCCCCAATCGGTTCATATATCTCTGCATGCTAAACATATTGTCTGGCATCCTCTGTCGATCTTCGGGACTCAGCCATTGGCAAAAAAGTTGTATGTTCTTTTCGCACGCCACATTAGGGATAGAGTGGAGTACCTTGTTATTGAGAAATTCAGCTACCCATCCCAATACCGTGTTTCCCTCTCCCGCTCGTATGGACTCCTCGGCCTCACGCAACATCTGGAAGAATGCTTGTGCCTTCCTATTCGGTTGCTCGTTTCCAATCTCCAATTCATTTATATTATCGAATCAGCCAGCAAATGCATCTTCAACCATATCTCTTTGTCGATCCCGTAAGTTATGCCCAGACGACGACTCGTCCATGTTTGTATCGTACCCCATATTTGTATAGATGAAATCGAATACCATCTATACCACCAAATTTCCTATTGTAACACTTAATGCAAGGGCATATAGCTTTGCCATTTCGTAATAATTGTGTTGCACTAAATGCGTGGTCTAGAAAAATTCCCACACCGGCTTCAAAAACAGGATTCAAATACCCATCATCACCACGATTTAATCTGTCGTACATCCAACTTTGGTCTTCGTTGTTATACATTTTATAACCTATTACAAACAAAAAAAACTACCCTTAATTAATAAATAATTACATGTGGGGTTGTCTATTATTACTATGGGAAAATAAATATATCACTACAACATTTATCTATGTACATATGCAAAACTACTTAACACTTAATTAAAACAGTTAAAATGCACTAACGAACTATTTGTAAACATACAAACAATATACCAATGTTGATCATATATATACCACAAAAAATTGAACTCTTGTATTTGATTAATTAAATTCCATGCTAAAACATAATAATTTTAAGTAAATAAATAACCCAAATTTAAGCAAGTAAAATCAAGCCAACAAAACACAGTAAATGTATTAAAATTACCTTCTAATTGCCGAGAATTGTGAGCAGTGGAGTGATTTTGCATAAATTTTTGGAGAGTTTGTTGAAAAAAAAATGGAAGATGGAGGTTTTTGGGGATGAAAACGGACGAAAATGGGGGAAATGAGAGGAAAAAGATAAGAAATTTGTGATAAATTGTGATATTGTATAGCTTCAAAAAAACCAGCCACCATAGATTAGCAATGGTGACAAATTTATTTGTTGTTAGGTGTGAGGTCAAGAAAATCACTAACCATTGCTTTAAAGTTTGTGGGGTCAAAAAAAACAGTCACCATGTTCACACATGGTGACTGATTTTTTTGACCCCACAAAAGCACAATCCATGTGATATCAATGGTGTCAGATTTTTTTGACCCCGTTGAGGGCACAATCCTTGTGATGGCAATGGAGTCAAAAGAATCTGTCACCACAATTTCATATATCTATAAATATACCCAATTTTTCACAAATTTCATCTCTTCACCGTCACTCAAAAATCCGAAAATCCTCCCCTCTCCCTCAAAAAATCTGAAAATCCTCCCCTCTCCCTCAAAAAATCCGAAAATCATCTCCTCTCCCTCGAAAAATCCGAAAATCATCTCCTCTCCCTCAAAAAATATGAAAATCTCACTCTAAAATCCGAAAAATCCTCTCCTCTATCACTCTGTTGGGTGTATTATATTAGTTATGTATTGTTTGGGTGTTTATATAATATACGTATCTATTAATTTGTGTGTTTATATATATATATATATATATATATATATATTTTACACACTACATAACACACACACACACAGATATATATATATATAAGTATATTTTTAAACATATATATACTATATATATAATGTTTATATATATATATATATATATATATATATATATATATATATATTTGTGTGTGCTGGTATATTATTAATTATATATGTATATATGATAAAATGGAGGGAAAAAGTCCACCAAATTGAGAAAATTGAAATTTTGGCAAAAAAGTGGCGGTAAATCCGCCACCATTTTTTTTTTAAATTTTCGGAAATGTGGTGACTGAATAATTAGTCACCGCGGTTTAAAAAAAAAATTAAAAAACCATGGTGATTGATTATTCAGTCACCACGGTTTTTTTAAATAATAAAATAAAAAACCGTGGTGACTGATTATTCAGTCACCACGGTACAATCGTGGTGTCAGGTTATTTTGACACCACGATTTAAAAAAAAAAAACGAAAAAGCGTGGCGTCCGATTTTTTGGATGCCACGCTTAAAAAAAAAAACGAAAACATGTGTGGCGTCCAAAAAATTGGACTTTAAAAAAAAAAAGAAAAAGGGTGGCGTAAAAAAATCGAACACCACCCTTTTTTTATTTTTATTTTTTTATTCTAATTGTATGGCTACCAATTCATTTTCTGGACACCATTGTTGGTGACTAATTAATTTGTAGCCATTGTTGACATAACTTTATGCCTACAAGACCAATAGTAACAAAAGTTGGTTACAAATTTTTCTGTAGCCATTGATCAATGCTCACTGAAAATATAGTTATGGTGAGTAATTTTTTTGACCCCATTGCTACATTTTCTTGTAGTGGTCGCCCATGTGGGCTATACCCGATCTATATTATATTCAAATTTGAAAAAGTGAGGGAGTTGTTTTCTGCCTTGTAGGATAAAATTTTCCTGCTCTCCCTTATGCATTACATTTAAGAAAACAAAATCACAGAAAGTAGAGAAAAAATAATGGAGAAATTCGTACAAGAAAATGAGTGAAAAATGGAAAGGCTTGAGAGGCCATTTTACCACCAAAACTCGTCATAAAAGGGGCATGTAGGATAAAACTTCACAAGTCTCCATCTTGTGATTGAATTCGGACCAAAGAGGGGCATTTAGATGGAACAAAACATCATGGAATTGAGCCGGGTTAAAGATCAAGTCTATGCAGTATTTAAAATCCATTTTCGATAGATTCAAGGTTAGTGAATTCAAACATTGGTATCAGAGCCTTATGGCTCGTTTTCTGATGTTTTGGGCATGATTGACAGTGTTTAATCATGCCTTACAGTTTAATGATGTTATTAATTGCATGAAACCCGTTTTTGCATGGCACTTGGTAAGTAATGGTGATTTCCGAAATCTTAGTTTTAGGCCTTACAAAATTTACGATGTTTATAGAGTAAATCACTTTAAACCCCCCAACCGATGGGGTGTTTCACAAAGTGCCCCCTAAACTATAAAATCAAGCAAATAGCCCCCCAACCTATTGAAAAATATGCGAAATGCCCCCTGACTCATTGATCCACCGTTTAACTTGGACACGTGTCTACATTTTTCTCCGTTGGATTTGGTCTTAGGGGACATTTCACACATTTTTCAATAGGTTGGGGGGCTATTTGCTCTTTTTTATAGTTTAGGCGGCACTTTGTAAAACACCCCATAGGTTGGGGGGTTTAAAGTGTTTTACTCATGTTTATATGATGAATATAACATCTATAAATTTTGGATATGTTTGGGCTCATAAATTTTGAGATATGATCAAGTCTTTATGCTTCTTTTTTTTCTTTAACTTTGATTGAGTACTATGTATTCATTATTTTCAATTATTACATGATATTCACATGTTTATAAAGTACTTGCCAATATATATTCAACCATATAAAGAATGTAAAATTTGGCCAAGGGTTAAAGATGTTATGACCATTTAAAGTTAAGACCGGATTATAGGTTTTCTGTAAAAATAAGGAAGACCATGAACAGAAAACCGACATGTGGCGGACAATTTTGCTGATTTCATGGGTCATATCTGGGGATACGTGTCGTATTTCCATTGATGCTTAGTGTCTAGTCTATTTCTCAACATGTGTCGCATTATATATAGACTTCTGTCTCCTCTCATGACTTGAAATGTGGCTTTACCAAAGCCATTATTTTGATTTAACATATCTGGCCACATGTCACCCTTCTTTTGAACAAATATGTAGCTTGCTGGTGTGTCGTCACGTTGCAATAGCCGCACCCTCGGGTGCAGCAGGTGTGTATGCACACACCGCCTATGTATTTTTGCAGGTGTGGCTGCATAGCTGTCGGATTTTGACGAAATTTATACCATTTTTTTCATAATTAAATTTCTGATTTAATGGTAAAATAAAATTATATTTACAGAGTGATTAAATATTTTTTTTCCCTATTTGTTTATTACTTATATTATGAAAAAAGATTAGGGAAAAATATTTTGAAATCCAGGAAAAATTTTGAGAAACTTTTCTTAGACTCTAAAAATTATTATTAAGGCATTGTGCCTAGTGGTAGTGTATTTACATCCGTATGAACCATACTTAATTTTGTAAAGTATGGAAATTAGTTTTT
Source organism: Misopates orontium (assembly GCA_946800315.1). Classification (NCBI taxonomy): domain Eukaryota; kingdom Viridiplantae; phylum Streptophyta; class Magnoliopsida; order Lamiales; family Plantaginaceae; genus Misopates; species Misopates orontium. The sequence continues at coordinate 28,014,701 of OX326948.1, read as the reverse complement.
TTTTTTTCTTTAATACTTGGTACAAAATTGGGCATGAAATGCTTATTTATGGTAGTGAGTGTCATAACACTCGTTTAATTTTTTAATAGGTTTGAAACAATGATAAAGATGTATGTACACTCTCTCGAGTCGAATTTTGTCCTTGTGAAGTAATGTGAGGTCTTCTAAATGAAAACCCCGAGCTTGGTAGCTCGTTGTTCTATATGGTTATTGGAAAACTTTACTAAATTTTTGCGATAAATCATATTGCATACTTGATTTGCTTTTTATTTGGATTGAAGATTTAAAAGCTAACAGTGGTACGATTGGATTTCGAGATGGAATTTCTTTCAAGGAGATAATAGTTTGTATACATGAACATGATCATCGCAACTTTTATCATATGACAATATTTTCTTATCCTACAAGTACGCATTTAAAACCTAATTACGCTTTAATTTTATTTTTTATCAAGAATGCATGCTTATCTCCTTATGTGCATTTTATTTTGACATGTAGTTGTGTTTTTTTTTTTTTTCTTTGAGCTAACATGATAAATGCATATGAATACATCATTAAGTAAGAGTTCTAAGGTGGGTAGAGTTTGAGATAATTCTCACATTGAAATTTGTAGATTTTTTGATTTAGAGATTACGTTCGTGATATGAATGTGAGGATATGGATGATGATGGGCCATTCTGTGACTTTTTCGACGCTGTACTTTATGGTGAACTGTTATGAGTGTTAATTTTCGAAATACAAAATCAAAATTTCATAATAAATGGACAAAGAATATATATCTCAAAACTGACAGGTCATGGCAACTTATTCAGTCATATTCATGGATTCCAATTAGTGTTTTGTTTGCCCTTATTGTGAGTTGGACTAACACTAGGGTGTCTTTAAATTTTGATTAGCAATACGATGAGTTAGATGCTTCTAGCATCATCGACCTATTCACTGTAAGCCTTTAGATAGGTCAATGATACTCGTTTTATTGGAAACAGATCAAATGGCTTGCAGACTTGATTAGCTTCCGTTGTTTTGTGCCTCTCTGTGAAGCCGCATATTGACTGATCTATATATGATGTACATTTATAGGTGTACATGTACGACTACTACGTGTTTAAGATATGTGACTACATTATGACACATTTGTCTTTGATTTATGTCAAATATGATAAATACTTGTTGGTTAGCTGACACGTTTATTTTAATGGGCAGTAAGCTCAAGTCTTAGCCCCATTAACATTCTCTTCACAAAGTTCATCTGAATGTCAAATTCTTTAGTATTGATGGGTTCAAATGACATTCAACATCAAACTTGAGATAAGCAGCATTTGTACCGTTAGACTTAATGTTTGGAATGTTTGAGGTTGGTTCCAGGTTCACTACAACTTTGAGAGAAAACTTTTAAGTTTTAGTTGTACGATGAATTGGGACATAAGTCAACTATAAATGAAGTATTTTATAGTCTGGGATTTAGTGTGAGTGTTCAGGATAAGCACTACTTGGGTTTTTGTATTGTTTTTACCTTGTGAGTAATAATATTTTGATTGTAGTGCTTAGGTAGATGACAATTAAAGAGATTTTATAAGAAGTCATGTGGCCTCTTAAAGTTGTGTTATAAATCGTGTTTTACGTGGATGTTGAATTTATAAAAACTTGAGACTGAACATTAATTAGATTAATTAAGAACATGCGAGTTAATCAAGTTAAGATACATAATAATAATAGAAAATAAAGACTCGAGCTTAACAATTCTCAAATATGAAGTCGTATAGATGTTGTAAAAGCATATATTGCAGTTGCAACAATATAAATACATATAACAATTTCCATGTAATTCACATAGTATCTTGATTAAAAAAAAAAAAACAATATCTTTATAGCATGACTTTCCTGCATTGCAGATCCACATAACTCTTTCCATACAAATAACCAATCAACATTCTTTAGGAAAAATCATAAGGTAATTTAGAAAGTCAACTATAATCTAGAAAATAGTTTCTTAATCTAATATTCCGACAAAGTAAGGAAACTCTTAATAGGAAAGCATATTATCCTAATCCTATTAAACTCTAATAAAATAATATCACGGACCATAACAAATAATTAAAAGACGAAGCAAATTCTAATTAAATAGCAAAACATGGACTTGTAAGAAAATTTTCATACTAGTTTGACAATATCAAGGTAAACAAACCATAGGACATTCACATGGTCCTAACAGTAAACATCGTGAAAAATGCAAGGCATGGGTCGAGAAGAAGGGGTGAGCATAATGCTTGAGTGTTGGTTTCATTGGATTCTTTTAATTACTTATCTTATGTAAGGTATTGTAGTATTTCATGTAGGTATTCCAAGAATAGTACACAGTAGTAGTTCACGAATCATTGCACTCTATTTGCATAAATTGCACTCTATTCACATAAATGGTACTCTCTGTACTCTGTTTTCGTGAATGCATTACCTTCAATGAATCACTTATGTCAAAAGACAAAAAGCGCCATAAAAACATGCATCGGGTTGGCAATCATGCGGCATGAATCTATGGATTATAATACGCATGAGATCTATTTCATACATATATCTTTGGTCGAGTCCTCATATGAAGATCTGAACAATAATATATTGGCCAAATATAATTAAAGCATTAACAACGCAGATCATAAATGAAAATACTTCAATACTCAAGAACGTCAAACCAAAACAAAAGATTCATAATTTCAGTAATCCAATTACTCCCTCACCCAGGGTTTAAGAAATTAGCTACTCATAATCCTAAAAACATAACACGGTTAAAAAGTGAACATCAACATTATTATGTAAAGAAAAGAAAGATCAAATTCTGATTTAGCTGTGTTTGTCTCCTTCAGATTCTTCAAAGAATGTATCATTGTCTACTCAAAAATAAACTCACAAACTAATCCAAAGATAAATTACTAAAACTAATGAATGAATAATGTATTGTGAAACTCTAGCAAATGTAATCCTCCGATCAAAGTCTCCATGCTTGTTCATTCTTTTTCCTTGTGGGTTCTATTATGTCTCTCTCTTTCTTGTAGGTGAGATTAGGATTTTTAAAGTAAGTGGACTCGATTCCATGCAAAAAGATAAGAGTAGCCCTGTTAAAAACGTAAATCTACTGAACACCTTCAGCGACATGTGATCTTATTGATTTCCTTTTCTTCTACTAAGAGATCGCTTGGCTATGTGATATTACCTCTTTGTATTCCATCCTTGCATGTCTTCCATCTCTGAGTCTCTGTCACTGTTCCGCAATCAGCTAAGCGATTGCTTGCACTTTGCACATTTCCCATTCTCCACCTATGCTAACGGTATGCTTTCACATGCCACTTTGCATTGCTCATTTTTGGCAACTGTTTCTCCATATCTTTTTGCAACTCCAAATTCACTTTTGTTTCTTGCCTAGCACTCATTTCTCAGTCCTCTTCACAGTAGTATCAGCCCTTCATCCATCATGTACTCCAAATCTTACTTTTTAGCCTTAAAATTGCTTGTATTAGCTAAAAGACTCCTAAATACAAAGAGAAGAATATAAACAGAAATATATAATTCAAAATACTCAAGAAGTAATAATAATATCAACTTAAAAGTGTCTGAAATATGAGTATTAAATATACTCATCAAACACTCCCAAATTAACCTATTGCTAGTCCTCTAGCAATTAAAACAATACCAAAGTAACATAATCAAGGAGAAAAACTACGACAAACACAATCCACCATTTCTAGACTCCACAATGGTGTTTTTTATCACATTCAATTGGACCTTTTTTCCATTGACTGACTTTTCTCGCAATGTCATTCCTTTGGGTGAAGACTTGCTACTGATTCACTAAGATATAACTATAACACCTTCAATGCTTGTCCTTCGTTGTTTCACAGATTGACTCTGTGGGCTCAGTGTGTAGGCAGTTTTCTCATGATATTAAAGGGAATTTCTTACTAAGTTTATAAATACAAGTTTCAAAGAGCTTGAGCACCTCACTAAATTCCCTAGTTTTCACATTTTCTCTCCACTAATGTAGACATGAGTCGATGAAGATCACTTAGGAGTTTTTCAGCTTGTAATGTTAGGCTCGGGTATTTGCTAATGAAAAGGATAAAGGATAATAAGAATGCAGACTAGATATATAACTTCATTCTTATCATCTATTCAATCTCTGTCATTGCCTTCTATAAATCACAGATCCAACTTTTCATCCTTTCTAGTACCAAAAGATAAACTTCTCAACACTGCCTTTAAACCACCCACAAAATCCTCGGAAATAAATATTTTTATCTTCATTCATTTTTCGTATTTTTTTTTTTAATAAAAAGTTCAAGAAAGCTAGCACCCCTAAGCTAAGATCGTTTTATGGGCTTGTTGTACGCTTTTCCTCACTGGCTAATAAAATAGCCAATGCCCTCGTTGGCAAGATAGAAAGATTTCAAACTTCCTGGGTGAGTCAAGCTTGGTCCTCATCAGGATCTGGGTCGGTTGTTCTGGCCACTTAGAGTTCCAGGATCAGTTGTCTCAGCTCAAGCACCTGCATCGTACTCTTTGTCGGCACTGTTGTGTGGAGGCCTTGCATATCAGCAATGATCCTTGTCTGGCCTTGCTCAACGGCCTCCAATCGTGCAAGTATGGCTGGGATTCTCAAGTCTATGTCCCTCGACTGCTCCAACTCCTGCTCTGGTTGTGGTCGTTGTGGCTGTTGTCCTGCCTTGGCCTCTTCCTTGGTCTATCTGTCCCAACTCTTCTTATCAAAGGGTTTGGGCTCACCTATCTTCTTTCACCAGTGAGTTTTTCAAAATAGTGGCTACATTGACAAATGGCATGTTCAACTTCCCTAAGCCCGAAGAAGACTCGTGGATAGCCTGCAGAATCACCCTATCAACATTGATAGTCGATCGCTCCATAATATCCGCCACTAAAAGCAGAACCCTCTAGATCAACTCTGAGTAATGAGTGGTGGGCATCAGACATGTGCTAACAAATTTGATCCAGGCTTTTGCCCGGGCAAGTGGCTTTTTGTAATGCAACTTTGGTTGTCCATCCACTATCCTAATGTTCTTCTCCTGACTGATCATGGCTATCACCCTCTCGTCAGTAAGCTCGACACCATCTCGAGGTGTCATTAACATGCACCCATAGGATTATCTAGCTAGAAATGATGGTTGATAGCGTCCTCCGTAATCTTGATAATCTTGCCTTGCACACAAAACGCAACAGCTCCCTAAGTAGCATTCGTTAAGAACTCCCGTACAATCGTCAAGTTCACCTCCTTGAGGTCCAGCAAGTATTGGCCAGTGAAGGGTAGCAATATCATCTCTAGCGCTGGTATTTGCAATGGTCACTCTGCTATAGCCTTTTGGGTCATCAATTTTGGCCAAATCTCTACTGCGACCAAAGTCTAGAATCAAAACTGGTTATAAGGTAACATTGGTAGTGCCAAATTTATCGGGATCTATGCACTGGAATGAGATGAACTCGATGCGGTCTAGCGGGAGGAAGATCCCTCAGCCTGGCATGGGCATTTGTGTGGCATAGTACCTGCAAAAATCGAGGGTTATTTCTCACGACTAAACAACAGACACTAAGATACAAATATTAGATCAATGTGGGTCACAACCCCCAAACACGATTTTTCCGTATATCGTGGGTTACAATTTATAATCAATTAACTACGAACCCACTAACCAACATGCCCAAAGCACCAATCACAACATAGAGTCTCATACTATCACCAAGCATACGGGGGATCCGCTGGCGAAGGGGCTCTACAGTAATGGCGTTTACCACATCCGTCCTCTCTCGTATTACCTTCAATCTGACGAGAAGTTCGCTTCTCTGGGAGTTCGGACATCACCAGGGATTTGGCATTCTCGTTTTGGGCATCCTACATTCAAGACTAGCTCGTTATTACTTTCCGCTTTTAATTTACCAATTTTTAATAAATCCTCTGCCAAGGATATGCACTGTGAATCTTGCTGTGTTAGCAAATAGCATCTTTTACCATTTTTGGGTACTTCTTTAGTCGCTACACATCCTTTACAATTTATTTTTTTGGACGTGTGGATGGTTTTCGATTTTATGTGATTTTTGTTGACTTATTTAGTAGTTACGTCTGGCTATTTCCTTTAAAATACAAGTTTCAAGTTTATGATGTTTTTCGGCAGTTTCGCCTGTTAGATGAAAAGCAATTTAAGAAATCCATTGCTAACTTTTACAGTGATAATGGGGGCGAATTCCTCGCTCTTAAAAATTATTTCATTGAGGCCGGTATTTTGTGGCTTACCACTGCGCCACATACACCTGGACAAAATGGCCTTTCTGAACGTCGCCACCGCCATATCACTGAAGTCGGGCGTGCTCTTCTTCATCAGGCAAAACTACCGCCTACTTATTGGTCATTTGCTCTCCAAACGACAGCTTATTTAATTAATCGCCAACCGAGTTCGGCTCTTCAACCATCTCCCCGTTCACGAAGTTATTTGGCATGGCACCAAATTATTCAAAATTATAAATATTTGGTTTGCCTTTGCTATCCTCGGCTTCGTCCGTATGTCAACGGGAAATTATCTTTTCCCTCTCGCCCGTGCTTATTTCTCGGTTATTAATCCTCCCAGAGTGCCTACAAGTGTATGGATCTCTCTACTAAACGGATATTTCTCTCCCGACATGTTCGCTTCATTGAAAATATTTTTCCGTTCACAAGTTTGCGCTCTTCCTCCACTTCTCCAGCCGAGTTGTTGCCGCCGCCTGTCCCAATTTTTCAACTGAGTCCTTCAGCACCGCCTTTGCTTCTGCCTGCATCACCGCCCTCTCTTGCGACTGTACCACCATCTCCTTCACCGAAAACTCTCGAGCCACAACCACTTCCCGTGTCTGCTCCTCCTCTCAGCACACACCCTATGATCACACGGGGCAAAAATAATATTCGGCAACCTAAGGCTCTTAACGCTGCCACAAAACATTTGATCATTGATGTTGGCGTGCCCACTTGTGTCTCATCCGCCCTTAAAGATCCGAATTGGCGTAAAGCAATGTCTCTCGAATTCAATGCCTTAATGTCCCACAGAACTTGGGACCTCGTTCCACCTCATTTATCGTCGAATATTATAGGTTGCAAGTGGATTTTCATGATCAAGGGCAACCCTGACGGTTTTGTTGACAAGTATAAAGCTCGACTCGTTGCTAAGGGCTTTCACCAATGCCCCGGTGTTGATTATGTGGAGACTTTCAGCCCCATCGTCAAACCTGTGACAATCCACCTGATTTTATCACTCGCACTCACTAACTCTTGGCCGATTCGCCAATTGGACATAAGTAATGTGTTCCTTCATGATGCACTCACCGAAATCGTCTTCATGCACCAACTTCTGGGCTTTATTGACTCATCTTCTCCTTCACACGTTTGCCGCCTCCGTAAATCACTTTACGGCTTGAAACAAGCCCCACGAGAATGGTTCAACGCCTTAAGGACCTCCCTCTTGTCTCTCGGTTTTCAAGAATCTCACTCGGACTGTTCACTATTTTTTCTTCGCAAACATTCGGTTGAACTGTTTCTTCTTGTCTATGTGGACGATATCATCCTCACCGGCTCCGACGCTGCTCAAATTAATTCCGTCATCTCCAGCCTGAGATCCACGTTCGTCGTCAAAGTTCTCGGACCTATCTCTTATTTTCTTGCGTTCGAAGTTGTCCCTTGCTCGTCTGGACTACTTCTATCTCAACAGAAATATATCCTCGATGTTGTCAAGCGCCATAAAATGGATGGCGCCAAGTCTGTCACGACTCCCATGGCCACCTCTCCGCTTGCCACTTCTTCATCCGATGCCATTTGTGACGCACATATTTATCGCCAAGCAATTGGCGAATTGCAATACCTTTCTCTCACCCGGCCCAATATCGCTTTTGCTGTCAACCGCTTCGCTCAAGCTGTTGCTTCTCCCTCGGACGCTCACTGGGCGGGTGTCAAACGAATCTTCCGATACATCAAAGGAATAATCTCTCATGGTCTTCTCATTTTCCGCGCCTCTTCCAACTCTCTTTGCACTTTTACTGATGCTGATTGGGCCGGTAATCCTACCAATCATTCTTCCATCACGGCGTTCATGATTTTTCATGGTCCTAATCCGAATTCATGGAGTTCTCGCAAGCAACATGCTGTTGCTCGTTCGTCCACGAAGGCCGAATACCGTGCTTTAGCCACGGCCACCTCTGAAGTTAGGTGGATTCAAAATCTTCTCGGCGAAGTTGGTCTTCCTCTTCCCTCGGCTCCTACAATTTTTTGTGAGAATATTGGCGCTACTCATTTATCACTTCACCCGGTTCTTCATTCTCGCATGAAGCATATTGCGATTGACATCCACTTTATCCGTGATATTGTGCCTAAAGGCTTGGTCTCGGTTTCTCATATAAGCACGGCGGATCAACTTGCCGACCTCCTTACCAAAGCTCTTCCTCGTGCTCGGTTTCTTCTTCTTCGATCCAAAATTGCCTTAGCCGATGGAACGTCAATTTCGCGGGGGCGTATTAGGGAATCCGCTATATCTTAGGAAAATGATTCACGTCTATCTTGTGATTATTAGGAAATCCGTTGTACATTAGGAAACGGATTCTCGTCTATCTTTTGTTATCTTCTTTCCTTGTCTTTAGGATTCAATTCTTGTATTTATATTCATTGTACCTTTGCTTTGTAAATTAAGGAAATCAATATACATATTATTCATATTTTCTACAGAAATTTCCAATTGGATATGGGAAGTTGGTAATGGGACTTTACTTTTTCTGAATCTTTCCCATAATCAATTTACGAGTATGCAAGAACCTTACGGTATAGGCAGCAAAATGAGGTACCTTGATCTGCACTCAAATATTCTTGGTGGGCAAATCCCGGCTTTACCACCCTGATCAGTTGTTTTTGTGGACTTCTCAAACAATAACTTTTCATCCTCCCTCCCTGAAGATATAGGCAACTCTCTCTATATATCCTATTTCTTCTCAATAGCAAATAATAATATCAGCGGGACCATTCCACCTTCATTATGCAACACAAGTGTTATTGAGTTTCTAGACTTGTCAAACAATAGCTTCCATGGTAGAATACCATCTTGTTTAGTAGCAGAGACTGATCTAAGAAGAAACAATCTAAGTGGCGATATACCGATATGTTTCCAGTTGATTGTGGTTTGGAAACTCTGGATCTCAGTTGGAATGATTAACAAGGACAGGTTCCTATATCTTTGTCAAGATGTCAAACATAAAGGTCCTAAACCTCGATCACAATAATTTAAATGATACCTTTCCCTGCTCTTTCAAAAACTTGTCCGGATTGCACATCCTAGAGATACGCTCTAATAAGTTTCAAGGAAACATTAGCTGCATGCAAGTAGGCAACTATACCTGGCCAAGTCTTCAGATAATCAATCTAGCTTCTAACAACTTTGATGGTTTTTTACATGGGAATTTGTTTCAGAAGATGAAGGCACTGATGGTTGACGTGAATGGCACACAATCTCGGCTTGAGTACTTGCATCCTGCTTCTACGAGCACTATTCACTATCAGGATTCTGTTACTGTAACAGTCAAGGGACTGGAAATTGATCTAGATAAAATTCTTACCTTTTTTACTTCAATCGATTTCTCAAATAACCATTTCGAGGGTTTAATCCCCGAGACAATAGGTGAACTGAAGTCCCTTTATGTCCTCAACTTCTCGCACAATGCTCTCACTGGTCACATCCCATTATCGGTGGAAAAACTGCAGATACTTGGATCATTAGACCTCTCGTCTAACCATCTGGATGGAGAAATCCCACAACAGCTTGCACGTCTTACATTCCTTGAATTCCTGATTTGTCATACAGTGATTTAGTTGGGAGGATCCCACAAGGCAACCAAATGAACACATTCTCAGAGAGTTCATTTCAAGGAAACAGAGGACTATGTGGTTTTCCTTCAAACGTAAGTTGCAGTCCTCAACTTCGGGGAAAATCAGGTGAAGGGCATGAAAGTTCAGACAGTAGCGATATATATGTAAGTGCGAAATTGGGATTTCTTGTGGGCTTGGTTATCATTAACGTGCCGCTCTTATTCTCCAAAAGATAGAGTAAGTGATATAACAAGCATGTCAACAAGTTTGTGGTGTTGGTTTTGAATCTGTATGACCGTAGACTTGGAACGAGGTTTCCTGACAAATTCTTGCAGAGAAGATAATCAGTGACACTTTAGTTCAACTGAGAGTTGATTAGTTCACTAGTTCAACTGCAGAGAAGAATTATGTACTAGTAGCTGTTCATATTTGTGTAACTTGCCGAGTTCAAACTTCAAATTGTCTGTAATGTTCATAGAGATGATGCAGATCTGTTGTTTCTTCCAGGTTTTGTAGGGCGATTTAAGTTCAGTTTCTCTTGATCATTCTGCAGAAAAATGTATATGCTTCAGAACAATGCTACTTGTAATTCCTAGTATGACTTGATGATGCTTATCATTTATCATGTTACAAATTGTGTAGGCTGTAGGAACTGATTAAAGACCAATTTAAAACTCTGTTAATACCAGCCTAGCTGTACTTATATGGCATTTTGCACAAACTTCTCTTCCCAAAGTGATCGAAGTTATGTTGATGCGTTTTATGTACGGATGTATTACCTATAATTGGCAACAAGTTTCAGTACAAAATCACCCCAAAAGCTTTCTTAAACCCGGCCCATTTGCACCTTAATGGTTATCATACCTTTAGCATTGCTGTGTTTTGAAGAAGAAGGCAGCTACAGGAAGCAAACAACGAATTAGAATTGAACTTGAACATTCCACACAACCAGTCATAAGTTTGTGCCTTTGATAATTGTATTGTTTCATAGATTAGATCTTCAGAATATGTTTGTTGTACTTGTAAATTTTCAATGCTTCTACTCTATTTGTCCCCAATCCTCTTTTTCCAGTCGACGTCGGCCTTCCTGTGGTAAAACCAACAACAGAAGCTTATTGACATGCTTGTCATAGAACTTACTCCATCGTCTAGAAAATAGTATAGGCACAAAAATGACACCTAAACCCACAAGAAATCCCAATGCACCACTTATATATACATCGCCGCTACCTGAACTATCATCCTGTTCACCGGATTTACTCTGTTGAACTCCTAAACTGCAACTTATGTTTAAAGGAAAGCCACAGAGCCCCTGGTTTCCAAGGAGCGAGCTTTCTTTAAATGTGTTCATTCGGTTGCCTTGCGGGATTCTTCCAACTAGTTTATTATACGATACAAATTCAAGACTGGGAGGTATGTAAGACTCGAAAGCTGTTGTGGAATTTCCCCTGTAAGATGGTTAAATGCGAGGTCCAAGGTCTCAATTACACTTTCCTACTGATGATGGTAATTGGCCCGAGAGAGAATTGCGTGAGAGGTTTAGAACAAAAAAGGAATGCAGTTCACTTATTGTCTCGGCTATTGCTCCATCGAAATGGTTATTTGAAAAATTGATTGAAGAATTGATGGTGAGAATATTATCAATACGACGATCCTGTCCCTTGAAGGTTGTTGTCACTGAGTCCTGATAGTAGACCTGGTTCACCGTCTTGAGAAATAAATTCCCAAGTATAACGCTTGGATTGTGTGTCATTTTCGACAATCATCATTGCTTTCATGTTCCGAAACAATTTTCCAGGTAAAACACAGTTGAAGTTGTTGGAAGCTAGGTTGAAGATCTGAAGATTAGGCCAAGTAAAGTTGTCTAGCAGGCAGTTAACATTCCCATAAAACGTATTTGAGCGTAACTACAGGACACGTAATGCAGAAAAGTTCTTGAACGAGCAGGGAAAGGCATCATTTAATTTATTGTTGCCGAGGTTCAGAACCAGCATGTTTGAGCATCTTGACAAAGACATAGGAACCTTTCCTTTTAAGCTATTCCAATTGAGGTCCAGAATTTTGAAACCACAAGAAGTTGGAAATATATCAGGTTAAAAACGCCACCTAGATTGTTTCTTCTTAGATTTAGCACCATTAGAGTATCCTGCCATGCAAGCTATTGTTTGACATGTCTAGCATTTGAATATAACTTGAATTGCATAGTGAAGGAGGAATGGCCCCGCTGATATTATTATTTGCTATTGAAAAGAAAAAAGCGGAGCTCAGAGAGGTGCCGATATTTCCAGGGTGGAAGGAAGAAAAGTTATTACTAGAGAAGTCAATGAGAGCAGCTGTGGGTGGTGGAACTGGGACCAAGCATATTGGAATGCAGATCAATGACGGATAGGCTGCCCAAATCGTAAGGTTCTTGGATACTGGTAAAATGATTTTTGGAAAGATTCAGGAAACTAAGAAATCCATTACCAACCTCCCGTATCCAGCTAGGGATTTCACCATTTAATTCGTTGTCTGAAAAATCTAACATCAACAGTGATGATTGGTTCTTCAAAAGGGGACTTTCTGAAGCTTACAAGATGCTACAGCTAGATGACCTAGTCGGGGGAGCAGCGATGACATAGATAAATTTTCATCTACAATTACAGAAAAATTGTTGTAGGAAAGATCAAGAAACAAAAGACTTGAAAGCTTCCGAAAATCAGAGAAGTCCAGGGAACCATTGAATCTGTTTCTAGAAAGCGAAAGACTGGAAAGATAAAGTTCAAAGAAAAACTGAGGTATGGGGCCTTCTAAAATGTTCACACTGAAATCAATAACTTCTAATGAATATGAAGTATTCGCTAAGTCTCTAATGGGACCATAAAACCGGTTGTTGCTAAAACGCATGACCGTCAATGATGGCATGACAAATAGGGATACAGGAATTTCCCCTTCCAGTGTATTCTGACTCAAGTCGAGAAGACTGAGATTTTCAAGGCCTTCCCAAAGAGAATCAGGGATTTGTCCAGTTAAATCATTAGCACGAAGGTTTATCACAGTAAGCTCCCTTAGGAAAGCAAATGCTGGAACATGACCAATGAACTGATTACCAGAGAGATCAAGACCAGTAACACGACCTTGAAAGTTTCGCATTGTACACCACTTCATCGACAGCAATCAACAGATTCTTTCCAATACACCAGCTTAGTTGAATGTGAAGCATCATATGTGAGGTTGTTTTTCAACTCAAGCAGCAAATCTTTTTGATTTTGAGCTAGCACATTGCCCTGTAACAAAGGGAGCTGAGAATAGTAAAATCAAGAAAGCCCTTAAAACCATTTTGGTATATGAGACTTGCATATACTTACTTAGGGAAACAAAGAACTTGTATGGCTCAGCAGATTCATTCACCAACACTGTGTATCAGTGAATTATTATGAAGTAATGCTTACCCTGCTGCTGTGTTTTTGTTTTTATTTTTTTATTAACAGGGGTTTAAATAGAGGATTTTGAAACCCAAGATATATGCAAATAAAACTATGAATCATTGTAACGGACAAAACTCCTTTTGTGTTATGTCCTTATTTTAACTCTATTTCACATTCAGTAGTTTACAACTTAAGAAAATTAGAAGCTGCCTAATGATTTCATTATCGATCGACTACTGTGTGTGAAAACGAGTTTCACCACGTACAGACTACAAACAGAAGTTCTCTGCTTCATGAAATATTTCTTTTGAAGTTGATTTTGTCCTTTATAGGTTTATATGATTATTTCTTGGATTTCCAATCCCACAAGTTTTTCAGCTCATGCAAATTAAAATAGAATGTCATGCTTTCTTTATTTTATGTTCATTACTTTACAAATCCATATATGCATATGTTTGGTGAAGGAATCTTAATTTGACCTGGCCTATATATAAGTTTATGGTTTCCTCAGTCTTGATGCAGATCTCACAATGGGAGTTCAAATGTTTTCATTTGCTTTCTCGATTATTTTGTTCTTCTCAAATGGTACGTTTACTGGATTTGTTTCAGGCCAGTGTATTCAATATCAGAAAGATTTGTTGCTTCAGATGAAAAACAATCTCACATATGATCCCTCACTTTCAACTAAGCTAGTTCAGTGGAATGAATCCATTGATTACTGTGGATGGGGTGGCGTAAAATGTGACTCTGGAGGTCGTGTTACTGCTCTCGGGGGAATTGATGATAACATAAGCAGTCTTTTCAGGCTGGAATTTCTCCAGAGTTTGAATCTAGCTCACAACCGCTTCAATTATGTTCAGTTGCCATCTGGGTATGGTCGGCTGGCAAGTTTGAGTTATCTAAATTTAAGTTATTCTGAATTCTTTGGTCAAATTCCAGCAGATATTTCAAATCTGAAAAGGTTAGTTGTTCTAGATCTTTCTTGTACTCAAGACGCACTGAACCTCGAGAACCCTGATGTGGAAACATTGATTCAAAACTTCCAAAGTCTTGATGGGGTGAATATTTCTGCTAATTGGTATAAATGGTGCAATGCTATATCATCTTCTCTTCCTCGTTTAAGTATATTGAGTTTAACTCCTACTAGCAATACAGGTCCGCTTGATTTTTCATTGACAAAACTTCAATCCCTCTCAGTTATTCGACTTGATCATAACACTTTCCTTTCTCCCATCCCGGAGTTCTTTGAAGATTTTCCGCATTTGAAGGTTTTAACTTTAAGATCCTCTAACCTGTCTGGAGTGACAATTGACTTGAGTGGAAATGAGTTTCTTGAGGGTTCTCTGTCTGAGTTTCCTTCGAACGGGTCTCTTCAGAATCTGATGCTTAGTTATACAAGTTTTTCAGGAAACGTGCACAAGTCCATTGGCAATCTTAAGATGTTGTCACATGTTGATCTAAGAGGTTGCCGCTTTTCCTGCTCAATACCAAACTCTTTTAGAAATCTCACTCAGCGTACTTACTTAGATCTCTCTCTTAATCGGTTCTCTGGTTGTGTTCCACCATTTGGTTTGCTAAAGAATCTTACGGAGATTAACCTTCGTGCTAATGGTTTAACAGGTCGAATCCCTGATTCCCTTTGGGAAGGCCTTGAAAATCTCAATTCTCTCGACTTGAGTGAGAATTCACTAGAAGGGGAGATTCCAGCATCCCTATTTGTTTTGCCATCACTGAAGTTCTTAAATCTCAACAATAATAGATTTAATGGTTCTCTTGGTAATTCATATTCATTAGAAGTTCTTATTTTGAGTGTGAACACTATAGGAGGCCCCATACCTCAGTTTTTGTTTGGACTAAATAATCTTACTAGTCTCTCTCTTTCTAGGAACAGATTTGATGATTCTGTGGACTTGGCGGATTTTAGAAAGCTATTCAATCTTCTCGAACTTGATCTTTCCTACAACAATCTGTTGGTACAGGTTAATGACAATCTACCCATGTCGTCATTGCTCCCCCGAATATTGAATCTGGGACTAGCATCTTGCAAGCTCCATAAATTCCTCCCATTGAAGAATCAATCATCACTAATGATGTTAGATCTCTCAAACAACCAATTAAAAGGGGAAATTCCTAACTGGTTATGGGAGGTTGGTGATGGATTTTTTCATTTTCTGAATCTTTCCCAATTCTCATAATCAGTTCACCAGTATGCAAGAACCTTATAATTTACGTGGCCTGAAAGTTCTCGATCTGCATTCAAATATGCTAAGCGGGCAAATCCCAGTTCCACCACCCTCAGCTGCTTCTGTGGACTTCTCGAACAATAAATTTTCATCCTCCCTCCCTGAAAATATCGGAAACTCTCTGAAATCCGTCTTTTTCTTCTCAGTAGCCAGTAATGATATCAGGGGGACAACTCCTCCTTCAGTCTGCAACACAACTGGCATTCAAGTTCTGGACTTGTCAAAC
Source organism: Misopates orontium (assembly GCA_946800315.1). Taxonomy (NCBI): domain Eukaryota; kingdom Viridiplantae; phylum Streptophyta; class Magnoliopsida; order Lamiales; family Plantaginaceae; genus Misopates; species Misopates orontium. Next base: position 27,998,960 of record OX326948.1, on the reverse strand, counting down.
AATAGCTTGCAAGGCAGAATACTTCCTTGTTTAATAGAAGAGAATCGAATTGTGGTGAATCTAAGAAGAAACAATCTAAGTGGCGGTATACCTGATATGTTTCCAGTTATAATTAGTTGTGGATTGGAATCTTTGGATCTCAGTTGGAATGGACTACAAGGGCCGGTGCCGAAGTCTTTGTCAAGATGCTCCAAGATAGAGATCCTAAACCTCGGCCACAATAATTTAAATGATGCCTTTCCCTGCTGGTTCAAGAACTTGTCTAGATTGCGAGTCCTTGAGTTAAGCTCTAATACATTTTATGGGAACATTGGCTGCCTGCAGACAGATAACTATACCTGGGAAAATCTTTAGATCATCAACCTTGCTTCTAACAACTTCAGTGGTGTTTTACCTGGAAAAATGTTTAGGAACATGAAGGCAATGATGGTCTTAGAAAACAGCACACGATCTAAGCTTTATGTCTGGGAATATACTTTTCAAACGGTGGACCTGACCTACAAGGACTCAGTGACAATGACCTTCAAGGGGCTGAATCATTATTTAGATAATATTCTTAGCATCTATACTTCAATCGATTTCTCAAATAACCACTTCGAAGGTGTAATACCCGAGACAATAGGTCAACTGAAGTCCCTTTTTGTTCTCAACTTCTCCCACAATGCTCTTTCAGGCCAAATGCCGTCATCACTAGGAAACTTGCGGACACTTGAGTCATTAGACCTCTCGGTTAACCATCTGGAGGGGGAAATCCCGCAGCAGCTTGTGAGTCTTCCGTTCCTCACAGCCCTGAATCTGGCATACAATGAACTAGTTGGGAGAATCCCACTAGGCAACCAAATGAACATATTTGATGGAAGTTCGTACCAAGGAAACGAGGGGCTCTGTGGCTTTCCTTTAAACAAAACTTGCAGTGATGTCAAAGAACCACAAGCTCGACAGAGACAATCAGGAGTAGAGCATGATAGTTCAGGAAGCAGCGATGTATATATAAGTGCTGCATTTCTATGCCACTACTACTTTCTAGACGATGGAGAAAGTTCTATAACAAGCATGTCAATAAGCTTCTGCTGTTGATTTTACCACGGGAAGGTCGGCATCGACTGGAAAAAGAGGATTGGTGACAAATTCTTGGAAACAAGATTTTGATTGGTGTGACTTGAGTCGATCTCGAAGTTGATGTTTCCAATATTTTGAAACAATTATTAATATTTAATAGCTCAACATTTTTGTGTTGCATTTCTTCGGTTCTAATCATGTGTGCTGCACTTGGAGATGATGTTTAGTTGTTTCTTCCAGCTTTTGTTGCTCGTGCTAAGTTCTGTTTCTCATGACCTTTTTCTAAAAAGAGTATATGCTTCATCAATATTTACAAGTACTGCACGAGAATTCCTAACACAAATATCTCCCTTGATGATGCTCATGATCATCATTTATTTAGATCCAAACTTATATATTCAGGTGGTGTTAGTGCTTATAATTTATAGAGATAAAACCGTTAAACCCCCTATACTATGCCCCCGATTGCACTTTGCCTCCTATCCTTTTAATTTTGGCAACTTGCCCCCTGAACTATGGATAAATAAGCACTTTGCCCCCTGAGATCAGAAACATAGCGTGTCTTGTCCAGTTTCACATGTTTGAGGGTATTTTCCATCTTTTAGTTAGTGAAAGGAGCATTAAGAGTTAGCCTCTGGTTGTAGAGATTGAACAAAACAAATTTGAAACTTCATATTGTGGCTAACTTCTCAAGAAGAAAGGCTGGTGAAATAAGATTGCATATCTTGGAAGTATGTACAACTATGTCAGGCCTTTCTATGTTAATAATATCTACACATTATGGGCTAAAATCATTGAATTGATAACTGGATGACGCTGAGATTTGTACAAGAGACTTTTTATTTGGCCTGAGTTATGCTTTCATGTTGAATTGTCGTATCTAAAAGTTATTTATTTATATATTAATCTCCAACAAAAGTTACATGAGAGTAATGTCACAATTTGAGTGAGGTCATCTTGAAACTTAATTTGGATCTACATTTTTTTTATTTGGTAATGTGAAGCACATATCATCTCATTTGAGATTATAATAAACAAACCCAAGAAGAGAAAAATAAGTAAGAAAGATATTCAGGCAGACCAACTCAATAAAACTTCGATCACATGAGCTTGCATACCAACTCGATAAATCTTTGATCACATTAAGATCGATACCCAATCTACTTAATTGCAAAATATTTGGTCTGAGACACAAAGGACTTCACTTTTTAAATTTCTCTAAGTAATCCAATTCCCAAATCTCTGCACCTGTTGTGAAAATTAGCCAATTTCAACAAAACCTTCTTCAAAAGGACAACCATTAATTGAGGAAACACAAATTTTGCTAGTTTCAACAACAAAACCTAAATAATTTTTAGTTAGATACGTGCATATAAACCGAAATAGCAATAAATTGACAACATAAAGGCTATTTCAATTAAATTTTAGATTTTGAACTACACAGTAACGCAAAAAATAACTTGTAAGTGCATTCTGTGATGAACAAAAGCCGATTCATTTAGTAATTGCACCCATATGCAAGCCGGTTCATTTCGTTAATGAAGAACGTATTAGAGAGAGTCCCATTAAGTAAATAGTTATATTTTAGTTTATATTCTTTTGTACATAGTTGTTGTATAGGAGTAACACTTTTATTAGTTTCTTTGTAAGTATAAATACTCTCATTAGTTCATTAATAATATTTGTCACTTCATTATTATTCTATATGGTATTAGAGCCAGACCTAAGTCTCATACGAGCAAATTCCGCTAACCCTAGCCGCCATGAGCAATCCCGACGCCTCCGCCACCTCTTCCGCCGTCGGAAATTCCTCCACTCCGTCTCTTCCGTCGGACTCCGGAAATTCATCCTCTCCGGTGATTCTTCTCACGGCGCATCAACACATTCCGATCAAGTTGACCGCCGCCAACTATCCTAGTTGGCGTGCTCATCTGATCGCTCTTTTGAATGGCCTAGATCTTGCCCATCACCTCCTTCCCGACACCGCCCCACAATTGAATGATCTCACCAGTTATCTTCCAAGGTTCAAACAGGATCAGTTATTGCTTGCGGAAATTTTTGGATCCATGTCACCCGAGATTCTACCCATGATCTCGTCGTCGGCAACGGTTGCGGGTGCTTGGGCTACCCTGGGTCGTCTTTTTGCAAGCCGCTCTCGATCCAGGGTCATGCAGTTGAAGGATGATCTCTCTCACTGCATTATTGGCAATCGCTCTGCGAGCGAATTCCTGCAGTTTGTCAAAAGCCGGGCTGACGAACTTGCTATCATTGATTCCCCACTCTCCGACGATGATCTAACTCTGTATGTTCTGAATGGGTTGGGTCCGGAGTATCGCGACATTGCATCCTCCATTCGTGCTCGCGAAAACTCCCTTCAGTTTGCTTAGCTTCATGACATTATTGTCTCTCACGAGTTGTACCTCAAGCGTCAGGAGGCCGCTTCTTCTTCGTGGGTTGTCAATGCCAGCTACTCTTAACAAAACTCTCGCAATCGGGGCAACAACCGTCAAAACAACAACAACCGTGGGAACTTCAACAATAACTGCGGTCGGGGCGGTAACTCCCGCGGTGGTCGCTAGGGCAACGACGGCCGTTATGGTGGCGCGGGTCATGGCTATTCTCAGCAACCCGCGACCACTTGTCAGTTGTGCGACAATCCGGGTCACCTTGCCAGTGGTTGTTATCTTTTCCAGCAGTTTCAGCCGTTGGCCAATGCGGCTGTTTCACCTTCGAGTAACTCCCAGGTTCCGAGTTCGAATAATTAGCTTCTAGATTTTGGTGCCTCTCACAATCTCACTGCTGATCTTGGGAATCTGACTATCCACTCTGAGTATGATGGCACAAATGAGGTGCACTTGGTTGAAGGTTCGGGTCTTCCGATCACTCACACCGGTACCTCTATCCTTTGATTTCCACTTAAAACTTTCACGTTGTCTAATGTTTTATGTGTTCCGGATGCTAAACATAATCTCCTTTCCGTTCATCAGTTTACGAAAGCTAATGATGTTTCTGTTGAATTCTACCTTACCTATTTTGTTGTTAAGGATCAGGCTTCGGGGAAAGCTCTACCTAAAGGTTGCTGCATTAATGGGGTTTACCATCTCAGAGTTCCGGAGTTTTACTTGAAGTCTCAAGCTAACTTCGCCTCTCTTGGTGTGAGTACCTCAGCTTCCACGTGGCATGCTCGCCTTGGCCATCCGGCATTTAGCACTACTCGTTTTGTTATCTCTAGTTTTAATTTACCAGTGTTAAAACAATCTAGTTTGAAAGACAATTTTTGTGATTCTGGTCTTGTTTCAAAAACTCATCGTTTATCGTTTAATGAGAGTTCAGTTGTTTCTTTACATCGATTGCATCATGTTTACATAGACGTGTGGGGTCCTTCGCTTGTATCTGTACATGGTTTTTGGTTTTACTTGTTGATTGTTGATCACTTTTGGAAGTATGTTTGGTTGTTTCCTTTGCAAGCAAAATCGCAGGTTGCCTCTATTTTTTAGAATTTTCGGCTTCTTGCTAAAAAACAGTTTGGTCACTCCATCAAAACCGTCATGTCGGATAATGGTGGAGAGTTTGTTTCTTGCGGTCCTATTTTGCTTCCTCTGGGATCAGTTGGTTCACCATGGCTTCCCATACCCCTAAACAGAATGGTGCTGCCGAACGTCGTCACAGGTATGTTGTTGAGACTGGCCGCTCTCTTCTACATGCTGCAGGCTTGCCCCCTGAATTGGTCTCATGCGTTCTTGATTGCCGTTTACTGATCAATCGCATGCCCACTCCCATTCTTCAGGGGGTCAGTCCGTTTCACAAACTTTTCGGTAAACCTCCGAACTACTTGAAGCTTCGGGTGTTTGGGTGTGTCTGTTATCCGTGGCTCAAGCCCTACACACGGGGTAAGCTTGAATTTGTTTCACGTCCTTGTTTATTTCTTGGTTATTGCAAGTCTCAGAGTGCCTATCGGTGTTTTGACTTGGCTACTAATCGTGTGTTTGTCTCCCGTCATGTTCGTTTTAGTGAGAATATTTTTTCCGTTTTGCACCCCGGATGCCGTCCCGGGTTTCTCACTTAGCTCACATGCGGCCCCGCCCACCGATTCTAGCCCCGGGCCACTTTTTGTGTTGCAGTCGCCTGCGCCCCGTGCTCCATCCGCGCGGCCCCGTGTTTCCGGGCCTATTTTGCCAAAACCGCGATCGCCTGGCGCGCCTGCGGGGGCGCCCTGCACTTCGTGGCCCGCGGCCCCTGTCTCACCCGATAGCGCTCCAGCTGCCGACAGTTCGCCCGACCCCGCGCCAAATCTGTCGATCGCTTTGCCTGCCTCGGCCCCGCCTGCGCGCGGTGTTGTGACCCGTAGCCAAAATTGGATTTTCAATCCCAAACGGTTCTTCAGTGCTACTAAGCACCCTCTCCCTGATGATGTTAAACCGACGTGTCTCTCTCAGGCCTTATCTAGCTCTTCCTGGCGTCAGGCAATGTCTGAGGAGTTCACCTCCCTGATTCAGCATGGCACTTGGGATTCGGTTCCTGCTCCTTCTCGCGAAAACATTATTGGGTGCAAGTGGGTTTACAGGATCAAACGCAAGCCTAATGGCTCTCTAGATTGTTACAAGGCCAGACTTGTGGCTAAGGGTTTTCATCAACGTCCGGGTATTGTTTATAGTGAAACCTTTAGCCCCGTGGTAAAACCGGTAACTATTCGTTCTGCTCTCTCTCTTGCTCTTATGCATGGTTGGAGTCTTCGTCAGCTTGATATCAGTAGTGCTTTTGTGCATGGTACGCTTCTTGAACCAGTGTACATGTCTCAACCTCCGGGGTTTGTCGATTCTGCTCAACCGTCTCATGTTTGTTGGTTGTGTAAGTCTCTTTATGGCCTCAAGCTGGCGCCTTGTGCTTGGTACCATGCCCTCAGTTCTGCCTTGCTGGAGTTTGATTTTCGTCAATCTCAGGCTAACACATCACGTTTCACGTTTCGCCAGGGTCCGATTCATCTTCTAGTTTTGGTATACGTCGATGACTTGATTATCACGGGTTCTGATGACTCTCGGCTCCTTGCTCTTACACGTCATCTGGGTTCCCGTTTCGCTGTCAAGGGTCTTGGCACTCTTTCGTACTTTCTTGGCATTGAGGTTGCCCGTTGCCGTGAGGGTTTATTTCTCTCTCAGCATAAGTACATTATGGACTTGTTGTGTCGCCACAACATGGATGGTGTCAAGCCTCTCTCAACGCCAATGAGTGGAAAACCACCAGCACTTTTGATTTCTGCCTCGGTTGATGCTACTGAGTACCGTAGTGCCATTGGTGGTCTTCAGTATCTTGCCTTGACTCGTCCGGACATTGCATTCACTGCGAGTCGTCTGGCTCAACACATGAGTGCTCCCACCGCCTCTAATTGGCATGCTATCAAGCGTGTTTTTTGATACCTCAAAGGTACTCTTCATTATGGTCTTTTGTTGCGCACACCTCGGGACTTAACAGTTCGTGCTTTTTCGGATTCAGACTTTGGCGGTAGTCTTCAGGATGGTAAGTCTACGTCTGCTTATGTGGTTTTTCTTGCTCCTAATCCTATCTCCTGGCGTTCGCGTAAACAAACCGGTGTTGCTCGGTCTTCCACAGAAGCCGAGTATCATTCTCTTGCTTTGGCTGCTGCCGAATTGTGTTGGCTTCGGCATCTTTTTCGTGATTTAGGCATCACTCTACCGTCGACTCCACGTCTTCTTTGTAATAACATTGGTGCTACTCGACTTGCTTTCATCCAGTCATGCACTCTCGCACATCGCCAATGATATTCATTTTCTTCGTGATTTGACGGGAAAGAATCTGCTTACGATTTCTTATGTAAATACCTTGGACTAGCTTGCTGATGTTCTCACCAAGGCCTTGCCTCGTGCAAGGTTTGAGCTTCTTCGGTCCAAAATTTCTGTCGCTGATGGGACGTCAATTTTGCGGGGGCGTATTAGAGAGAGTCCCATGAAGTAAATAGTTATATTTTAATTTATATTGTTTTGTACATAGTTGCTGTATAGGAGTAGCACTTGTATTAGTTTCTTTGTAAGTATAAATACTCTCATTAGTTCATTAATAATATTTGTCACTTTCATTACTATTCTATAGAACGCACTATAAATCATATGAGTTTTATAAATAATGCAAAAACAGGCTATAATTGAAGAGGATATAACATTTTCATGAGTTATTAAAAGTAATAACCTAACCACATGAACAACATAACTTAATTTGAACCACCGATAAAAGTGGAGAACATAGTGTTGGAATTTAAATGGTTTCAAAATAAAATTAATTTGTTATTCATGTATGAATTGGAAAATAAAATAATTTCAAGATTAATTTAATTTATTTTTTTACAATGATCAATTTATGGATAAACTTTATCTTGATGTACATGTATCTTGACATACATGTATCTTGATATACATGTATTTTGACATACATGTATTTGATATTCATTTAACTATGTATTAAGGGCCATGAATAATGTGTATGGAAAATGAATATGTATTGATTATGGTACATGAATGTAGGATTATGTGGCTATTAGTATTCCTACATTGGAGAAGGAAGAGTCTTGGATCCTCCTATAAATAGTTCCATTGGTCCTACAAGTGAGGACAGAAAATATTGTCTAGCAGAAAATAGCACGCTAATCACTTGTTGAAAACTCCTTATATAATATCCCTTTTAGTTACTATTTGAATATCAAGAAGGAGTCTTGAAGGAGATCTTCAATTGGAAGGAGAAATGTGGTCTTCAATTCAAAGGAGGAAGAAAGTCTTTAAGGTATCTTCAAATTCAAAGGAAAAGACGGATCAAGTTGCTTTTGGAGTTTCCTGGAGATTTTCAAGTCAAAAGTGAAACGACGCGGTCCAAGCTGATTTTAAAATAAAAAGGAGTCTTCTAATCTCATTTAGAATCTAAATGAGGTGGTTCAAGAGAATGACTACATCGAATAACTTTTATATGTTTTATTTATTCATTGAGTGTAAATAAGAATTATATGCATTGCTTACATATACAAGTGATTCTGTCTCTGCTTTAGATATAGTTCTTATTTAGTTATAAATTATATTGAATCTTGTAGATGTATTATTTCTTTTGTTGAATGCTTGATAAATGCAAAATCTCCAATGGGTAATGCATGTTCATATTTTTTTGTTTGATGAAATGCAATATCCCAACAGGTAATGCAAGTTTACGTATTATGTGCTTATATTTTGTTATCTAATGACTCTCATGAATCCCCAACGGGTAAGTAGGAGTTATTAGGTGTTTTATATGATATTTTGTTAATTGTTATCATGAATCCCCAACGGGTTAGTGATTGATTTTTATTAAATTGATGAATGTCATGAATGTCTTTTCCTATGCCTAGTGGTAGATCTGTGTTTTCTAATATCCTTAAGTCCGAGGTACTTGACGGTACTAACTACGTATATTGAAAACAAAGGGTTGATATGCTCTTTTACCTTTTATGGGTTTTAAGCAAATATTTTTTGTTGATCAAGCACCTGTTTTACCCCAACCAGTAACCAGGGTAAATGGTGTCATTGATAATGCTGCTAGGGAGAAATATGATGTTGATTTGAAAGTATATTCTAACTGAAAAAGGGCTAATGAAATTTCAAACTCCTTTGTCTTAATTGGCGTTAGTAAAACTCTTCGCATGACTTATTTTCATATTGTTACCACCAAGGAAATATTGGATAAGCTAGAAGCTAAATATGGGAAAAAATCAGATTCTGATGTGAATAATTTGTGGAAAAGGTTTACTAGAGCTAAATGTGTGGAGAAGGCTGATGTGAGAAAGCATGTTAATGACATGGTTGCTATAGATGATGAACTTATTTTTTGCGGTAGAGCTAAAGATGATAAAACTGTAATGTCTACCATAATCAATTCCTTGCCTGATTCTTATAAGTTTATTGAGGATTTCTACACTTTAGCGGAGTCTGATTGGTCAGTTGAATACCTGATTAATAAAATTGATCACCAAGAAGATAGAAAATTTGTGTAGAAACCTGAAGAAATTGTTAAGCCTGGTCCAACTGCCAACAATGTAGAATTGAAGTCTAAGAAACAAAATTTAAAGAAAAAGGGAAACAAACAGCAGTTTCAGAAAAAATTCTAGAATAACTCCAACCAGAAGAGCAATATGAATGTCAAGCAAAAGTTTGTTTTCATTGTCAGAAGCCTAGTCACATTACGAGGGACTGTTACGCTTTGAAAAATTCTCAGAATCAAAAGGAGTTTAAACCTAGTAAGTCATCTCTCTTTGAATGTTGTGCTTCTTATATTGAGCCTTTTACTTGGTGGGTTGATTCAGGTGCTACTGTTCACTTGGCCACCGATTTCAGGGTTTCAAGAAAATCAAAAAAAAAATGAAGATGAAAAAGCTATATTTTCATGGAGAATGATGATAAAGCCTTAATTGAAGGAGTATGAACTTACGAATTGAAGTTACAAGATAATCAAGTATTTTTCTTAGAAGACCGTCTTTATGTTCAATCAATGAGGAGAAATCTTTTGTCCGTCTCTTATTTGGAGAAACTTGGCTTTTCTTTTTTCTATGGGAGTGGAAAGTTTGTCATGTATTAGAAAGATGACATGGTATTGAAAAGTTTTACAATTTTGGGTATGTATCAAATTAATTTGAGCGGAAATGTAATTTGTAAAGTTTTTGATCTTTCTGATATTCGTTTGAATGAATTTTATCTTTGGCATCTTTGTATTAAGAACGTATTGATAAACTAATCAAGAATGGTTTGCTCAAAAATGTTGAAAAGAAAGGTATCCAATTTGTAAAAGTTGTTTGTATGGAAAAATGAATAAGTTATCTTTCCATTCAAAAGCTGCCAAACGTGAAAACGTCATTGATATAATCCATTATGATGTTTGTGGCCCAATGAGTTTAAAAACTAGAAATGGTCATTCCTCTTTTATCACATTCACTGATGATTTCTTGAGATTCGGAAAGGTATCTTTTACATAAGAAAAATGAAGCATTTGAAGTTTTTAAACAATTTAAGTTGGAAGTTGAGAATACGACCGGTAGAAATATTATAGCTCCTATTCTGATCGTGGAGGAGAATATAGATCTGAGTTGTTTGGTAATGTCTTAAAGGAGGTGGAATTGTTCACTTGCTTCGCATGCCTCATATGCCAAAACAAAATTGAGTTGCTCAAAGGCGCAACGAAACCTTAATAGAGAGGGCAAGATCAATGCTAGCCCTTGTTAACCTTCCCACTTCTTTTTGGGTGAAGCTCTCTTAACCGCTTCTCATAGTCTAAATAAAGTTCCTTCTAAATCTGTTGGGGAAACACCTTATGAGCTTTGTACTAGTAAGAAACCTAAGTTGAATCACATGAAAGCTTGGGGTTGTGTTGGAAATGCCCTTACACCTGATCAAGTCATGATAAACGTTTGGCAAAAACAAAAAAGTGTTTGTTTCTTGGTTATCCAGATAATTCAATAGGGTATAGATTATATGATCCAATAGAAATGGTGGTTATTGAAAGTAGAGATGTAATGTGTGAAAAACGGAACTTACATTTCTTATGTCAATGACAAGCTCCATCCAAACCCATCTCCTTTGCAATTTGGAACTTACATTTGAAGAGCCACGTGGTCGTGTCACCCATTTAAAAGCGTAATTCGCTGTCAATGATAAACTCCCTTAAAATCTCATGTAGAAGATATCATCGTTTGGAATTGGGAACTTATATTTATTTTGAGAAATGAGAAATATATAGTGTTGGTTCTAAAGCTTGGACGAGAGTAGGTCACGTGACATGTCGAGTATCTAATATCGTTTACCCTCCTTCTTAGGCAAAAGTTGGTGGACGAATGTATTGCCGTATTGGTGGGTTCTATTGAAGAGAGTGAACGGGTTCCTACTTACTAACTCTCGGGTTACATTGAGGGTAATTTTATCATAATTGAATTACTAGAGCCTATAATTAAGGAACACTATGTGTTTGCAGTCTTGGTTGAATTTGAAAATCAGTTGCTACTTATTAGCGTGGGTGATGCGGAAGACTATTTTTGTTATGGTCATTGAAAAACCACCATCAGTCATCTTGATCCGATATTAGACTTGTTAGCCATGGAATGCCAGAATTGGGTCTTGAAACCATTGGGTTTATAATTGCAGTGAAGAACAAGTTACGTTTTGTAATTAAGGCCCTTGGTGCTCATAGCTTACGCTATCGCATGTCAAAATTGGAGAAAATTACTTGGAGGAAGCTTCAGGTTTATCTAAATTCCTCTAGCTCATTCAACTTTTCTTAGCAAAGCAATACGCATTAGGTCAATTTGCTCAAGGCGAAGTGATTTGAACAACAATACAAAGGCACATGTTACTAATTTATGCATGGAATGAATGTTTTTATGTATAGTTACATTTCAACTAGTCAATGAAGCACGTGAGAGATGCACACTTAGAACAATGACTGATGAATGCATATTTCTATATCAATGAGATCTTGGCACCAAATAAAAGTATAAAACGAAACAGGGAAAACAAACCAGGCATGTAAACGGGGGGGGGGGGGGGGGGGGGGGGCGTTAGTTTGTCGCCTTATCTGAAAACCCGGAAAAATAAACACCATAGATAGGCACAATAGTCAAACTAAAAGGGCATATAACATGTACACTTTGCTAGTACATTGGTAATATCTGGTTATTTTTAAGTTTTCAATGCTAAGTTTTTTTAACTTTCCCCCTCCTCATTTTACAAAATAATTTTCCTTTTTGCGTCCCATCAACATAAAGACATGCTTGGCATGGACTTTCTCTTTGTTTTCTTCCTAGGGGATTTTGAAGAAGGGAAATTGCATTTTTGATACTTTTACTTGTCACAGATTTTTTTTTTTTTTTCATACCTTAACTTGGCTGACCACGTTTAATACCCCAATTTGTTTTTTTTTTTTTTCAATTTTGGTACTCTGGTATCGGCGATTTCAAAATCTCGCCGAATCTTGTCTTGGTAGACTAAATTTGGGGATTTTGACCCCAGTCAAACTGGTCACTCAAAAATTCACCACTTTGAAGTCCACAAGGAAAAGACAATAAAATTTAGTTATTAGGGATGAAAGCATTAAACCCCCTATACTATACCCCCTGTTGCACTTTGCCCCCTATCCTTTTAATTTTTGCGAATAGCCCCCTGTACTATGGATAAATAAGCACTTCGCCCCCTGAGTCACTTTTTCACCATTGGATTTGAATACGTGTCAACATTTTTTGCCGTTGGATTTGGACTCAGGGGGCCAAGTGCTTATTTATCCATAGTATAGGGGCAAGTCACAAAAAATAAAAGGACAAGGGACAAAGTGCAACATGGGGTATAGTATAGGGGGTTTAATGCTTTTATCCCTAATTATTAGTATAAACTTAAGGGATAAAAAATAACAGAAATAAATAAAATTATAATAAAATATTACAGAACTACAAAAACAAAATCTCATTTCAAGGAAAACTAAATTAAAATTCTAAAAGTAACTTGAACACGTTTCTTTTAATTTCATAAGTTTAATATTAATTAAAAAAAATCGGTGGAGTTTCCCAGTCTTCCCCGATTCTCAATGCCGCCCCACCCAATCACTTCTAATCATATTCATGGCCTGCATCAATCTATTCGTCGCTGCATCAGTCATCGCATGTACCACCTCGTCCAGTACGATACCGCTGGCTATTCCTCCACCTCCGCCGTCACCTCAAAACCCTCACATGGCGTGGCATGTGTCCTCTTTGTCAATTGCGATAACGCCATCAAAGTCGTGAAAGGGATGGACAAAGAGATCCTCAACTGCGTACCCAAGCGCCTTGATCGCCGCGGATAATAGATGGGCGGCGCCGGTGAATCGAGGAAGACGACTTTACCAATTTCTTAGTTCTTTTTTTTACTTTTTAATTAATATTAGATTTATGAAATTAGAAAGACCCGTTCAAATTATTTTAAAATTTTAATTTTGTTTACATTGAAATGAGATTCTTTTTTCTAATTTTGTAATACATTTTTACGATTTTTTATTTTTGTTATTTTTTTTATTCTCATAATTAAATTAAATCTTTCTTTTCCATGTGGACTCCAATGTGGCGAATTATTGAGTTGTTAGTTTGACTAAGGTCAAAATCCCCAAATTTAGTCCATAGTGGGAGATTTGAAATCACCGCTACCGGAGTACCAAAATTGAAAAAAAAAAGTCAAATTGGGGTATAAAAAACGCGATATTCCAAGTTAAGGTATGAAAAAAGAAATGATGCCATGTTAGGGTATCAAAAATATAATTTTCCCTTTTCAAGTGTTTTTTTCAGAAGCTTCTCGGTTTACCAAGATTTTATTTGGTTCCTCTTGACTGGGTTTCTATAATTGCCTAAAATATCACAATAGCATGAATGTTCAAAACCTTAATCATTGGAATACTAAACTTTCCAGATTATATATATATATAAAAATTACTATATCACAAAGGCGAATTTCTCAAATTTTTCTTAACAATGTCCAAATAGCTTTGAAAAATGCCGAGTAAATTGCATCAGTTTTGAGGCAATACTGTGCTTCTTGTCTCGAGCTATGTCTTCAAAGGCAAAAAAGGATTAAGTGCAGCAAAATCCCCCAACCTACGGGGTCTGTTGCTCTTTGCTCCATAACCTCTCAAAGTATGCGAGAATTCCCCCTAACCTATTGAATTTTGTGCAATTTGCCCCCTCATTTATTTATCAATCGTTCATTTTGGACATGTTTTTGAGTTTTTGTCCGTTAGGTTTGGCATCAGGGGAAAATAGCACAAAAATTAATAGGTGGGGGGGCATATCGCACATTTTCATAGCTTGGGGTATAGTTCAATAGATCCCATAGGTTGGGGGTTTGCTGCAATTAGCCTAAAAAATACATGGTCCCAAAATCAAAAGTAAGAAAATTACTCTTTTATGGTACAAAATTACTCTTTTATTACGTTCAATTTCATGGAAATACTAAATTGTAATTAACTATAACTTTGAAATTACACATGGTCCCAAAATCAAAAGTAAGAAAATTGGTAGTAACATCTTGGCATTTTTGAACCGACACACCACTAATTCTCTTTCAAGCGCCAGTACAACGATTGTATGTTCCCATTTATCATTAACATCTTTTGACTCCGAGTTATCTCAACAGAAATTATATACTTTGTATTTGTGGTTTTCCAGATCAACAACAACTGTCCAGAGTGAGAGTTATGCGTGAGCATGCTGAAATTGAGAAGTTTTATTGGCATGAAAAATATTTATTTCGTGAAAATGCATAAAACTCCCCCTGTTATAAAAAATATGCACCAAACCCACTCGTCTTACTTTGTTTGAATTGATGGAAAATTCGGTTGAAGGGAAGAAGCGGATGGAATTTCTGAATTTGTTGCTCAAGGCAAGGAGTATGAATATGAGGAAAGAGTACAAGAGAAAGAGTTTGATTTTGTGCTTGAATAAAGCATCCTAGACCTTGTGTTTTGTTATCCTTTATTAGTTTTGATCCAACACCCTAGCCTAACATTACAAATTAATAATGTCCTAAGTGATCTGTGTAGAACTTGCCTACATTAGTGTAGAGAAAGTGCAAGGTTAGGTGATAAGGTAAAGTGGTCGATCTTTGTGAAACTTTTATTTTTGTATGAGAACTATTTCCACACTGTTACAAACTATGGATGTGCATGTGGACTATGCATCAACATTCTATGTTTCTAATTATAGGACTAGTGCTCATTGATTGCTTTTTTTTGTTACATAATTATGGGATTGTAAGATATTCTGAAGAGGGATTTCGCTTGGACTAGTTGATGAGGTGAAGTGATGAATGACTGGAGTCTTCTTACTAGTCTTGTTTTGTTTACTTAGGGATGAGCAAAGGGTAATTTTGGGGTTGTTTGATGAGTCTCAAATATATTCATCTTTACGTGCCAAAAAGACTAATCCCAAGCTTGTTTCTTGAATATTTTAAGTCTATTTACTTTTATTTTCATAGGAGTCAATTTGGTGAAAAGGGAAGAAAATACTCTGAAAAGTGGAGTTCTATGCAAAACATGCGAGTACCCATGCAAAGGGATGCAAAGGAGCGAAATTGCATAGAAGTGTCCAGAACTATGCGATTGTATAGGAAGGATGTATACGACCGCATAGATCAAATTATCTGGAGATGACATAGCCCTAATAACTTATCTACCGCATGTGAAGGAAGTATGTGATGGCAAGAGATAAATACATTTGGCGGAACAGAGTACACAAAGTACCATTCCGAGAGATAGATTTGAATCCCACAATTATAAGAACATCTTAGAGTTTAATATGTCAACACATGAATTGAGCGTAATTAATGATGATGAGTTCATTTTGTACTCATTATTCATATGTCTAATAGACCGTTTATTACGTGTGTCTTGTCTGTTTTGAGTTTTATTACTTGTTTTCTTTTATTTTATTGTTTAGGAGTCATTTTGGTGAGAAAGGATGAAAAATAGCTAAAAAGAGGAATTATGGGCAATTCATGCAAACAAGAAAGTGAAGGAATGTGAAGAGCAACAATTGCTTGTGGAAGCAATCACTTGAGATTGAAGAGGAAACAGAAGCGATTGCTTCCGACTAAAAAATGATGCAAACCCTAAATTCATTAGCCGTCGCATGCGAAATGATAGCGATCACTTAGAAATCTCTTTGAATCGGAAAATTAAGTTTTGAGGAGAACTGAAGAGTGGAGTTTCCAAGACAGAAAGAGAGAAGGGAGAAGACCTAAAAAAAAAGTGGGCGAGAGCAACTATTAGAGAAAGTAGTAGAGAAACTGGTGAATACGTTTGGAGAGGAGTCTTGGAGTTGAACTTTGGTGAATATCAGAAGAGAACGAGAAGAACGAAGATAAAAGTTGTGATCGAGTTGATGGTCATTAAATATTCACAAACTATAACTTTGTTTTGTCAATTTGGGTATTGCTTGTTATTTCCGTACGTTTGTTTGGACGGGATCTTTGCTTTAGTTTATTAAAGACCATGGTTTATTTTATTAATGTCTTTATGTTTACTTTAGTTATGCATAGCTAAACTCATCATGTATCGTGAGGCGATGGGAGTATATGGGTAGAGATCATGTCGAGATGATTGTGTTAAGATGAGTGTGTGAGGAACAATTAAGTTGAACTTATAGCTTGAGTTTTATGCTTTATGTTCGTCATGGACACATAATAGACTAGGTTCTTATGACAGATGGAAAGCCGTACCCATAGGATACATCTCATAGGCTATAAAGTTCCACATGTCGTTGAATGATAGCGTCTGAACTAGAGATGTGGGTAATTTACTAAGATAAATGCGTTTGGAGGAACAATGTACAAATTGTAACATTTCAAATCACAAAGTGGTGTTTTCTATGGTAACCCATATCATAGGCTTTACTTCAAAGTTTAATACATCCCACACACGAGTCGATCATAAGTCATCTCAACAATGGCTTGTCTAGGAGTCTCTAATCAATATCTATCCAAAGAAACCTAGTCCTTACGATAACGTCTTTATATCATTGATTTAAGTCTTTATTTATTACGTTCTTTAGTTCTTAATCATACCAAAACCTAAAATATATTACATTTACATTTTATGTTTAATGGTAAATGTGAAACGTGACAACTTCATAGTTATTAGTCTTTGTTTCTATAAATAGATTACTTAATAGTTAAGATCCAATGCAATTCTCCCTTGGGTTTGATACTTTCAGGTTGTAATTTACATCCCTTCACTACTTGCACCCGTATGCTTGCGGTAAGAATTGCCATATAGAGTTTGGCAGGTGAAGTTAATGGCCCCGTTGCTGGGGAGGCAAACTTGGTTACTTTGTTGTGGTTTTTCATGCAAGAGAACATTGGCGCATACCTAGGAGCTCAGGGATCAAACCAATAGCGATCGACCTTGAGATTGAAAGAACTCGTAGGAAGTTGAAAGCCAAAAAATCCATTACTGGGAACGAGGGAGGAAAGGAAGCAATGACAGCAGAGGAAGCTCCACAACCAGTCCTATCACCAGCTTAACTAGTGAGGAGGAATGACCCACTGAGATACTTTCGAGAGAGAAGAGAATAAGCGTTGCCAAATATGGATGACATGTTGAGTACATGTTTGAAGATTCCACCAGGGAATCATCCACAGAAAGGAGGATCAATCCAACTGGTATAATGAAATCAGTTTGGGGGTTTGCCAGCTAAAAACCCGAAGGAATATCCGAAGTCTTCTCTGCATGCTTGTAGAGGATATGGATATGGGGATGATTTCTCAAAACTGCAACTATTTTAGTTTGCATTAACGGATCAGGCCAAGAAGTGGTTTGATAGGCTACCAACAAACAACATTGAAACATTGGAGCAGATGGCATGACTATCTATTACTGAGTATTGCCAACCATCTATTGTGATGAAACAAAGGCATGAGATAATGAGTTTTGTGAGAAAGAACTTGAAGAAACTCATGAAGCTTGGGATAAATTTAACTCTTAGTTCAAAATTGTTCACAACATGCTATGACCCAGTATACTCTGTTATCTCACTTTTATTGAGGGCGACATGCAGGAGAAATGAAGCATTTAGATGCTACCTCTGGAAGAAGCTTCATCGCTTTGACTGACAAAGAAGCTTCACGGCATCCGGATAGACCAAGAAGTACCAAGAATGACTGCTGGGGTACATCACATTGCAGACATGGACATGATTCTAGCCAAATTTGATTAGACGTCTTTATGTTTACTTTAACTATGCACAGCTCAACTCATCGTGTATCATGAAGCGATGGGAGTATTTGGGTAGAGATCATGTCGATATGAGTGTGTAGAGATGAGTGTGTGAGGAACAATTGAATTGAGATTATAGCTTGAGTTTTATGCTTTATGTGCGTCATGAACACACAATAGACCAGATCATTGTGACAGATGTGAAAGCCGAACTCATAGGATAGATCTCATACTTTATAAAGTTCCATATGTCGTGTGATGATAGAGTCCGAACTAGAGACTTGGGTAATTCATTGAGAGAAATGCGTTTGGTGGAACAACATACAAATAGTAACATTCTGAATTACAAAGTGGTGTTTTCCATTGTCGGGACCATAATCATAGGTTCTATTTAATAGTTCAATGCATCCCACACCCGAGTCAATCATAATTCATCTCAACAATGACTTGTCTAGGAGTCTCTAATCAATATCTATCCAAAGAAACTAGTCCTGACAATACCATCTTTATAGCATTGATTTAAGTCTTTATTTGTTAAGTGATTTAGTTCTTAATCATTCTAAAATCCAAAATATTTTTCATTTACATTTTCTGTTTAATGGTAAATGTGAAAGGTGACAACTTCATAGTTATTAGTCTTTGTTTGCATAAATAGATTAATTAATAGTTAAGATCCAATGCAAGTCTCCCTTAGGTTGGATATTTTGGGTTGTAATTACTTCCCTACACTACTTGCACCCGTACGCTTGCGGTAAGAAATCACCATATATAACTTGGGCAGGTCAATTCATAACACCAATGTATTGTCTATGAATCTTGGATCTATAATATCCAATGTAACCTAGTTCCTTCAGATACCCTGTTTAATTACTGAGTTCAATTTAGAGTATAAGTTCTTTTTAGTTAGTTCATATAAAATTCAAAATCCACCTAGATATATTTTATTGTTTAAGAGTCGTGCGTGTAAAATGTGACAACTTTACATTCATTAGTTGGTTTAAAACACATGTAGATAAATTTAATTAAGGTAAAGCGTACGTAAATGTCCCTGTGGGATCAATATTTTGGGGTCATAATCCTACTTTCCTATATTACTTCTGACCCGTACACTTACAGTAGAATATATTGGTATAGTTTTTGGCGATCAAGAACCGGGAGACTACGGTGGAGATTCCATGGAGCCAGAAGATAGAGCTGGCGACGGTGGATCCAGAAAGAAGGAAGGCACAAACGAGGACGAGAAAAGAAAAGCCGATGGGGAGTATAGCCCGAAAATTCAGTTTTTGCAAAGCGAACATGGTGCTAGATATAAACCAGGCCACTAGTAATATCAAGATACCGGTAAGCACTATGCTACGTTGAATAACCAATAAAAATACAAGCCTGAGATGGAGGATTCCATTTTCCTAAAATATACGGACGCAGCCACAGAAAACAAAGACAACTAAGAGTCCACTACGTGATTAGCATGCCCAAATAATTTACCGAAGGGAGAATCATTATGAAGAATTGTGGTTGGAAGCCGATTCAAGAGGTACGTGACCATATCAAAAGAAGATGGAATAGATGTGTGCTTTAAATAATTTTGACCAATGGCGACAACCTGTCAATGACGTCGGAGTATGCATAGGAGTGTTTAACCAACTGCCACCACAACCCGTAAATAGGGCGGCAGATCCAGAAATTTCCCCATCTATCCGAGTACGAATTCTCCAAACCCCCTCCTTATTCAACACAAAATATTTCAGGTTGCAATGTGACATTGCACGTTTTGGTTGAAAAGGGAAAAAACAACTTTGCTACCTCATGTTTGGCCTGATTTGCACTGTCACCCAATCTATCATTTGGTGAATTTTCCCTCGCCAAGCAACCCATGTGCAAAAAATCTTGATGAATCCCTGTGAAAAATATTCTAATTCGGAGGCAAAGCCAGAGGGGACGTCGTGGCACACTTGTGAAAGTTGAGGTGGGTAAGTCTAAAAGTTCAAAATTTACGTAGCAAAGTGCACCACTTTCCAAAGCTGAGCTAATGGAATTTTTTTCCCCTGACTATTTCAAACAAATGAAGCGTTTGAAAGAACAATTTTATATTTCAAGATTCCAGGACCTAAAGTAAAATAATAAAATTCAACTTTTCCTCCAATTTTTTGGAGAATTACAAAGATGATCACCACGATGGTGCGATAAAGGAAAAGATTTGTTATAGTTTTTCTCCATCGAAGGATTTAAGATCACAATTTTGTAAATAGCATAATAAAGTTTCACATATGAAGTGTAAAATATAATTTTAACAAACTATTATTGTCATGTTGAACTTGCAATATTCTTAACAAAATAGTAAAACGTTGTTATAGACGGTGAAAATTTTTTGAAAAAGGAAAATAATGTACACCGCGCTCGCATTTATTTCACACCACCTAATCTTTTATTAACAGAATTCAAAAATACAGTTGATGCCCAATGTACAATATATAAACCGTATCATACATTTATGAGAGGCTTCTCTCGCTCTCTACATTCATGCCTTACTTCATCGCCTGACTCTCAACTCACTCGATGCATCTCTTCCTCAGTGCTTGCTCCAACTACTATCCGCTACTCAGTCGTTGTCTTAAGGTCATTTCTTTTCTCATTTTTGATATGTGTCAAATCGCAGAAGGTCCTTGTGTCTTTCTTCAAATTCACATATCATATATTTCACATGCTCTAGTTCAAAACTGGTGTACTTGTCTTTGATAGATGAATGCATGTGTTTATATGTGTCAAAACTAGTTTGAGATTGAATACGATTTTTAACCATTCTATTAATTCATTGTAATGTATTTCTTTTCTTAGAATTTCTTTATTAATTATACTGGATGCATGTGTATGCGTACTCTGTGTGTTGCTTGTGTAGGAGTGTGGATCTGATGATGTTGTCAATTGTTCCTTGCTGACCTTTTTTACACGGATTAATTGTTATTTGGCAACTCAACCTCTTTATATGTTTCATCGAGTAGACATGTTTGAATTTGTAAAGCGAAAATTTTCTTTATTGCGACAATAAACTTTATGAAAGGTTTTGACAAATATCATACTTGTTTCAAGCTCTTATTTATCCCACAATAACGATAGATTCATTAAATCTTTGAAATGCTAATTTCAACTTACAATAAAAACCAGTTTTAAGTGGGCCTTTACTACCTTTTTATTTCCGGTAGCCTTCCTTATAATACAGTTGCGGGACAAGGATTTATGATTGATTCGTAAAATTTAGTTTATTAAGTACTATCTTCGTAAATAATATTCTCAATATAATGAATCACCTGTAATTTTTATTCTATATGAGGTGTTTACAAAGCTTATAAAAGGAGTTTGTCGACTATTTCTCCTTAAAAACACTTAAAAGTTATCTTGTGCTTTTTTCACCTTCTCAGACAAATTTAGAAACACTAAAAAAGTGTAAAGATGAGCCCAGATACCAATAGGCACTTCAATAAGTATTTGCAAACACGACCATAGTATTTTCTATAAAAGCATGCATGTTGATGAGTTTCTCGTCAAAACATACATAATTTGAAGAACACTACTAGTATTATTGTTTATGGATAGAAGAGTCATGTTATTTTATCCTACATATTTACATAACATAGCCAATTAGGTGAACCCAAAAGTTTGAGTTGAAAATAATAAAATGGTCCAGTGTAATGAATGCCTAGCTACCTATGCACTTGAGAATAACGAAAAGTAAAAATTAATTATATGCCTGTTTTCTTGGTATGGTAAAGAAATTGAATTCATGTTAAGTATTACTATTTTTTTCTAAAATGATAAAAAAATTGGATCCAGGTGAAAATTACAAGATACAGGTGACAATGTTAAGGATGAAGTCAAGTTGAACTCACAAGAGAGTGATTAAAATTAGAAAGTTTGGCAATAGAATGGGGAGAATCCATAAGACACTCTTGTGTTTTCAAAAACTTGCACCAAAACCCCTCATGTTAGTGTTTTGTTTTGTTTTACATAAAATATCCATGTATCTTTTATTAGCATGCACCAGACACCCTCTTTATTTACTATAATGAAACATGGATTATATATACTTTTATCTATCCTAATGGGAAAAATGTATTAAACCCCTTGATTTTTTTAACACGTGCACTAAATCGCCTCTCATTATTTGAGATCCACAGAAAACCCCTGTTGTCAACCCTTTCGTGTTATTGAAATTCTGAATCAAAACCGTATCCCTCTTGCTCGGAGGAGTAGAACATACAATTCATATTTAATCAACACCTGACAAATGTTCTTGTTAAAAGTGGATTTTGATTCACGACATTGAACTTGATGATAGAATGTGGGCTAAAAGGAGTAAGAAATCTACTTTTGCTAACTTTGTCGAAAGGCACTTTTTCAAGTAGAGAGTGTAAAAAGTCTTTCTCTTTCATGTTACAAGAGGTACAACTTAGATCGCATGAAAGCATGGATATAAGTTTCATAAAGTCGTGATGATCATAAATTAAAAATATTGTCTAGAAGCAAGCATAGTGAGACGTCCCGCGGTCTCAAAGCCAATCTGTCGCACAAGAGGGCGCACCGGGCGACAAACGGCGCGCACAAGAGCAAGGCACGGGGGCTGCCAAGCCCCGCGCACATAAGAAGCAGGAGGAAGGCACAACGGGCGCACACCTTGCGCACATGGAGCGCCCCGCTGCGCACATGGAATGCACATCAGCGCACAGCTTGCACAGCCCGCCCGCCCAATGAGCGCACGGGCTGCACAAGGAGGCTGCCTGGGGCAGTTTTTGCTATTTTGTACTTTTCGGGGACTATCTTGTAAATAGTGTTTCTAGAAGAGTCTATGAAGGTTTAGAACTCTTTAGAACAGCCTAGAATGGCCTTGAACCCACTAAGGCGGTTTAGAGTAGTGTAGAAAGGTGTCGAACCTTGTAGAAGCCGAATAACTGTCGTCCGATCAAATCGATCAGCACCGTCCGTTAAGGAGGTGGACATGTATATAAAGGGGGTTTTGGCCTCATTGTAAACAACAATTTTTGAGCTTTCTAGCAATACAATAAACTTTTCCCACATTCTCTTTGTCTTCTTTCACTTTCGCAACCTTAGTTTGAGTGAATCGAAAGGCTGACTTGCTAGGCACACGGGGTGCTAGTAAGGCCACACGTTCTAACTTTTGGGGAGTAAAGTTTTAGCACGTGACACGTGGTATCAGAGCCACGTCGAGTGCCTTTGTTGCTTCCGTTAAGTGATCGAGGTTGCTGCACATTTGGGACACAAAGGCTAAGATGTCGGGCACATCCAAGCAAGCCATGCCGACGACGGAGATGGTGACGAGGTGTCACGGGGCAACCTTTGAATTTACCGAAAAGGGGCACCATGCGGCTAGTAGTGCAGGTAGTCGCTACGTCCGCCAAAGCTCGTGTGCTGTGTGTTGCACTCACGTCCCAACAACGTTTTAGAGGCACAACATTCATGTCCATTTCACAACAATGTAAATATTACAGCCCGGATAAGAGGATATGAGCTTACAAAGCTTGATTACAATATTTGGTTTCTCAACTACTTGTTCCTCCTATAGTATGCTTAAGAAAGAAAAAGGTTGTGACAGCAGAACACCACTAAAATGTTGACCAAACCACACTTTTTCTCTTTTCTAGCGAAGGTACAAAAGACCTACACTATGTTGCCTCTTTCAATCTTCAATTAACTCTTGCCATCATCTTGTAAGCAAAATACACGCTGGGCGGGGCGGCCCGGCGAGCGGCCTTCAATCCTTGTCAATGGCTCGACGTCTGGGGCGCGCCGGGTAGCCTTTGACATTCTCCCCCACTTGAGATAGCGACGTCCCCGGCGCTTAGGACGCATTGTATAAATCAATGAGATGTTTGAACGCCTTGAGGTTCGTCACCCGCTTCCAAGTATTCTCCTCACTGCTGCAGCCATTCCATTTCACCATGTATTCATCGTGGTCGCGTTTGTTGGTTTGCGCGACTTGGTGATTGAGTATGGCTTCAATCGTCTTCTTCTTAGTATTCTTCAGCTGGAACTCGGGGCAGCCCGGTATGTTCCGTGAGGGGTCCTCCATATCTACAGAATAAGGCTTTAGCAAACTTACATGAAGGACATTATGGTACTTGCACCAGGAAGGTAACTCAACCCGGTAGGCCACCTTCCCAACACGCTGGGTTGGGAGCAGGGTCCGATATATTTCTGCATCAACCGAGAATCTTTTCCCCTTGATGCCTTTGATAACCGCGGCTCCGGGACCTTCACCATCACTAAATCCCCCACATTGTACTCGACAAAGCGACGATTTTCATCAGCATGCTTTTCATCCGCTTTTGGGCTTTCTCCAAATGTCCTCACTACGCTTCCGTTCCATCGAGAATTCCCGTGCGAGAGGAGATCTTACACCCTGGTCGGTATCAATCGTGTGAGGAAGTAGTGGTTGCTGCCCATTTACATCTCAAAAGGGCTCATGTTGGTAGAAGAACTCTTCTGAGCATTAAAGCACAATTGTACAGCATCCAAAAGCTTCACCCACTCCGTCTGAGAGCCATGTACAAAGTGTCGAAGGTAGTCCTCCAACATAGAATTGAAGCGCTCTGTTTGGCCGTCGGATTGTGGATGGTAGCTTGAGCTCATGTTCAACTTGGAGCCGAGCAGTATGAATAACTCGGTCCAAAACACTCCAGTGAACTTGGAATCACGGTCACTGATAATATCTTTCGGCAATCCCCAGTATTTCACAATATACATGAAGAAGAGTTGAGCCGTCCCCTCCGCCGAAACATACTTGGGTGCTGCGATAAATGTAGCGTACATGGAAAAGCGGTCGATCACTACAAAGATTGTGCCCAAGTCTCCTACTTGCGGCAGACTAGTGATGAAGTCCATCGACACACTCTCCCCCGGTCTTCTTGGTCTCAAGAGCGGCTGTAGCAAGCCCGCCTTCTTCTTACGGTCCGGCTTATCCTACTGACAGACCAAACAGGTGCGAGCATAGGTATCAGCATCGTTGCTCATCTTGGGCCAATAATATGCCCTCTGCACAAGAGCCAACGTGCGTTCCTCGCTTGGGTGTCCCGCCCATATCGTGTCGTGACACTTAGCCAAAGAAAACTTCCTCAGGTCCGCGCCCTTCAGAACATAGAGACAGTTTCCCTTGGTCTTAAGTAATCCATCCTCGACCCAAAATTGCCGAGCCTTGCCTTGCTCGACAAGGTTGATCAAAATTTTTGCTGCTGGATCGCTAGGAAGGAACTCCAAGATCTTTTCGCTCACACTGGTGGTAACATCGCTCGCTGCCGGAGCGGCTAGCCTTCCTCCACTATTCAGTTCAGCCCTCCGGCTCAATGCATCTTCCACCTGATTGTTAGAGCCTGCACGGCACTCTAACGTGAAGTTGAATTCTGATAGCAATTCCTACCACCTAGTCTGTTTCCCTGTTAAATTCGGTTGCTTCAAAAAGTGGGTTACGGCCGTGTTGTCCATCTTCACCACAAAAGGGCAACCCAGTAGATAATGCCTCCATGCCCTAAGGCAATGGACTACTGCAAGTAGCTTTTTCTCGTGCACTGAGTATCTCGTCTCCACGTCTTTAAATTTCCTGCTCTCAAATGCCACCGGATGACCCTCTTGAACCAACACATCCCCCCAATGCGAAGTCAGATGCGTCTGTCTGCACTTCAAAAGGTTTTTTCATGTCTAGCAAAGCCTAAATGGGGTCAGAAGTGATTGCCCGCTTCAGTTTCCTAAATGCTGCCTAGCAGAGACTAGACCACTCCCTCGTCTCTGCTTGCCTCAGCAAGTTCGTGAGAGGTCTAGCAATCTTCGAATAGCCCTCCACAAATCTCCTATAGTAGTTGGCCAACCCGAGAAACGATCGCAAAGCAGGCACGTCGTTCGGGGGTTGCCACTCTTCGATAGCATTTATCTTCTGTGGATCCATCCTTATCCTACAATGCTCAATAATGTGTCCGATAAAGCTAATCTTCGGTAGCGCGAATGAACACTTCAACAGTTTCACATAAAGCTCATTCTCGCGTAACCTCGAAAACACCTTCCGCAAGTGTTCCACGTACTGTTCCAATGTCTCGTTGTAAATCACTACGTTGTCAAGGTAGACGTCCATGAATTCTTCCAGGAACCCATGCAATACCTGACTCATTAGGGTGCTGAAGGTAGCGACGGCGTTCGTCAGCCCGAATCGCATAACCAGAAATTTGAAGGCCCCATACCTCGTGACCAGCATTGTCTTTCCTTCGTCTCCCTCCTTGATCCGCACCTGCCAATACCCTGATCGTAGATCTACTTTGGTGAAGTACTTTACTTCACTCACCGATCGAAGCAATCCCCAACCAGGGGAATGGGATACCGATTCTTCACCGTGATTTTGTTCAAAGCCCGATAGTCACAACACATTCGCAGTGAGCCATCCGTCTTCTTCTGAAAGAGGACCGGAGCTCCATAAGGCGACTTAGAAGGTTGAACTATCCCACTCTCCAACATTTCTTTCAACTGTTTGCTCAGTTCTGCAAGCTAGGGTTGCGGTATTTGATAAGGGGCCTGGGCTGGCGGCTTCGTGCTCGACACCAATTCTATCTCATGGTCTATCGCCCGCTTGGGCGGTAGTTTCTTCAGCAACTTCTTGGGCATCACATCCTCAAATTCCTCTAACAGTCCCCTTACTGCTTTTGGACTCGGGCCCGTCATTTCTTCGACTTCCTCCAAGCGAAGGGTGCACAAGAATTACACATCGTTGTGCTTGCACCCTTTGTTAAACTGCATTGCGGAGAGGCTCTTCCCTTCCTTTATCGGACTCATCGTCGGGATGATACACGGTTTATCTCCCAACATCAGTAAAACTTCCACATATGGCAACACTGCGGTCCTCGCGTCCCTCAAAAAGTCAAGCCCAAGGATAAGCTTGAAATCATCCATCATCACCACGGACAAGGTGGTCCGCCCTTCAAACGACCCCACATTCACCAGCACTGATTTGGACACGCCCGCAACGAGTTGGGCGGGCGAGTTGATTGCCTTCGCTCTTTCGGTTCCTTTTTCTATAAAAAGCCCAAGTCTCGCAACTTCGGCGCTTGATATGTAGTTGTGGGAGGCAGCAGTGTCAATCATGGCACGCACTGGTCTTCCATTAACCTTAATGTCCACAAACATGAGTCCCCTACGCCTTTGAGGTCCAACGTTTGTCCCTTTCGCACCCTCTACTAGCGTCAATGCATTCCGTCCCTTTGGGCTCCCCCCACTTTTATGCGAAATGGTGTTGCACCAGTGGAAGAATGCCCCAAGGTTGTCCAGATCCTACGAGCCCTCGTCGTCCGGTTCTGATTTGGCCTCCCTGTTTTCCAAGGATAGTTGGCTTTCTTTTGTCGAGGTCGCCTCGCTTTGTTGCCAATTTGACAACGCATTCAGTAATTGTTTCCTGGGAAAATCCTTGATCATGTGCAGCCCATTGCACAAGAAACATCCCTTCTTAAGCGAAGACGCTCCCGCCTTCCCATCAGCCTGGTGTTTGTCGCTGCTTGAGCTCTCTTGCCTGTAGATCGGGCTTTCTCCTCCACTTTTCCCGCATTAGACAGGGCCGGTCTTCCCACTCCTCCCCGTGGTGGAGCACTTGTTGGGGTTGGGCGAGATCCCTTCTCTCCAGGCCCTGATAGTCAGTCAAACATTCCGCGACACCCATCGCTGAGCTCAGATGGCTCACACGTTGGCGTTGTAGTTCCAGTCTAGCCCACGGCTTCAACCCTTCATGGAACGTAAAGAGCTTGTCCTTCTCGAACATGTCCTGAATGTCTAGCATGTGCGTCGAGAAGCCTTCACGTACTCCCGCACCAAGCCAGTGTGTTTCAATTCTCTCAATGTCCTCCGTGCGTTGTACTCAACATTTTCCGAAAAGAATTGTTGCCTGATGGCATCTCTCAGGAGATCCCAAGTGTCCATCTGCACTCGTCCTGCTTGGACGTTGGCAAATTTCATTCTCCACCAAAGTTTGGCATCACTTGCCAAATACATTGTGGTTGTTGTCACCTTCTGGCTTCGTCCTCAACATTGGCCGCAGCAAAATACTGTTCCATGTCGAACAAAAAATTTTCCACTTCCTTCGCATCTCAAGCACCTTCGTACGGTCTCAGCTCAGGGATTCACACCCTAGGTTCCGGATCGTGTACCATAGCAGGCCCATTGCTCACCGGACGTTGAAGCAATCCCAATTGGATATTCATTACTTCCTGTTCACGCTGCATGTCGGCAAAATTATTAGAGCTCAACGCGTCGGCAAAGGCGTTGCACACCTCTCGACTCTCTTGCAACTAGAACTTGAGATCCCAAATCTCTTGTTCCATGCCATCGATCTTTTCTTCCAAAATCCTAACCGTGTTGGTTACCCTGAGGTTCGCATCCTCCAAGGTCTCAATCCGTATCTTGTTCGACGGTTTATGTCGATTAGGAACCAATATCGTTTCTGTCACCGAGTTAGCAGGTCCTTTTGACATTGCCTTAACCCAATGGATCACAAGCCGAAGCTCTGATACCACCTGTCACGGGGCAACCTTTGAATTTACCGAAAAGGGGCACCGTGCGGCTAGTAGTGTAGGTAGTCGCTACGTCCGCCAATGCTCATGTGCTGTGTGTCGCACTCACGTCTCAACAACGTTTTAGTGGCACAACAAAATATGTAATATTCATGTCCATTTCACAACAATGTAAATATTACAGCCCGGATGGAGGATATGAGCTAACAAAGCTCGATTACAACATTTGGTTTCTCAACTACCTGTTCCCCCCTATTGTATGCTTAAGAAAGAAAAAAGTTGTGACAATAGTACACTACTAAAATGTTGACCAAATCACACTTTTGCTCTTTCCTAGCGAAGCTACAAAAGACCTACACTATGTTGCCTCTTTCAATCTTCAATTAACTCTTGGCATCATCTTGTAAGCAAAATACACGCTCGGTGGGGCAGCCCATCAAGCGGCCTTCAATCCTTGTCAACGGCTCGACGCCTGGGGCGCACCGCGTAGCCTTTGACATGAGAGGACGGAGGGGCTGCCAATCGTCACAAGAGCCTGTGAGGGAGCCGTCAATGGACGCCGGACAGGCCATGGATGCGCGCCTACGTAGGATGTAGAAGGCCCCGCTTGAGGCAAAGCGCACATTCGATGACCTGATCGACTGGGTGAAGGAAATAGAGGCCAAGGATGTGGATGACTTGGCCGAGCGGTTCACATCGCTAGAAAACCAGGTACTCACTACTATCAACTCTATTTCCTTCGATGTGCTATCTTTTAAGGACTCAATGGCCGAGTTGGATGAGGAGTTCAAGACCATCAACGAGGATATGGCGTTGTGCAAGCGAGCAGTAGCAATGCCAGCCAAACCACACGGCCCAGCACCAACAAGGGTCGACGTTCCAAGGCTGAAGCCATATAACGGGGTAAGAAACGCTCGTGAGCTTGATAATTTTCCTTACAACATAGAGTTGTACTTTCTTGCCACTAACATACAGGATGCCGAGACTCGACTGCGCACCGTTCCACTCTACTTGACCGTTGTCGCTATGCTTTGGTGGAGACGGTACCAAACTGACATCGAAAGGGGCTTATGCACGATTGCCTCTTGGGACGATTTTGTGGCGGAACTTAAGAGAAAATTCTACCCCGAAAACGTGGAGTATGAGGCTCGAGGCCGATTGCAGCGTCTATTGCACTGCAGTGCTATTCGAGACTATGTTAAGGAGTTTCAAGAGATCATGCTCGAGATTATGGACCTATCGAACAAGGATGCCTTGTTCGGTTTCTTGGATGGACTTAAGCCGTGGGCGAGGCAAGAGCTACAATGCCGAAATGTCCAAGACCTTGCCTTGGCCATTGCCGCAGAGCATGATCGAGTTTCGACCCGCGTTTGATGGGAGCAAGGACAATAAGCAGAAGGGACGTCGGGAGGAGAACAAAGGCAAAGGTGGGAGAGCCAGCACCGGCTCGCGCCCGCAACAGTCCCAACAAAAGTCGGGTACGCACAAGCCAAGTTCTTTTAAGTGAAGGACGTCGGAACAATTTTTCAACATGGGCTTGGAGGAACGCCCCAAATCGAAAGGATGCTTTCTGTGCGGGAGCTTTAGTCACTGCATAGACGATTGCCCACAGTGGTGCAAGACGGCCGCTTTGTTGCAGCAAGTGGACGAGCCAGTTGTTGCCAAGGAGGATGCACAAATAGGGTCATTGCATCTCCTTAATGCCGTCAAGGATTGGGTGGAGCCAGCGAAGGGCCCTCGCAACGGGTCATTGTTCATGACTGCTTCGGTCCAAGGTCGAGAGGTGAAAGCTTTGGTGGACTCTGGGGCAACTCACAACTTCATGAGGGATCCGTAGCCAAGAAACTTGGGCTGCCCATTTTTCTGACTAATGAGTCAATGAAGTCTGTGAATTCAGCGGCCAAGCCGATCATGGGGATTTCCAAGGTCGTGAAGACAAAGATTGGGAATGGTAGGGGGGCGTTTCCTTTACCGCCGTGCCAATGGATGGTTACGATATGGTGCTCGGACTTGAATGGCAAGACGAGGTACGACAGTGTATTTTACCTTTTGCCGATTCATTGTTTATTCTTTATGAGCACGCACCGTGCACCATACCGGTCAAGAGGGAGGCCAAAGGTGTTAAGATGCTATCGACGATGCAATTCGGTAAGGGACTGAAGAAGGACGAGTCCTTCGCTGTCATTCCGATTCCGGATGGCGGGCTAGCACCAAAGCAGGTGAGCAACGTGCCTATGGAGATTCAAGCCGTCCTCAAGGAGTTTGAGGACATCATGCCGAACGAGTTGCCAAAGGGGCTGCCGCCTCGGAGGGACGTAGATCACAAGATCGAGCTTGTGGAGGATGCCAACCCGCCATCCCGCACCCCTTACCGAATGGAACCTCCGGAGTTGGAGGAATTGAGGAAACAAATCAAGCAGCTGTTGGAGGCAGGCATGATCCAACCATCCAAGTCACCGTACGGAGTGCCGGTGTAATTTCAAATGAAGCACGACGGGTAGTTGCGGACGTGTGTGGACTATCGGGCATTGAACAAGCTAACTGTCTGCAACCGCTACCCCATTCCACTCATTGGGGAGCTCTTTGATCAGCTTGGAGGGGCCAAGTTGTTTTCAAAAATTGATCTTCGATCGGGATATTGGCAAGCAAGGATTGCCGTGGGCGACGAATCGAAGACCGCAATGGTCACAAGGTAAGGGTCTTATGGATTTTTGGTGATGCCGTTTGGCCTCACGAATGCGCCAGCTAGGTTTTGCACTTTGATGGATAAAGTGTTGGGGCCTTACTTGGATAAATTCGTTGTTGTGTACCTTGATGACATTGTTATTTACTCATCCTTGTTGGAGGAACATGTTGAGAACTTGAGGCAGGTTTTCAAAGCTCTTCGGGACAACGAGCTTTACATCAAATTGGACAAGTGCTCATTTGCCCAAGATGAAGTGACATTCTTAGGGTATCGAATCAAGCAAGGGCGGATCATAATGGACGAGGACAAAGTGAAAGCCATACGCGATTGGAAGCCTCCATCAAATGCTTCCTCGTTACGTTCGTTCTTGGGGCTTATCAACTACTATCGAAAGTTCATCATGAACTATTCAAAAATAGCCGCCCCGCTAACTGACTTGCTCAAAAAGAACAAGTCTTGGGGATTGAGACGAGAGTTACAGCAAGGCGTTCAAGAACCGGGTGACGGAGCAACTGGTCCTTGCCTTGCCGGATCACTCTAAACCTTTTAAAGTACATACCAATGCTTCTGATTTTGCTATTTGTGGTGTTTTAGTGCAGGATGGGCACCCAATTGCCTACGAAAGTTGCAAGTTAAACGAGACAGAGCGGCGATACACAGTGCATGAAAAGAAGATGATGGCCGTGATCCATCGCTTGCGGACTTGGAGGCACTATTTGCTCGGGAGTCACTTCCTTATTCAGACGGACAATGTGGCAACGAGTTACTTCCAAACTCAAAAGAAGTTGACACCTAAGCAGGCTAGGTGGCAGGAGTTCCTAGCTGAGTTCGATTATACGTTGGAGTATAAGCTGGGGGAACTAAACCGAGTTGCCGACGCTCTCAGTCAAGGCCAAGCTCGCTGCAATAAGCCAGACAGTTAGTACATCAAGGATCGCATCAAGGAGGGCTTGGAGCACGATGCCACGGCCAAGAACATCATGGGGTTCGCTCGAGAAGGCAAGACTTGGCGATTTTGGCTAGGGAACGACCTACTCTTTACAAAAGGAGATAGGCTATACGTGGCAAAGTGGGGCAACTTGCGACGCTAGATACTTAAGGAGTGCCACAAGTCGCGATGGGCAGGCCATCCGGGGATGCATCGCACCATGGCACTTGTAGAGGAGTCATATTATTGGCCGCACATGTGTGAAGATGTGGAGACTTACGTGTGGACTTGTCTTGTGTGCCAACAAGACAAAATTGAGCAAAAATCACTCGCGGGACTCTTACAGCCGCTACCTATCCCGGAGTATCCGTTCGAGAGTGTTTTGATGGACTTTATCACTTGCCTACCAAAGTCCGAGGGATGCGGCACGATCATTGTTGTGGTGGGCAAGTTTTCAAAGTACGGGACTTTCATGGCTCCATCACACGACGTCACCGCAGATGAGACAGCCAAGTTATTCATGCGGAACATGATGAAACTTTGGGGCGTGCCCAAAACTATTGTGAGTGAGCAAGACCCACGCTTCACGGGTATGTTTTGGTCTGAGTTGTTTAAACTTTTGGGTTCTAACTTGGCCTTTTCTACTAGCTTTCACCCACAGACCGATGGGCAAACCGAGCGAGTGAATGCTTTGTTGGAGCTTTACTTGCGACACTATGTTAGTGCCAACCAGCGTGATTGGGTCCGATCGTTGGATGCGGCCCAATTTGCATATAATTTGCAGGTTAATGAATCAACGGGGCGTAGCCTGTTTGAGCTTGCAACAGGGAGACAACCTGCAACCCCACAAACACTTAGCTCAAGGTACTCGGGCAAGAGTCCGGCATCATACAAATTTGCCAAGAATCTTCAGGAGGAATCGAACTTGGCTCGGGCAGCGATGGACAAGGCCGCCAAAAAGATGAAAAAGTATGCCGACCTGAAGAGGCGAGCAGTCGAGTTCAAGGAAGGGGACAGGGTCATGGTGAAACTCAACACGCACCAATTCAAGAGTTTCCTTTCGGTACATAAGGGAGTTGTGCGACGATACGAGGGACCCTTTTCGATCAGAAAATGCATTGGCATCATGGCATACCGTTTGACGTTGCCGCCAAATTTGAAGATCTGTTTGGTGTTCCATGTTAGCCAACTGAAGCCGTACCACGAAGATGTCGATGATCCAAGCCAAGGGTTATCAAGGAGGGCGCCAACCGCAGTTGTTACACAGTACGACAAGGATGTGGAGCAAATCCTTGTCGATCGGGTCATGTCCTAGCGAGGCATCAAACCTTGGACCAAGTACTTGGTCCAATGGAAGGGACTACCGCAAGCCGAAGCTAGTTGGGAGCCAGCAGGCGAGTTGTAGCAGTTCCAAAACCAAATCGAGGCATTCAAGGCGTCGAGGACGTTGCCAACTTTGTTGGGGGAGAATGAGATATCCCGCGCATCTCAAAGTCAATCTGCCGCACACGAGGGCGCACCGGGCGACAAACGGCGCGCACAAGAGCAAGGCACGCGGGCTGCCAAGCCCCGCTCGCGCAAGAAGCAGCAGGAAGGCACAACGCGCGTACACCTTGCGCACATGGAGCGCCCAGATGTGCACATGGAGCGCACATCAGCGCACGGGCTGCACAAGGAGGCTACCTGGGGCAGTTTTGCTATTTTCGTACTTTGCAGGGACTATCTTGTAAATAGTGTTTCTAGAAGAGTATAGGACGGTTTAGAACTCTTTAGAACAGCCTAGAATGACCTTGAACCCACTAAGGCGCTTTAGAGTAGTGTAGAAAGGTGTGGAACCTTGTAGATGCCGAATAACGGTCGTCCGATCAAATTGATCACCACCCTCCATTAAAGAGGTGGACATGTATATCAAGGGGGTTTTGGCCTCATCGTAAACAACAAGTTTGAGCTTTCTAGCAATACAACAAACTTTGCCCACATTCTCTTTGTCTTCTTTCACTTTCGCAACCTTAGTTTGAGTGAATCGAAAGGCTGACTTGCTAGGCACATGGGGTGCTAGTAAGGCTGCACATTCTAACTTTTGGGGAGTAAAGTTTTAGCACATGAATGGAAGTGGATTTTGATTCACGACATTGAACTTGATGATAGAATGTGGGCTAAAAGGAGTAAGAAATCTACTTTTGCTAACTTTGTCGAAAGGCCACTTTTTCATGTAGAGAGTGTAAAAAGTCTTTCTCTTTCATGTTACAAGAGGTACGACTTAGATCGCATGAAAACATGGATATAAGTTGCATTAAGTCGCGATGTTCATAAATTTAAAATATTGTCTAGAAGCAAGCATAGCCTTACCCCACAACCTTCTTAATTGCCATTCCCTGAAAGATTTGGAGCTGCACATGCCCTGCACCATTAAAGTTCCAGCATAGATTTGTTTTCTTTAACTCACAACTTTTTGTCAGGTGGATGTGGTGATTTCTTGTGAGCTTTCTTTTAGGACCGAGAGTTCTTGGGCAAAAAGCCTCGTGGAGTAGGACGAAGTCCAAACCACGTTAAATCTCCGAGTCTACTTTACTATCTTTATTATTGCCAGGATAGTTATCACAACTAGTTGTTCTAAAACGTAAAATTAATAGACTAAGATCTAACAATTGGCATCAAGAGCTTGTCACCTTCTTGGTGAGATTCTGGTATAGTCTTAGGTCTTGCAGGTGGCACAGAACGTACAAGGTACATCTACGTCCAAGACTCCAAAATTCTAGATGTGGGAGTGGAATTCAATAGATGATGACTTCCTTTTTTCTGCTTCCCTTGAAGGCATCGTTCACACTTTCCTGCAGGAGGATTCCGTCAAATGATTAATGTAAGCTGATTCACTTCAAGCTGGTCAACTTTGTTGTATTACTTCAATATTCTATGCATGGAAGTGTAATAAATCTCTGTTTATTTTGTTTGTGTTGCAAAAAGTTAATTTCTTTCTCAAGCTAAAAATGACAAAGAAGTTTTCTTTTGGTGCCATCAAGGCAGACTGGGGAAGAGAAATGGGATGGTTCTTACTTCATATTTTACTCATTGGTTTTTTTATCCATACATAAACTGCAATTCTTCGAAGAGGTGTATGATTTGTTTATGTTCAACGAAAATATTTTTGCATGTGAAGACTACTATCTAGCTCATAATTACAAACATTTCTCTGAAACCCGTCGCATCGATCATTGCCAATGTGTAACACCTTAAGTATGCCATGTTGAACTTTCTCCCGCACAAAATGGCAATCTATCTGGATATGCTTTGTACGCTCATGATGAACCGGATTTGAGGCAATACAAACTGCACTTCGGTTGTCTGTAAAGAGCAGAGGAGTGTTGTGATATGAATATCTTGAAGTAATTGGATCAACCAAAGGAGTTCACAAGTAGTTAGAGCAATAGCTCTATATTCCGCCGCAGTTGATGATCTGCTGACTGTAGCCTGCTTCTTGGCCTTCCTGGAGATGAGTGAGTAACCTAAATAGACTGCATAACAAGTGACACTCCTCCTAGTGTCTGAACAAGTCGCCCAATCACTGTCAAAGAAGGACTTGAGCTGGAGAGTGGAACCTGCTGAGTAGAACAAACCTTTTCCTGGTGTAGACTTGATGTATCTCAAAACTTTATGTGCAGCAGCAAGATGAGTTGAAGTAGGCTTGGAGATGAACTGTGTGAGGCATTGTATGTTGTAGCTCAAGTCGGGTCTTGTGATAGTCAGATACAAGAGTTTGCCAACAAGTCTTCTATAGACAGTGGGATCTTCAAGATAGTCTGTGTCAGAGTTGAGAAGTTTGATCTTTGGATCCATTGGAACTGAGCTTGGTTTACAGCCAAGGTACCCTGAATCATGAAGGATGTCCAGTGCATATTTTCTTTGAGAGATAGTGATTCCTTTCTTGCTTCGAGCCACTTCAATACCAAGAATGTATTTGAGAGGACCAAGATCCTTGATAGTGAAGTTGTTGTCCAGTGTTTGCTTGATTTGTTGTATTTCTTTCATGTCATTTCCTGTCAAGATAATGTCATCTACATAGACACAAAGGGATGTGAAAGAAGAGCCATTAGTTTTAACAAATAAGGAAGAGTCACTAATAGTTTGAACATAACCAGAGTGAAGTAAACAAGTAGTGAGTTTGTGAAACCATTTTCTAGAAGCCTGTTTAAGACCATAGATGCTCTTTTTAAGTAAACAAACCCTTGATCAGTAGTAGAAAGATAAGCAGGAGGTGGTTTCATGTATATTTCCTCATCAAGGTCACCATGAAGGAAGGCATTGTTGACATCAAGTTGGTGAAGGAACCAGTTTTGAGAAGAAGCCAGGGCAATAAGTGTTCTGACTGTGGTGATCTTGGCTACAGGGGAGAGTGTGTCAAAGTAATCCAACCCCTCTTCTTGTGTGTAACCTTTTGCCACAAGTCTGGCTTTGTATCTTTCAATTTCACCATTGGCTTGATCTTTCACTTTGAACACCCATTTGCAGCCAATGCAGTGCTGGTTGGGAGGTAAGGGAACCAGCTGCCATGTTTGAGTTTGATCAAGTGCAGCAAGTTCTTGTTTCATTGCTAATTGCCACTCAGGAGATTTCTTGGCTTGAGCTTAAGAGGGAGGTTCGGTGATCTAAGAAATGGAAGCTGTGAAGGCTTTATGGGAAGCATTCAACTGATTAGTAGTGAGATAATTAGCAGTTGGGTATCTGTGAAAAGAATTGTTAGCTTTATGTAGAGAATCAGGTAAAGAGTAATTGTAAACACTTAGATAAGAAGGAGGATTAGTATGTCTTGATTATGTTTGAGGAGGAAGATAATCAGGGATACCTGTTGTATCAGTGGAGTGATGCAGAGATGGTGGAAGCAAATCCTGATGAATGGAATCAGGAACTGGAGAGGAATGCTGGGGTATATGAGAATGACTCTGTGGACCCAAAGGAGCAGTGTCATCTTGCAGAGAATCAGTGGAGGTTGTTCTGAGAGATGGAACAGAAAGATCAACAGAAGCAGGAACAACAGGTGCAGAATGATTAAGTGGAGCCTGCCAAAGTGAAGTAGCTTCCTGAGGAGCCTGAGGATCAATGAAAGAGTCAGTACACAAATGAAAAGGAGATGTATCAGTGTTATGAGGATTCTCCAGAAGAGTAGAATTAGATTTTAGAGGGAAATATGCTCATAAAACACAACATGTCTAGATATAAAACATTTATGAGTGTTAATATCTAAAAGTAAGTATCCTTTAGTGCCCAAAGGATAACCAAGGAAGATGCATTGAGTAGCTCTTTCATCAAACTTCTGTCTGTGAGCTGAGAGAGTTGAGGCATAAGCAAGGCAACCAAAAGCTTTCAAAGGTGTGTAATTAGGTGGTTTGCTGAATAACTTCTCATAAGCGGTATAGCCATTGAGAACCTTGGAAGGAATTTTGTTGATCAGGAAAACAGCTGTGGAGACACAGTTGCTCCAGTATATAAGTGGCACATTGGATTGGAATCCGAGTGCTCTATCCACCTGCAATATGTGCTGATGTTTCCTCTCCACCAAACCATTTTGTTGGGGAGTTTCAACACAGCTTTTCTGATGCACAATACCTAAAGAGTCATAGAAATCCTTGAGGATGAATTCAGAACCATTGTCTGTTCTGATAGATTTGATTTTGACAGAAA
This sequence comes from Misopates orontium, assembly GCA_946800315.1. Taxonomy (NCBI): domain Eukaryota; kingdom Viridiplantae; phylum Streptophyta; class Magnoliopsida; order Lamiales; family Plantaginaceae; genus Misopates; species Misopates orontium. The sequence continues at coordinate 27,961,318 of OX326948.1, read as the reverse complement.
ATTGAGCAAGTCTCAATTGATAAAAGTTAGCAAGTTTAGTTCTAAATCACTCTTACGTTTAAGCAGAAAAAGCCAGGTAAGTCTACTATAATTATCAACAATAGTTAGAAAAAATCTGTAACCATCATGAGAAATAGTGGAAAAAGGGCCCCAAACATCACAATGGATAAGTTCAAACATAGAAGAAGATAATGTATTGCTTAAAGGAAAAGATTGTTTCTTTTGTTTAGATAAATGGAAAATGTTACAATCAGAAGCAGAAGAAAGTAAAGGAACATTCAAACTAGAAATATGGGAAACAGAATCCCTTGAAGGGTGTCCTAATCTATTATGCCAAAGTAATGCCGAAAAACTACTGCTATTACAGCAGATTTTATTGAGCAAAGGAGAACAGCTATCCTTATTCAGAGTATATAAGTTCTCTTGAAGATTAGCAGAACCAATCATCTTCTTCATGATTGTGTCCTGCAAAATACACAAAGAATCTGTGATAAATAGTGAAATAGAACTGTTCCTTGTCAACTTAGAGATAGATAATAAATTATGAGTGAAGCTAGGAACAAATAAGACATTCTGTAAAATAATATGAGGGTATAATTGAACTGCACCAATGAAAGTTGCAGTAGTGTGACTATTATTAGGCATGTGAACTTTTAAAGATATAGGTTCAGGAGGTTCAATGAATTTGTGCATGCTACAGACCATGTGATCAGTGGCACCACTATCTAATATCCATGATTCACTAGAGTTAATATGTATAGAAGTTTTAGAAGCAAAAACAAAGGGTGTAGAGATACCAGATGCAGCAGTTGCTGCATAGTGTTGAGAGTCTTTCGTGGGATGCTGTTGCTGCTGGAATGCATTGTGAGACTTGGTATAAGCAAGGAACTGCTCAAAAAGATCCTTCTGAGAGGGAGTTACAGCAGCAGTAGAGTTGGTATTGTGTGCAGGCAATGCATCAGTGACATTTGCAGAGTTTGAAAGAGTTGGTGCTTGTCTTTTGCCTGTGGGGCCATCTCAGCCAGGAGGGTAACCAATGAGTAGATAGCAACGGTCCACTGTGTGGCCAGTATAGCCACAGTGAGTGCACTTAGGTTTCTTTTTGTCTTTAAAACCAAGAGGCTTAGAGAACTTGGTAACTTGGCCTGGAACTTGAGTGTTGTATGCTTGTTCAGAGAATCTGTAAGTTGCTTGTTTCTGGTGAACATGGCCAGTGCATCAATTGAGCCAACATTGGAGAGGATGTCTCTTTGATGTTCCTCTTGAAGTAAGAGAGAGTAGATCTTTGATAAACTAGGAAGAGGAGTAAGTAACAGGATTTGGCTGCGCACAAAACCAAAGGATTCATGGAGTCCAATTAGAAACATCAAGGCACAATCATACTCTTGTGATTCGATCATGGTGCGGTTGACATTGCACACACAAAAGCCACAAGTGCAGGCAACCACTGGTCTTTGAGCAATGAATTCATCCCATAAGGATCGAAATTTGTTGTAGTAATCTGTGATGGACAAGGTGGCTTGAGAAATGGTTGAAAGGGACTTCTGGAGTTGATAAACTCTGGAGCCATCAGTGCGAGAATATCTGATCTTTAACTCAATCCAGAGATCATGAGCAGATGTGAAGTATAAGAGGCTTTGTCTCAAGTCTTTGGAAACAGAGTTGAGCAGCCAAGAGAGAACTAAGTTGTTGGCACGGATCCAACAAACTCGAAGAACATGTTCAGTTTCTGATGGAATTGGTAGCGATCCATCAATAAATCTAATCTTATTTTTCATATTTAAGGCCATCTCAATACCTTTGCACCAGGAGATGTAGTTCTTGCCATTAAAAACATCTCCCACAATAGAAGATCTAGTAGAATCATGGCTGCCAAGGAAGTAAACTGAGGAAGAATCTTTACTGGGATTGTTGTGAAAGAGTGTAGGATTGAGGGGTACAGTGGAGTTGGAGCCATCATTGAATTCATCAGTAGGATTAGAGCCATCATTGGGACTTGCCATTGTAAAGGATATGTATATAATTCAAGGTGCAAACCGCAGACCGTGAAGAACAAATGGTAAGCAAAAGATAAGAGCAATCAACACAGAGTGCACAGATTGCAAGAAATTTAGTATGTCGAATGGAAATTCGATAGAGATGCAATGAATTAAACAAAGGAAGAAGTAAAAAATGCAGCGGAATTAGGATCATAAAACCGTGTCGAATGATACCATGATGAACAATAGAATCAAAAAGAATCAAAAGATTTCATTGCATATTGCAATGGCAAAATTGTTTGAGTAAATACAGAAGGAAAGATTACATAATTCGTGAATGAATAATTCACTGATCGAGCAATATTTATAGGGAGCAAAAACATGCAACTAATCTAATAAAGGAAAGATTACAACTAACGGCTATAAACGAATAATCAAATAAACACCAAAAATAGAAAATAAAGAATGAAAACAGCTAAGAACATGTGATGATGAAGATGTTAATTCTTTTGATCAACATCAAACTTCAAGTGATGATTCTTCTCCAAAGTCCTATGATGATCAACACTATGGATTTCGGCGAAGTCTTTTCAGCATCAAAATTGAAGTTTCAGAAATAAATGAAAAAGATGTCCCTCAATTTGAAGAAGAAGTTTACGATGGTCCTCCAGTTTATGATGAATCGCAAGGCGAAGAGGAAGAAATTAATTTTGACAATCATGACAAGCATTTGGTGGCCAATCATACCAAAGGTGAATCTTATGTTGATCATGGTTCTTCTGAACTCACTGAGTTATTAGATGCAAAACACATTGTCAAGGACAAGGTTCACCCTTGTACAAGTGACTATCAATACACGATGGTGAGTGAAATTCATCTTGATCCCTTCACTATTAGAAATAATTTATTCGAAGTCGATTTTGATATCGGTACGTATGATATAGAGTTTTCTTGCGCTAAAGTCATGGAGTTCTCTAAGACTTTCAAGAATTGTATGCTGCAAACTTCATGTATTTTGGTAGCATTCTTCAATTATCTATTTACACTTACCAATCAAACAATGGTCAAGATTCGAGGACGTGTTCTTTCAAACAAAAGGGTGACGCTGTGGGATTTATGCGCCAATGAAACTTGTGGATATTGGAATGTACCAGTGAAATTATATTGGTCATTTCACCTATTTAATATAGGATTTTTCCTAAGGGTGAAAACTCGAGGACGAGTTTGCACGCAGCGGAAGCGAATGATGCGGAAAACAATAAGAGAAATACTTTGTTCGTCTAAACAAGACCTTTCAGCATTAGAGTTTAGCAGATAGGCCTACTTTGTTCGCATAACTTCTTTGATTGGGAAGGTTCCAGGATGACTGCCTCATATGGTTGGAAAGCTCTATAAGTCTACTTTCTAATGAAACAAACAGAGAGTAATTTGGAGTTTCCAAGATGGAGTTATAGTCGATTTTCTGGAGTGTGGCAAGCTGTCTCGGGAATCTGTCTAATTTGAGTTTCTTCATATTTCTCATTAATTTTAGCTTTTATTTTTGTTGGTCTTCAAGGGATTCCGAATTCACATGTCTTAGGAAAGTGTTTGAGTTATATTATTCAAAAGTTTCATGTTTTCCTATGTCTATAAAGTTCTAGGAGTCGATGGAGTCATTTACTATTTTGCCTAGAAGATGATGTATCTTTTATAAATAGTCTATGGTCTTGTAATGTTGAAGCAAGTTTGAAATAATATTGTAATTGAGTTTTAAAGTCTAAGACTTTCTTTGCTCTTATTCCTTTTGGTGGATTCCAAATGGGTGACGAGTGGCTCTAATCTCTTTTGTGGATTTCCATAGAGTGAAGAGTGTTCTTTTTGAGTGTTCTCTTGTGTTTCCTCCTCACTTGTCCAATTTACGGTATCACAATGGTTAACCAACTGACACCACAATCCAATAAATAGGGCCGAAGAGCCAAAAATCCCCCCTATCCGAGTAAAAAGTCTTCAAATCCTATTCTTATTCTAAAAAAAAATATTTTAGGGTGCAATATGACATTAAACGTTTTTTTTTTTTTTTTAAAAGCTAAGGGAAAACAAAACTTTGGCACCTCATGTTTGGCCTGATTTGCACTACCACCCAATCTCTCATTCAGTTAGGTTTTCCTTCTCCAAGCAACCAACGTGCAAAAACTTGATGAATCTCAGCATAAAATATTTCCATTCTGATAGCGGAGCCAGAATGGGCGTCGTGGCACACTTATGAAAATTGAGGTGGGTAAGTCTAAAAGTTCAAAATTTAGCTACCAAAGTGGAACACGTTCCAAGGCAGAGCTAATGGAACTTCTCCCCCCTAACTATTTCAAACAAATAAAGCATTGAAAAGAACAATTACTATTTCAAGATTCCAGGAACTAAAGGGAAAATTTATAATTTAATTCTTCCTCCAGTTTAGTGGAGCATTACAAAGATTATCACCACATTGATGCGATAAAGGAAAAGTTTTGTTGCTTAAAAGAATAATTTTATATTTCAAGATTCCAAGAATTAATTTGAAAATTTAGTCTTTCCTCCAGTTTTGTGGAGCATTACAAATATTATCACCACACTGATGCAATGAACGAAAAGTTTCGTTATAGTTTTTCTCCATCGAATAATTTAGAATCATAAATTTGTAAATAACATAATATAGATCCACATATGAAGTATAGAATGAAATTCTAACAAACTTATGGCTATTGTCAGGTTGATTTGGCAATATTCTGGACAAAACAGTAAAAGGTTGTTATGTACAGTGAAAAATTTCCAAAAAAGGAAAATAAGGTACACCACACTCGCATTTATTTCATACCACCTAATTTTTTATTAACCGAATTTGAGAAGACATTTGACGTCCGATGGTACATTATATAAACCGTGAGAGGCTTCTCTCGCCCTGTACTTTCGTGCCTTACATCATCGCCTGACTCTCAACTCACTCGATCCATCCCTTCCCCCGTGCCTTTCGAGCTATCATCCGGTGAACATTCGCCATCTTAAGGTCATTTTGTTTCTAATTTTCCATATGTGTCACATCGCACAAGATCCTCGTGTCTTTCTTTACATTCTCGTGTCATATATTTCACATGCTTTAATTCAAAATTAGTGTACTTGTCTTTGATATATGAATGCATGTATGTTTCAGAATTGATTGGACTTCGAATAGGATATTTAACCTTTCTATTAATTCATTTAAATGTAGTTTTTTCTTGGAATTTCTTAATTGATTGTACTGGATGCATGTGTACGTTTACTCTATTTGTCTAGCTTGTGTCGGAGTGCGGATCGAATGGTGTTATCAATTGTTCCTTGCTGACCTTTTTTATACATATCCGTTGTTAGTAGGCAACTCTCTCTTCCTATGTTTAATTTAGTAGACATGGGTAAATTTGTAAAGAGGAAATCTCCTTTATTTCGACAATAAACTTTATAAAAGATTTTGATAAATATCATACTTATTTCAAGATCTTGTTTATTCCCAAATAAAGATAGATTAATCTTTGAAATCCTAATTTTAACTTAAAATAAAACTAGTTTAAGTGGGCCTTTTACTACCTTTTTTTATTTCCAATAGTCTTTCTTGAAATAAAAGGATTCATGATTGATTCAATTATCGAATATACTTTATTAAGTAATATCTTTGTAAAAAATATTCTCAATATAATCAATAAACTGTAGCTTTTATTATATACAGGGTGTTTGCAAGAACTCATAAAAGCAGTTTGTTGACTACTTTACTTTTAAGTCACTTAAAATTGTCTTGTACTTTTTCATAAATAATATTCTCATTATATTCAATTAACTCTTTTTTGAAAAATATTAATAAATAGAATATGCATGTTTTCTTGATATGGTAAAGAAAATGAATTCATGTTAAGTATCACAACTATTAAAATAATATGATAAAATTATACATACAAATGATAAAAATAAAGGATCCCACTGAAAATTACAAGATGAAGGTTGTAATGTCGGTGGTGAAGTCAAGTTGAACTCACGAGAGAGTGATTAAAATTAGAAAGTCCGGCAATAGAATGGGGAAAATGCATAAAACACTCTTTTGTTTTCAAAAACTTACACGAAACAACGTTATTGTTTTGTTTTGCATAAAATATCCTTGAATTTTTCAATAGTATGCACCAGATCCCCTCTTTATTTATTATCATGAAACTTGGATTATAGTCATGCTATATGAGACATATCTTTATCAACAATATTTTCATATATACCTACTCAATTGGCTTGAATATCGTCATGGGAAAAATGCATTAAACACATTGTATTTTCAGACATGTGCACTAAATCCCCTCTCGTTATTAGAAATCTACAGGAAACCCCTCTTGTTATAAATAAAACGTGCATCAGTCCCTTCGTGTTATTGAAAACCAGAATCAATACCCCTTCTATTAGGAGTAATATATACAAACCATATTTAATCAACACCTGACAAATGATTCTGTTAAAAGAGGAGTGATGTGAGAGTTTTTCAAAACACGAGAAGATTTCGTTCAACAAAGAGTGCAGATTCTCAAACCACAGTGACTTTTCTGCATTTTGCCCTTGATAGAATATATAAACCAGTTACCCCTCTGAGTGTGTGTGTCTGTGTGTGTGTGTGTGTGTGTTTGTTGATAGAATCATTTGCAGTTTTAAACAAAAGTGCGTCCCATGAACAATATATCATTCGCCTAACTGTGCAGAATTCTTCACATTTCTAACTGTCCAGAATTAAATTCTAACATAACTGCACCACACATAAGAATGAATGATAATTTTTACCTAATGTGCTAATTTAAGGTTTGAATAATCTAAAGCTCAACATATATAAGAAATTTTACATGTTTAATAGTTTGAGAAGGTACAACAAAGGGATTCCTCTGTAATTATATTTTAAAGGCTATCAGTACAATTATTCTTCACTATATAAAAAACATCACGATTCTCAAAGTCAAAGAATAAAAACAAAAACAGAAAAAAATTGAAATCCTAAAAGTAAAAAACCTAAACCTTTTGCCTTTATCCGATGATTCCTAAGAGGCCAGTAGTACATTAATTAAATTTTCTTCAATAACCTTTTCTTCATATACAGTACTTATATATATATATATATATATATATATATATATATATATATATATATATATGTAATAGTACTACACACACAGAGTCACTCACTCACAGACACACTGAACGACGCACGCATTTTCATTTAGTTCCATCTTTTGTCTCCTCTTCTCCCCCGCAAAAAGAGCTTCATCTCTCTTCTCATTTATTAAACAGACTGTAATAACTGAGCCCTCCATTAATAAACCATTCTCCAGTATGTCACCATCATAATCAAAAACTCTTCTCAACCCACACGCTCTCGAATACAAACCCATTGCACAAGGTATCTCGCCAAACCCAATACGCAACTTCTCACTCATCACAGTCCTTGAAAATGCGGCTGTTTCATCATCACCTCCACCACCTCCGCCGCCACCGGTGACTTATTTCTCTACCCACATCTTCGCTTACATGGCCCCACCACCACCACCACCACCATTTTACGTTACTAATCGAACCACTTCTCACTATTTACCCCAGAAACAAAGCCCAGATGTTTTAACCGCCAACAAGAGGCTGCCCGTTTTGGTTTGGGGCAGCGCCGGAGAACCGGTTTCAGCCAGCGTAGAGGTTCTCGGGCAGGTGGTAGAACAAGGAGAAGAGGATTGATGATGAATGGGAAACAAATGGTGATTACTAATGTTTGTAATAACATCAACAACATCATTTGGGCTTTGTTTCTCGGGTAAATAGTGAGAAGTGGTTCGATTAGCAACGTAAAATAGTGGTGGTGGTGGTGGGGCCATGTAAGAGAAGATGTGGGTAGAGAAATAAGTCACCTGTGGCGGCGGAGGTGGTGGAGGTGATGATGAAACAGCCGCATTTTCAAGGACTGTTAGGAGTGAGAAGTTGCTTATTGGGTTTGGCGAGATACCTTGTGCAATGGGTTTGTATTCGAGAGCGTGTGGGTTGAGAAGAGTTTTTGATGATGATGGTGACATACTGGAGAATGGTTTATTAATGGAGGCTCAGTTATTACAGTCTGTTTAATAAATGAGAAGAGAGATGAAGCTTTTTTTTGTGAGGGAGAAGAGGAGACAAAAGATGGAACTAAATGAAAATGCGTGCGTCGTTCTGTGTGTCTGTAAGTGAGTGACTCTGTGTGTGTAGTACTATCACATATATATATAAGTAGTGTATATGAAGAAAAGGATATTGAAGAAAATTTAATTAATGTACTACTGGCCTCTTAGAAATCATCGGATAAAGGCAAAAAGTTTAGGTTTTTTACTTTTAGGATTTAAATTTTTTCTGTTTTTGTTTTTATTCTTTGACTTTGAAAATTGTGATGTTTTTTGTATAGTGAAAAATAATTGTACTGATAGCCTTTAAAATATAATTACAGAGGAATCCCTTTGTTGTACCTTCTCAAACTATTAAATGTGTAAAATTTCTTATATATGTTGACCTTTAGATTATTCAAACCTTAAATTAGCACATTAGGTAAAAATTATCATTCATTCTTATGTGTGGTGCAGTTATGATAGAATCATTTGGAGATGCATGCGTGGGTTTTCTTAGCTTTTATTTCTTTAATTTAAGATTACTGAAGTTCGAAATCAGTTCCTCACAATTGTTGGTCCATTCGGTACACTCTTTGTCAATTTCTGAATAAATGTACAAGAAGTAAACAATATGTCATCATACTAAACATTTTAGCACTCATTTGGATTCAACATCTTCTAATCTTAAAAGATTAGTTCTGAAGTTGGATAACAAATATTAAAACTTCTTAATCATGAAAACTGTAGATTTGGCGAAAACACATCATGCACGGACTATGTGAAATAGGGTAAAATATTATATATATATATATATATATATATATATATATATATATATATATATATATATATATATATATATATATATAACTATCCACGCTTTGCTGAATAGACAAAAAACATGTAAAAACATAAGGGGCCAGAAACTCGATTCGTATTTCAAAATGACGAAGGAGATTTTTTACCTTCATTTTCTTTCCTAATCATAGGATATTTTTCTCATTACGCATAACACATAGAGATCTTTGCTTCTTTGTTTCCATATGCAAGTTTTTTCCTATTACACGTATATGGACTTTTTTGGTTTTAGCTCTAAGAAACCGTTCCGTTATATTTTAAAATTTAATCCAAGATGCAGTTTGTATCAACTAATTTTTACTTCTTCATAGACAAGATCATAATGTGTAGTACTCTTTTGTCTTTCATTAAAAAATTGTACCTCCTACTAGCAGTGGTGGACCTACAGCCCAGGCTAGCCTGGGGTAGCTTTGCGCTTGCGGAAAAATCATTTTTGATAGCCTAGGGCACTATTTACTAAATATTCTTCTAGTACTTGTTGTCTTGACCATAAATGTGGGTCCTTAGCTCCATTTCCCTTAATATTTATCCAGCGATTTGGTTATGTAGAAAAGTCTCTTTTATACATTTGACGATTTAATAGAAAATGTGATTAGGTTTTGATTTTTTCCATCTATCTGGTTATCGTTAAGAAAACATTCGAGTCTTCGGTACTCTGATATAAATACTTTTTGATATAAAGTTAATTAGGTAGGTCTCGTTTGTTGGAATGGTGAATTCCTTTTGCTTGTCGTAATCTACGTTTTTGTGTAACTTGATTTGGTATATTATAAGTTGATCAAAACTAATATGTCACGTTGTTTCTTGTCTCCCTAATACTTGCCTTGTAAAATGTCAGGTTGATTGGTGAAATTATGAGTACGAGCACTCATAGCAGTCGGGTTCCATGTAAGAAATCTCAAAAAACTTGCTGTATGGAATCGTTAAGCCTCAGTGATTTGCCAGATTGGGCAATATCTCACATTCTTTCGCGTCTACCCTTAAAAGATGCAGTGAGAACTTCAGTTCTGTCAAAATATTGGGAATACAATTGGATTTAGATTCACGACATTAAACTTGATGATAGAATGTCGGCTAAGAAGAGTAAGAAAGCTAATTTTGCTAACTTTGCCGAAAGGACACTTTTGCAGGCAAAGAGTGTACAAAGTCTTTCTCTTTCATGTCACAAGAAGTACGACTTAGATCGCATGAAAACATGGATATTACTTGCATTAAGTCTTGATGTTCATAACTTCAAAATATGTTGTCTAGAAGCAAGAATAGTTTTACCCCGCAACCTTCTTAATTGCTATCCCCTGAGAAGTTTGGAGCTTCACATGCCTTGCACCTTTAAAGTTCCTGCAGAGATTTGTTTTCTTCAACTCACAACTTTGCGTCTTGTGGATGTAGAGATTTCTAATGAGCTTTCTACTTTTGAAATAGTGAAGTTGAAGTTACCGGTCTTGGAAAAACTTGAACTTATAAGATGCAAATGGCTGAATGTTATGTTTGTAGAAATTTATGCTCCTAAAGTTACTAGTTTTGAGTCTGAGACCCAACATGATTCTAGTGTCACTGAATATTCAATCAAGATTATCGGAGACAGTTTTTTGAGGTATAAATCTCGTGGTGGTTTACTAGAAAGAATTCTTCTATCCGGATACAAATTTGTTTACGCAGCGCTGCATAGTAGCTATGGAAGTAATAATCTTCATTTGCTTGAAAGAAATGGACATCGAATTTGAAAGCTATTGAACAGATGTCCGAGTTTACAAGAATTGGAGCTATCAGGTCTTGTAGCAAAGGTTAGTTCTTATTCTCTTTTTCTTGATTTGATGAATCTCTACATAGTGACTCGATTTGGCTAATTGGGCTCTTTCTTTCTATTTTCTCAAAAATAACTCATGTTTTGTCTATGATATTTGCAAGGCTATTATGAAAGCAAGACTAGGACTTTCTCTTCCGAAATATTGTGACATGGAACGACTAATCCTCAATTCTTTTGGCACTGTTGAAGCATTATTCCATTTACTTCATGTGGCACTGTCTTTGAAGTTTCTAGTTATATATGTGGTAAGCCAAAAGTACCCTTAAATGTTCATATAGCAGACTACAACAAATTACTTGGAACTTTATACTTTCCTTCCTCTAATTGTGGGGGGAAAGGGGGAGGGGCAATTGCTTGAAAATAACTTCTTCTTTATTTGTATTTTTCAGACAGGTTGGAGCGATTATTACTTTGGTAAGGACTACACTCCGTCGTGTATTGTATTGGAGGAAGTCAGTTTTAAAGGGTCTGGTGGGGAGATAAATGAGTTGAAGTTCGCAAAGTTTTTCTTGAAGAATGCAATACTACTACAGACAGTTTGTATATATTTTTGCCGCCAACCACGGATCCAAAAGAATGAAATCAAAGAAGAGTTGTCCGCATTTCCTACAGGTTCAACTTGTGTAAACATTTTGTCCCTTAGGAAATATACCCTTTCTTTGTTTTGAAATTTCAGCTCTATCTTCCAAGTAGAGAATATAATCCACAATCTAATAGCCCTTGTGCGAAAATTCTTTGAAGAGCATGTTGTAAAACTCAAATTTTGCCTACGTTTTGAACAGACCATGCCAACTTTTTACGTTGATTGAGTTACATAAGTTGTCTATATAACTCTTACACTGATACTCAAAATAGTACTCTAACTTATTAATGAGATAAAACAACATTGAACAACAATCTTATTCCAATTAGCTCTTGTAGAAAGGTGACATCTAATACTAAATCAAGCATATGAGTTTTGGTTCCACAATAACAATACTAATTTTTTGTTTTTAAATTTGTCTCCAACAAACAAGGAGAAAAGATCATTTTTGGTTATCTAGCTTGGCATTATATTTATTTTGATACCTTAAATTGGACATTGTCGCCAGATTGACCCGACGCTGAAAAAACGTATGCGAGCACCACGTGACCTCAAAATTGGGGATTTTGACAGTTTTTGACCGATTCCAACACTACAGCTCAGTATATTCCACTTTAGCTCGTGGAAAATTAGATATGTACAAAAACAATTATAAATCAAAATTTAGAGATAATCACACAAACCACTCATGAACTATATAGGTAAATTACACAAAGCAACCCTCAAAGTAATTCTCAAAAAAAAAAAAGAAAAAAAAGAAATACAGAAAATAAGAAGAAAAAAAACAATTGGAACCACTCCGATCCACTCTCCGCTATCACCCCATGTGTCATGTGTTGGGTAAAAACTGGAAAAGTGACGATGTGAGTCAAAATTGGTTAAAATCCACAACTTAGCTGTCACGTGATGCCAATGTGCCTTATTATTATATTACTGTTATATTTATTATTATATTTATTATTGTTATTAGAGATAAAAGCATCAAACCCCATATACTACTATTCTTACATTTATAAATATTATTTAAATTATTATTATCATTATTATCATTACTATTATTATTAGTATCATTATTATTAACTCACATTTTCTTTTTATCACAAATGTATCACTAAAGAGTGCTCAAACTTTGCATTATATAACTTTCTTGGTGCACAGACCATTGAAAACATCAAAATATATATGATGTTACTTAACCGACTTAGCTAAACTTTGGCTTGTCATTGCGCGATTCATGATTGTATGCAAGCTTGCCATTTATTTGACATTGAATTCACGGGCCACCGAATCGACTGTTTGGTAAAGGTTTTATTTGTGAATGTTTAGATAGATACCTTGCTAACGCTTTGTGGATGAACAAACTTCCGCAGGCTCGTGTCAGACATCTCCCGATGCACACTTCCGACCACTCACCTATTCTTTTAACTCTTACAAATCTGTAAATCCTATTACTAGGCCTTTTCGTCGGCACTGGAAAAGAGACGTGTACGGTAATCTTGACGCACAGATTTCCAATTGACGTAGTTCACTCAGCTTTGTGCTTCATAAGTTAGCTAATAACCCCTCCCCTGTAACTTTTCAAAAAGAAAATGAGCTTAGACTTCAGTTGACTTCTCTTCTTAAACAAAAAGAACTCTACTGGGCTCAGCAGTCGCGAGCCCAATGGATCAAAGATGGTGATAACAACACCAAATTTTATCATGCTTAAGCTTCTAATCGTCGACGGAAATTTTTTATCCAAGGCATTAAAGTAGCTAGTGGCCACTGGATTTATAGCACACGTGATATCTTAAATGCTTTTTCTTCTTTCCTTAATTCCAGTGCTTCTACTGAACCGCAAAATGTTACACTATTTCCTGTATATTTCCCCTTTAAGTACTGCTAATCATGATTCCTTGCTTGCCCCTGTTAGTAACAAGGAAATTCACCAGGCCTTAAAAAGCATAGGTACAACGAAAGCTCCCGGGCCCGACGGACTTAATGCCCATTTTTATAAAAGGTATTGGCATATTCTCCACCCTTCTGTTTGCAATTTTGTTAGGGGCTTCTTTGAGACTCTGTGCATGCCACATATGATCAATCTTACTACTATTATTCTCATCCCTAAACAGGATAATCCCCAACTTCTCTCACACTACCGATCTATTAGTCTTTGTAATCTTAGTTATAAAATTATTTCTAAACTTCTGGTAAATTGCATGAGGCCGTTTATGACAAATTTAATCTCACCTTTCCAAAATGCCTTTGTGCCTCAAAGGTCCATCACTGAGAATATACTTATTGCGCATGAGCTTCTTCACACCGTTAATAATAAAACATATGGTCAAACTAGCTTCATTGCCCTTATAATTGATCTAGCTAAAGCGTATGACCATTTGAACTGGGATTTTATTCGTTTTACACTCCACCAATTTAATTTCCCGGAAAAGTTCATTTCTACTATTATGTCTTGTATTACTACTGTTAAATTTCAGGGTTCGACTAATGGAGCCACATCCCAAGAATGGACCCCCAACAGAGGGATCCGACAAGAAGACTCCATATCTCCGTATATCTTCATACTTTGTATGGAAATGCTTATTAGTTTCTTTACTAGCAGCTCTGAACAGGGTGCTTTTACACCCCTTCAGGCTAGTCAGCATGGCCCTAAAATCCCCATCCTTAGCTCTGCAGATGATTGCTTTGTGTTTTATCAGGAAACTCGTAGTAATGTCCGCCTTATTAATTATTTCCTCCACGTATTTCACCAATTTGTTGGACCTGCGCTTAATTGTGAAAAATCTAATATCATTTTCTCTCCTAATATGTCTCCCCGCCGCAGGCATTATATATTGTCTGAACTTAACATGTCACCCATGCTACATCCAGATAAGTACCTTGGAATTCCGATTTGGCGACGCCGTATGCCCTCGTCTTATTTTGACCCTATGATTTTACGTTTAAATTCACGTATTGGTTGTTGGTATAACAGATTTCTTTCTTACGCAGGGCGTTGTACCCTTACAAATTCTGCTCTTCAAACCATTCCAGGGTACCCTTTGGAACGCGGCACCTGAGCAAAAGAAACGTTCCTTTGTTAACTGGAAACAGGTTTGTCTTCCTAAACCTATGGGCGGGTTAGGACTTCGGCACCTTGAGCATCTAAACACGGCCTTCTTAATGCGTCTTTCTTGGCGCCTTTTAAATAATCCGAATACGTTATGGAGAAGGGTTGTCCATGCCAAATATATGTCGTCGAATTCTCTTTTTTCGAAAGTTGCTAAACCTCATAATAGTTGGGCGTGGAAATCTATTTGTTCTACTATCCCCCTCATTAGAGAGTCTCTTTTCTGGACTCTTGGGTCTGACACGCATATAAATTTTTGGTTCTCTCGTTGGCTAGGCGACTCCATAATTGCTGATCATGTACGTAACATGCCTGATCACCTTATTAATCTATCTGTTAATAATCTCATCAACCGCTCTAATCTCCATTGGGATCTGTCGTTGGTTGATCAGTATATCCCTTGTAACATTGCTCATGACATTCTAAGTACCCCTATTCACATCAATAATAACCAACATAGTTTCCATTGGGCGTGGGATCCGGGTGGGTTTTTACTTTTAAAAGTGCGTACAAATGGCTTACTTAGCATGCTTTTCAACAAAATAAACCGTCTTTACCCTGGAATTTGTTGTGGCGATTACCTGTGCTGCTCCGTATTACGTTCTTTACTTGTCTTTGGGCCCAGGAGGGTCTGGCCACTTCGGACAGTCTCTACCGCCGTCATATTATTAATACCGACATTTGTCCGCTTTGCGATAGTGACATTGAAAATAGCAATCATACGTTTTTCTATTGTCCCCTTTTTCAACCGCTGCGTAATTTATTTCCAGCTTGCTTTCCCACTAAAAATGATCCCAACCCTTTAGTTTTTTTACACAGTTTAAATAATAATCAATGTCGTTCCTTTCTTATTTGTTGTTGGAATATTTGGCACGCACGTAATGAATTTATTTTTACTCAAAAACCTATTAATACTGTTTACATGTCTAAACTGATTTTCATGCATGTTCATGAAACACTTAATGTGGTCCGCCCTCCCTTACCCATCAAACATTTGCTCTATCTCAAATGGGAACCTCCACCGCCGGGTTACTTTAAACTAAACACGTACGGCTCGTCCTTCGACAACCCCGGCCCGGCAGGTATTGGGGGGATTATCCGTGATCACCACGGCGTTTTGATTGGGGCTTTTTCATCACCCATTGGTACTTGCACGAACAATAAGGCCGAATTGGGGGCAGTTCGACAGGGACTTATCTTAGCTAGATCTTTGAATATCCAAAAATTATATATTGAAACTGACTCGCAATGTGTTTTTTGCAGTTTGACGCTGAGGCGGGTCCATCCCGTCGACCTCCGGGCACTTTTGATGAACACTTTGACGATCTGGACTGAGATTGCCAAGACTCATTGTTATTTTGTCTTCTGAGAAATTAATAGAATAGCGGATGTGCTCGCCAGAATGGGAGCTAGCCAGGATCTGTCTAGTACCGGTGTACAACCGAACATTTTGTGTAAAGTTTGGAGGTCTTGTCCTCCCTGGCTTTTGCCGTTTCTTTTGTGAGACATTGATTGTATATATCAGTGGCATTCCCGTTCCCCCGCCCCCCACTACTTATGTAATTAACTGTTTGGTGTGTTAATAAATTTCCCGGTTTCAAAAAAAAAAAAAAAAAAAAATCAAGATTGTAAGTGTTTGATATATGTCAATCATCCAAAGCTTACTGAATAGGCTGCTTTCCGAGTATCTCAACAAATAGATATGGGAATTGGTAGCTTCTTTTTTCTATACGATAATTATAGTTTGAAGTTGGTCTCTAAACCCAAAGATGGTAGATGAAACTTTTTTCAACACAATGTTTTTGAAAAAAAAAAAAAGCGAGTTAAATGGAGTTATATTGAGTTAGTGCATATATGTGTATTGCATTTAACATATTATGATTAATACCAACTTTCTTAAATGTTATTTTATTTCTCAATCGCATTAGTGATCAGTAATCCTGGATAATATTGGTTATAATTTATATATTTAACTGTATTCCAAATATTACAGATATCGAATTTGATGTGGGGTATTTTCGTCTGGATACATGTCCAACCTCCAACACTCCACGTCAGACTGCTTTAGTCCTTGCTGGATCCTTAAGCAGCTTTAGAGTTCGGAACCTGCACTCAACACCGCACATAAACTAAGCCGGTGCCTTCTCCGGCGAAGGCACTCCGACGCTCAAGTGAGATACGTCGGAATGCGAGATATTGTCGTGAGAGACAATACCTCGAAATTATAGATCGAATTTAGGCTGAATAGGTCGAAAAAGCAACACCTCGAGTGGTATTGAAAGTTAAAATAAAGGCTCACGAATAGATCGAAATACCCTCAAATAACTCGAAATACTCTCTATATAGGTCGAGCAAGAGCTATTTCAGACAGCTCGAACTAGTGCTCTATAGCTCGAATTCGACTTATATAGCTCGAAATTAAATGCTTGAAAATATAAAACGTACTTTAGAATGAGGCATGGGACCCCCTTATATAGTAATAAGAGTCCTTATTCAGCTAGAACTGCAATCCAAGTCGAACTATGATTCTAAATAGGTCGAATTAGACCTATTTTGGAATAGCTCGAATTGGTCTTTCAAATAGGCCGAACTGGGCCTCAAATAGATCAAATTGTGCCCAGGTAGCTCGAATTGGGCTTCTGGGCCTCAAATAGATCGAGTTTGGCCCCAGATAGCTCGAATTGGGCTTGAAATAGCTCGAAATAGGCCTGTTCGGGCCCAAATAGATCTCGCACGGGCTCAATTTGGGCCTACTTGGGCCGATTTCCGAGTTTTGCCTTGAATTGTAATTTTGCATTAAAAAATAATGGTGCTGATGTGGCATAATATGTCCCGAAATACGCTAGTGGTATTGTATTGGATATTATGACGTGGCGGTACCGAAATATGGCACATCATGGAGTCCCCCAGTTTGTAAGAGTAATGTGTACAAACATTGGTTAGACAAACTAGAAAGAAGTCACGTAACCGAGAATCGTGCAACGAAATCGGCCTTGTCGTAAAAAACCAAAAATTTGGACAAAAATATCAAAATTCGAAAATAGGTCGAATTTACTATTTTTGGTAACTCGAAAAAGTATAGGTCGAAATTACCTCTCGAAAGGGTAACTCAAATTTCAGAAATTAATTTCCAGAAAATAGGTCGAATTTAAGGGCATTTCTGTAATTACCGCATCATTTCCCCTATAAATACTTTACTCCGCGCTTCATTTCCTCATTTCTCGCCAAAGCACTCAAACAGAGCTCCCAAAAAATAGCTCGAAATTGCCATTTTTAGTAAGTTGGCTGAATAGCTCGAAAAACTCCAGAAATAGCTCGAAATTTCCCAGAAATAGCTTGCAGTTTTCCGTTTATAGATCAAAAATTATCATTTTAACTTGTTGAATTTTGGTGAGTGGTGATGTTTTAAATAACTCGAAATAATAGGTCGAAAAACCTGACTTATTTCGAGTTATAACACTTGTAAAAAAATTTCAATTTCTGAAATTTTTTTGTAGAGTGCTAACAACTTGACTTTTTGCAGATTTTTCACAACGGCTCGGCTTCGACGTAACCGGTTTCCGAGACGTCCATCACCACCCCGATCTCACCATCGTTTGTACCACAACTCGCGCAACCACTCGCGTGGATCCTCGTCTCCCAATCCGCGTAATTCAGACACAAGGCGTCCGGCATCTCTACCAGACCTCAACAATCAGAACCTGCGAGAATCCAAGTTCCAGGTGCACCGAAGCTGTTTGTTCCTGCGCAGAGATCGTACAAACAAGTCGATCCGAACGAAGAAGTATTCGCAGATCTAGACCCTCGTGCCAGTAATCTTTCAACCTGAACCTCTTTATGGCTCACGTTTATGATATTGAGTCATCAAGTAGTAGTAGCGAAGATAGTTGTAGATCTACTAAGTCTAAAGAGAATGAGTCGACTAGCGACAATAGTAATGACTCTTCTGAGGAGACTTCTTCTAGCGACGATAGGGATTCTGATAGGGAGGTATACATTTTAGGGGATGATGAGGTTAGCTCTAACCCTCTTAGCATCGTGCCCTATGTGCCCCCGCCTACTTATACTTCCGTTCCTTCCTCAACTGCTGAACCCCCTAGCATTAATCCCGCTATTGTAGACGAAACAATAGAAGAATTAGCCGCAGAGGGTGTTAACTTAAACTCTCCTTAACAGATCCCGGCACGAAACTTGATTAATTTCGACCAGTTTCCTTCCGCCCTTCCACACGACATAACTTATTACCGCGAGACTTACGATATCCCTGACACCTATGAGATTATAGTTCCAGGGCCAGAGGATAGGATGAACAACCCGCATGAAGGTTGCCTTACTGTTTTTAGTAGTTACCTCCACTATGGTCTCCGATTTCCCATAGCCCCTGTCGATTCTGAAATTATGACCTCCCTCAATTCCTGTCCTTCACACTTTACTCCAAACGCAGTGTTCAATGAACGGTTTCTGGCAACTGTTTCTAGTTAAATTTCGCAATAAAGGTGTGGACGTCGGGTTTTATTATTTGAGTTCACGGAAGAAGCAGTGTTTCCTGTTTCAGTTGCAGTCGAGCTTCGGGGCGCATTGGAAGAAGTAGTGGTTCTTCCTCAAAGAGTCCAAGCCATAGGAATTTCGATTCAAGAGGCTATGGACCACCGCACGCCCATCGCCCAAGCGTCCTGCTCCTGTCTATACTCAGACAGTGATTAAGAATCTGAAGGAGCAGGAAAACTTGGGCGATGGGCGTTGAGTGTTCCGTTTTTGGTATAACATTATGCATGTTTATCTTCTTTGCTTGTTGACTTTTTATTTTTCTTCTATTATCTAACCTTGGCATTTTTTGTTCTTTTCAGAGTGCATCGTGATGGACAAGACTAAGAAGAGGCTCGCTGCTATGAAGCGAGGCACCAACGCACCTCAGGCCTCGGCGCCCATTCCTGAGACACTAGTCGCCGGGGTGTGAAGACGGCTGGTACCAGTTCACGGGGTGCCAGTGCTCCTGCTCCCCCTTCCACTGCTGCTGTCTCGACACGGGGGTCGGGCCGAGGTAGGGGTACTGGTCCTACATCTTTGTCGGCTCCTTCATAGTCGACTTCTACTGCTGCTCCCGGGTCGCCTCCCATCGGTTCTGAGCCGATTGTACCTGAGCCTTCTCCTCCACCAGCACCTTCAACTGGAAGAGTGCATCTCCCATCTGTTGCTGAGGCCGTGCGTCGTGCCAATGAGATGGGACCAGATTCAGCAGCCAGGAAGAGGGCTTCCACCGCTGAGGATATTCGACGTGGCAAGCGTTCTGCGCACGACAAGTCGAACACCTTCGAGGATAATGAGCTTGACATCGACGTGGAGGAGATTGTGCGTGCTACGGTCGACTCGGGTCAGTTTACTATGAAGGACACTACTGCCCTTCGTCTGATGAAGGGGTTCTTGCCCGACTTTGACCGTCAGGTTTATTTCCGGGATATGGGGTACAAGTAGCTAGTCAGTCGGACGGCCCCGTCAATGTGCGAGGTTAGTAAATTTACATGACTTCTTTGAATAATGTCTTATACTATTTTTGTTTTCATCATATCTTGTACTGACTTTCTTTCGTATTTTGCAGTTCTTTGTTAACCTCCAGACTATGGCGGAAAACTTTGACATGGTCATGACTTCTCAGGCCCAGCAGAATGAGCTAATGGAAAGGCATCGCGCCTCAGCCGCACAGGCTCAAAGACTTGGAAAACAGGCCAAGGATGAGAAGGTTGCGGCTGAGAAGAACCTGGTGGTAGTGGTCGATGAGCTGAAGGCGGTTCGGGCTGAGTTGGAAGCCCTACAAGCAGCTAAGGCTACTGTTAGGGCTGGGAATTCGGGTTCGGGTTCGGGTATCGGGTACCCGACCCGACCCGCGGGTATAGTACCCGAACTCCGGATTTTGGGTATTCGAGATACCCGATACCCGAACCTCAAAATCGGGTACCCGACATCGGGTTTTCAATAGTACCCGAACGGGTTTCGGGTACCCGAACTTTGGAATGAAAAAAAAATACCCCCAAAATTTCAAAAAAAAAACCTAACCCTTCGCCGCCGCCGTCCCCGCACTCTGATGCCGCCGCCGCTCGCACTCCGATGCCGTTTTGGGTAGTGTTTTGTGTGGGAAAAGTTAAAGAGTCAGTTTTTGTGAATAATTGTGATATGGGTTTGAGTTTTTTAGGAATGTTTTTGGTGAATATGATGTATTGAGGAAGAAGATGAAGAGGGTTTCTAGTTTTGGTCAACCCAGATGTTGATGATGAAGACAAGGTAAAAAGGAACAAGATGAAGAAGGGATCTGTTGAAATTCCAGAAAAAATCGCCCAAAAGAAAAATATAAACGGGTACCCGAAGTACCCATTTTGAGTACCGCAAATTGGCTACCCAAAATTTAGAAGTTTTTGGGTACCCAAAATTTTCCCCACCCGCGGGTTCGGGTACCCGACCCGTCACAGCCCTAGCTGCTGTTGATAAAGAGCTCCTCGAGGAGAAGCAGCTTTCCAGTCAGCTTACTACCGATTGCCAGCACGCCACTTCCCTCGTTGACGACCATGCTGATACTATCAAGACGATGCAGGATGCTGCTATAGCTGCAAGGTGGAACGTGCGAAGCTCGAGGTTGAGCTGGCTGCTGTGAAGGCTCGCCTCGTGACTGCTGAGCAGGATGGCTATAATAGGGCCATGAGCGAGGTAGTTCTTTCATTCTTCAACTCTCTTTCTTTGTATTTTGATATTTTGTAGCACGTCCTTACGTTTTTTATCTCTTGGTTTCGTAGGAGCTTCCCAATGATGAAAAGGTAGTAGTAGCCATTGAGTACTTCCGCTCGGTTACCTGGGAGGAGACTGCCTTGGAGAGGGGCGGCTTTGACACAACTAAGGGCCCTTGATGAGATTGTCTCCCGAGGTGCACTTGCTCCTGGATTCAAGAAGGAGGATTTTAACGTCCTAAGTTGCCTGAACGAGGACGATGCAGAGGCTGGGGAAACCTCGGGCTCTGCTGCTGCTGATCCTGCTCCTGCCGAGGAAGTTGGCGAGCCCAACCGCAATCCGTTCAAGTCCTATTATCCCCTCTGTCAGGTGTGGCTTTCGGACTATGCGGACAAGCAGCCCTCCACTTCTTCTGCTGCTGCTACTGCACCGGACGAGCCCCTGGAGAAGGGCGAGATGGCTTTCGACCCTCGGGTCCTAGAGCATCTGGTGGAGGGCGACCAGCCTATGCCCGATGCACCAGCTCACGCTAATGCGCCTCACCGGC
The DNA here is from genome assembly GCA_946800315.1 of Misopates orontium. Lineage (NCBI taxonomy): Eukaryota > Viridiplantae > Streptophyta > Magnoliopsida > Lamiales > Plantaginaceae > Misopates > Misopates orontium. The sequence goes on along the minus strand of OX326948.1, from coordinate 27,939,596 downwards.
TTTCTCCCGTCGACGATATCGGACCGCTAAACGAGTCGTTTGCTGTCATTCAGGAGCAGAACGAAGGTGCTGTGGAGTCGCTGGGATTAAAGCTGCTGCCCTGATTACTTTTGAGTGGCCTTCGTGCCTGTATCTCTGGCGCCTGTGCCTTAGCTTCTATTTTGAACATCTTTACCTTCCGTACAGTATTTTTGCATAATTACAGTTTATTTCCATTCGTACAGTATATCTTTGTTTACTTGTGCGCGATTTTAGCGCTTATCCCTTGCTATTTTAGTACAGTTGACTTTAGAAATTTCCTAATGTCTTTACTTTGTCTTGATGAGTGTGTACTCATACGTATCTACTTCTTTATGCTTGTATGTGTTATGTTTGTTACTTGTTAAAAAACTAAAGTTTTATTTACAAGTATATGCTACGGAATCGCGAGGACTTATGCTCGGCTTTATGAGTCTTGTGCTCATTTTACGAGGCTAGTGCTCGTTTTTGCGAAGCTGACGTTTGCTTTGAGAGTGCGAGGACTTGTGCTCGTTGTACGAAGATAATGTTCGTGCTTGCAAAGCTAAAGTTCGCTTGAGAGTGCAAGGACTTGTGCTTGACTCTACGAGGCTTGTGCTTATTGTACGAAGCTAATGTTCGTGCTTGCGAAGCTAATATTTGCTTGAGAGTGCGAGAACTTGTGCTCGACTCTACGAGGCTTGTGCTCGTTGTACGAAGCCAGTGTTCGTGCTTGCGAAGCTAATGTTCGCTTGAGAGTGCGAGAACTTGTGCTCGACTCTACGAGGCTTGTGCTCGTTGTACGAAGCTAATGTTTGTGCTTGCGAAGATAAAGTTCTCTTTAAATAAGTGTTTATACTTATGCGTTTTTGAGAGTGTGAGTTTGACTCTAGTTATGTTTGTAATTGTAATCATGCAAGTAGTAAGTAGGCAACAGTTAAACTTGAATAAAATAAGAGATTTTATTAGTTTTGGGACTGAGCTCGAGTAACTTCCGAGTTGCCTATGTATCCTGCCGTATATAGGTTGGCTAGGAATCAAGTCCCCGTAGTTCGCTATTAAGTATTACAATGAGAATCCACATAGAGGGACTCGTAATTCGTAAAAGAATAAGAGAATAAAGTATTGAAACTACGGTCCTATCGTGCCACAAGGCCATTAGAATGCTAGTGTTCTAACTATAAAACCTTCGTAAGTTCTTGACGTTGCAGGGGCGTGACAAAGTCCTTCCACCCAACTCTTGTAAGTAGTAATATCCTTTTGAGCTTGCTTTCTCCACTCTGTACGGTCCTTCCCAATTTGGCTTCAACTTTCCAACATGCTTGGTAGCTTCAACTTTTCTAAGTACCAAGTCCCCCACTTGAAAGTTCCTGAAACGAACTTTGTTGTCATATGCTTTAGCCATCATAGATTTGTACGCTTGAGTACGTTGGTAAGCTGCTTCCCTTGTTGCTCCTATCAGTTCCAGGTCCATTTGCCTTGCCCTTAATGCTTGCTCTTGATCATATGTGACAATACGATAAGTTGGCATTCCAATTTCCGCGGGTATCACTGGTTCGGATCCATATGTTAGTAAATATAGAGTTTCCTTTTCTCCAAACTCTTCACTAGTGTGTTATTAGTGGCCTCTACTTGCCCGTTTGCTTGAGGATGTGTAACAGATGTAAAGCGTTGCTCGATTTTCAATTCTCTGCATCAGTCTTGAATCTTAAATCCTTGGAATTGTCTTCCATTGTCGGAAATTAAGACTCTTGCGATTTCAAATCGGCATACGATATTTTTCCATATAAATTGTTTCACATTAGCCTCCGTAATTGTGACAAGTGCTTCAGCCTCAACCCACTTAGTGTAATTCTCCACTGCCACCAATAGCCATTTTCTATCTCCAGAAGCCTTTGGCATTGGTCCAACGATGTCTATTCCCAATTGATCGAATGGACATCCATAGCTCACTGTAGTCATAGGTTGCGCAGGTGTATGAATGATCTTCGCATGCAACTGACAACTTTTGCATTTCCTAGTGTAATCCATAGCGTCTTTCATAATAGTTGGCCAGAAATATCCTTGACGTAGTATTTTCTGAACCGAGGATCGTCCTCCTGAGTGATTTCCACAACTTCCCTCAAGAATTTCTGTTAAGACTTGTTTCGCCTGTGATGGAGACAGACATCTTAAGAGTGGTCCTTCGAAAGACTATTTATATAGTTCGCCATTGAACATAGTAAATCTTGCAGATTTGTACTTGAGCCTTCTGACTGCTTGCGGATCAGTAGGTAAGTTTCCATTTTGAAGATAGTCAATAATTTCGTCCTTCCAACATGCCTCAACCTCCACTGGCAGAGCGTAGTCCAATTCTTGCATTGGTTTCGACTCAACTCCTTTACCAAAAGAAGGTTGCTTTGCAGCCTATAAAGTTACTCGCCTTTCAACCAATACTTCAGTGGTACTGGCAAATCGTGAAAAAGAGTCAGCACTTTAATTCTTTGCTCGCGGGATCTGCGAAATAGAGAAAGTATCGAAGTTTGATGTCATCTCCTTCAATTTTTCAAGATACTTCACTATTGCAGCCTCTTTCACCTCATATCTCCCTTCGAATTGATTAGCAATCAATTGTCAATCCGTGAATGCGACAAGTTTTGTTATCCCCAATGATTTTGCCATTTGAATGCCAGCTAACATAGCCTCGTACTCAGCCTGATTATTTGTAACTTGAAAATTTAACCTTATAGCATAGTCAAACTCTCTCCCATATGCCGATTTTAAGTAAACTCCAGCGCCACTAGCGTCGACTGTGGATGATCCGTCCACATGCAAAGTCCAAGTTTCCTTTGCAATTCCAAATGTATTCTCTTTAGTATCCTCCGTCACCATTGCCACATCAGGCGCTTGTTCCGCTTCTGAGATAGTTTCTGCCACAAAGTCCGCCAACCTTTGTGCTTTAATTGCAGTCTTCAGCAAATACTCCAAGCTGTATTCACCTAACTCGATTGCCCACTTCACCAGTCTACCATTTGTTTCTGGTTTTGCCATAACTTGCTTCAATGGTTGATTAGTTAAGACAGTAACCGGATGCAATTGAAAATATGGCCTTAATTTTCATGCAGTTATCCCGAGTGCGTATGCTAGCTTCTCGATTTCCAGATAATTCAGTTCTACCCCATTTAACACTTTGCTAACGTAATAGATTGGCAAATGTTTCTTTTCTTTTTCGCGCACGAGTACTGTGCTCAACGAATTCATCGTTATAGCCAAGTAGAGATATAGCATCTGATTGTCCTTGGGCTTAGATAATAATGGTGGTGTCGTGAGATAGACCTTCAACTGACGGAAGGCCTCCTCACAATCCTCAGTCCAGACAAACTTAGGTGTCTTGCGTAACTTCTTGAAAAAAGGTAAACTTTTCTTTGCAGAATGTGAAATGAAACGGCTAAGTGCCGTGATTCTCCCTACCAAGCGTTGCACCTCACGAACCGACTTGGGAGATGGTAAATCCATTATAGCTTTAATCATGTCTGGGTTAGCTTTGATACCTCACTTGTTTACCATGAAACCCAGAAACTTTCCAGCCTTAACGCCGAATGTACACTTCTTGGGATTCGGTTTCATCCCGTATTGTTTCATGATACCAAAAGCCTCATCAAGAGGTTTAACATGATCCTCCGCCTTTAGACTTTTGATAAGCATGTCGTCAATGTAAACCTCCATAGTCTTCCCAATTTGATGGTAAAACATCTTTGCAACCAACCTGGTCGCTCTTGCATTCTTCAAACCAAACGGCATCACTCTGTAACAAAATATGCCTCTGTCAGTGATAAAAGCCATTTTATGCTGATCCTTCACCGCCATTAGTATTTGATGGAAACCGCTCTGTGCATCGCAAAGACTCAGCAGAGCACACCCTGCTGTAGAGTCAACCACGAGATCAATCCTAGGCAAAGGGAAAGGATCCCGTGGGTAATGTTTGTTCAAGTCAGTGTAATCCACACACATTCGCCAGACTGTTGGTTTCTTTGGCACAAGTACAACGTTGCTAAGCCATTCAGAGTACCGTACTTCAAATATGTGTCTCGCGGCAAGCTTTGTTTGTACTTCTAACTCTGCAGCCTTGTTCTTTTCATCACTAAAGTGTCTATTCTTCTGCCGAACAGGCTTAGCATTTGGGTTTACATTCAAGTGATGTACTGCAACCCGAGGATCTATCCCTTTCAAGTCTTAGTCCGTCCATGCAAATACATAAAAATTCCTTTGTAAGCATTCCATCAATGCCTTCTGGATCTCCGAAGGCAGCTCGCTACCAATTTTAATGACCTTGTCAGGCTCATTGTTCAACACAATAACCTCCTTAAATTATCCAGAGGGTTTCATACGCTCAATCTCCATTTGCCTCTTGTAGCGCAAAGTCATTTTATCTTCCTTTTCTTCCTTCACCTCCTCTGGGGCGTTTTCAGTGTTTGGAGGATTAGGATCCTCAGGCATCGTCGATTGGTCCACTTGCGTGACAATCACCATCTCCGCATCAACTTGTTCTATTCTTTTAGGCGTTCCCAACGGATGTATGTCAATCACTGCGACATTTGGATCCGTTTTTGCCTTAATAGGTTTAGTTGATGTAACGTAGCAACTCCAAGAATCACGATAATTCGTAGTTAGTTCAGCAATTCCCCCATGCGTTGGGAATTTGATCTTTTGATGCACCGTTGAGATGATCATAGCAAATGCCGTTATTCCAGGCCTTCCTTTCAACACATTGTATGCAAAAGGAATATCAACAATGAGATATTCTACATTCAGAGTTCGCCTCTTTGGATTCACGCCAAAGGATGTTGGTAGCATAATCCTTCCAAGGGGTTTAACTTGACCTCCACCAAATCCCAGTAATGGTGAGTTAACATCAGTAATCTCGTATTGACCAAGTTTCATTTGTTGCAAAGCATCCATGAAGATAATGTTGGACGAACATCCATTGTCAATCATGATCCTCTTTACTTCGTGATTAGCAATCACCTTCGAGACTACCATGGGGCAATTCAAGTATAGTGCCTCCTTAGCTTGTGAAGACAAGCTATCAAAATCACTATCATCAAATGTGATCATCGTATCCAACTGCAAAGACAAGATCTATCTCAGGGCGCTTCAGCCGTTCATTGTATATATCGCGTGAAATGCGCTTTCTACTTTTGGCTGAATCTGTGCCAGTCGGTCCACCAGCAATCACATTGACTCCGTTTTCAGTATCATCAATCCCGTTACCCCTCTTACGCCGAGGTTCATCCCTCTTCTCTTGCGGGGATCTACTCCGTTTAAGTCCAGATGACGCATTTTCTTCACGTGACTCCTTATTCTCAAGGACATATTCGACGAGTTTCCCATCTTGAAAAAGTCGTTCTATTTCGTTCTTTAAGGCCTTGCATTCATTAGTAAAATGCCCGTTTTGCCTGTGGAACTTACAATATTTCCTTGACTTCTTAGTCTCCTCAGTCACTCGGAAAGGTTTTGGGGATCTTAGTAGCCCGCATTCTTTCTCAATGGCAAATATCTCTCCAATTTGTTTTTTCAATGGAGTGTAATTGTCGAATTTCTTGTAGGGTTGTCGATTACGATCGCGATCTGTCCCCCTAGAATCTCTCCTCCAATCTCTGTTCTCCTTTCCTCTATGAATTCCCGGTGAATCCATCAACCCCTGATTCATAGTTGCCTCCTCAACTTCGATGACCTCACTAGCGAGGTCCATCACTTGCTCTATGGAATCAGGTGCTTCCCAAGTTATAACTTCGATCAGCTTTTTGCTCTGGCAGCGATGCTCCAACACAGAGATGACCAAGTCCACATTGGGAGCATGCACTCTACCAATCTCCAGATTCAGACGCTCTATATACTCTCCCAATGATTCATCAGGTCCTCTATAGATATTGAACAACGTACTCGGAGACTTCTTCTTTATCCGATAAGTAGCAAACGTTTTGACAAACATGCTCCTAAATTGTTCTGATGATTCAATTGAACGCGAATGAAAGTTCTTGAACCATTCTTTTGCAGGGCCCCTCAGACTTAGCGATATCAGTTTTGCCCTCATACTCTCTCCGTATCCCAGCACCTGTAGATCTCCATCCAAGTCATCATGATGTGCTACTGGAATAGTAGTTCCATCATACTTCTTTAAGTTAGGAAGAATAGTTCCTTCCTTCAATGTTAGTTTACTGATCACCTCACAGAAAGGAGTTGGCTTCTCCCTTAGGGGAATATGTTCAGCAACAACAGGCTTCAGCCTTGGGACAACTCTTTCAGGTAAATCCTTGTCTCTTCCCGCAGTATGACTTGTTGCGGGTCGATAATCAGGACCTCTCTGCCTAGAGTTTACTTCTCCATCCCTCACTTCTCTATCTCGACCAGTTGCTCGACTTGGAGCTCTGTTAGCATTAGTCCTCACTGAACGAGGATTTCTCCTCTCAGGCGAAGGCGACGGATTCCTCTTAGTCGGCCTTGTCACCCTAGTCTGTGTATAATGCCTTGAATCATCACGACGCTGAGTCTGTTGAGTTCTTCCTTGCTGCAATATTGCAGGCTGTGCTGCTGGTTGTTGTGCTATTGGTGCTTGAACATTCTGCTGAGCAGAAGTGTTAGCCAATTGTTGCAATATTGCAGGCTGTGCTGCTGGTTGTTGTGCTATTGGTGCCTGAACATTCTGCTGAGCAGAAATGTTAGCCAATTGTTGCACAATCATTGGTACCATAGTCCTTTGGAAAGCTGACATGATTTGATCCAACTGAGCAGAATTCAATAGTTGTTGTTCCGTGGGAGGAACTACAGGTTCATTCGCTGTATGAGTTGGTGGATCAAGGGGAGTGCTGGGTGCTGCCACTAATGTATGCTCGGATGCATCAGGAGCCTGATCATCCTCCCTCTGTGATCTAGTCATTTCTGCTACTCCAGTCTTCTCCGTTGCTCTTCGTTGAGCCATTGAGTTTTAGTGTTTGTTACTAAGTGCGTATAGAGGTTCCCATAGACGGCGCCACTGATGTGGGGTATTTTTGTCTGGATACGTGTCCAACCTCCAACACTCCACGTCAGACTGGTTTAGTCCCTGCTGGATCCTTAAGCAGCTTTAGAGTTCAGAACCTGCACTCAACACCGCACATAAACTAAGCCGGTGCCTTCTCCGGAAAAGGCACTCCGAGGCTCAAGTCAGATAGGTCGGAATGCGAGATATTGTCGTGAGAGACAATAGCTTGAAATTATAGATCAAATTTAGGCTGAATAGGTCGAAAAAGCAACACCTCGAAGTGGTAAAAGTCAAAATGAGGCTCACGAATAGATCGAAATACCCTCAAATAACTCGAAATACTCTCTATATAGGTCGAACAAGAGCTATTTCAGGCAGCTCGAATTAGTGCTCTATAGCTCGAATTTGACTTATATAGCTCGAAATTAAATGCTTGAAAATATAAAACGTACCTTAGAATGAGGCATGGTGCCCCCTTATGTACTAATAAGAGTCCTTATTCAGCTAGAAGTGCAATCCAAGTCGAACTATGATTCTAAATAGGTCGAATTAGACCTATTTTGGAATAGCTCGAATTGGTCTTTCAAATAGGTCGAACTGGGCCTCAAATAGATCGAATTTTGCCCCAGATAGCTCGAATTGGGCTTCTGGGCCTCAAATAGATCGAATTTGGCCCCGGATAGCTCGAATTGGGCTTGAAATAGCTCAAAATAGGCCTGTTCAGGCCCAAATGAATCTCGCACGGGCTCAATTTGGGCCTACTTGAGCCGATTTCTGAGTTTTGCCTTAAATTGTAATTTTGCATTAAAAATAATGGTGCTGACGTGGCATAATGTATCCTGAAATACGCTCGTGGTATTGTATCGGATATTATGACGTGGCGGTACCGAAATATGGTACATCAGAATTATTTCATGGCAAATAATCAAAGAATTGTACAAGTTGTTTACTTCCCACAAAAAGTGTATTACATATAAGGAAATATAGCAGTTTTTTCCTCAATTTCTTTCTATTAAGTTATGATTTTGTGCTTATAAGAAAAAAAATGTTAACAGATTTGAATAAAAAGTACGTTGATATAGTAACTAATTCATCGACTTTTTAACTTTTATATTTGTAATGCATATTTTAAACATTTAAAAGTTATGCTAGTGTCCACTGTGTCTTAACTTTTATATTCCTAATGCAGATTATTACGTTTCCTTACGTAAATAATTAACTATGTCGTACAAAGAAATATATTTTTCTACATGATAATTAGGAAAGGAGAAGATTTTTAGGGAGATGTTTAAAATTATGTTGATTATTGATAGATACTAATATGGAAGTGAGTTGGCTCCTTAATTTGAGAAGGGTATATTAGAGAACAAAATAATATTGCTCTATAATTAGGGATTTTGCTCTGTATATATCATTTGCCAGGAACAAAATAGTAAATTGTTTAAGAAGAAATTTAAAAACACTAATAGAAGTTAAAGTTGTTGAGCAGCATAATATTTTAAAAACCTTCTCTAGGCTTCAAGGCTTCTGCCCCACACTTCTTTCTCCCCCATTTTATTGTAATAAGTCAATGAGTTTCAGAGGGGGCAAATTATAACTCTATGGATTTTGCAACCGTCTCTAGAAAGCCGTTCATCTTCAAAAGTTCGTCGTGTATCCAAACCTTGTCAAAGCCACTGGAACAGTCCTCTGTTGCAACATGTCCTGATGAAGGTCTAGCAGGGGCGTATCCAGGAATTTAATATGGGGAGGGCTAACCCAATATTTTCTTAAGAACAAAATATCTAATGTCAAATGTAAAATAAAAAAGTATATCAAAAATTAATGGTTCATGCTTAAATTTAACCAAGGTTACAATATATACAAACAATATAAATAATATAAAATTTCTAATAAAACAAGTAACACACATTCTTTAACATAAAAGATCTAACAAAACACTAAAGTAAATAATGGCACATAGGTAAAAACCATGTTAAGTTTGACAATATTCACTACATTCTAAATGAAAAAAAGGAAAGTAAATTTATATAATAACACTATTCATACTATTTATATATAACACTTTTCATACATAATTTGAGTATCTTTCATTCTGTAGTAAATAAAACATTCGTTGAATCTGAACCTAAAATTTATTACATGAAGATCGTGTATTTTTGTAGGTGGTTTTGAAAATTAATAATGATTTTTAGGGGGTTTGTGTCCAGCTTTTATTTAATATGAGTTTGGAAATTTTACTTATTTTAGTATACTTTTCTTATTATTATTTCTATGTGTAATTAATACATAACAGTAGTATTAGTCTTCTTTTTATTATTTTGTTTATGCATACTTAACATATAGGTAGTAATATATATAGGACCAGCTCAAGAATCTTGGAGGGGGGGGGGGGGGGGGGGCTATAGCGCTCCCAAGCCTTTAGGTGCATCCGCCCCTGAGGTCCAGATTTTTTCTTGGACATAGTTTCCGGCACAACAGTTGGCTCCTCCTGATTGAGCACCGGGATAGATGCCCTCATCAGAATAGTTGGAAGTGTAAGGGACTTTTTCTTCTTGTTAACCTCCTTTTGAAGGTCAAGTTATATTAAATGTGTGAGTCGCCCATGTGGGCTTTACCCGACCTATATTATATTTAAATTTGGAAACGAGAGGGAGTTGTTTTCTCCCTTGTAGGATAAAACTTTCCTGCTCTCCCTTATGCATTACATTAAAAAAAACAAAATATTACAGAAAGTAGAGAAAAAATAATGGAGAAATCCGTACAAGAAAATGAGCAAAAAATAGAAAGGCTTGAGAGGCCATTTTACCATCAAAACTCGTCATAAAAGGGGCATGTAGGATAAAACTTCACAACTCTCCTTCTTGTGATTGAATTTGGACCAAAGAGGGGCATGTAGATGGAACAAAACATCATGGAATAGAGCCGGGTTAAAGATCAAGTCTATGGAGTATTTGGTATCCATTTTCGATAGATTCAAGGTTAGTGAATTCAACATTGGTATCAGAGCCTTATGGCTCGTTTTCTGATGTTTTGGGCATGATTGACAGTGTTTAATCATGCCTTACAGTTTAATGATGTTATTAATTGCATGAAACCCGTTTTTGCATGGTACTTGGTCAGTAATGGTGATTTCCGAAATCTTAGTTTCAGGCCTTAAAAAATTTACGATGTTTATAGAGTAAATCCCTTTAAACCCCCCAATCTATGGGGTGTTTCACAAAGTGCCCCCTAAACTATAAAATCAAGCAAATGGCCCCCCAACCTATTGAAAAATTTGCAAAATGCCCTCTGAGTCGTTGATCCACCGTTTAACTTGGACATGTGTCTACATTTTTGTCCGTTGGATTTGGTCTTAGGGGACATTTCACACATTTTTCAATAGGTTGGGGGACTATTTGCTCTCTTTTATAGTTTAGGGGGGCACTTTGTAAAACACCACATAGGTTGGGGGGTTTAAAGTGTTTTACCCATGTTTATATGATGAATATAACATCTATAAATTTTGGATATGTTTGGCCTCATAAATTTTGAGATATGATCAAGTCTTTATGTTTCTTTTTTTTTAACTTTGATTGAGCACTATGTATTCATTATTTTGAATTATTACATGATATTGACATGGTTATAAAGTACTTGCCAATACATATTCAACCATATAAAGAATTTATAATTTGGCCAAGGATTAAAGATGTTATGACCATGTAAAGTTAAGACCAGATTATAGGTTTTCTGTAAAAATGAGGAAGACGATGAACTGAAAACCGACATGTGGCGGACAATTTTGCTGACATTGACAGCCAGATTCTGGGTCATATCTGGGGACACGTGTCGTATCTCCATTGATGCTTAGTGTCTAGTCTATTTCTCAACATGTGTCGCATTATGAATAGACTTTTGTCTCCCTTCATGACTTGAAATGTGGCTTTACCAAAGCCATTATTTTGATTTAACATATCTGGCCACATGTCACCCTTCTTTTGAACAAAGATGTAGCTTGCTGGTGTGTCGTCACGTTGCAATGGCCGCACCCTCGGGTGCAGCGGGTGTGTATGCACACACCGCCTATGTATTTTTGCGGGTGTCGGCTGCATAGCTGCTGGATTTTGACGATATTTATACCATTTTTCTCATAATTAAATTTCTGATTTAATGGTAAAATAAATTATATTTACAGAGTGATTAAATATTTTTTTTATTTGTTTATTACTCTCATATTATGAAAAAATATTAGGGAAAATACTTTTAAATCCAGGAAAAATTTTGAGATAATTTTCTTAGACTCTAAAAATTATTATAAAGCATTGTGCCTAGTGGTAGTGTATTTACATCCGTATGAACCATACTTAATTTTGTAAAGTATGGAAATTAGTTTTTTTTTTCTTTAATACTTGGTACAAAATTGGGCATGAAATGCTTATTCATGGTAGTGAAAAAGAGTGTCATAACACTTGTTTAATTTCTTAATAGGTTTGGAACAATGATAAAGATGTATGTACACTCTCTCGAGTCGAATTTTGTCCTTGTGAAGTAATGTGAGGTCTTCTAAATGAAAACCCCAAGCTTGGTAGCTCGTTGTTCTATAAGGTTATTGGAAAACTTTACTAAACTTTTGTGAGAAATCGTATTGCATACTTGATTAGCTTTTTATTTGGATTGAAGATTTAAAAGCAAAAAGTGGTACGATTGGGTTTCGAGATGGAATTTCTTTCAAGGAGATAATAGTTTGTATACATGAACATGATCATCTCAACTTTTATTATATGACATGTTGTACAGTATTTTCTCATGCTACAAGTATGCATTTAAAACCAAATTACGCTTAATTTTATTTTATATCAACAATGCATGCTTATCTCCTTATGTGCATTTTATTTTGACATGATGTTTTTGTTTTTTTTTTTTTTTTGAGCTAACATGATAAATGCATATGAATACATCATTAAGAAATATTTCTAAGGTGGATAGAGTTTGAGATAATTCTCACATTGAAATTTGTAGATTTTGTGATTTAGAGATTACGTTCGTGATAATGAATGTGAGGATATGGATGATGATGGGCCACTCTATGACTTTTTCGACACCGTACTTTATGGTGAACTGTTATGAGTGTTAATTTTATAAATACGAAATCAAAATTTTATAATAAATGAACAAAGAATATATATCTCAAAACTGGCAGGTCATGGCAACTGATTCAGTTATATTCATGGATTCCAATTAGTGTTTTGTTTACCCTTATTGTGAGTTGGACTAACACTAGGGTGTCTTTAAATTTTGATTAGCAATACGATGAGTTAGATGATTCTAGCATCGTCAACCTATTCACTTTAGGCCTTCAAATAGGTCAATAATACTCGTTTTATTTGGAAATAGATCAAATGGCTTGCAGACTTGATTAGCTTCCGTTGTTTTGTGCCTCTCTGTGAAGCCGCGTATTGACTGATCTATATATGATGTACATTTATAGGTGTACATGTACGACTACTACGTGTTTAAGTTATGTGACTACATTATGACACATTTGTCTTTGATTTATGTCGAATGTGATCAATATTTGTTGGTTAGCTGACACGTTTGTTTTAATGGACAGTAAGCTCAAGTCTTAGCCCCAGTAACATTCTCTTCACAAATTTCATTTGAATGTCAATTTCTTTAGTATTTATGGGTTCAAATGACATTCAACATAAAACTTGAGATAGGCAGCATTTGTACTGTTAGACTTAATGTTTGGAATGTTTGAGGTTGGTTCCAGGTTCACTACAACTTTGAGAGAAAACTTTTAAGTTTTAGTTGTACGATGAATTGGGACATAAGTCAACTATGAAAGAACTATTTAATAGTCTGGGATTTAGTGTGAGTGTTCAGGATAAACACTACTTGGGTTGTTGTGTTGTTTTTACCTTTTGAGTAATAATCTTTTGATTGCAGTGCTTAGGTAAATGACACTTAAAGAGATTTTCTAAGAAGTCATGTGGTCTCTTAAAGTTGTGTTATAAATCTTGTTTTTCGTGGATGTTGAATTTGTAAAAACTTGAGATGAACATTAATTAGATTAATTAAGAACATACGAGTTAATCAACGTAAGATACATAATAATAATAGAAAACAAAGACTCGAGCTTAACTATTCTCAAATATGAAACCGTATAGATGTTGTAAAAGCATATATTGCAGTTTCAACAATATAAAGACATAAAACAATTTCCATGTAATTCACATAGTATCTTGATTACAAAAAGAAAAAAAAAACAGAATCTTTATAGCATGACTTTCCTGTATTGCAGATCCACATAACTCTTTCCATACAAATAACCAATCAACATTCTTTAGGAAAGATCATAAGGTAATTTAGAAAGTAAACTATAATCTAGAAAATATTTTCTTAATCTAATATTCCGACAACGTAAGTAAACTCTTAATTGGAAAACTTATTATCCTAATAAAATAATATCACGGGCCATAACAAATTATTAAAAGATTAAGCAAATTCTAATTAAATAGCAAAACATATTATGGACTAGTAAGAAAATTTTCATACTAGTTTGACAATATCAAGGTAAACAAACCATAGGACATTCACATGGTCCTAACAGTAAACATCGTGAAAAATGCAAGGCATGGGTGGAGAAGAAAGGGTGAGCATAATGTTTGAGTGTTGGTTTCATTGGATTCTTTTAATTACGTATCTTACGTAAGGTATTGTAGTATTTCCTGTAGGTATTCCAAGAATAGTACACAGTAGTAGTTCACGAATCATTGCACTCTATTCACATAAATTGCACTCTATTCACATAAATGGTACTCTCTATACTTTGTTTTCGTGAATGCATTACCTTCAATGAATCACTTATGTCAAAAGACAAAAAGCGCCATAAAAACATGTATTGGGTTGGCAATCATGCAACATAAATCTATGGATTATAATACACATGAGATCTATTTCATACGTATCTTTGGTCGAGTTCTCATATGAAGATCTGAACAATAATATATTGGCCAAATATAATTAAAGCATTAACAACGCAGCTCATAAATGGAAATACTTCAATACTCAAGAATGTCAAACCAAAACAAAAGATTCATAATTTCAGAAATCCAATTACTCCCTCGCCTAGGGTTTAAGAAATTAGCTACTCATAATCCTAAAAACATAACACGGTTCAAAAGTAAACATCAACATTGTAATGTAAAGAAAAGAAAGATCAAATTCTAATTTAGTTGTGTTTGTCTCCTTCAGATTCTTCAAAGAATGTATCATTGTGTACTCAAAAACTAATCCAAAGATAAATTACTAAAACTAATGAATGAATAATGTATTGTGAAACTCTAGCAAATGTAATCCTCCGGTCAAAGTCTCCATGCTTGTTCATTATTTTTCCTTGTGGGTTCTATTATGTCTCTCTCTTTCTTGTAGCTGAGATTAGGATTTTTAAGTAACTGGACTGGATTCCATGTAAGAAGATAAGAATACCCCTGTTAAAAACGTAAATCTACTGAACAACTTCAGTGACATGTGATCTTATTGATTTCCTCTTCTGCTACTAAGAGATCGCTTGGCTATGTGATATTACCTCTTTGTATTCCATCCTTGCATGTCTTCCATCTCTGAGTTTCTGTCACCGTTCCGCAATCAGCTAAGCGATTGCTTCCACTTTGCACATTTCCCATTCTCCATCTATGCTAACGGTATGCTTTCACATGCCACTTTGCATTGCTTATTTTTGGCAACTGTTATCTTTTGCTCTAGACTCCAAATTCACTTTTGTTTCTTGCCTTGCACTCATTTCTCTGTCCTCTTCACACTAGTATCAGCTCTTCATCCATCATGTACTCCAAATCTTGCTTTTTAGCCTTGAAATTGCTTGTATTAGCTAAAAGACTCCTACATACAAAAAGAAGAATAGAAACAGAAATAAATGATTCAAAATACTCAATAAGTAATAATAATATCAACTTAAAAGTGTCAAAAATATGAGAGTATTAAATATACTTATCAAAGACTCCCAAATTAACCCACTGCTAGTCCTCTAGCAATTAAAACAATACCAAAGTAACATAATTAAGGCGAAAAACTACGACAAACACAATCCACCATTTCTAGACTCCACAATGGTGTTTTTTATCACATTCAATTGGACCTTTTTTCCATTTACTGACTTTTCTCGCAACGTCATTCCTTTGGGTCAAGACTTGCTACTGATTCACTAAGATATAACTATAACACCTTCAATGCTTGTCCTTCGTTGTTTCACAGATTGACTCTGTGGGCTCAGTGTGTAGGCAGTTTTCTCATGATATTAAAGGGAATTTCTTACTATGTTTATAAATACAAGTTTCAAAGAGCTTGAGCACCTCACTAAATTCCCTAGTTTTCACATTTTCTCTCCACTAATGTAGACATGAGTCAACGAAGATCACTTAGGAGTTTTTCAGCTTGTAATGTTAGGCTCGGGTATTTGCTAATGAAAAGGATAAAGGATAATAAGAATGCAGACTAGAGATATAACTTCATTCTTATCATCTATTCAATCTCTGTCATTGCCTTCTATAAATCACAGATCCAGCTTTTCATCCTTTCCAGTACCAAAAGATAAACTTCTCAACACTGCCTTTAAACCACCCACAAAATCCTCGGAAATCAATATTTTTATCTTCATTCATTTTTCGTATTTTTTTTTTTAATAAAAAGTTTAAGAAAGCTAGCACCCCTAAGCTAAGATCGTTTTATGGGCTTGTTGTACGCTTTTCCTCACTGGCTAATAAAATAGCCAATGCCCTCGTTGGCAAGATAGAAAGATTTCAAACTTCCTGGGTGAGTCAAGCTTGGTCCTCATCAGGATCTGGGTCGGTTGTTCTGGCCACTTAGAGTTCCAGGATCAGTTGTCTCAGCTCAAGCACCTGCATCGTACTCTTTGTCGGCACTATTGTGTGGAGGCCTTGCATATCAGCAATGATCCTTGTCTGGCCTTGCTCAACGGCCTCCAATCGTGCAAGTATGGCTGGGATTCTCAAGTCTATGTCCCTCGACTGCTCCAACTCCTGCTCTTGTTGTGGTCGTTGTGGCTGTTGTCCTGCCTTGGCCTCTTCCTTGGTCTATCTGTCCCAACTCTTCTTATCAAAGGGTTTGGGCTCACCTATCTTCTTATCACCAGTGAGTTTTTCAAAATAGTGGCTACATTGACAAATGGCATGTTCAACTTCCCTAAGCCCGAAGAAGACTCGTGGATAGCCTGCAGAATCACCCTATCAACATTGATAGTCGATCGCTCCATAATATCCGCCACTAAAAGCAGAACCCTCTAGATCAACTCTGAGTAATGAGTGGTGGGCATCAGACATGTGCTAACAAATTTGATCCAGGCTTTTGCCCGGGCAAGTGGCTTTTTGTAATGCAACTTTGGTTGTCCATCCACTATCCTAATGTTCTTCTCCTGACTGATCATGGTTATCACCCTCTCGTCAGTAAGCTCGACACCATCTCGAGGTGTCATTAACATGCACCCATAGGATTATCTAGCTAGAAATGATGGTTGATAGCGTCCTCCGTGATCTTGATAATCTTGCCTTGCACACAAAACGCAACAGCTCCCTAAGTAGCATTTGTTAAGAACTCCCGTACAATCGTCAAGTTCACCTCCTTGAGGTCCAGCAAGTATTGGCCAGTGAAGGGTAGCAATATCATCTCTAGTGCCGGTATTTGCAATGGTCACTCTGCTATAGCCTTTTGGCTCATCAATTACGGCCAAATCTCTACTGCGACCAAAGTCTAGAATCAAAACTGGTTATAAGGTAACATTGGTAGTGCCAAATTTATCGGGATCTATGCACTGGAATGAGATAAACTCGATGCGGTCTAGCGGGAGGAAGATCCCTCAGCCTGGCATGGGCATTTGTGTGGCATAGTACCTGCAAAAATCGAGGGTTATTTCTCACGACTAAACAACAGACACTAAGATACAAATATTAGATCAATGTGGGTCACAACCCCCAAACGCGATTTTTCCGTATATCGTGGGTTACAATTTATAATCAACTAACTACGAACCCACTAACCAACATGCCCAAAGCACCAATCACAACATAGAGTCTCATACTATCACCAAGCTTTCGACAATTACGATTTGAACCATTGAATTTGATATCCAGTAAATCATGAAACTCATCTAATTCATCAATCAACCATGCAACTAAAGCCCATATCTAGCACACCCGCATCAAAATATTGTGTAAATCACATAATATATCCATAGCCCTCTATTTTATTAGAAATTACATAATAACCCCCAAACATCTGCCCTAATTTTCAATTTTGTCCAAAATCATGTCAATTAACCATGGAGTCCCACTCTATATAAGCAGAATCATGATTTATAGCTGAAACCCTATGAGTAATCAAGCAAAATTTGACGCAATTGAAAAATCGAAAAACTAGGGTTTTGAGGAAAATTACCTGATCCGCGTAATTAAGCGAGACAAAGCGGAAAACAATTGGAGATTGGTGATCTACGAGATGGGACGCGCTACTCTATGGTGAGAATATGTGATTTTGTGGCGAAAAGAGAGTGTGTGGTGTGTATATGCGTCGGCCAAAAGTGAAGAAGGGGAAGAATGAAGAAGGAAAATTAAAGAAACTAACTTGTTAGTACAATATTTCTCCTCTTCTGGGCAATGACATATGCGATCGCATTGTCCTTGGGAACGCTTCACTGTAGCTTTTAGTGTTGTCAATCCCATCACCGAATTGAGCGTGATGGTCTCTCACATGCTAAAAACAATGTGATCCCTTATTCCCAATTCCCATCTACAAACTTTCCTGCACCATAATTCACTTCCCTAAAAAATAAATCCTCCAAACTTCTCTCTACGAAAGCAGCTTTAACAACATAAAATTCAAAATTCAAAGACAGAATAAAAATTTAACTAGAAAAAGCATTAAATCATTGGTTGCCTCCCAAGTCATTGGTTAACTAGAAAAAGCATTAAATCATTGGTGCCACCTTCTGTCTGCGTCTTAGTTAGCCTCCAGTTTGCATCCCCCTATGGTCTCACCTTCAATCTCCATAGACAATTCTTGTGCAACTCCACTTGTCTTAGTTAGCCTTAGTTTTGTTTTCAAATTTAGTTATTGTGATGAGTTTTTTGTACTCTTTCCCTCTCTCTCGGCGAGCACAATCCATTATCGTCGTTTTGCACTTCCTTCCTTCAGCAGCTATGCCTGGCTGTTTTCTTTTTCCTTCACTTCACTGTTACAAGTTTACAATGTGGTTTGTTTTGGAATGTTAGTAGTCAAATTGTGCTTGTACCTTGACATCAATTTGAGGGGGAGTGTCCAGGCATAATTTACGCAGTCAACCTAATCACATCAAAACACTTATGGAAATATGCATTCGAATTTTAGTTATGCTTGGTCCTCAGATTGATTAGCAAGTTATTCTAATTAATCTGGATTAATGCCATGATTGTTCTTGTAAACTCTATTTAAAGATTGGATTGTATCATTCAAGGCATGGAGCCAAATAAGAATTTATCGACACATATAAGTAACTTTCTCCTGCCATGTATGTGCAACATAATTGACGAACGAAGGAAAAAATCAGTTCAAAAGAGGAAACATCATGAACAAAACTTGGAAAGCTTACCACTACGATGTTGCTTCCACTTGTTTCAATTAGATACACTCTAGCACCAGGTCTCAGGGACTTCCTTACAGATATATGCTACCAGTTTGAATTCTTCTGCAAATTACTAAAGTGTGATCAACAGTATATTTTCCACAAGGTCTTGAACATGTACAACTTCATGACCATATCACCTTGCCTTAAACCTCAATCATACTTTCTATTTGGAAGTTGAATTGTCTCTTTATGTATATTGCTTTTCAACTAATTACACAACTAAGAGTAAACATGCACCAGATTTACACTTTACGAAATGATTTCGTGCTAAGATCCATAATAGAAGGCCCCACATTTTTGTGATCTAAAATTTATAAGAAACAAGATTTTAACTCGAGAGAGAAACATGTATGAAATAAAGAACTAGTTCAACTAGTATAACCAAATATATTGTCGGAATTACCATCAGAATACGTTTGTGAATATGCACAAAGTATTACAACATGGACTTCTTCAAATCTCATAACATCACCGTATAAGAAAAGTACAACCATCACCATCATGAATTGCAGGTTATTTCGGAATGAAAGATGGTATAAAAAAGACAATTTAACATTTTCCAAATTTTTTCGCCACGCGGGCATTGTGAAGTAAGTTCTCAACATCTGGCTGGAAGAATTGTCATTGGTAGATATAAAAGCACCAAGGAAAAAGTGCTTTAAATTAATTGGATAAATTCATAATTGTGCAAATTGCATTTTATTGACCTAAATAACAAACATAAATTCTTAAGAAAATCTGAATCACCCCAATAACAATAAACCGTGAACAGATAGGATTCAATTGCTTATAACACAATATCTGAATAACTTTCAGAATTACTAAATTACTCCAAAATACTAAAATCAGAAAATAAAGATTCCACATGTTTCGAAGGAAAATACAGATATCTCCAAAAAGCTTTGTCACTTTTTTTTTGATAAACACAAAAATATTATTAAATTCAAATCAAACAAACAGTTTTTGTAAGGGGAACGGGAATCGGCACTACAAGAAAATGGGCCTAATGCAACGCCGATACTGCAACGGATTTATAATCCGTTGCAGTATTTTAATGTACCAACGTCTACTGACGTTGGTACAGCAAAATTAAAAAAAATAATTATCTGCCAACGTCATTGGACGTTGGCAGGTATTGTGCAGCGCACAATTCAAGCAGCAACGTCATATGAACGTTGCTGCTGCTGTTTTTTTTATTTTTTTTTTAACTGTTAAATGTTACCAACGTCTGAAAAGGACGTTGGTAACTGTTTTCGTTTGTTTTTTTTTTTATTTTTTTTTTTTATTGACTTCAGCAACGTCTGTCTAGACGTTGCTGCCAGCTGCTGCGTGCAGCTTTGTGTCAATCAGACACAAAGTTGCACGCCTTTAATCAATACGGCACCAACGTCTCCAAGACGTTGGTGCCATATTTTTATGGCAAAATTCGCAGCAGTTTTCTGCTGCGAATTTTTGCCATTGCTGCTGCTTAAAAAAAAAAAAAATTCACTAAACTTCATCTAATTCACACGATTTCAGCTCCAAATCTCTTGTTTTTTTTAAGGTATGTGTTCAATGTCTTCAAAATTACGATTATACATATTTTTTTTTTAATTTAATCGGTTAGATTTTTGTTATTTAGCATAAATATGATTTTTTAGTTGATTTGATGATGTATTTGTGTTAATTATGTATGATTAATTAAGATTTTAGTTGATTTGATGAAGTAATTTTGACGATATATGTGTATTATGTTTTTTTTTTTAAATTAATGGTTAGATTTGTGTAATTAGATTATTTGTGATGTAATTGTTGATTTTAGGCATATTTGTGTTAATTATTTATGCTTAATTAAGGTATTAGAGGTAATTATGTGACGATCTATGTGTATTATGTTTGTTTTTTTAAATTAATGGTTAGATTTGTGTAATTAGATTATTTGTGATATAATTGTTGATTTTAGGCATATTTGTGTTAATTATTTATGCTTAATTAAGGTATTAGAGGTAATTATGTGACGATCTACGTATATTAAGGTTTATTTTTTAATTAATTTGTTAGATTTGTGTAATATTATAGCATCATAGTGTTGTATTTGTTAGATTTGTGTAATTATGTATGATTAATTAAGATATTAGAAGTAATTTTGAACGATCTATGTGTATTATTATTATTTTTTTTAAATTAATGGTTAGATTTGTGTAATTAGTATTTGTGATGTAATTGTTGATTAGATAGTGTATTTATGTTAATTATTTATGCTTAATTAAGGTAGTAGAGGTAATTAATTACGTGACGATCTATGTATATTAAGGTTTAATTTAATTAATCGGTTAGATTTGTGTAATATTATCGCATAATAGTGATGTATTTGTTGATTCGAGTGTATTAGTACTGTTAATTATATATATATATATATATATATATATATATATATGTATGCTTAATTAATTAATATTAGATTTGTGATTATGACAATATAGCTACGTATTTTCTTTTTTTTTTTTTTGTAGAATTTAATCGATTAACTTTGTATTATATAACATATATAATTGTGTTTATGTTAGAACGTATTTATGTTAATTAGATATGCTAAAAGTGTTAGTAGCATTGAGAAATTATATATTTGTAATAAAAATATGGGAAATATATTTTGGTTAAACTTGTTTATATGAACATGCTATGGTGTAATTATTGATGCTTGATATAGATAGAGATATATGTAGAAGATGTAGTTATTTTGTGACACGTACGTACGTGATTAACTGTTGAATACTTTAATTTAATAGTATATATATCACAATGAGTATTGAGCTTACTTAATTGTAATACATTGATTAGAAAAATTAGCGGAGATTTGTATAATTTAGACGTAACAGATGTATATATACTTAATTAGTCAATTTAATAAATGAATAGATAGTATATATTGTCGTGTATGCCTTTTATATTAATTTGACCATTCTAAATATTTATTTATCAGATGGCCGGCTCGTCAGATCAGGGTAAGGAAAAGGGAAATGGGAAAGGAAAAAAGAAGGTGTCGAAGAACCAGGTGCCATACCCGGTACCTCGAGGATCATTCTCTTCGCAGCCTGATCTTGGTTCGATGGGATCACTTTCAGCGGTGATGCCGATGTTTCCCGGAGGATCAAATGACGTAGGAGCCCGCGCTAGTGGGCCGTTTACCAATCAATTGATGGGTGTAGGAGCGCCAATGGGGGGTGTATATGGTGGGGCTGGTTATGGTGGTGGTGGATTCGGTGGGGCTGGCTATAGCGGGGTTGGTTATGGTGGGGGTGGTTATGGTGGGCCTGGATTAGGTGGGCCTGGATTTGGTGGGCCTGGATATGGGAGTGGAGCTTGGTTTGGTGGGCCTGGATATGGGAGTGGAGCTGGATTTGGTGTGCCTGGTTTTGGGAGTGGAGCTGGATTTGGTATGCCACAAACACAGCTAACGAGGCCACAACTTATGGGAGGTACTGTAGACGGCATGATGCAGCCGAGTTTAGGTGCCATGACGACGCTACAGGTTCAAGGGACGGGTAGTACTGCTGGGCCATCATCATCGGGCTCACGGGGTTCAGGGACACGAGCTTCAGGCACACGAGGTTCAGGCTCACGTGCTCATGGCGTTTCTGAGGAGTTAGACGAGGATGAGGGGGGTAACAATGATTCAGGAGACGATGGTGGTATTACTAGGGTTGCAGTGCGAGGACAATCTAAACCTCGCGAGCCCCCGGCAAATCCGGATGACATGGAGGTACTTGAATTATTCTTTGATGGCTCAATAGAGAACCCTTCCGCTGTGACCACGATTGCTACAAATTCGAGGAACATGATGCAAGGGGCATACTTCACGTACGGCATGTGGCCAGAGGAAGAGAAGGAAATGTGTTGGAACAGATTTAAGGTAAGGAATTAGCTTGACTTCTATATTTATTAAATATTTATAAATATTTGTTCATTATTATTCATTTATGTGACCAACTTTTCTTTATGTCTGTATTAAATGCAGCACACTTATCAGTGGGATCCTGCCATAGAAAATGCAGTCAGGGGATGGTATGATAGGGTCGCTACTACGAGATTTGCAGGTTCAGTAAACCACGCCAAGAAATGGTGGTTGAGCTGCAAAGTTGACCCCACCTATAGTATGAGGCACAGTTGTTGGATTCACGAAGATTTTCGGCAGGCATTTTATGATTATTGGGAGCTTGAGCCCACGAAGGGTCGTTCGGAGCAGAACGCTAAAAATCGAGATAAGGGGAAAACGGTAAACTATAGGGGTAAGCATAGGGTATATCTGGTAAGTAGAAAAATATGATTGGTTATTTTTCAAATATCATCATTGATTTAATAATGTGATGTATATTTGCTTTAATGAATTTTCATATTATACAGGCAAACGAAATGAATACAACGCCCGAGAAGGTGCCGTTTCAGGATGTCTTTATAAAGACTCGTGCAAAGAAACATGACGACGGAACGGTTGAGTGGCCAAACCCTGAGGACAAAGCTAATTACGTGAGTATAATATTTTCTTTCATTAAAGTGGTGTAGTCGTCAATAATTGTTGTTGTCGTAATAATACTTATGTTTGTTACAAAAAATATTCTGAATCATAATATGTTAAATGTAGGATACTTATGTGGAACACTGCCTGAGAGAACATGGGCCAGATATGAGCAAGTGGCCGGTCTGGGACGTTAGACCGTGGGTGGAAATTGCCGCAGCCGGACGTGTAAAGAAGAATAGGGTGGTGGGTCTGGCGAGTTATGGTGAGCCTGAGCGCGTAGGATTCAAGGCTCGAAAACATTCTAGGTTCGTTGAGACTGGCTCTAGTAGCGTGGAGCCGCTTCGCTCAGAATGTCAGGCACTGCAGGCCGAAACAGCTTCTCAACGGGAGGAAATCGCAGGTTTAAAGAATGTTCTCAAATACTTTATGTCATAGTTTAATATGCTGGTGCCCGAGGAATTGTGGGGGTCAGGGCAACAACAACAGTTTAACAACTTCCCGGCAGTTTTCCACCAACCATCGCAACCGACGAACACGAGTGTCGGCACCGGGCGGGTATCAGGGGATCCACTCTATCGACCACGGGCACATTCTACCGATCAGGAGGACGAAGGGGACCAGGAAAGAAGTTCGGGTGGCGGTGCTAACGACACTACTGGCTTGGGTGATATGTAATTTGACTAGGATACTCAAATTTAGACTGTTATTTGCTGCTTTTATTTGTATTTGTATAATTATGAACAAACGAGGTTTGTTTTAGCTTATTTTTATTTATGTTTGCACCTTATATATATTTATGTTTTTATTTATATTTATAATTTACACTAGTTTTATATATATATATATATATATATATATATATATATATATATATAAACGTTACAATTCAAATAACTCAAATATTACAACTCAAGCTTACATATTGCAAATAAACCACTGTTTAAGTTCACGAATTCTTACTACATAGGCATACATATTGCTTTGAACATACATTACGTATAATCAGGGTCATCGTCGTCACCATCATCATGATCTTCATCCACGTCATCGTCGGCGGTTGTGTCGTTATCATCGACTTCCACAATATCATCGTCTGCAAGTCTGATAGGTGTATTGTCGATATTGTTGATGTCATCCAATCTTAACTGAGGTGCGGTGCTATCTTGGTAAATGTCGAGATTAGCCACTGCAGTTGTGTCAACGAGGTATCTCGCTCTTGTCGTGCAAACCGCCCACCATCCTCTCCTACTGGTATTTTTTTGTGAAGGATACAGACTGTAATAGACTTGTTGCGCCTGACTTGCTAAGATAAACGGTTCAGACGCTCCTGTCCCGAGTCGCATTGTTGGATTAATGTCAACAAGGCCATAAATCGGATGAGTTGTTATTCCATTATACACGTCGTACCAATCACATTTGAACATAACAATTTGTTCCAAGTTTCCACTGCCCCAGTAATCAAGCTGTATAATCTCTTGAAGCATTCCATAGAAATTACGTGCGTCTGGGTCGCCAGTGTCGCCCTTCACATAAACGCCACTGTTCATTGTTTGCCCACCAGCCCCATATGCTTCTGTATGAAACTTAAATCCGTTAACCGTATAACCGTTATAAGTTTTTGCTTTCAAAACAGGACCCCGAGCAAGACCTCGTAATCTAGGTTCCACACTGTAACTACCAGACACAACAACTTGTTTGAACCAGTCGACAAAATAAGTTTTACGTATCTGATCTTTATTAGCTTGCGGATATCCTGCGCACATCTGTTCATCAAACATACTGTCACAGAAAGAAGCCGTTTAAAACATCAATTGATATATTAGCAAGAATACATTGTATGGCAATTAGTAATCTTACCTTAACCAACACTCGACCTCTGGGCAATTCAACAAGACATATAGATGAGCCGCTTTGCACTCTGCGAGAGACAAATTTCTGTAATTGACATAACGCCCCATTGTTTTCCCTTTACTCTGGAATACTGATAATTGGTCGTTGGGGTCAATAGATATTGGAACTTCGTTCCTGTTCAAACGGGTTGCTCTAGTTTCAATATTGCTGTCAAAGTAGAGTGAGGAGAAATTTGCAATTTCTGCGTAAATGTACGCCTCAACAATCGACCCTTCTATGTGTGCCTTGTTACCCCTTGGTCTCTTAAAATCAAACATCCGTCTAACAAAGAATAAAAAAATTAACTAGTCATATTTTGAACATTGTATAGTTATCAATATAACAGTAACTGGTATTTACCTCTCAAATGGGTACATCCACCTGTATTGTACGGGCCCACCGACTTTTGCCTCCCAGGGAAGGTGTATCGGTAAATGCTCCATGGAATCAAAGAACGATGGAGGAAAGAATTTTTCCAGCTTGCACATAGTCACCACAATCGAACGTTCTAATAAATCCATGTCATTATATCGGATGTCAGGAGCTGACAAAGCTCTGAAAAAATTACTGATCTCCACGAGCGGCCCCCAGACATTCTCTGGCAAGAAGTCACGAAATGCTATCGGAACCAACCTTTGCAAAAAAACGTGACAATCGTGACTTTTCATTCCCACTAGACGCAACTGTGGCATTTGAACACAACGCGAAATGTTTGACGCGTATCCATCTGGAAATTTGAGATTGCACAACCACTCACAGACTTTAACCTTTTCGTCCTTACTGAGACAGTACGATGTTTTACGTTTGTATAACCTACCTCCCGGTCCAGTCTGTAGAAACAAAGATCTTCTTCCCGTCAGTAATTGTAAATCTTTGCGAGAGTTCATATTGTCCTTGATTTTCTCAGGGTCATCCATCACAGTGTTCTTAATATTGTCGAAGAAGTTCTTTTCACAATGCATGACATCTAGGTTGTGGTGGATCAGATTATGCTTCCAATACGGAAGTTCCCAAAATATACTTCTACGAAACCAATTGTGATCCAAACCAAAGCCCTGAACAAATTCTCCGCATATACCAAATCCGACTGGTGGAAGACGTTCAACGTGTCTCAACATGTCTATCCCTGATCTTCTTGGTAGAGGTTGATCAGTCTCTATTCTACCTTTCGTGAAGTCAGTTGTGTTTAGTCTCCATGGATGGTCCAGAGGCAAGAATCGACGATGACAGTCAAAGAAAGAAGTCTTTCGACCGTGCTTAAGTTGGAAACTCTTGGTTTCTTCCATACAGTACGGGCAAGATAAACGACCATGTGTGCTCCACTGGGATAGCATGTCATACCCTGGATAGTCACTAATCGTCCATAGCAATGAAGCTCGCATTTGGAAATTCTGTTTCCGAAAACTATCGTATGTTGGCACACCCGAATCCTACAGTGACTTAAGTTCATCAATTAGGGGTCTGAGTAATACGTCAATGTTCTTGCCAGGACTCTTCGGGCCAGATATCATTAAACTTAGGAAAATATATTCTTGCCGCATGCATAGGTCAGGAGGGAGGTTATAAGGGGTCACAAATACTGGCCAACATGAGTAAGGAGCTGAGGAGTTCCTGAAAGGATTAAAACCATCGGTGCAAAGTCCAAGTCTAACGTTTCTTGGTTCGACAGCAAAATCGGGAAATATCCTGTCGAAAGATTTCCAGGCCAAACTTGAGGCAGGATGAATCATTTGATCGGTATCTGCCTGACACTTCAAATGCCATGTCATGTGCTCCGATATTTTGCGTGATGTGTAAAGCCTCTGCAATCGAGGCGTCACTAGCAAGTGCCACAGCTTCTTACGTGGAACAAGCTTCTTCTTATTGGTGCATTCCTCGTACCTAGCTTCTCCACAATAGGGGCACTCGGTCCAGCTCTTACTTTCATACTCCCCGTAATAAAGGATACAAATATTAACACACACATCATGTGTTTTGTACCCAAGTCCTAAACCTTTGATGAATTTCTTCACTCCGTACCAATTTTCAGGCAATCTATGGCGATCTACGGGACTAATTAATCTGCGGGCCGCTTGTAATTGATTGTCAGCAGAGGCGTTTGTTGTGCCATGACGAACCTTGTCGGCAATAAATGATGTTAACCACTGCAATGGTGTTGTTCCCTTGGAACAGTACAACTAAAGTAATAAAGCAGCAACGTTAATGACGTTGCTGCAGGTTTTGTTTTACTTATTTTTTAATATAATAAAGCTGCATTCTTCATTCTTTATATAAAAATTAAAATTACGTTTAAGTAATTCAGTTTTTACGTAATATTTGTTCAATTAAGTTAGATTAATTTGACAAAGTTAAGATTAGTTATATTTAGTTGATTCTTATATATATATATAATTAATTAGGAGTTGTCCATTCAACAATTTCAATTAATTTATAAAAAAATATGATTAGTTTTATTTAATTAGTTCAATTATAATGTAATGTTGAGTTATCAATTCTATTCTTAATTAATTCAACGAAAATAAAGAGTAGTTTTCCTTGTACGAGGTTCAATTCTTATGTAATTAAGATTTTATTCATTCAAATGAAATCTATTCATGATAATAACAATCTAGATTAAATCTAAGTAATTTAGTTCTTGTGTAATAATATTTGTCCAATTAATTAAGTTAAACTAATTTGACAAAAGTCAAGATTAGTTATATTTAGTTGATTCTTGTCCATTCAAACAAGTTCAATTAACTTATTAAAAATTAAGATTAGGTTTACTTAATTAGTTCAATTCTAATGTAATGTTGAGTTATTAATTCTATTCTTGATTAATTTAACAAAAATAAAGAGTAGTTTTCCTTCTACGTAGTTTAATTCTTATGTAATTAGGAGTTGTGCATTCAAATAACATCTATTCATAACAAAAATCAAGATTAAATCTAAGTAATTTAGTTCTTATGTAATATTCGTTCAATTAAGTTAAACTGATTTGAGAAAAGTCAAGATTAGTTATATTTAGTTGATTCTTATATGTAATAATTAATTGGGAGTTGTCCATTCAAACAAGTTCAATTAATTTGTTCAAAATTAAGATTAGTTTTGTTTAATTAGTTCAATTCTAATGTAATTATATGTTGAGTTATCAATTCTATTCTTAATTAATTCAACAAAAATAAAGATTAGTTTTCTTTGTACGTAGTTCAATTCTTATGTAATTGGGAGTTATGAATTAAAATAACATCTACTCATAGTAAAAATCAAGATTAAATCTAAGTAATTTAGTTCTTATGTAATGTTCGTTCAATTAAGTTAAACTAATTTGACAAAAGTAAAGATTAGTTATATTTGGTTGATTCTTATATGTGTAATTAATTAAGAGTTGTCCATTCAAACAAGTTCAATTAATTTAGTAAAATTTAAGATTAGTTTTGTTTAATTAGTTCAATTCTAAGGTAATTATGTTGAGTTATAAAATATATTCTAAATTAATTCAACAAAAATAAAGAGTAGTTTTCCTTGTACGTAGTTCAATTCTTATGTAATTAGAAGTTATGCATTCAAATAACATCTATTCATAATAAAAATCAAGATTGAATCTAAGTAATTTAGTTCTTATGTAATATTTGTTTAAGTTAAACCAATTTGACAAAAGTCAAGATTAGTTATATTTAGTTGATTCTTATATGTGTAATTAATTAGGAGTTGTCCATTCAAACAAGTTCAATTAATTTATTAAAATTTAAGATTATTTTTGTTTAATTAGTTCAATTCTAATGTAATTATGTTGAGTTATAAATTCCATTCTTAATTAATTAAACAAAAATAAAGAGTTGTATTCCTTGTACGTAGTTCAATTCTTATGTAATTAGGTGTTATGCATTCAAATAACACTATTCATAATAAAATCAATATTATTAAATCTAAGTAATTTAGTTCTTATTAATATTTGTTCAATTAAGTTAAACTAATTTGACAAAAGTCAAGATTAGTTATATTTAGTTGATGCTTATATTTCTAATTAATTAGGAGTTGTCCATTCAAACAAGTTCAATTAATTTATTAAAATTTAAGATTAGTTTTGTTTAATTAGTTCAATTCTAATGTAATGTTGAGTTATCAATTATATTGTACGTAGTTGATCAATTCTTAATATTATTCATTCATATAATTTCAGTTTATTTAATGAAAATCAAGAATCGTTATGTTTAGTTTGATTATTATGTAATGAGAAGTTATTGATTCTAATAACTTTAATTAATTTTACAATACAAGATTAATTCTAATTAGTTCAGTTCTCATATGTTATTAGGATCTTATTCATTCAAATAAGTTCACATATATATAGCTATAAAGATTAGTTCTATTTTCTTATGTAATTATTAATTATTCAATCAAATAAGTTTTATTAATTAATTAATTTAACCAAGATCAAGATTAGTTCTATATATTTAGTTCAAGTCTCATGTAATTATGATTTACAAGTCATAATTATATATGGATCTAAAATGAATGAAGGAGTGAATATATATAAAACATTTTTCTAATAACGCTATTGCAAGGTCCAAATCCCTTGTTATTGCTGCTTTTCTGACACAGTAGCAAGGGAACCCAATTTCCCTTGCAACAACTTTCTGACAATAGCCTATTGCAAGGTATTTGGACCTTGCTAAAAAATTTCAGAATGAAATTTTTGGCGGAAATTTCAAATTTCCCAAAAATTTTCCTTCCCTCCCACTACTACTATAAATACCACACTATATCACTCATCCATCCCACTACATTCTCCCTCTCATATTATTATCATCTTCTTCTCCCCTTCTCTCCTTCACTTTATTTTTTTCCTTAATTTATTTTGCATCATGATCAACTTATATATATATTATATATGCATACATGCATCTTATACTATATATATACATATATATTGTATAATTATAATTAGTGAGATTATTTTATAAATATACATTGTAAAGTTTAGTGTGTGTATGTATATATATATCATTATAATTTTTAAAATGTTATCTAACATTTCTTAATACTATATATATATATATATATATATATATATATATATATATATATGTGTGTGTGTGTGTGTGTGTGTGTGTGTGTGTTTGTGTGTGTGTGTGTGTATCTTATAATTTAGTTATTAGTATTATATTTTTTAACACATACTATACATATATAATATTGAGGTTTCAATTAATGTATAATGTGACTGTGTGTGTGTATATATATATATATATATATGTATATATATATTAAAAATCATTTTATTACAATGTGGCGGTTTTTACCGCCACTTTTTTTAAAAAAAAACTATTTATCTACAGCAACGTCCGTGGACGTTGCTGCCAAATTTGAAAAAAAAAAAAAGTGTCAGGACACTATAGCAACGTCCATAGACGTTGCTGCCAAATTTGAAAAAAAAAGAGTGTCAGGACACTATAGCAACGTCCATAGACGTTGCTGTGTTTCATCGAAAAAAAATAATGAACAAAAAAGAAATTTAAAAAAAAAAAACGTGCGTAAATCAATTGCAAGGTCAAAAGACGTTGCAATTGACTTTTGTGTCAGAATACATAGCAAAGTCTAAGGACGTTGCTGTCAATTGTGTGTGTCAGAAAACTCCAGCAAGGGAAATGGACCTTGCTACAGGTGTGTGTCAGAAAAGCAACAGCAAGGTCGGATTCCCTTGGTACGCGCAAAATACCTGCACCAACGCCACCTATAGCAAGGGTCCCTACCAACGTCCACATCCCTTGCAATAGATCAATAGCAAGGGAATTTCAAGCTATTGCAAGGTTTTTGGACCTTGCTATAGCCCACATTTCTTGTAGTGCGGGTGTTACGATTTACAACAGAAATAGAGTCATAATACAAAAGAGGAGCCAACCAATCCGGAAAAAAGATCCCAAAAGTGGAAAGCATGAGGTAACTGCGTTTCCATGAACTCCGTACACTACAAGAAAACATTGCAATGTGAGTGACCTATGGTGAGTGATTAAAATATGTTCCCATGTAGGAACAGAATTCAAATCAATGGGGTCACAAAAATTTGTAGCAATATAATCAGTTACCATTGCATAAAATGGTGATAAAATACATTTGTCCACTACAAGAAAAATGGGCTTTAGAAACGCCCCTCTTACAGACGGGCAAAAGCCCGTTTGTAGAAACGATTATTACAAACGAGCCGTCCGTTTGTAATAATCCGCCCGTTTGTAATAATAATACTACAAACGGGCGGCCCGTTTCTAAAAGTTTTCGAACATTTAGAAACGGCTTAACCGTTTCTAAAGGTTTTAAAAAAAAAAAATTGAAATTCCACCAAAACCTTTAGAAATGGCTTTCGCGTTTCTAAAAGATTTCCGAAAATTTTTAAATTCCGCAAAAAGTTTTCGAACAATTTTGAAAAATTGCCAAAACCTTTAGAAACGGCTTTTCCGTTTCTAAAGGTTTTCCAACAATTTTTTAAAATTTCACAAAACCTTTAGAAACGACTTTCCCGTCTAAAGGTTTGGAAACCCTTTTGAAACGGCTTTGTTGTTTCTAAAAGTGTTTGCAATTTTTAGAAACTTTTAGAAATGGGTAACATTAAATTAAAACCTTTTGCATAAAACACGGACTAATTTCCAATAATTTCACAAAAGCACAGACTAACTTGCAATTAATTCACTAAACAAGGCTAAAATGTAATAATTTTACATAACAGTTACCACATTGCAATTATATCATTAATTATACACAAAAATGTAAATATCTACAAACTGAGGGCAAATCCATAACTATTTGCATAAATCAAAGAATATTTTCATAAATGAAACACTAAGCTCGAATCAATCCCCGAAACAGGGACTAAACTGCAACTATTTCACAAAATACGGACAACATTGCATATATCTCATAAATGAAAGAGTAAGCTATAAGTATCTGCAGATTGAGGGCGAAACCATAACTATTTGCATAAATGAAAGACTAAACTCGAATCAATTCCCAAACAGGGACTAAACTGCAACTATTTCACAAAATACGGACAACATTGCATATATCTAATATTCTCATAAATGAAAGACTAAGCTATAAGTATCTGCATATTGAGGGCAGAACCATAATTATTTGCATAAATCGAATACTATTTGCATAAATAAAAGACTAAACTCGAATCAATTCCCAAAATAGGGACTAAACTGCAACTATTTCACAAAATACGGACAACATTGCATATATTTCATAAATGAAAGACTAAGCTATAAGTATATGCAGATTGAGGGCAAAACCATAACTATTTGCATAAATGAAAGATAAAACTCGAATCAATTCCCGAAACAAGGAATAAACCGCAAACATTTCATAAAATATGAACAACATTGCATATATCTCGTAAATGAAAGACTAAGCTATAAGTATCTGCAGTTTGAGGGCAAAACCATAACTCTTTGCATAAATGAAAGACTAAACTCGAATCAATTCCCAAAACAGGGACTAAACTGCAACTATTTCACAAAATATGGACAACATTGCATATATCTCATAAGTGAAAGACTAAGTTATAAGTATGGTGTTTCATTTTGTAATTATTCGCTGTTGAACGTTAATTTAACTACTAACCCAAACTTATTTGAAACGGACAAAATCCTATATAAAATTTAATTTACCATGTCTCTTTGGTATATTATCATTTATATTATGTTTTTATCTCCTATATATTTGTTGAATTAATCCTATATAAAACTTATTAGAAACTACTCTTTATGTTTGTTGAAATGAACAAATATTACATAAGAACCAAATTACTTAGATTTAATCTTGATTTTTATTATGAATAGATGTTATTTGAATGCATAACTCCTAATTACATAAGAATTGAACTACGTACAAGGAAAACTACTCTTTAGTTTTGTTGAATTAATTAAGAATAGAATTCATAACTCAACATTACATTAGAATTGAACTAATTAGACAAAACTAATCTTAAATTCTAATAAATTAATTGAACTTGTTTGGATGGACAACTCCTAATTAATTAATTACATATATAATTGGAATCAACTAAATATAACTAATCTTGACTCTTCTCAAATAAGCTTAACTTAATTGAACCAATAGTACATATTAACTAGATTACTTAGATTTAATCTTGATTTTTATCATGAATAGATGTAATTTGAATGAATAACTCCTAATTACCTAAGAATAGAACTCTGTACATGGAAAACTACTCCTTATTTTTGTTGAATTAACTAGAATAGAATACATAACTCAACATTACATTAGAATTGAACTAATTAGACAAAACTAATCTTAAATTTTAACAAATTAATTGAACTTGTTTAGATAGACAACTCCTAACTAATTCTAATTACATATATATTAGAATCAACTAAATATAACTAATCTTGACTTTTCTCAAATAAGCTTAACTTAATTGAACAAATGTTACGTAAGAACCAGATTCTTAGATTTAATCTTGATATTTATCATGAATAGATGTTATTTGAATTAATAACTCCTAATTACGTAAGAATAGAACTCTGTACATGGAAAACTACTCTTTATTTTTGTTGAATTAATTAAGAATAGAATTCATAACTCAACATTACATTAGAATTGAACTAATTAGATAAAACTAATCTTAAATTTTAATAAATTAATTGAACTTGTTTGGATAGACAACTCCTAACTAATTCTAATTACATATATAATTAAAATCAACTAAATATAACTAATCTTGACTTTTCTCAAATAAGCTTAACGTAATTGAACAAATGTTACATAAGAACGAGATTACTTAGATTTAATCTTGATATTTATCATGAATAGATGTTATTTGAATGAATAACTCCTAATTACGTAAGAATAGAACTCCGTGCATGGATAAATACTCTTTATTTTTGTTGAATTAATTAAAAATAGAATTCATTACTCAACATTGAACTAATCAGACAAAACTAATCTTAAATTTTAATAAATTAATTGAACTTGTTTGGATAGACAACTCCTAACTAATACTAATTATATATAACTAGAATCAACTAAATATAACTAATCTTGACTTTTCTCAAATAAGCTTAACTTAATTGAACGAATGTTGCATAAGAACCAGATGTTATTTATCATGAATAGATATTATTTGAATGAATAGATGTTATTTGAATGAATAACTCCTAATTACATAAGAATAGAACTCCGTACACGGAAAACTACTTTTTCTTTTGTTGAATTAATTAAGAATAGAACTCATAACTCAACATTACATTAGAATTGAACTAATTACACAAAATTAATCTTAAATTTTAATAAATTAATTGAACTTGTTTGGATAGACAACTCCTAACTAATTCTAATTCCATATATAATTAAAATCAACTAAATATAACTAATCTTGATTTTTCTCAAATAAGC
Source organism: Misopates orontium (assembly GCA_946800315.1). Taxonomy (NCBI): domain Eukaryota; kingdom Viridiplantae; phylum Streptophyta; class Magnoliopsida; order Lamiales; family Plantaginaceae; genus Misopates; species Misopates orontium. The sequence goes on along the minus strand of OX326948.1, from coordinate 27,905,141 downwards.
TTAACTAAATTGAAGAAATGTTACTAAGAACCAGATTACTTAGATTTAATCTTGATATTTAACATGAATAGATGTTATTTGAATGAATAACACCTAATTACGTACGAATAGAACTCCGTGCATGGAAAACTACCCTTTATTTTTGTTGAATCCCTTAAGAATAGAATTCATAACTCAACATTACATTAGAATTGAACTAATTAGATAAAACTAATCTTAAATTTTAACAAATTAATTGAACTTGTTTGGATAGACAACTCCTAACTAATTCTAATTACATATATAATTAGAATCAACTAAATATAACAAATCTTGACTTTTCTCAAATAAGCTTAACTTAATTGAACAAAAATTACATAAGCACCAAATAACTTAGATTCATAATTAAAACACAAAAAATTGTGAAAACCGTTACAAACGGCTCTCCCGTTTCTAAAGATTTTCTAAAAATTTGGAAAACCCTTAAGAAACGGGTTTTGGTAAAAATTTTTTAAGTTTTGGCGGAATTTCAAAATTTTTGAAAAACTTTTAGAAACGGGGAAGCCGTTTCTAAAGGTTTTCGCGGGATTTCAAAATTTTTAAAATACTATTAGAAACGGGGTCGCCGTTTCTAAAGGTTCGAAAACTTTTAGAAACGGGGGAGCCGTTTCTAATAGTCTCACTTTCATCTATAAATACTCCTCATCTTCTTCATTTTCTCAAACATCATACTCATACATATTCACATCTCTCTATCAAATTCTCTCCTCTTTTTTTAATCTCTACTCTAAATTATAAGTTTATAATCATATTTATTTTAGAGTATATAGTTTTAAGATATAGTTTTGTTAATTTTCAAAGAATATTTACATTAAATGTATTATATCATAATTAACACTCATATTTAACTTATACTATGATATAATTGTTATTAAATAAATAACGTAGGTAATTAAGTAATTGACTCAAAAACTAACACTATTAAACATCAAATAATATTCTTAATTAATAATTATTATTGGCAGACTTTCTCCCAATAATTTTTTTTAATTTTTTTTAATAGTATTAGAAACGGCCTACCCGTTTCTAATACTATTTCTTTTAAAAAAAAAATCAGAGTATTAGAAACATGCAACCCGTTTCTAATACTCTCCGTTTCTAATACTTTCAGAGTATTAGAAACGGGCCGCCCGTTTCTAATACTATGAAACGGGCTGCCCGTTCAAAACTATTCCTGTATTTTTTTTTTAATAGTTTCACTTTTACAAACGGCTAGGCCGTTTCTAAAAGTCCAGGGGTAATTTTGGATTTTTTTTTTTACAAACGGGCTGCCCGTTGCGATAGGTCACCAATCTTTAGAAACGGGCAAGCCGTTTCTAGTGTTTAAGCATCTTTACAAACGGCTTGCCCGTTTGTAAAGTTTTTTTTTTTTTTTTACAAACGGCTGAGCCGTTTCTAAAAGTAGAAATGGGAACGTTTTCCCGTTTCTAAAAGTCATTACAAATGAAGGTATTAGAAACGAGCATTACAAACGGCGTGCCCGTTTCTATTGCTCATTAGAAACGGGCAATTGACCTTTAGAAACGGCCAGAGCCGTTTCTAAAGGTCTTTTTTTTAGTAGTGGTCCCTGTACAAAATACATGGGGTCAAAGAAATTTGACCCCATTGAGTAATAATTGTGGTGTGAAAATAATTTGACAACACGGTTTAACGGTCCATATCATGCCTTGAGCATGATCTGGACCGTTAATCCGTTATTTGACACCACGTTTATACGGTATAGATCATGCCCGATTATCAATTTATGGGGTCACTTTTTTTTGACCCCATGTATTTTGTTGAGTGACAAATTTTTTTGTCACTGTTTTAGAGAATCTGTTATTAGGACCATTATATATGTGTACTCATTTTATTAGTAATAATTTGGAGAATTTCATTTCAGGATACTTTTAGTCAAAATGAGGGAATATAGTTATAAAAATTAAGAAAAGTTAAGAAAAATTATGATAATTTAGGAAAAGTCAAAATTTAGCAAATAGCTAGGCTAAATGTGTAGTACAATTAAATTTCATGATTATATTAGTAATTAACACTGTTATGACAATTATTGCATAATTAGTAATAAAGTTATAAATTACAAAGTAATTTGATTAAAATTACTTAGTTAAGTTTAGGTAAATTGTGATTATATATGTGTACTCATTTTATTAGTACCTCATGATTAGACCATGTCCCTGAGATTTGATAGAAGAAAGGTGCATTAGCGGTTAATACGTAGCAATTAGGAGAATTTCATTTTAGGATACTCTTAGTAAAAATGAGGGAATATCGTTATAAAAATAAGGAAAAGTTCAGAAAAATTATGCTATTGAGGAGAAAATTCAAATTTAGCAAAAAATGTAGCTAGGAGAAATAAGTAGTACAATTAAATTTCATGATTATATTAGTAATTAACACTTTTATGATAATTATTGCATAATAAGGAATAAAGTAATAAATTACAGAGTAATTTGGTTAAAATTAGTTAGTTAAGTTTAGATAAATTGTGATTATATATTTGTACTCATTTTATAAGTATTAATTAGAAGAGTTTCATTTTAGGATACTCTTAGTAAAAATGAGGGAATATCGTTACAAAAATTAGGAAAAGTTAAGAAAAATTATGGTATTTAGGAGAAAATTAAAAGTTAGCAAATAGCTAGGATAAATGTGTAGTACAATTAAATTTCAGGATCATATTAGTAATTAACACTTTTACGATAATTATTGCAGAATAAGTAATAAAGTTATAAATTACAAAGTAATTTGATTAAAATTAGTTAGTTAAGTTTAGGTAAATTGTGATTATATATGTGTAGTCATTTAATTAGTAGTAATTAGGAGAATTTCATACTCCTAGGAAAACTGAGGGAATATCGTTTTAAAAATTAGGAAAAGTTAAGAAAATTTATGATATTTAGGAGAAGATTAAAATTTAGCAAAAAATGGCTAGGATAAATATTTAGTACAATTAAATTTCATGATTATATTAGTAATTAACACTTTTATGATAATTATTGCATAATAAGTAATAAAGTAATAAATTACAAAGTAATTTGATTAAAATTAGTTAGTTAAGTTTAGGTAAATCGTGATTATTTATGTGTATTCATTTTATTAGTAGTAATTAGGAGAATTTCATTTTAGAATATTCTTAGTAAAATTGAGGGAATATGGTTATAAACATTAGGAAAAGTTAAGAAAAATTATGATTATTTAGGAGAAGATTAAAATTTAGCAAAAAAATGGCTAGGATAAATATGTAGTACAATCAAATTTCATGATTATATTATTTATTAACACTTTTGTGATAATTATTGCATAATAGGTAATAAAGTAATAAATTACAAAGTAATTTGATTAAAATTAGTTAGTTAAGTTTAGGTAAATCGTGATTATATATGTGTACTCATTTTATTAGTAATAAATAGGATAATTTCATTTTTAAGATATTCTTAGTAAAAATGATGGAATATCGTTATAAAAATTAGGAAAAGTTAAGAAAAATTATGATATTTAGGAGGAAATTAAAATTTAGCGAAAAATGGCTAGGACAAATATGTAGTACAATTAAATTTCATGATTATATTAGTAATTAAAACTTTTATGCTAATTATTGGTTAATAAGTAATAAAGTAATAAATTACAAAGTAATTTGATTGAAATTGGTTAGTTAAGTTTAGGTAAATCGTGATTATATATGTGTACTCATTTTATTAGTAGTAATTAGGAGAATTTCATTTCAGGATATTCTTAGAAAAAATGAGGGAATATCGTTATAAAAATTAGGAAAAGTTAAGAAAAATTATGATATGTAGGAGAAGATTAAAATTTAGCAAAAAATGGCTAGGATAAATGTATAGCACAATTAAATTTCATGATTATATTAGTAATTTACACTTTTATGATAATTATTGCATAATAAGTAATAAAGTTATCAATTACAAAGTAATTTTATTATAATTAGTTCTTAAGTTTAGGTAAATTGTGATTATATATGTGTACTCATCTTATTAGTAGTAATTAGAGAATTTCATTTCAGGATACTCCTAGAAAAAATGAGGGAATATCGTTATAAAAATTAGAAAAAGTTAAGAAAAATTATGATATTTAGGAGAACATTAGAATTTAGCCAAAAAATGGCTAGGATAAATATTTAGTACAATTAAATTTCATGATTATATTAGTAACTAACACTTTTATGATAATTATTGCATAATAAGTAATAAAGTAATAAATTACAAAGTAATTTGATTAAAATTATTTAGTTAAGTTTAGGTAAATCGTGATTATATATGTGTACTCATTTTATTAGTAGTAATTAGGAGAATTTCATTTAAGGATATTCTTAGTAAAAATGAGGGAATATCGTTATAAAAATTAGGATAAGTTGAGAAAAATTATGATATTGAGGAGAACATTAAAATTTAGCAAAAAATAGATAAACGTATAGTACAATTAAATTTCATGATTATATTAGTAATTAACACTTTTATGATAATTATTGCATGATAAGTAATAAAGTAATAAATTACAAAGTAATTCGATTAAAATAGTTAGTTAAGTTTAGGTAAATCATGATTATATATGTCTACTCATTTTATTAATAGTAATTAGTAGAATTTCAATTTAGGATACTCTTAGTAAAAATGGGGGAATATCGTTATAAAAATTAGGAAAAGTTAAGAAAAAGTATGATCATTAGGAGAAAATTAAAATTTAGCAAATAGCTCAGATAAATGTGTAGTACGATTAAATTTCATGATTATATTAGTCATATCTGTATAGATTCAAAAAAATCTGTCACCATAAATATATATGGTGTCAGATTTATTTATTGGTAGGTGTGGGGTGAGAACAATCTGTGACCATTGCTCGAAAGTTTGTGGGGTCAAAAAAATCTGTCACCATGTGTGAACATGTGAGAGATTATTCTGACCCCAAAAGCACAATCCATGTGATATCAATGGTTACAGAATTTTTGGACCCCATTGGGGGCACAATCCATGTGATATCAGTGGGGTCAAAAAACAATCTCACCACGATTTCATATATCTATGAAAATACCCCATTTTTCGCAAACTTCATGTCTTTATATCCTCTCCCTCAAAAAATCGAAAAATCATCTCCTCTTCCTCTAAAATCCCAAAATCCTCTCATCTCTCTCTCTCTCTCTCTGTTTTCTGGATTTTATATTAGCTATGTAATTGTTTGCGTGTTTAAATAATATATATATATATATATATATATATATATGTATATATATATATATGTATATATATATGTATATATATATATATATGTATATATATATGTATATATATATATATATGTATATATATATGTATATGTATATATAAGTATATTTTTAAACATATATATATATATTATATATATATATATATTCTGACCCCAAAAGCACAATCCATGTGATATCAATGGTTACAGAATTTTTGGACCCCATTGGGGGCACAATCCATGTGATATCAGTGGGGTCAAAAAACAATCTCACCACGATTTCATATATCTATGAAAATACCCCATTTTTCGCAAACTTCATGTCTTTATATCCTCTCCCTCAAAAAATCGAAAAATCATCTCCTCTTCCTCTAAAATCCCAAAATCCTCTCATCTCTCTCTCTCTCTCTCTGTTTTCTGGATTTTATATTAGCTATGTAATTGTTTGCGTGTTTAAATAATATATATATATATATATATGTATATATATATATATGTATATATATATATGTATATGTATATATAAGTATATTTTTAAACATATATATATATATTATATATATATATATTATGTTTATTTATATATTTGTGTGTGTTGGTATATTATTAATTATATATTTATATATATAATGCATGTTATAATATATTAATACACACATCTAATATAATATATATGTTAATACATATAAATTGGTATTTATTATAAACAACAAGTTAAATGTTAAACAAAATATATTTTGTTTCTTTAAAAAATGTTAAAGAGAATTTATTTAAAATAAAATAATATATATATAAAGGTGGAGGGAAAAATCCCACCAAATTGAAAAATTTGAAAAATTTGGCAAAAAGTGGCGGTAAATCTGCCATCGATTTTTTTAAAAGTTTTCGGAATTGTGGTGATTAAAAAAACCAGTCACCACGGTTTTTTTAAAAATAAAAAATAAATAACCACGGGGTCAGAAAATTCTGACCCCACGGTTATTTTTTTTTTCAAAAAAAGAAAAAAACTGTGGTGTCAAAATAATCTGTCACCTCGGTATAAACGTAGTGATGGAATTTTTTGACACCACGGTTTTAAACCGTGGCGTCAAAATAATCTGACCCCACACATTTTTTAATATTTTCACTTTTCTTTAATATTAATGCATGACTACAAATTTATCTGATTCCACGTCATGGCTACAGATTATTTTGACCCTATGTGGTGATAGAGTTCATTGACCCCATATATGGTGAGTAATTAATCTGTCATTATTGCTGACATAACTAAATGCTAACAAGGCCTATAGTAATAAAACCTTGTTACGAATTTTTCTGACTCAATTGATCTATACTCACAAATTTCACACCAATTGGGAGTAATGTTTTTGTGGGTATTGCTACGTTTTCTTGTAGTGGGATGTCCAGTCTTCGTCATCTGAGCTTCTGCACCGTGCTTAGCCAAATAGTCTGCCACCGAATTCAACTCCTGATAGCAAAATGTGTTGGAAAATTTGGTGTTTGAACTGGATTAAAACACCTTCAGGGTGGTGAATGAGAAATTTATGCTGGAATATTATTTTCTGTTATAATATTTATTTAACAGAAAATATTGTGCATTAATTAAATTGTTACTTTTGTTTATCTTTTGCGATAAAGTATGATACTTATCGTTATTTTGCGATAAAGTTGTGATCAGTTTTAAACAATGAAAACCGGTCTACATTCATCCGAGACTCCTAGACTTAGTGGCCAAGTAACCACAAGTTAGAGTCCCAGTAAACCACGTTTTCCTTCTCTTTCTCCCGTGCATTAGTCTATATAAGGAGTCGTTCTCCTCAGTGTTTCGTATGACAAAACAATTTCAAAAACACTTTTTCTTGTGCATTGAAAATCATGAAAATTCTTTGCATAGTCCATGGTAATTTGTGGTTATAGAGGAAAAGGCGTAGTTCGAGTTCGCCGGAGCAGTTTCGTTCGTGCAAACCTACCTGCTCGTTGTCATTGTATCCTGGGAGACAGACGCTCACGATTCTCAAGCACCGCGGAGAGGGCGAATTTGTTTGAAGGAAAATGTGTTTTCACAGGCCTCGACATCTTGTTTCCTTACGGATTTTTTGGTTAAGGTTTACTTATATATGTGCAATTTAATTGTTGTAATAAATTGTTTAATTCGTCAATACATTATACCCTGTTTGTTTGAATCTATTTTATCGGTGAATTATTACTAACAATCTTAAAACATATACTTCTTATTTGAGACGAACAGGTTACTGGACGGAATTAATTTTTGAAGGATCTAATATTCTTCACGATTCTGGAAATTTAATATTTGTTTGAAGAATTCTTATTATTCTTCGTTACTTTTCTCCGTTATTTTATTATGACGGATAATGGAATCCATAGAAATTGAAATTGCATGGGCATGTTCGGATAGATAGTAGTCGATCCTCGGATTTTGCGTAATCCGAGAATATTGTATCTTTTCTTTTTCTGACTTGGTTAGTGCGCAAGTGTAGAAATTTAGATATAAGTGTTTGATTGGAAGTTGGACTCTTCTAGACATGGTTTTATATGATTGGTGGATTTTGTTGGAAAAGCTATCCATATATTTGAATTTAAGTCACGTGATGTTCAAATGAATAGAATGAAAATTCTTTATGGAACCTTATGTGATAGCATCTACTATCATCCATGCACAGATATACGTTTTGATTTATGCCTGCTGCAACTTGTAAAATATTTGAAGAGCAATATTTTATTAATGGTAGGACTCTCATGTGAACTGAGTTACTTGCGACTGGATGGAAATTATTTCGTAGAAATTGATATTGCATGTTTGTGATATGGATTGGATTGAACTAAATTCTATATTTATGTGATTCTCGAGTTACGTGAATTGTGTCAATCTTGATTGATTTTTCTTTTGATAACTTTTTGACCTTATTGAAGGAAAATAAGCGGCGGCAGTGGATAATGGGTCCATAGAATCCGAAATTGTTACGGATTTGTTTAAATCTTAGGAATTGTGGTTTATATCTCTAAGGCTACCATGCTGTGAACAATTTGAAAAAAATAACATTTTAATGTATGACTCTTGTCTAATTGGTTTTATGTGATTGGTTTGAACTTTGGAAAAAAGTTTCCATATGCATGAATAAGAAAGTTTGTTACGTGATGTTTAACCAAAGGGAAAAGGGAAAAAGAAAAGTTAAGAGAAAGGCTTTTTGACGGGAAGCTTGAAGAAAAAATATAATAATAATAAGGAAATTATTTTATTATTCCTTTGTGTAATAGCATGTTTGCTATTATTTTTGTACGTTCTTGAGATGGGAACATTGAACATGATTTATATGGTATATACTTGGTAGATTTTCATACATGAAATTGTATATGTGAAGTACGTGTGCCGTGCTCGTATGAATAGTTTTCATAAAATAAAAGGAGTTTATATTCTTGAAGAATTTTACTATTCCTTGTGATAATTATTAATTATTGTTCTGATTTTATAAATTTCAGAAAATACGTTTGGATCTGGAAATACAAATATGGTTACGAGTGAAACCAATCCACAGATTTTCAAGAAACCAAAAACCCCGGTAACTCCGGCGAGTACTTCGATCCTAAAAACCCAGTTGTTGCGCATGATGGGTCCGGATATTTTCACTGTTCATGTGAACCATAGTGAGAAACCGGAGAAGTTCACTGATGTGAATTTCAAGACATTGCAGCAAAATATGTTGTTTTATCTGGCCATGTTGGGTCTTAAGAAATTCTTGACAAAGGATCCTCCTACTATTTAGAGAGGATGAGATTGCACAATCTGCTAATGCGATTGATGCATGTAAGCATTCTGACTGTAGATTGCTGAAAAGAAATAACAAGGCAAAAAGGACAAACGAGGCTAATGTTGTGGATAACATCTCTAACGATGAATCTGACTTAGACCTTGGTGTTGAGTCTCTAAAGTTAATCTGGTGGATACTAATCATAAAGAATGGTATGGAAACTGGAGCTACATGTCATATCTATGCGGCTAGATCTACTTTCTTTGAGCTGATTCTTGTGGAATCCAGAGAGAAGTTGTACATGCACAACTCATCTACCTCTAAGATTAAGGGGAAAAGGACAATGTGCCTCAAAGTGACTTCTGGAAAGAGGTCGAGTTGCAGAATGTGTTGTATGTACCAGACATTTGCAGGAATCTGATTTCTGGAACACTATTGAGAACTCGTGGATTTAAGATGGTCCTTGAGTCTGATAAACAAGTGTTGTCCAAACATAGTGTTCATGTTGGGAAAGGGTTATGTGAAAGAAGGTATGTGGAAAATGAGTGTAATGGTTGTTAAGCCATACTCTGTTAATTTTAATAAGATTTCCAATCCCTCTATTTACTATTGAGTCTTTAAATCTATTGACATAGTAGATTTGAACATGTTAATTATGATTCTTTACGTAGACTTATTGACATGAGTCACATACCCACTATTAATTGATTCCAAAATATAAGTGTGGAACTTGTGTAGAGGCAAAATTGTTGAAAGAAATACTGAACCCCTCGATTTATTTCATATTGATGCAAGTGATTTAAAGTTTGCACAAATGAGAGGTGGTAACAAATATTTTATTACTTTCATTGATGATAGTACTAAATATTATGTTATGGTTATTTACTGAAAAGTAAAGATGATGCCATAAACACGTTTATTTTATATAAACAAGAAGTAAAAAACCAACTTAATAAGAAAATTAAGAAGGTAAGAAGTGATTGTGGTCGTGAATATGTGGAACCATTTGGTGAATTCAGTTCACAACATGGAATTATTCACGATGTCACAGCTCCATATTCTCCTCAATCTAATAGAGAGATAAATGAAAAAAAAATCTTACTTTAAAAGATATGATAAGTTTTGGATGCAACAGAACATCTGGGGTGAAGCTATTTTGTTGGCTAATTATCTTTTAAATAAGATACCCAAAAAGAAATAAGAAAAGACTCCCTGCAAGTTATGAAAAGGTAGAAGACCTTCTTACGAATACTTGGAAGTGTGGGGGGTGTCTTGCTAAGGTGGCAATACCTTTGCCAAAGAAAATGAAAAATAGGTCTAAAGACTGTAAACTGTATTTTCATTGCATATGCACACAATAGTAGTGCTTATAGGTTTCTTGTGCATGATTCTAAAAACCCTGATATTCACAAGAACACCATAATGGAATCAATGAATGCATCGTTCTTTGAACATGTATTTCCTTGTAAATCCAAAGAGCCTGGACCAAGTTCTTCAAAATGAATCCTTGAAGATATTGACAATAGTCAAAAATCATGAAGAAAGTGAAAATTCTGATGAGGTCCCAGAAAAGCCTAGACGAAGTAAAAGGGTAAAGACAAAAAATTCTTTTGGGCCTGATTTTCTGACTTAGATGGTTGAGGCTGAACCTCAAATGTATAAAGAAGATGTAAGCTCCAGTGAAGGTCCTTTATTCAAAGAAGCCATAAAAAGTGAAATTGATTCCATTTAACAAAATCACACTTGGGAACTGGTTGACCTCCATGTTGGTTGTAAACCATTGGGTTCTAAGTGGGTTTTCAAAATGAAACTGACGGAACAATTGATAAGTATAAGGCTAGGCTTGTGATCGAAAGACACAAACAACAAGAGAGCCATAAATACTTTGATTCTTATTCTCTTGTGATGAGAATAAATTCAATGAGAATGATTTTGGCAAGTGCCACTCTCCAAAATCTAGAAGTTCATCAAATGGATGTGAAAACTTCTTTCTTAAATGGAGATCTTCGTGAAGAAATCTAATAGAACGACCCGAGGGTTATGTAGCTCCTGGAAAAGAAAGAAAAGTATGCAAATTGGTGAAGTCCTTGTATGGACTTAAACAAGCACCTAAACAAGCACCTGAACAGTGGCATGGAAAAACTTTGACAGTGTCACGATCAAATAGTTTCAAGATCAATGAGTGTGACAAGTGTGTCTGTATCAAAAATACAAAAGATGGATATTTATTTCTCTGTTAGTATATTGATGACAAACTCATTGTGGAAGGAAGTATAAAATGGTGAAGTCCATTAAATACTTGCTGAATTCAAGATTCGACATGAAAGATATTGGATTGGCTGATGTAATTCTAGGAATAAAGATTATAAGGTCGCGAGACGGTCTCATACTGAGTCAATCACATTATGTGGATAAGATTCTTGAAAAAATTCACTAAGGATGATTCTGGTGTGGCCAGAACTCCAATTGACATAAGTCAACATTTATCCAAGAACAACTGAGATAGTGTTGCACAAGTTGAATATGCTAGAGTGATAGGTAGTCTGATGTACTTGATGAGTTGCAAAATACTAGACATTGCCTACACAGTTAGCAGTTTGGATAGATTCACGAGTAATCCAGGTAGTGAACACTGGAAAGCAAACATGTGAGTATTAAGGTACTTGAGGTATACTCGTGATTATGAGTTGCATTATACCAGAGATCCTGTTGTGCTTTAAGGATACACTGATCCAAGCTGGATATCTGATATACAAGACTCAAAAGTAAAAAGTGGATATGTATTCACTTTAGGCAGTGTGGCCATGTCATGGAAATCTTTAAGACAAACGATAATAACCAGATCCACGATGTAATCTGAGTTTGCGGCATTGAACAAATGCGGTGAAGAAGCCGAATAGCTACGGAATTTCTTGAAAGGTATTTCTGATTAGTCAAAACTCATGCCTGCTATATGCATCTATTGTGACAACCAATCTAAAATTGGTAGGGCACAAAACATCTGAATAACGGTAAGTCGAGACATATATGTCGCCGACACAACAACGTTAGTCAATTGATCTCAACTGGAGTTATCTCGATTGACTATGTAAGGTCAAAAGATAACATCGTGGATCCACTAACCAAATGGTTAAATAGAGATCAAGTTGATAAGACGTCGAAAGAAATGGAACTCAAGCCCATTGAAAATTAAGGTTTATACGAAGGAAAACCCAACCTTGCTGATTGGAGATCCCAAGATCTTGGTTCAATGGGACAACCTAATTGTAAAAACCTTGCTGGATCACTGTGGGGGTTACCCCTGTCCATTCCTATGATAAAACAGTGAAACCCGTTGTGAAAAAGGTAAAGCTGTAGGCTTTTAATGATCTTTATGCGTCAAAAAGTTTGAGCAGAGTAATGCAGGTTACTCGTAGTTAAAGGATCACATATGTGAGAAAAAAGAGGGGCCGCTTCTTAGGAGAATTGTGGGGGCTAAATTCTCTGAAAAACTCTTGCAGAACCAGGCATATGTTCACGGTGAAAATGAACATAAACCATGAGAACCGAAACTGTGTCATGTAAATGCCTGATTGGATTACATCATCATTTGCACAAACGGCAGACAGTTCAAAGATATCGTGTCTACTGATCAGCTAGCAAAGTAAATATTTTCTCACGAAGGAAGGTTCAAAGACGCATTCTACCTATCCTATGCAGGTGTAAGCCGTAGAACTCTGTCACCACATGTTCTCTGCATGATGAGTCAATTTCATTCATGTGGGACATTGTTGGAAAATTTGGTGTTTGAACTGGATTAAAACACCTTCAGGGTGGGTGAATGAGAAATTGATGCTGGAATATTATTTTCTGTTATAATATTTATTTAACAGAAAATATTGTGCATTAATTAAATTGTTACTTATCGTTATCTTTTGCGATAAAGTATGATACTTATCGTTATTTTGCGTTAAAGTTGTGATTAGTTTTAAACACTGAAAACCCGTCTACATCCATCCAAGACTCCTAGACTTAGTGGGGAAGTAACCACAAGTTAGAGTCCCAGTAAACCACGTTTTCCTTCTCTTTCTCCCGTGCATTTGTCTATATAAGGAGTCGCTCTCCTCAGGGTTTCATATGACAAAACAATTTCAAAAACACTTTTTCTTGTGCATTGAAAATCATGAAAATTCTTTGCATAGTCCATGGTAATTTGTGGTGGTAGAGGAAAAGGCGCAGTTTGAGTTCGCCGGAGCAGTTTCGTTCGTGCAAACCTACCTGCTCGTTGTCGTTGTATCCTGGGAGACAGTTGTTCACGATTCTCAAGCACCGCGGAGAGGGCGAATCTATTTTAAGGAAACTGTGTTTTCAAAGGCCTCGACATCTCGTTTCCTTACGAATTTTCCGGTTAAGGTTTACTTATATTTGTGGAATTTAATTGTTGTATCATAAATTGTTTATTTCGTCAATACATTATATCCTGTTTGTTTCAATCTATTTTATCGGTGCATTATTACTAACAAAATGTCCTCGTTACAGCTGCAAAACTCGTGATGAGTCCTCTAATATCGCCAATGAGCCCCTCCAGATGGGCGGGAGGGTCTTCGGTCTTGTCCAAAACTGTGAATAAGCAATAAGAAGTCTGATTAATAATAAGATGCGTGATATGCATGTGTAGTCCAAGTGCAAGTCCCTCCCTAAGAGCCCAAAACTCAGCGTGGTTATTCGTTGTTATTCCTGCACATTTTGAGAATACCGCAACAAAGGAGCCGTTAGAATCTCGAATAATTCCTCCAATTCCTGCTTTCCCCGGGTTACCGAATGCCGATCCATTGATATTGAGTTGGTGGAATCCTGGTAGCGGAGGTTCCCAGAATAGCGTGTGCGTAAAGCATTTTCTCTCGTCCTGGCCTGATCGGGGTTCCTGATTAAAATCTGTTGTTGTTGACTTTGGTAAACTGATCTGACGCCCCCATATATAATTTCTTCTCCCTAAAACACATATTTGTTCCTTGCTTGCCAAATTTTCCAAAAGAGGTTTGCATACTTTGTTTGGTCCTGGGTTTGTTGTTTGGTAAGAAAAATCAAGGGGTTGAGTAGGGAGACATTAACCAGGGTAGATTTGGTTAGTAAGTTGAGTGATCTTCGTGCATTTAGTGAAGAGGTGCTCATGTGATTCCGGAACCAGTTGGCATAGCGGACAGAGGTTTGTCAAAAGGACATACAGGTTGTACAATCTCTCATTGCTTGGGAGGACTTGGTGGCACATTAACCATAAGAAGAATCGGATTCGTGGTGTAACCTTGATTTGCCAGATTTTTTCTCATGGTTGCCAGGGGTCGTTGCATGGCTGCTCTAGCCGCATTAGGTATTTGTAAGCCGATTTCATTGAGAATTTTCCGTTATCACTCCAAGCCCATGTCACTGTGTCCTCATCTGAGTCTCACTGTAGCGTTGTACCCAGGATGCGTCCCATTATAAAATGCGGTATTAGGTGGGAAATTGCTTGTGGTTCCCACTGTTTAGTGTGCGGGTTAATTATTTCTCCAATGGACATCGTTGTCAGGTGGGTGGTATGTCTTTGATGTACTCTGCTATAGTAAAATTACCCAACCATTTAGTGTGCCAGATGTTTAGGAGGTTTCCTGCGTTGACATGCCATCTGATTCTTGCCGGTAGGTGCTGAATGATTGAAGCAATTGATCCATTCCCAATTACTTTGTGGTTTACTTCGCGCCTGCAGCAGGTGGCACTGTAGAAAGTATTTTTCTCGGTAAACTTGTGCCCACAGAGAGTCGGGTTCCATGAGCAATCTCCATCCCATTTTCATCATGAAGGCTTCATTAAGTGTATCTAGCCATCGAATCCTAATTTGCCCATTTCCTTGGGTAGTGTCATCGTCGACCAAGCCACTTTAGCCCGGGCCCTACCTTGGGGTGAGGCGTTCCATAGGAATTGTTTGGTGTTCTACTCCAATTGTTGCAGGGTCGTGATTGGTAGTTTGAATACTGACA
The DNA here is from genome assembly GCA_946800315.1 of Misopates orontium. Lineage (NCBI taxonomy): Eukaryota > Viridiplantae > Streptophyta > Magnoliopsida > Lamiales > Plantaginaceae > Misopates > Misopates orontium. The sequence goes on along the minus strand of OX326948.1, from coordinate 27,890,125 downwards.
TAGCATACGTAGTGAGGGCCATGATTGTTGATTTAATTAACACCTATTGGCCTGCATAGGACAAGTATTACCATTGAGAGATTCGAGTCGTCGAGTTAGTTAGTATATGTTGGATTTTGACCCTTTTTTTTTTCCTTTTGGCCCAGATCGGCAATCCCAGATATTGGTCATCGTCTGACATTTCTTGTAATTGCAATTCCTCCTGCAGTCTAATTTTGTTCTGTGGTCGCACGTTTTTGGAGAACATCGCTTTTGATTTGTGCCAATTGATGTGTTGCTCTGCCGCTTCAGCATACATGGTTTGGTTTCGGCTTAGCGCAGAAATGAAATTCGCTGATGTGTCAAAAAAAGGGAAGCAGTCATTCGTAAAGCCCAGGATGGGGATGTGAGGTCCCCCGTCTACTGGCTTTTAGGGCACCATGTTCTCCATTTTGAGTATCACGGCACATTGATCGGATAAACATGTCCACACAAAGGATAACAATAAACGAAGAAAGAGGGTCTCCTTGTCGCAACCCTTTGCTTTGCCTCCAGTTTTGGGATTTGTGTCCATTGGCCACCACTGCAAACTTAACCGTGGTTACACATTGAAAAATGAGACTAATAAGGGATTCTGGGAAATGGTATGCTCTCATAGTGGCGTCCAGAAAACTCCAGCTCAGATTAAAAGGTTTTTCAATATCCAGCTTAATCGCCATTACACATTTTTTCCTGGTGCGCTTTACTTTTAAAGTGTGGATGAGTTCGTGTGCTAATATATATTGTTTGCAATTTGACATCCTAGCATGAACGCATTCTGCAACGGAGATATCAGTTTATCCATGAATGGTCGCAGGCGGTTGGACAGTATTTTGGATATGAACTTGTAACTGACGTTACATACGCTTTTGGGTCAAAAATGTGTCGGTTCTGACAGATTATCTTTCTTCACAATAAGCACAATGTTTGTATCATTGAGGTGTTGCGAGACAATTCCTGTTGCGAAGGTTTGTGTTATCATTGCGCTGACCGATTTTTTCACTTGTGGCCAGTATTTTCGATAAAAGTGCCCATTGATACTGTCTAATCCGGAAGCCTTCATTGGTCCAATCTGGGTGATGGTTTGCCAAATTTTGGCCATAGTTTGGATTCCACAAAGATTGTCTCCAGACATTTGAGTAAGGTTCGGAAGCTGCAGAGTAGAAAAAGGGAAGTTTGTTGGGCTCGCTGGACTAGTTGCAGAGTTAAAGTGATCTTTGAAAATATCCACTATCTGTTGTGGATGCGTGACCCAGGTATTGTCTTGAGCATGTATCTCTTGGATGAATTTCAGTCGTCTGCGGGTACTTACATAGGCATGATAATACCTAGTGTTGTTGCCCCCATCTTTAATCCACTGTGTTTTTGCCCGTTGTGCCCAGTAGAATTGTTTTTGGATTAGAAGCCTGGACAAGAATATTTGAATTCTCGTTTCTTCCTGAAAATTGTTGATTGGTGTATTACAGTGGAGAGTTTCCATTACTTGGGCCAGCTCCCGTTGAGCTTTTGTAATTTGGTTATTTATTTGTTTAAAACCGGTCGCTTGCCAATGTCTTGCTTCTCGAGCAACTGGAAAGGAAGTATCTTGAAAGATGCCAGTGTGCATTGAGATTTCTGATTGGTGCCAGACTCTTTCTACCAGCGGTGGGAAACTCGCATGAAGGTCCCAAGCCACTTTATACCAGAATCGTTTGTATCTGCGGGCTTGTTGTGGCTCTTCGGATAGAAAAATCGGGGATTGATCTGAATTTGCTGCGACCAACTGAGTGACTCTAGTTTGCAGGTATTCGTTATTCCTTTGATTATTGCCAAAAAATTGATCTAGGCGTTCACCGATAAAGCGTCTACCATATCTTTTGTTAAACCAAGTGAAGTGATGTCCTATGTATCCTAAGTCATGTAACCCACAATCCGTCATGCATGAAGCGAATCTATTCATAGCAGCATTTGACATAGGTCTATCCCCTGATTTTTCATGCGAAACTAAAATGTTATTGAAGTCCCCAAGAACCAGCCAGCTAGTCGTGATGCGAGGTGCTAATTACAATAAATTATTCCATGCCTGTGCCTGCAGAGGCGACTGTGGAGGATTGTACACTGCCTCCATATGTATATTGCGTGATGTTCCTTCAAACGCATAGAGTGTTACTTGGTTGCGACGCCACAAAATCCAAATCCCTCCTGATAGTCCAACTGGTTCCACAATACGACGTCTATCGAATCCCAGACGTCCAATAATCTCGTCAGAGGTCGTATGACGAAGCTGAGTTTCCACTATCACTATGATTACTGGTTTGTCTCGCGCAATCATCTGGGTCAGCTCCGACAGAAAGTCTCGTCTACTGGCTCCTCGATAGTTCCATGCTAAAATCTTCATCATTTGTTGTAGAAGTGTCGAGAGATGGGACGGAGGCTCGGTGCGAATTTGGTTTGTTGTCATGGGAAACAAGTTGTCGTTGCCATTTCAATTCTGGGGGTTTGCAAATATGTATCCCTGATCGTTTGCCACCGGTTGGATATGTAAGCGGTACACTGAGCCGCGGTTTCGCAGCATTGGTGAGAATTCATTACTTAGTGCTATCACCGCCGTTGTGAAATGTTATGGCATCATCAACAGAGGCAACGTTGAAGTCGATCGCGGGAGGAGGATATCTTGCATGTTGCTGTGCATGATGACTGCCTCCAATGCCTGTTCGAAAATGTGTCAATTTGGGAGTTACTGTGGCGGCGACTGTAGGCGGCGTAGTGGTGGCTGTGGCTGTGAAACAGAAATCTGCCCGATGTTTGCTGTTAGGAAAAGATTGAGCAGCGTCATGTTGTTCGCCCTGCTGGGTCATGGATGTATTGGCGGTTGTTGCACCGATTGTTGTGGCGGTGACGGTGATCGGCAGCGGTGCATCGGGATTAACTGTACTGGTGTGCCCATAAATGTTTGCGGGTTTAAGATAGTTGTTAGAGTGTTGGAACAGATTCGTGTTGGCCCCGGGATGTCTGTCACTGTGAGTGGTGGCGCCGCGATAGTTTGCGTCTGGGCATGGCGGCCAAACTGGTGCGGCAACAGAAAATGGTGTGGGAGTGTCGGCTGGAGTTGCAACAGGTGTGCATATCAGTTGGTTGGAGGTGGGGAGTTCGATCTCCTTTGGCGTTGTTGGTGCGACGACGGTGGTGTTTTCGGGTGGTGGTGGTGGTTCTCCATGTTCATCAAGTTTTTTTGGTAGTGCAGAGTGTGTATTTAGTGGATTTTCGGTGTGTGCATGTGTGTGTTTTTCGCTTCTCTTTAAAATAGTCTCTAGCAGATGAGTCATGGGGGTGGGAATGGTGGTCGATGGAAGAAGGTGTGGATGGATTGTTGGACATATTAGGGATTTTTCCAGTGTTATCTAATTGCATGGGGGATGGTGGGGTTGATCGTTGAAGAAGAGGCGGAGGGGGAGGGTCGGGGGCGATTGGCAGTGGATCACATGCTAGAGTTTTGGAGAGCATGGCGTTTTTTTCCTGAAAAAGATTTGTCACATTGATCCCCGAAAACATCGCTCTTGTTCTAAAGTTCCTAAACGAATTCGCAAGAACAACAAGATCCTAGTGAAGTCAATATATAAGAGTTCAGCTGATTACAAAATACCAAACTCAGAACCAATTATCAATTATTGCTATAAATAAAGGCATACAAAAACAATAAAGTACAACTTTGAAAAATATGAAAGTTTCATTTTAGTATCTATACTAATATATAAAGGAAGAGGTACTTGTGACACCAAACTTTTCATTTTCAAGTTTAACTTTATAATTTATGTTCCATTATAGCATCTTATTATTAATTTCCAAATTTAACCCTACAATTTAAGTTAGACAAAATTAATTATAGCATTTACTAAGAATGATGATTTAGTTCTCTATAATTCATATTCTTTTAATGGAAATTACTTTTGTTTTCATTCTACTTTAATTATGTTGATTCACTCTCCCATTAATTCAAACTCTTTCCATCTAAGCAAAAAATAATTCTTGCATTATCTTTTCTTCCAGATTTTTTTTTCACACTTGAATATGAGCATCTAATACTTTACAATATAAAACATTAATTTGCGCGGGGCTGCGCGTGCCACATTTCTAGTTTCTATTAAAATGGGACTACCTAATACTAAACAATTCGGGGTAAGCCACAAAATGACTTAACTTTTCTGTTTTCTCAAGAAACCAAATTAGCTTAAGAACATCCATATATTCACAACAACTCTAACATTGTTAACTGCAGCAACAAATCCTATATGATTTTCAATTGTATATAAACCGAAATAGCAGGCAAATCGAAGCTTCAAGTCCGGATTTTCAGTAAATACTAAAACATATTACGATTCATTAAGTAATTACATCCAATAGTTGATTTTTGAAAATAATCCACGAACCCCTTTCATGATTCCTTTTTGTCTCTATTTTTTTCTGCTTCCGAGATTAATATCTTAAAGCAAAAGAGCATCAATTCTACAACTAGGCCAGAATCAGATCTGTATTTCTTATTTCTTGCACAAATCAATGGAGTACCTTTGAGGAAAAGGATAAATACAGCCCAAGTCTCTGAACATTGTTAAATTACTAGTGTTTGAAGTTTCAATAAGTATACAACGAGTGCTTTATAAAATGATATTTTCTTCTTGAATTATCTGCAACTTTTTGGTAATGTCATCACATTTTCTTGTAAAGAATCTATCTGCAATTTTTCATAATTCTCATCGTAGTTAATGTACAATATATTATGAATATATATGTCTGTCTATTTATGTTATCGGTAACTTCGGAAATATCACTCAAATGGAAGTCTTGAACTAAAGAGTTGCATAATCATATACTAGGGTTCTTGGCATGCAATTACCTCCATTTGTTATGTCAAATTGACAAAATTTTCCTGTGAAAAATAAATAGGCAAATTACCTCTCTATTTCAAAATATTGGCATACCACTCCCTGTAATTTTTTTAGTATATTTTTTTATGACCAAAATACCCTTGTTATTATTAATATTTTCTTTTATATAATTTCAAATTTTATTTTAACCTTTCTTTCAAGAATTATAAGATAAAGTACAAGACAATATCATAAAGGGTTGATGACGCATACTCTCCCTATGGGATCGTACCCGTCCACGTGGCATGATCCCCTAATCCCAATCTAATCCACGACCCCCTCTAACCCTCCGCCACCAGGTAAGTTTCGCTATACATTTTCCTATCTTCGCCCACCCCTCGTTGAACCGATGAGGGGGGGGGGGTTCGTATTCTCGACGTGGAGGAAAAGCTTTCCTTAGTCCTAAGCCAATATCACCGAGCTAACTGGCCAACCAGAGCGAACGGCTGCCATAAGTCCCTACTTCACCTTCCACTATCCGAATGTGTTGTCGCCCATTTAGCCCTCGACCGCCCCCCTTCCTCAATGTAGAAGCGAGGATCAGAGGATTATAGGGTGTAAATGGAGCACGGCGTGCACCGAGAGCAAAATGCAGGCACAACGTTCCCTACTCTACAAGACCACTCAAGTACCCAAGCACCCTCGAAATCAACAAGCATGCCAACACGTGCCCCCCGGCAAAATTACATCTATACCCTCACCTCGCCCTATAAAAGGGAAGTAGGCTGGTTATAAATGCAACAACAAGCAAACACGTGAAGAGAGTTAAGAAAGGGCGGAAGCTATAAGAGTTCTAGAGAGAGAGGGAGTGAGAGTGAGAGAGCACAAGCCCCTGGCCGCTAAGGATCGGAGTGGAAGCAACGAACAAGGTGCAGATCCCCACGGACCGCTGAAGAACTGCTACAATCACATCAACGAGCGTTTGAACATGCCTCGGTAATAGGCACAAAGGATCGAAGGCGTAATTAGTGGCGCCGACTGTGGGAACGTCATTAGAGTCCCCGAGATAGCCTAAGTGATGCGTCTGGATTCGGTAAGTTTCCATTCCACAAATAGTGTTGTTAGTTATCAATACCCTACCGGAATACTTTCCCAAGCTGTTATAGCAATTTCCCATCAAGTCACTGGAGAATCTACCTCATCCACACCCAAGAGCCCAAATCTACGTGATTAAGTGTCCCCGAGCCCCGAAAGGACCCCAGAGACAGGAGGTGAGGAGACTGAGGTTCACCTCACCATGGAGGAACTAGATCTTACTAGAGACCGTCGTGGAAAGGGGAGCCCGACGCGCCCGACAACAAGACGCCCAATCCTGAGGTAGATGGGTCCCACCCTGTAGTCATAGTGCTCCCGTAAAAGGAAATCCGCATGCAAGGAGCGAGCCCCGACGCCCAAGGGCGAAAGAGGAGCGCGCCCCTCGAAGGGGCGGACGACCCACAAGGGTGGAGAACGACAAAAACTGTACCTACCGGCCATTTCCACGTATGAGCGATACTAACCAGCATTTCATGGACATGATGGTTGAACTAAGGAACGAGGTGCAAGCCCTAAAAATGGATCGAGATGGATCAGCTGATGAAGACGAGAATGCCATCCCGTTTGCACCTCATATACTAGCACCAGAAATCCTGGTGTCCATGCGTTTATCCAATCTTGTAGTTTATACAGGAGATCGTAATGCAAGGGACCCAAGGGATCATGTTAATCAGTTCCTAGAAGTAATGGACATACTCAATGATCCAGACTACGCCTTGTGCCGAATCTTTCGATCCACCTTGAAGGGCAGAGCGCAAGCATGGTTCTCACAAATACCGAAGGAATCCATCAAGAGCTTTGATGAACTACGAGGTCTGGTCATACGGCAGTTTGCATGTGACTGCAGATACCCAGAAATAGCCGGGCATTTGCTCACAATGGCCAAGGGGAAAGGGAGACCCTTCGGGAATATATGAGGAGGTTGAAGATACAGTGATAGATATACAACATGTGGATCCCCACATCTTCTCTGAATTCGTAGCGCACCCGGTCGGTGCAATTCGCCGACTCACTGGTAGGACGCCCGGCTCATACCTTGGAGGAGCTCATGCAAAGGGCTGAACGGTATATGCTTTGGAAAGATACGCGACTGGCTAAGATGGGGATGCAGGAATAAGATGAGCATTCGCAAATCAAGTCGGGACGAGGGGAGAACTCTCGCAATCGACGGGACATGGTTAGAAGGTACCTTGAACCTCTTCCTTTAACTCCTTTGAAAGTTTCCTATACAGAGGTGTTAAATATAATGGGGGGAAACCAAGACCTCCGATGGCCACCTCAAGCCCGAAACCCAGATGCTATGCATCACACGTGAAAATGGTGCTTGTACCATCGAAGTTGGGGGCATAGGACCAAAAATTGCAATCATCTAAGGATGGAGATTGAGCGCCTCTTAAGGATGGGATACCTGCACCGATACATTGAAAGAAGGGAGGTCTCTCCTCGAGATGATCGGCAAAGAGAAAGGAGAGAGGAGGATCGGCCTCGAGAAAGGCCAAATGAACATCGTCAAAGCACTGAATGACATGAAAGGAAAAACTATCAGAGTCTAAGAAGAAGGTTTGAGGAAGAATCTGCACCAGAGGAACGTCAGCGCCATCAACATCTACCACCCCCACGTCCAATTACGCCCATAACCCCCTTACAGGGAGGATGGTGAACATAACCGAAGGAGGACTACTGTCAGTTTCATCTGCACAGAAAAAGAGGAAGTTGATCAAGGAAACTCAGCAGGTCAGACTGAAGTATCACGTTTTCTCCACGGCCATACCGACCCCACCAGCGATTACCTTCGGCTCAAGAGACCTGGTGGACATCGTTCACCCTCACGATGATTCCATTGTGACACAAGCCACCATTCATGGAGCTGAGGTTGCGAGGGTTTTAGTAGATACGGTGAGCACCGTGGATGTAATGTTCTTGCCCACATACCTCGCCCTTGGGCTTAAGATGGAGCAAATAGTACCAAAAACCACCCCGGGTTGGCTTTGATTGAATATAGGGCAGAACTTTGGACTCTATCACCTTGCTGATGTCTTGGGGAGTAGGACACCTTAGAAGGACAGAAGAGATAAAATTCTTGGTCGTAAATGCGCTTGCCAAGACCTACAATGTCATCTGTGGGCGACCTTCTCTCTGGCTATTTGAAGTGATACCCTCCGTCCTTCATTTGAAAGTAAAATTTCCTACCGTCACCGGGATCGGGGAGATCAAAGGAAATCAAGCCAGAGCTCGTGAATGCCAAATGAATACCATTGCTACAATTGAAGAAGAAGGAAGTGGCAACAGGAAAACAAACCCGTATGAACCCCGACGGGCTGATGCATTCAAGCTTTTCCCGCTGGAGAACTAAAACGGTTGAGGTAACTCCCGAGGAAGCAGAGAAGACAAATAAAATAAGGGCTAGTATCAACCCCCTATTGAGATTCAGCTCTTGGAAACGTTGCGTCGTTTCCAGCATGTGTTTGCCTGGGAAGGAGGACCGTCAGGACGTATCAGCCCAGACGTGTGTCAGCATTACCTAGATGTCTGTACTAGTGGGATTGACACTTTGGGATCATAATCCTACTTCCCCGTATTACTTGTGTACCGCAAGAGATGGGATCATAATCCTACTTCCCCGTATTACTTGTGACCCGCACTCTTGCGGTAAAATATCGCTATGAGTTTTCGCTGATCAAGAAACCAAGAGGACGCGATGGAGATTATGTGGAGCAAGAAGATACAGCTGGCAATGGTGGATCCGGGGAGAAAGAAGGCACCAAAGATTCCACAGTATTCGAAGATAGAAAAACGAGTAACGAAGGGAAGATGGCACAACTGAGAATGGCAAAGATAAAGCCGATGGGGGAGAGCCTGAAAAATTTAGATTCCATGAAGTGAACTTAGCGTGAGATGTAAACTCGGCCAATAGTAATGTCAAGACACCGGTAAACACTTAGCTACGTTGAATAGCCAAAAACAAAATACAAGGCCAAGATGGACAATTCAATTTTCTCAAAATATAGGCCTGTAACCAAGGAAAACAAAGACAACCAAAAGTCCACAACTTGATATAGTTCAGAGTATGCCCAAATAATTTACTGAAGGGAGAACCATATGAAGAACTGTGGATGGAAGCCGATTCGGGAGGTACACAACCGTAACAAAAGAAGAGGGACGAGATGCGTACAGTAAGAAAGTGCAACCAATAGTGACAACCTGTTGATGATGGCGCTTCATATATCCATTTTGATGAAGAGTATGCATGGCAATGGTTAATCAACTGACACCACAATCCTATAAATGGGGCCGAAGAGCCAAAAATCCCCCCTATCTTAGTAAAAAGTCTTCAAATCCTATTCTTATTTTAAAAAAAAAAATATTTTAGGGTGCAATATGACAATATACGTTTTTGTTTAAAAAGGGAAAACAAGACTTTGCCACCTCATGTTTGGCCTGATTTGCACTAGAGGGCCAGAAACTCGAGTCGTATTTCAAAATAAAGGAGATTTTCTACCTTCTTTTTCTTTCCGATATTTTTTTTATAATCACGCATAACACATATAAAGATTTTTGCCTCTTTGTTTTCATATGCAGGTTTTGCTTATTTCACGTATTCCATGGACTTTTTTGGTTTTTGTCTCTGTTTCGTTCTGTTATATTTGAAAATTTAATCCACGATGGTGTTTAAGTCAAGTAATTTTTACTTATTCATAGACAACTCCATAATGCGTAGTACTTTGTCTTTCATTAAAAAATTGTACCTCCTTCTAGCAGTGGTGGACCTACAGCCAAGGCTTGCCTGGAGTAGCTTTGCGCTTGCAAAAATGCATTTCTGACATAGTCTAACTTAGCAAGATATTTTTATTGATACCTTAATCTATTTACTAAGTTTTCTTCTAATATATGTTGACTTAACCATAAATGTGGGTTCTTAGCTCCACCTCCATTAATATTTATCCAGCAATTTGGTTATGGAGAAAAGTCTCTTTTGTACATTTGATGATTTAATAGAAAACTTAATTAGGTTTTGAGTTTTTCCATCTATCTGGTTATCATTAAGGAAACATTCCAGTCTTCGACACTTTGATACATAAATTTTTGTTATAAAGTTAATTTATTGGACTAATTTTGAAAAGTCAAGTAGGTATGTCCCGTTGGTTGAAATGGTGAATTTCTTTTGCTTGTCGTAATCTACGTTTTTGTGTATATTGATTTAGTATATTTTCAATTGATCAAAACTAATATGTTATCTTCTTTCCTGTCTCCCTAATACTTGCCTTGTAAAATGTCAGGTTAATTGGTGAAATTATGGGTACGAGCACTCACAGGAGTCGGGTCCCGAAATCTCAAAAATTTGGTTGTATGGAACCATTAAGCCTCAAGAGTTTGCCAGATTGGGCTATATCTCACATTCTTTTGCGTCTACCCTCAAAAGATGCAGTTAGAACTTCAGTTCTGTCAAAAGATTGGTAATACAAGTGGATTTTGATTCACGACATTGAACTTGATGATAGAATGTCGGCTAAAAAGAGTAAGAAATCTAATTTTGCTAACTTTTTCGAAAGGACACTTTTTCAGGCAAAGAGTGTACGAAGTCTTTTTCTTTCATGTCACAAGAAGTACGACTTAGATCGCATGAAAACATGGATATTACTTGCATTAAGTCTTGATGTTCATAACTTAAAAATATGTTGTCTAGAAGCAAGAATAGTCTTACCCCGCAACCTTCTTAGTTGCTATCCCCTGAGAAGTTTGGAGCTTCACATGCCCTGCACCGTTACAGTTCATTCAGAGATTTCTTTTCTTCGACTCACAACTTTGCGTCTTGTGGATGTGGAGATTTCTAATGAGCTTTCTACTTTTGATATAATGAAGTTCAAGTTACCAGTCCCGGAAAAACTTGAACTAATATGAAGCAAATGGCTGAAGGTTATGTTTGTAGAAATTTATGCTCCTGAAATTACTAGTTTTGAGTCTGAGACCCAACTTGATTCTGGTGTCACTGAATATTCAATCAAGATTATATGAAACAATTTTCGGAGGTATAAATCTCGTGGTGGTTTGCTAGAAAGAATTCTTCTATTCGGATACAAAGTTGTTTATGCAGCGCTACATAGTAGGTATGGAAGTAATAATTTTCATTTGCTTGAAACAAATGGAAATCGAATTCGAAAGATATTGAATGGATGCCAGAGTTTACAAGAATTGGAGCTATCAGGTCTTGTAGCAAAGGTTGGTTCTTATTCTCTTTTTCTTGATTTGGTGAATCTCTACATAGTGACTCGATTTGGCTAATTTGGCTCTTTCTTTCCATTTTCTCAAAATTGACTCATGTTTCGTCTGTAATCTTTGCAAGGCTATTATAGAAGCAAGACTAGGACTTTCCTTTCCCAAATATTGTGACATGGAACGACTAGTCCTCAATTCTTTTGGTACGGTTGAAGCATTATTCCATTTACTTCATGTGGCACTGTCTCTAAAGTTTCTAGTTATATACGTGGTAAGCGAAAACTACCTTTTAAATGTTCATATAGCAGACTACAACAAATTACTTGGAACTTTATACTTTCCTTCCTCTAATTTTGGGGAGAGAGGGGGAGGGGCAATTGCTTGAAAATAACTTCCTCTTTATTTGTATTTTTCAGATAGGTTGGAGCGATTATGACTATGATAAGCAGTACACCCTGTCATGTATTGTATTGGAGGAAGTCAGTTTTAAAGGGTTTGGTGGGGAGATAAATGAGTTGAAGTTGGCAAAGTTTTTCTTGAAGAATGCAATACTACTACAGACAGTTTGTATATCTGTTTGTTGCCAACCACGGATACAAAAGAATGAATCAAAGAAGAGTTGTCCGCATTTCCTACAGCTTCAGCTTCAACTTGTGTTTAAATGTCCCTTAGGAAATATACCCTTTTTCTGTTTTGAAATTTCAGCTCTATTTTCGAAATAGAGAATATAATCCATTATCTAATGGTCCTTGTGCGAAAGTTCTTTGAAAAGCGTTTTGTAAAACTCAAATTTTGCGTACATTTTGAACAAACCATCATGCCAACTTTTTACGTTGATCGAGTTACGTAAGTTGTCTATATAACTATTACACTGATACTCAAAATAGTACTCTAAATTATTAATGAGAAAAAAACAACATTGAACATCAATCTTATTTCAATTAACTCTTGTAGAAAGGTGACATCTAATACTGAATCAAGCCTATGAGTTTTGGTTCCACCATTGTTTTTTTATTTGTCTCCAAGAAACAACGGCAAAAGATCATTTTTGGTTATCTAGCTTGACAAAATATTTATTTTGATACCTTAAATTGGACATTGTTACCAGATCGAGCACCACGTGACCTCGAAATTGGGGATTTTGACAGTTTTTGACCAATTCCAACATCACAGCTCAAGATATATTCCACTTTAGCTGCAGTTGTGGAAAATTAGATATGTAAAAAAAAATAATATATTAAAATTTAGAGAGAATTACACAAACCCCTCATGAACTATAGGTAAATTAGACAAAGCAGCCCTCAAGTATATAGAAGTAATTCTTGAAACAAAAATAAGAAATACAGAAAGTAAGAAAAACAAATAATTGGAACCACTCTGATCCACTTACTCCGCTACCACCCCATGTCATGTGTTGGGTAAAAATTGGAAAAGTAATGACGTGCAGTGTTGATGTGAGTCAAAATCTGTTAAAATCCACAACTTAGTGGTCACGTGAAGCCAATGTGCCTTATTATTATATTTATTACTATTATTAGGGATAAAAGTATCAAACTCCCCTATACTAATATTTTTTTGTGATAGGCAATAGAAAATTTTATTGAAAAACAAGAGAGAGTACAAGAAATACTCAATGAAACCCCCCTATACTGCTTTTCTTATATTTATAAATATAATTTAAATTATTGTTGTTATTATTATTATTATTATTATTATTATTATTATTATTATTATTATTATTATTATTACTATTATTATTATGATTATGATTATGATTATCATTACTATTACTATTAGTATTATTATTATTATTTACTCACTTTTTCTTTCATCACAAATGCATCACTAAAGAGTGCTCAAACTTTGCACTACATAACTTTCTTGGTGCACAGACAATTGAAAACATCAAAATTTATATAATGTTACCTAACCAACTTAGCTAACATAAAATCAAGATTTTAAGTGTTTGATATATCACTACAAGAATACAAGGCAGTGGGGTCAAAAATATGGTGAGTGAATAAAATCTGTAGTCACGTAGGAACATAATTTAAATGAATGGGGTCCAAAAAATTTGTAGCCAGCAATAGTGAGAAAATAATCATTCACCAAGCATGGATTGAAAAAAAATTAGTCACCACTGGACACTATGGTGACAAAATAATTTGTAGCCATGTAAAATAAATGGGGTCAAAATAATTTGACCCCATTGATTTAAATCATGGTGTCAAAATTATTTGACACCACGATTTAATGGCATGATCCGGACCATTGAATAAAAAAAATGAAGGGATCTGGCGCCCGTTTTTTTGGACGCCGCGCATGCTATCAGGCGAATCCGATAGCACACTGGCGTCCAAAATATCGGACACCAGCTTTGACCGGCCCAGATCAAGCCGAATGGCATGATCTGGGCCATTCAATTGTGGCGTCCCATCTTTTGGACGCCACAATTTTGAGACGTTGATCACCAACGGTGATCAACGGCTCACAGGCCAGATCGCATGATCTGGCCTGTTCACACGTGGTGTTCGATTTTTTAGACGCCACATGTATTTATTAATTGCATTCTGCTTCTTTTTTTTTTATTATTCTTTTACCCCATATTCATCTTCCCCAACCCTTCCCAAGCTCGGCCCTACACCCAAACCCTATTTTTCGTTTTTTTTAAGTCCAATCAATTCCTCTCCAAATTCAAGAATTGATTAAGGTATGTTCTTGTATAATGTTTGGAGAATACTATTATGAAAAACAATTTGATTTTCTATGGTTGAATTGTAAGTTTTTGATTTCTTAAAATTTTCTATTTATTCTTAATTAATTTGTATGCATTTTATAAGTTGATATTGTTGTGTTTATGAGTATTTGTTAGCAAAATATAGTATTTATTGAATATTTTCTTGTTTTATATTTTTTATTGAATATTTAGCATTTTATATTTGTTTATGCAATTGATAGTCTTAATTAGAATTTTCAGCATGCATGCATGTCTTAATTATTTGTTATTAGATAATTAATGTGTAATTGGGACCACATTATGTGTACTCTTTTTATAATTAGTAGTAATTAGGAGAATTTCACTTTAATTAGGATAGTTTTAGTGAAAGTGATGGAATTTTGTTATAAAAATTAGCAAAAGTTAAGAAATATTATGGAATTTAGGAAAAAATTAGTATTTAGCATAAGATAGCAAAATTAAATTTGTAGTTAAATTAAATGGCATGATTACATTAGTAATTAACACTTTTATGACAACTATTGTATAATTAGTAATAAAATTATAAATTTCATAGTAATTTGAGTAAAATAAATTAGTAATTAACTTTAGCTAGGTAAATCATTCTTATTTATGTCTACTCATTCTATAATTAGTAGTAATTAGGAGAATTCCATTTTTATTAGGATAGTTTTAGTAAAAGTGTTGGAATTTTGTTTTAAAAATTAGGAAAAGTTACGAAATATTATGGAATTTAGGATAAAACTAAAATTTAGGATAACATAGGAAAATTAGATTTGTAGTTTAAAAAATGCCTCATGATTATATTAGTAATTAACACTTTTATGACAATTATGGTATAATTAGTAATAAAATTATAAAATTCATAGTAATTTGATTAAAATTATTTAGTAATTAAGTTTAGCTAGGTAAATCATGATTATATATGTGTACTCATTCTATAATTAGTAGTAATTAGGACAATTTTAGTAAAAGTTTTGGAATTTTGTTATAAAAATTAGGAAAGGTAATATTATGGAATTTAGGAAAAAAATTAAAATTTAGCATAAAATAGCAAAATTAAATTTGTAGTTAAATTAAATGTCATGATCATATTAGTAATTAACATTTTTATGACTGTTATTGCATAATTAGTAATCATGTGTATCTTTTTATTGGAGCGTCAAATGTAATATATGATGTTTATTAACAATTATTTGTGTTACTATATAACAGATGGCAGATAGACGACAGATCGATCCCTCGCAACAGAGGCAAGGCAAAGCCAAAGGCAAGGGAAGATCTACAGGCGCATCATCTAGACAGCATGCGGTCACTGCACCGTATAACATGCCAAATCATAGGGTGTTTGAGGCGTTGAGGCAGAACCCCAACAGTACGTCGCAGGAAGGAAGGGTTGGAGCATATAACCTGAAAGCAAGCGGGCCATATACTACCTTGCTGTAGTCGCTAGCAAATGTTGTCCCCGAACAGTTTCACGGGGCATCTAACCAGATGCAGGGGATTGTAGGCCACGCAGGCGGGATGGAGGGGATGGTAGGCCACGCAGGGGGGATGCAGGCGATGGCAGGGCACGCAGGTGGGATGTAGGGGATGGTAGGCCACACGGGCGGGATGCAGGGGATGGTAGGTCAGGCAAGCAGCCAGTTACATCCACGACAGTCCATGTCGTTATATAGTTCGGGGCAACGACCTTAGGCGGATAGGTTGGTTTCACCTCGTTATTCGGCATCAGGAGTTCCTGGAGGTAGCCTACCAATAGATGCCGATGGTCAGTTATCGGGATCAGGGCGTGTAGCTTTGACAGGCGCCATGAGCAAGATACAGAGGGGGTCCATTTTGGGGATGAGGTGGAGCAAGGGGTGATGGTGCGGATTGTCCAGTGGGGCACAAGGAGGGGGTGCCGAGGAGGTTGACGGTGTTGTGTATCGCGGGGGGACTCTCCCTGAGCCTCCCCCGCAGACCGTTCCCTCAGGCAAAGGCTTTATGTCAACCATCGCACTGGGGAGATAACTGGCAGTAACGGGTTGGTTAGCACAATCAACGCGAATCTGAAGGCGCATTGTAATGGATCATACTTCACGTACGGTTATTTTTTGGTAGCCGATTGGCAGGCGGCTTGGGATAGATTTGTGGTATTTACACTTTGCCATAATTACATGAAGTATAATTTAACATTATATGCATTATTACAATATTAATTATACTAACTACTTGTGATCGATTCTCTAATTTTAGGCGACGTATCAGTGGAGTGAGTGGGACGTTGTAAGGATCAACAGAACGTACCACAGCATTTGTTCCAAGAGATTCAGTTCTGAAGTGCATCGTGCTAAAAAGTATTGGGAATACAACACGAACAATCCGAATTCGAAGAAGATTCGAAGATATTGGATGCACGACGAATATGTCCCGTATTACATTCGTCACTGGCAGTCTGAGAAGGCCCAAAAATGGAGTGAGATTGCCAAGGCAAACAAAGCCGAGAACAAGGAACCGTGGTTTAGCGGGCCGAGGAGTATAGAAAAAGTAAAGAAAAAAAGGTAACTTTTTAATATATGTATAATTATGTATTAGTGTTTATTTATTTTTAACTTAGTGATCTGACCAATACTTCTGTGTGAATTGTTAGGTGGAGAGTACGGGGGGACCCAGATGATGTGAAGCACCATGATGCCTGGAAGGCGAAAAAGTGCAAAACGCTTCAGGACGGAAAGGAGTAGTGGACAAGCCAGAAGGACCAGAAGGCGTATGTAAGTAATTTCAACCTTGATCAATTAAAGTGACAGTTTTAAATATTCATTTTTACTAAATGAAAAATTGACTTTGTATATTTAATTTTTTAAAAAGGAACAATATGTCGCGGGACTAGAAGCGTCATATCAAGATGTAGAGTGCCCCCACTTGGATCCGCAGTTGTGGTCGGATGCGGTAGGGGGGCCCGAACAAGAACAGTATGCCTAGTAATTAAAACTTTATCTATTTAAATGTTGTGATGCATTCTATATCTACATCCTTATTAATGTTTGAAACTTGATAAAAATACATGTTTTGATTTTCAGGTGTTCCGACGCATGGGGATGCAGAGTACGTGGGGTTCGATGTAAGAACGCACACGAAATGGAAGGACAATAGCTGCGCGTCAACGAGCCGCAAGAGATGATTGAATCACTGGCTTGGAGGAAGAGTTAAAGAGGAGTAACGACAGATTTAGTGTGTTGGAGTCGTTCATGGCACGATTAAACACAACACTCTACCAAGGTGGGACAAGTCAACCTGTGCAGCCTACGTTTCCCGATCAGCATGCCGTGTTGAGTCAATTCAACGAGCAGCGCGCAGATGATGCCACAAGGGACTTACACTCCTCACCCGCCAGAGACATGGATTAGTTAGGATCATCAGCCCGGGACTTATCCCTCCCCCCCGATAGCAGAGGTGGCCCCAATCCCACTGGATTCCCATTTGACCCTGCATATGATTAGTTGAACATTTATTTACTTTTTTTTAATGTTTAAATGTGTAACTTTTTAGTTATTAACAGTTTCAGTAGTTTTAATTAAATTATTAATTAAGGTGTTGTTGAATGGTTATTTCTTTCCTCTTAGTTTTAAAATAGATATTTTTGGTAAATACTAAAAATAGTCCACAAGTTCACTCAATTGTCTAATCATCAGTTCAATAAAAATACATGCATTACACGTACAAATCGAAATGATAAATCTAATTAACATAATCAGGGTCATCGTCGATGTTATCATCTTCAGGGGCGGAATCATCGCCAACCTCATCATTTATATTGCCATAATTGTCCTCCTCACCCTCTTCGTATACATCATCAACTTGCTGAACTTCGTCGTCTATGAGAGGTACTGAACTGTTGTCAGGAACGGGCAGGACAACAGTTGCATTTTCATCCTGAAATACAGAAGTAGCATCGACGACGTATCTTGCCCTTGTAGTACACACTACCCACCACCCTCTTCTGCTCGTGTTTTGTTGTGATGGGTATTTTGTGTAATACACTTGATGTGCCTGGTTTGCAAGTATAAACGGTTCAGCCGCTCCAGTTTCCAATTGCCTCTGGTGATTAATATCCACCAACCAGTAACTGAAATATACCGTCATGCTCCCGTAGATATCGTACCAGTCACACTTGAACAGTACAATACTCTTCATTGAACCACTACCCCAGTATTCCAACTCAATAATTTCCTGTAGCATGCCATAGTAGATCATATCATCAGGCCCCCCTACATTTCCCTTCAGATATACGCCACTATTCATCGTCTTCTTGTCCATCCCATACTCCTCA
The DNA here is from genome assembly GCA_946800315.1 of Misopates orontium. Classification (NCBI taxonomy): domain Eukaryota; kingdom Viridiplantae; phylum Streptophyta; class Magnoliopsida; order Lamiales; family Plantaginaceae; genus Misopates; species Misopates orontium. The sequence continues at coordinate 27,871,908 of OX326948.1, read as the reverse complement.
GTGTGGAAACGGAAACCGTTAATCTTAAACGCCTTGAATGTTTTTACTCTTAATAGTGGGATGTGTACTAAAGCGAGCAGGCGTTGGTCAACCGTGTAACGCCCGAACCTGACAGTCTCTTTGAATCAATCCAGGAAATAAGTGTTGCGCCTTTCTTGAATCACATGATCTAGGACACCGGAACACATCTCGTGTTCAAACAACTTGTCACATATAAACAACTTTAGGGGATGTACTTAAATTACATATGTGTATATGTATAGGAACTCATAACATGACCGATCATAATATATTATATACCTTATCCACAGTTTGACCTTAGTGCAGTTAGGAAGGATGTATAACTTAGCGGCTCTGTGCAAGGGTCAAATTGCGTGATATGTCTCGTCTTCCCGTGGGTTTTCCTTTCTTTTGAAAGATGGACAACTCATCGCTCAAATCTAGAGACCTCTCAACCTCATTCCTATTCAGGCGGCTATGATGGGTTTCGACTCCTGGTCCGAAGTAAACTGCATAAAAGTTAGTAATCTCCCTCGTAATATTGGCCTTCACAATCGACCCCTCTATTCTCGCTTTATTACCCGTCGATCTCTTCAAAACTAGCATGCACCTGGTACGAACCATATCCAATTTATTAAATATATATACTTTACTAACTATAAATATAGAAATGAGTGATAATCCAAAAATTTTTACCTCTCAAATGGGTACATCCACCTATGTTTAGCCGGTCCGCCGACCTTCACTTCCCACGGTAGATGAATTGCCAAATTCTCTATCAAATCAAAGAAGGCTGGTGGAAATATTGTTTCCAACTTGCACATCGTCTCCACTATTGATACCTCGGGCGTGGCCATATCGGATTTTCAAACATCAGGGGCGCTTAAAGCTCTGAAAAAGTTGCTAACCTCCACTAAATGACCCCAAACACTATCCGGTAATAAGTCATGAAATGCAAGAGGCAACAATCTTTGCATGAACACGTGACAATCATGAATTTTCATCCTAACTAGTTTAAGTTGGTCCATATGAACACATCGTGAAATGTTAGAAGCATACCCATCACGGAACCTCAAACCCCGCAGCCATTCACACACCAATTTCTTTTGCTCTTTACTCAAGCAGTACTTGGCTTTTTTCTTGACAATCTACCGTTTCGGCCCAGCCCCAAGAACAACTCCCGTAGGCTCGTTAACAACTGCAAATCTCTTCTCGCATTCAAGTTATCCTTAGTCTTCTCTGGATCATCCATCACCGTGTTTTTGATATTATCGAAGAAGTTCTTTTCGCAATCCATTATATCTAAGTTGTAACGTATCATGTTAGTGCACCAATAAGGCAGTTCTCAGAATATACTTCTCCGGTTTCAATTGTGCTCTTTTCCAAAACCTTGAATGATGATATTTTTGTTGCCGAATGGAATATCAGGCAAGAACTCTACCAGTTGTGGCATCTCTTCCCCGGATCTTCTCACCAAGGACAAAGACACTTCTGCCTTGCATGTTAGGAAATCATTGGTGTTGTCCCTAAAAGGATGGTCAGCTGGCAAGAAATGTCGATGACAGTCGAAAAAATAGTTCTTTCTTCCGTGCTTCACTTGAAATGCTTTGATCCCTTCCATACAATATGGACATGCCAACCTACCATGGGTACTACACTGCGAAAACATGCCATACCCTGGAAAATCAGTGAAGGCCCACATAACAGCTGCACGCATTATGAGATTTTGCATCATAAAGTTGTCGTATGTCTCAACCTCGACCTCCCACAGTGATTTCAGCTCATCAATCAATGCTCCAAGCAAAACATCTATGTTCTGCCCCTGACTTCTGGGTCCAGATATCAACAAACTCAAAAAGATGTATTCTTACCTCATGCAAAGATCGGGCGGAAGATTATATAGCGTGACAAAGATAGGCCAACAAGAGTATGGAACGACATTATTCGTAAACGGGTTGAATCCATCAATGAGATTCTCATATTTTTTTGAGGGAGAGGAGATGATTTTCGGATTTGTTGAGGGAGAGGGGATGATTTTCGGATTTTTTGAGGGAGAGGGGAGGATTTTTTGGATTTTTGAGGGAGATGAGATGAACATATGAAGTTTGTGAAAAATGGGGTATTTTTATAGATATACGAAATTGTGGTGAGAGATTTTTTTGACCACATTGCTATCACATGGATTGTGCCCCCAATGGGGTCAAAAAATTCTGACACCATTGATATCACATGGATTGTGCTTTTGTGGTGTCAAAAAAATATGTCACCATGTGTGAACATGGGGACTGATTTTTTGGACCCCACAAACATTAAAGCAATGGTGACAGATTTCCTTGACACCACACCTACCAATAAATATATCTGTCACCATTGCTTATCTATCACACTCATATCACAGATTTCTTATCTTCTTCCCTCATTTCCCCCATTTTCTACCATCTGTGAACTTGGTGACTGATTTTTTGGACCCCACAAACTTTAAAGCAATGGTGACTGCTTTTTGGATGCCACGAACGAAAGGCACAGACCGTGCCATTCGGCAAGATCTGGGCCATTATACCATGGTGACTGATTGTCTTGACACCATTGTTTTAAAGCAATGGTGACTGATTTTCTTGACCCCACACGTAACAATAAATAAATCTGTCACCATTGCAATTATTAGTGTTAATTAGAATTTTAATTTTGCATGCATGTCTTAATTATTTGTTTTTAGATAATTAATGTGTAATTAGGACCACATTATTTGTACTCATTTTATAATTAGTAGTAATTAGGAGAATTTCACTTTAATTAGGATGGTTTAAGTAAAGTGATGGAATTTTGTTATAAAAATTACGAAAAGTTATGAAATATTATGGAATTTAGGAAAAAGTTAAAATTTAGAATAAAATAGCAAAATTAATTTTGTAGGTAAATTAAATGGCATGATTACATTAGTAATTAACACTTTAATGATAATTATTGTATAATTAGTAATTAAACTATAAATTTCATAGTAATTTGAGTAAAATTAATTAGTATTTAAGTTTAGCTAGGTAAATCATGATTATATATGTGTACTCATTCTATAATTAGTAGTAATTACGATAGTTTTAGTAAAAGTGTTGGAACTTTGTTATTTTGACGTCACCCTTTTTTTTTCGACAAACTCTCCAAAAATTTGCTGAGGCTCCACCGCTCACAATTCGCGGCAATTAGTAGGTAATTTTAATACATTTACTGTGTTTTGTTGGCTTGATTTTACTTGCTTAAATTTGAATATTTATCTACTTAATATTATTATGTTTTAGCATGCAATTTAACTATTCAAATATAATAGTTCAATTTTCTGTGGTATATATATGATCATCAGTGGCATATTGTTTGTATGTTTACAAATTGTTTGTTAGTGCATTTTAACTGTTTTAATTAAGTGTTAAATAGTTTTGCATTTGTACATAAATGTTGTAGTGATATATTTATTTTCACTAATTAAAACCCCCAAACGTAATTGTTTATTAATTAATGGTAGTTGTTTGTGTTTGTAATAGGTTATAAAATGTATAACAACGAATATGGCGATGTAAATGACGAGGTTGGCAATGATTCCCAGCCTGAAGATGACAACAACGATGATGACTCTGATTATGTTAATTAGATTTAGCATTTCGATTTCAGCGTGTAATGCACGTATTTTTATTGAACTGATGATGAGGAAGAAAACAAGCACTCAACCTCACCTAGATCTTCCTTTGTGGCACCTCATCGAGAAATCACACTGGTAATAGGTCTCTTTTCTGACTTCCTCCTTTCTTTAATCTGCAGGAAATTGGGTGAACTTAGCTAGGATAATATTGTGCAAACCTTATTGACCACTTCATTCACCGCTTATTATTAACATAATAATTATATTAAGTACACTTCGTGCTATATAACATCAATACTTTAGAATCTTTCTTTGATCAGAGAGATTGTAAATCTGGTGTTATATTATGATGGCATTACCAAATTCAGTCACATTTTGAACAGATATAAGTTTCAAAAGAGGTTTATTGTAATTTTTAAAATCTGAATAAAAGTTTTTGTAACTTCAATATGGCTTACGGATTTTTGCTATAATTATCTCAAAAGTTTTAATAGCAAATAAGCGTAATAAATGCAAGCGATGTGACTTTGGCGGACATTGGACACATTGGCGTCATATCAGGCACACTTGAATTTTCAAAGACAATCATGCAGAATCCCAATGAAACTGTCAAAAAAGATTTGAAGGGAAAAAGATTTATCAGCTTTATTTTATATGATTTCATTCTAACAATTGGTGAAACTGTGCATTATATAGGGTCCATAAATTTAATTCTATACGATTTTCTTTTTTGTTCGTATTTATATCTCTCTTGCTACCTAGCTTGTTTTTTAGTAATTACCAAAAAATATCTATTTTAAAACTAACAGGAAAGAAATAACTATTCAACAACACCTTAATTAATTTAATTAAAAACTAGTGAAACTGTTAATAACTACGAAGTTACACATTTAAACATTAAAAAAAAGTAAGTAAATGTTCAACTAATTATATGAAGGGTCACCTAATTATATATTACATTTGACGCTCCAACAAAAAGATACACATGATTACTAATTATGCAATAACTGTCACAAAAGTGTCAATTACTAATATGATCATGACATTTAATTTAAATACAAATTTAAGTTTGTTATTTTATGCTAAATTTTAATTTTTTCCTGAATTCCATAATATTTCTTAACATTTCCTAATTTTTATAACAAAATTCCAACACTTTTACTAAAACTATCCTAATTACTACTAATCATAGAATGAGTATACATATATAATCATGATTTACCTAATTAAAATGTATACATATATAATCATGATTTACCTAATTTTAGTTTTATCCTAAATTCTATAATATTTCTTAACTTTTCCTAATTTTTAAAACAAAATCCAACACTTTTACTAAAACTATCCTAATTAAAATGAAATTCTCCTAATTACTACTAATTATAAAATGAGTACACACATATAATCATGATTTACCTAGCTAAACTTAATTACTAATTAATTTTACTCAAATTACTATGAAATTTATAGGTTAATTACTAATTATACAATAATTGTCATCAAAGTGTTAATTACTAATATAATCATGGCATTTTATTAAACTACAAATCTAATTTTCCTATGTTATCCTAAATTTTAGTTTTGTCCTAAATTCCATAATATTTCTTAACTTTTCCTAATTTTTAAAACAAAATCCAACACTTTTAATAAAACAATCATAATTAAAATGAAATTCTCCTAATTACTACGGATTATAGAATGAGTACACATATATAATCATGATTTACCTAGCTAAACTTAATTACTAATTAATTTTACTCAAATTACTATGAAATTTATAGTTTAATTACTAATTATACAATAATTGTCATCAAAGTGTTAATTACTAATGTAATCTTGCCATTTAATTTGACTACAAATTTAATTTTGCTATTTTATGCTAAATTTTAAGTTTTTCTTAAATTCCATAATATTTCATAACTTTTCCTAATTTTTATAACAATATTCCATCACTTTTACTAAAACTATCCTAATTAAAGTGAAATTCTCCTAATTACTACTAATTATAAAATGAGTACTCATAATGTGGTCCTAATTACACATTAATTATTTAATAACAAATAATTAAGACATGCATGCACAATTAAAATTCTAATTACACTAATAATGGCAATGGTGACAGATTTATTTATTACTAGGTGTGGGGTCAAGAAAATCAGTCACCATTGCTTTAAAACAATGGTGTCAAGAAAATCAGTCACCATGGTTTTTTGGATGCCACAAGTGCTGTCAGATTCATCTGACAGCACGCGCGACGTCCAAAAAATCTGACGCCACGTCCCTTTTTTTTTTAAATCCGTTTTCCTTTTTTTATTTATTCAACGGTCGAGATCATGCATTTTTGCATGATCCAGACTGTTAAGTCATGGTGTCAAATAATTTTGACACCACAATTTAAATCAATGGGGTCAAAATTTATTTTACATGGCTACAAATTATTTTGTCAGCATTGTGTCCTATGGTGACTGATTATTTTGACTCAATGCTTGGTGAGTGATTATTTTCTCACCATTGCAGCTACAAATTTTTTGGACTCCATTGATTTAAATTTTGTTCCTACATTGCTACAGATTTTTATCACTCACCATATTTTTGACTCCATTGCCTTGTATTCTTGTAGTGATAGTAACAAAGGCTGTTTACAAAAAATTTTGACCCCATTGATCAATACTCACAAGAAACATAATAATGCTGAGTAATTTTTTTGATCCCATTGCTACATTTTCTTGTATTGTATGTCAATCATTCAAAGCTTACTGAATAGGCTGCTTTCTGAGTATCTCAACAACTAGAAATGGGAGTTGATAGTTTCCTATTTCTATACGATAATAATAGTTTGAAGTTGGTCTCTAAACAGAAGGTGGTAGATCAACTAAATCTTGTGAATGAGAATTGCCAAAAATGGACTATTACCATTTGACTCTGTTGATATTAAAGCTGGTTACGCTGGTTGAATTCTCTTCAACTTTGTTGGTCGTTCCGTGAAAACAACTTTGGATTTATTTCAGGAAATACAACTCTAGAATAAAAAACAAAAAGGCTTTTATGATCAAAACACCTAAACTAGCTAGCCTATTTATTCGTAATAGTTTTTTACTATTTTAGGACAATTCTAACATCAGGGGCAGGGTTTGTTACAACACGATATGTAAGATTTCATACAAAAGACATTAATCAATAGAACATTGATATCATTGCGAATATTAGTGGGATTTTGGGCGTGACGGTGGCAGACAAACATGAAAAGTATCTGGGATTCGCATCTATTGTGGGCAAAATAAAAAGGGAAATCTTTGCGTATATCAGGGATCGAACTTGGTCTATCATTCAAGGGTATAAGGGTCAGACGCTTTTGAATGCTGGAAAAGAAGTGTTGATCAAGGCGGTCTTGCAAGCCATTCCTACATATGCGATGAGTTGTTTTCGGTTACCTGAGTCGCTTATTGAGAGCTTGAATCATTGATTTGCAATTATTGGTGGGGAAACGGCACACACCGCTAGATTCATTGGGTCTCTTGGAGCTCACTTTGCAAGAGTAAACAAAATGGCGGGTTGGGGTTTTGCGAGTTACGAGCTTTCAATCTTGCACTTTTAACTAAGCAAGCATGGCGCCTTTTCCAGCAGCCGGACAGCCTTCTTTATCGTTTGCTCAAGTCTAACTACGTTCTTTGTTTGATGCAAGATTGGGGTCAGATCCTTCTTTTTCATGGCGAGGGATTATGGATGGTATTAAGGTATTAGAACAAGGATTGCGATGGCGTGTTGGCAATGGGGATGACATCTCTATTTGGAATGATGGATGGCTGCCGAGACCTCACTCTTTTCGGGTTATTACACCTCGACAAACTCAGCATCAAGTGGAACGAGTGTCGGATCTCATTGATAGCGCAATAGGTTGTTGGAATGTCACATTGATTCGGGATATTTTTTGGGATGTGGATGTATCTCTTATTTTATCTCTACCACTTGGCGCTCTGAACAACTTGGACTGTCAAATTCGGCATTATAACGCAAAAGGTATGTTTTCTATTAAATCTGCCTATCATTTAATTATGAGTCGAGGGTTGGTAAAGCGATCGGGTAGTGGGTGAATCAAGTTCGATGCTTGACTGGAGGTTTCTATGGTAAATGTGCTAAAAAGATGAATTTTTTCTTATGGCGAATGTGCAAGAATAATTTACCAACTAGAATGAATTTGGCGCATCGTCGTATTATTACAGAAACTCATTGCGAGGTATGTGGTAGGGAGACAGAGAATGTTGAGCATTGTTTTTCTAATTGTATTGTTACGAAAGAAGTTTGGACATTATCTGATATTCCTGATTTGGCGTTGCGTTTGAGATCAGAGGATAGTTTTGGTTGGTTACAACGTATTTCTCTTGAATTTGACGCTGAACTGGTGTTGCGGATTGGAGTGACATGTTGGGCTTTCTGGGGTAATCGCAATAGAGTGCTTGCAGGTGAACGTTCTTCGCTCCCTGAAGATTTAGTGGCGTTCGTTCTGACTCATCTTCGTCAATGGAGTAATCGATTTGCTGGAATCATACGAGGTGGGGGTGTGTGCTTGGAAAATAAATGGATTCCACCAACAGCCCCGTGGATAAAAATTAATTTTGATGGCGCTATTTTTGAAGAAGAGGAAGCTTCGGGTATGGGCGTCATTGCGCGAGATATGAACGGGCAGTGTTTGGCGTGGGCGACAGGACGATGTGCGGGTAACTTGGGTGCTATTAATATTGAGTCATATGCGGCGCGTTTAGCAGTTAAGGTTGCGTTGTTGGCAGGCTGGTCCGAGGTGATTTTTGAGGGCGATTGTCTTCCTCTAATCCACGATATTTTGTGTCTGGACAATTGCGCAGCTGATCATGCGAATGTTATTAAGGATATTCTAAGAATTCTTGATGCGGAGAAAGCATTTGAATTTCAATGGGTTAATCGAGAGGCGAATAAAGATGCACACAAGTTGTCTCGGGGATCGACGGGGATGTTTTGTGGTTTGCTGATGCTAGTACTTTAAGACAATTTGATTATGTTCTGCGTTTTTTCTGTTTGGTTTAGTCTGTTTCTTGAGCTTCATGTTTCTATAACTTTACATTTTGAGGGCTCTGTTTCTGGCCGTGGTTATGAAATTACTCATTTTCCCTTAAAAAAAAAATTAAAAAAATAGAACATTGATGTCAATTAACACAACGTTATCCAATAATTACATCAATTAAAATAACAGAGATTAAACCTTATCACATTTGATTCAATAAATCATAAAATTAAGTGGATTCTTCTTATAAAAACATGCTGAAAATAAATAAAAGACTATTTAGAAAAGATAATATGTTTACAAGATTATTCGGATTTATTCAACCTCCTAATTTCATTCAGATAAAAACATAAGGAAATATCTTAAAAGAAGAATTCTATATTTAACGGAATTTCAAACAAGACTTGAGGAAAATATATAAGTTTATTTAAATATAGAATTAAGTATTGAAATTACTGCAATTATTAGAAAAATACTTATTAAAATTAAACAATATAAGACAATTCAGTCAATTCAAATAAAACCAACCCAGACAATGGTCCTAACAATCTCTCCCATTGGCTTATATGGACTAAACTCCATTCTCATTGGAATTTTGAAGCTGAAAAAAAAAACGTTAGAACTAAGAGAAATAGAGTTACAACATAAGACAGAGATAAGCAAAGCAACAGAGGATTATGCAAACAAAAGCAAGAGCATCAAGTTGCAACATATGCAATGACATTAGGAACAAAATAGTAAATTGTTTAAGAAGAAATTTAAAAACACTAACAAAAGTTAAAGTTGTTGAGCAGCATAATATTTTATAAACCTTTTTAGGCTTCAAGGCTTGTGCCTCACACTTCTTTCTCCCCCATTTGAGAGGGGGCAAACTATAACTCTATAGATTTTGCAAGCGTCTCCAGAAAACCGTTCATCTTCAAAAGTTTGTCTTGTATCCCAACCTTGTCAAAGCCACTGGAACAGTCCTCTGTTGCAACATGTCTTGATGAAGGTCCAGCTTTTTTCTTGGACATTGTTGCCGGCACAACACCTGGTTCCTCTTGATTTAGGACCGTGATAGATGCCCTCATCGGAATAGTTGGAACTGTAAGGGACTTTTTCTTCTTGTTAACCTCCTTTTGAAGGTCAAGAATTTTTGTTATACTAAATGGGTGGGTCGCCCATGTAGGCTAAACTCTACCCGTATTATATTCGAATTTGAAAAAGAGAGGGAGTAGTTTTTCCCCTTGTAGGATAAAACTTCTCTACTCTCCCTTATGGATTACATTAAAAAGACAAAATTACATAAAGTAGAGAAAAAACAATGGAGAAATTCGTACAAGAAAATGAGCGAAAAATGGAAAGCCTTGAGAGGTCATTTTACCATCAAAACTCGCCACAAAAGGGGCATGTAGGATAAGACTTCCCTACTTTCCATCTTGTGATTGAATTCGGCAGAGGCGGATCCAAGGGAGGCATATATATATATATATACATATATATATATATATATATATATATATATATATATATATATGTCTATCAATATTGTTTTTAAGCTGTTTTTTAACTTATTAAAAGCCCATTTCAGTTTGGGCCTTGTAGTAAAAGTTCAATCCTTTTATCTTTTACTACCAGTATTGTAATTCAACTAAAGCCCATTTCCTTTGTTGAAATGACTTCTCCACCCAATCCAAATCGTTAGTTAATACAACAAAATGCTCTAATATTATATACATGGTATATATTTTCCATAGGATTCAAAATAGACATTTTAATATTATTTATATTCAAAATCTGTTTTTCTTTCTTTTTAACTTATTCAAGTGATAATTTAAAATTATTTTTTCTTAACTTGTTATACTATTTCTTAATTGTGTCTTAACCTCAATCTTTTGGTTCTTAGAGTACTTATATTCTTACAGCGATTGATTAGTTTTAAAATAAATTAAGTATGTAATCATAAAATATTATTTTTAGGGTCAATTGCGATAACCCCCTTAACGTATGGGTGGTTTTGCAATGTCCCCTCTCACCTTTCAAAAAGAGCAAAATGCCCCCTAATATTTCATAAAATATGCGGTTTACTACCTGCCACTTAAAACCGAATATTAGCCGGAGATGCTCCCACGTGACATGCACGTGAAAGTAGTGAGGGGTATGAACGTAATTTTGCGTCTCTCGCCTTTTACACACTTGAAAGCTGAAGTTGAAAAGATTAAGGGGAAATTGCACACTTTGTTCTTCACTTTCAAATTTGGGTGAAAAATTAGGGTTTCGCAATTCTTTCGATTTCGCCCATGTTTGCTCAAAATTTCTTGCATACTAACACACAACATGGAGTGGAGAATGAGAACCAACGCGGAAGAGATACCCCAAGGGAGAAAAACACCAGATTATGGTTCGTTTTCTTGTCCCATTTTCGTGTTACACAATTTTAGCTTTTTGCATGTTGGATTTCTATTCAAATTGCTTTATTCCATGCTATACTGTACTACTTTTTGTATTTTACTCTGTGATAATGCATGGTTTACTGATTATGAGGGTTTCGACCACGACAGTGGTCCATTGTTTTTGTTTTTGTCGAAAAAAACAAACCTTTACCATATTTTATTGTATTTTTTTGGTTCTATAGAGTGGCGGTGTGGTCATTTGTTTGTACTGATGCACATTTTATCAAAAAGCTCCCATGTGTTTGCTGCATTGTACATATATATCACACTAACCTTCACATTTTCTCTGCATGCAGGGGCTAACAATGAGTACTTCTCAATAAAGTTTCACCATGGTGGCAAATTTGAAACTGTAGTCAAGTGAGCATGTATATTTTGATTACTGCAGTGATGATAAGTTTTCTATGATGGATTTAAGAGAGATGGCTAAAGAAGTAGGAATGGCTGAGAATAGGTTTGAGCTATTTGCAAATTGTACTGGGGATATGGATAACTTAAGCTTAGATTTACTACTAACTGATGTAGATGCAATGAAGTTAGGAACTTACATGAATGAAGAAAGAGTAGTGACTGTGTTTGCTGAAAATAATAGTGATGAGTAAAGTGATGGTGATGGTGATAGTGAAAATGGTGATTCGCCAGAGGTGGGAGAGGGTTTAGGGTTTATGGGGCAGCACGAGGGAGGGTCTGATGAAAATGAGAGTGAAGATGAACAAGTTGGTAGAGATGAAGAAGAAACTTATAATGCATTCATAGTAGATCCAGAAGATGATGATGTAGATGACAACAATTCTGTAGGATCAGATTCAAAACACTCTGATGTTCTAGTTGACAGTGAGTGTGACTAAACAGATGATGAAATGTAGTATGTGGTGAGAGAGCATGTCATACAACATCAGTTGGATGTTAGGGCCACACAACATTCTGGATCCTCATTTTTCAAGGAGGAGTGGTTATGTCTATGATGGATACCAAGTCTTCAACCCAAGAGTAAACTTGGAAAAACCATAATTCTTCCCTAGTCTCTGCTTTGATGATGTGAAGACTGTCAGGCAAGCTGTGAGGGAGCACTCTATTAAGAATGGAAGGGATGTGAAGTTTGTAAAGAATGACCGAGACAAGGTGTTGGTGAAGTGCAAACAAGATAGTTGTCTATGGAAAATTTTTGCTTCTGAAAGTGGTAGGGAGAAGACCTTTCAAGTGATGACCTACAATGGGAAGTATGAGTGTTGTAGGTCTGAAAGGGTATGTGCTGCAACATCTACTTGGTTGGCAAACAAATATGAAACTACCATGAAGACAGATTCTGATTGGAAGGTGGGTTCAATGCTAAGTACTGCTCAACATGATACTAACTTGTTGTTTTCAAGATTCCAGATGTATAGAGCAAAGGCAAGGGTAAAAGCATGAGTGCTAGGAATGAACATGAACAATACAAGCTGTTGTGGAGGTATACAGTAGAGATAGTGAAGTGATAAGGAAAATACTCTGAGGATTAAGACCAGAAGAGGAGAAAGATGGCATGTGTTTAAGAGGTTTTATGTATGCTGGGGTAGTTTGAAAAAAGGATTTCTGAGGGGTGTAGGCTAGTGATATGCCTTGATGGTTGTCACCTAAAAAGTTATTGTGGAGACATTCTTCTCACAGTTGTTGGAATAGATGCCAACAATAACATGTATCCATTTTGTTATGCTGTTGTTGAGAAAGAGAAAGGAGAAACATAGAGGTGGTTTTTGAACTTATTGATTGCTGACTTGGGGATAAGTAAGAATGGAAGTGGGGCTTGGACTGTGATGTCTGACAAACAAAAGGGTCTGGTGGATGCAGTCCATGATCCGTTGCCTTACAGTGATCACAGATTTTGTGTGATGCATCAGTACAACAATTTCAAACAAGCACAGAAAGGCCTTGCTCCGAAATGCATGTTGTGGAAGGCAACCAAATGCACAACAATTGCTGAGTTTGAGAAGACATTGAATGACCTGAAGAAGAAGGATCTGAAGGCCTTCAAATGGCTAGCAAAGAGGCCTGCTGGACATTGGTCAAGGGCATACTTCAATCCTAGACCAAAATGTAACATTCTACTCAACAATTTGAGAGAAAGCTTCAATGCACTGATTGTTGAGGACAGGACAAAGCCCATAATTGATATGCTGGAGTATATCAGACTGATTTTGATGAAAAGGGTGTATGTCAAGAGAGATCATGCCAAGAAATGGAAAGAACTTTGCCCAAGCATTGAGAAGATGATGGATAGAGTGAGAAAGAGGGGTGTTGGAATATCACCACAGTGGAATGGTTTGTATGAGTTTGAGGTTTCCTATCCTGGTGGAAGTAGAGATGTGAACCTTGAACAAATGACATGCAGTTGCAGGAAATGGAAACTCAATGGTATCCCTTGTGATCATGCAGTTGCAACAATGTTGTTCATGGGTTACAAGCCAGAGAATTATGTGGATGAGTGCTACAAGACTTCAACTTACATGAAGAGTTACACTCATTGCATGCATATATTCCATTGCCCATCAGAATGGCCTAATTCCAATTTGCAACCACCTGAACCTCCCATTCCAGAGAAGATGCCTGGTAGACCAAAGAAAAATAATAGGAATAAGACACCAGAGGAATGGAATGAGTTGAAGAAAAAGTGTGCTTCTAGGGAAACACAAAAACTGAACAGGAAGGGCATGATTATGAGATGCAGGTTCTGTGGTGAACCAGGACATAATAAAAGATCATGTCCTAAAAAGAAAGCAATGCAAGGTGGTGAGGATGAGAGGATGGAGGTTCCACCACATGTACCAGGTTCTGAAGAGTCACAGGTGATATGTTATGTAGTGAAGAGTGAATTTCATCTTAACTTCTTGATAATCTTACCCTTTTTTGTGATACAGAGACAAACTAAGAAGCAATCAAAGAATGCCAGTGGCAGGAAACGAAAAAGGGCCACCAAAGTTCCTGCGCCAGTGGATGCCAGTGAAGAAGGGTGCTCAATAGATGTGAATGCCCACGGAGCTGGCTACTTAGCAACAAGCACAACTCCTATACCTGAAACTGTGCTAGAAGAGGTGCAACTTTCTTCAAAGAAGAATGGGAAGATGAGAAAGCCAATTGATGTAGCTTGTGATATATTCATTGTGCAGGATGAACAATTTAAATATAGATTGATTTGCATTTGTGATATATCCTATTCAATATGTCCTACGTTGACTCCACCGTTGATTCACCAACACCACCAACCACGCCCATTGCACCGGTTTCCCTTATACCGGTCACGGCACACCACCACTTCACTCTCCGCCTCACATCTTCAAACTATCTATCTTGGCGCCTACAAGTCGTCTCTAAACATAATGGGTTGAACCTCCTTAATCACCTCCATGGTTTACCACCCGACAAATCCGATCCCGAATACCCTCAATGGTACCAACAAGATCAACTACTCTTTGCCGCCCTTGTTGGCTCCATGTCCGCGGAACTAGTCCCTCTTATTCATTTGGCCAACTCCTCTACGGAAGCATGGGTTCTTTTGATGTTAGCCTTTGCTCGACCGGATCGGACCCTCGTTCTAGCCCTAAAAGACGCGCTAAACTCCGCTACCATCGGCTCCCGCTCCATCACTGAAGACTTGACGGATATCAAAGCTAAAGTTGATGAACTAGGAATGATTGATTGCCCCCTCGACCTTGATGATGTTACTTGTACGTACTTAAAGGCCTTGGCGTTCAATACCGGGACATTGCCTCTTCAGTTCGTCTTCGGGAACAACCCCTTACCTTTGCTGAATTGCATAGTGCGCTGGTAAATCATGAATCCTATCTTCGTCGCTTTGAGACAGAAACTCAATCACTTGTTGCTACAGCCAACGCGACACAACAAACCAATTTTTCCAACCAATGTGGAGGTCGCTCAGATCGTGGTCGCGGCAATAACAACAATCATGGTGGGCGTGGCTCTAACAATCGTGGTCGTGGCTTCAACCATGGCTTTCAAAATCCTGGTACTCGTTTGAACAAGCTGTGATCTATCAATTTTGTAATAAAGAAGGTCACCAGCTATCAAGTGCTATCGCCTTACCAACATGCTAAATCCCACAGCCAATGTCGCGTGCACATCGCCAACTCAACCCCATCAACAATCTGGCAATTGGCTTGTCGACTCTGGCGCTCCCACAACCTCACCGGTGATATCAATAATCTCCATTGCCACTCGAAGTATGATGGCACGGATGAGGTGCAGTTAACTGACGGAATTGGTATGAAAATCACTCACACGGGCTCCTCTTTTCTTAATTTCCCTACTCGTCGCTTTCGCTTAGATAATGTTCTTTGTGTTCCATCGTCACAACAAAATCTCCTTTTTGTTCATCAATTTACTCGGGATAATAATGTTTCTATGGAGTTTTATCCTGACCATTTTGTTGTAAATGACACATCTACGGGGGATCCGCTGGCGAAAGGGCTCTACAGTAATGGCGTTTACCACATCCGTCCTCCCTCGTATTACCTTCAATCTGACGAGAAGTTCGCTTCTCTGGGAGTTCGGACATCACCAGGGATTTGGCATTCCCGTTTTGGGTATCCTACATTCAAGACTAGCTCGTTATTACTTTCCGCTTTTAATTTACCAGTTTTTAATAAATCCTCTGCCAAGGATATGCACTGTGAATCTTGTTGTGTTAGCAAATCGCATCTTTTACCATTTTTGGGTACTTTTTTAGTCGCTACACATCCTTTACAATTTATTTTTTCAGACGTGTGGATGGTTTTCGATTTTATGTGATTTTTGTTGACTTATTTAGTAGTTAGGTCTGGCTATTTCCTTTAAAATACAAGTTTCAAGTTTCTGATGTTTTTCGGCAGTTTCGCCTGTTAGATGAAAAGCAATTTAAGAAATCCATTGCTAACTTTTACAGTGATAATGGGGGCGAATTCCTCGCTCTTAAAAATTATTTCATTGAGGCCGATATTTTGTGGCTTACCACTGCGCCACATACACTTGGACAAAATGGCCTTTCTGAACGTCGCCACCGCCATATCACTGAAGTCGGGCGTGCTCTTCTTCATCAGGCAAAACTACCGCCTACTTATTGGTCATTTTCTCTCCAAACGACAGCTTATTTAATTAATCGCCAACCGAGTTCGGCTCTTCAAACCATCTCCCCGTTCGCGAAGTTATTTGGCATGGCACCAAATTATTCAAAATTACAAATTTTTGGTTTGCCTTTGCTATCCTCGGCTTCGTCCGTATGTCAACGGGAAATTATCTTTTCCCTCTCGCCCGTGCTTATTTCTCGGTTATTAATCCTCCCAGAGTGCCTACAAGTGTATGGATCTCTCTATTCAGCGGATATTTCTCTCTCGACATGTTCGCTTCATTGAAAATATTTTTCCGTTCACAAGTTCGCGCTCTTCCTCCACTTCTCCAGCCGAGTTGTTGCCGCCGCCTGTTCCAATTTTTCAACCGAGTCCTTCAGCACCGCCTTTGCTTCTGCCTGCATCACCGCCCTCTCTTGCGACTGTACCACCATCTCCTTCACCGACAACTCTCGAGCCACAACCACTTCCCGTGTCTGCTCCCCCTCTCAGCACACACCCTATGATCACACGGGGAAAAAATAATATTCGGCAACCTAAGGCTCTCAACGCTGCCACAAAACATCTGATCATTGATGTTGGCGTGCCCACTTGTGTGTAACACCCCTAAAAATATTTTTATTTGGTAACTCAAAATGGCATTTGAGTATATTTCAATTTAGTCCTTCAACTTTTAGAAATCTTATAATTGACCCCAAGTATTTTCTTTTAGATCAATTGAGTCCTTAAAACTTTCAAAATGGTCCTTTATAATTTTTAAATATCCAAAATTCCTTTATAATGGTAAATCTTCACATTTACTCCTAGATATTTATATCTTATAATAGTTAAAAGTAGAATAAGGTAAAAGTAATTTCTTGCTTTGTCTTCGTTCATTCAATAATAGTAGATATTTCTTATGTTTAATATTATAAAATTCAAATCAGAGATAAGGGGTAAGATTTCTAGAAAATTCATCATAAATAGGGGTGGTCAAGTTAAAATAAAATAACATTTGGGTAGGGACTCAATTTAATTCCTTGTCTCCCATTTTCACCTATAAAAGGAGGGCTTCCTTCAACAATTCTTCTCACACCTCAAACGTCTTAATCTCTCTTCACTCTCTTCACGCAAAATCTTCCGTTCTAAGTCTTCTAGCTAAGAAAAATATTTCCAGAAATTGTCCAGTTCAAAATTTCCGAGAAAAATCCCTAGTCCTGAAACTGCGCAGAAATTACAGTTTCAACCCGAAACTTGCAAGCCCCAAAATAAATATCAAAACTTCATATTTTGAGCTGATTTTTGGAACAGACACTCTTGATTGTGTCTTTAACAAAACCCCTCAATCAATTGCGTATCTTTCAGCCCTAACTGTGCGCATTCATTTTGTTTCTTAAATTAATACTAAAATCCGGATGATAAATATCAATTTGATGATACATACGTGTTGCTAACATCCTACGGAATGTTAAAAATCACTTTTGTTAATTTTAATCTTGTGTTAATTTCTGTTTTGAATTTAATAACGTATTAATAGTTTATGTAACACATTTTCATATTTACTTTCTTGCTTACTTTAGTTTCCTATAAGTTACTTTAGTCACTTAATGATCTAGTCATATAACTTGATTCTTATATTATACTTTAGTTGTACAATGATTTATTTTGATGATTTTAATAACCTTGTGACTTTTATGATTATATTAATCTTACTACACTAATTTATAATTTATGATAACAATTAGAACATGTTATATGACAAAAGTGATACTTATATGTTAATTCCATATCTTCATGAAAACATTTGCTTGGTTAGTGAATTATGGTGATAATGTAAGAATTAGTTAATTATCTTAAAGATAATTTAGAGAAAAATAAATATTTATTATTTGAAAGATTGTTAACGCCTTTAAATTTATTTAGGAGACGGTCGACTTTTGCCAGAAAACCAAGGATTAGAAGGAGGTGAGATTCATGTGGTTTATTCCAGCCCTTTTGGCATTTGGCCCTGAGATTTTTGGACAGAACAATCGTGATTATTTATTTCCAATCATGATCAACCTTTATCACGTTTCTCGTTTCGCACCTGTTATCTCATTTCATATCTCACTTGCTAAAATACTGTTAAACTAAAACTATTCTTAATCCATTATCACATTCTTATGAAAATGTATTAACAAATCTGAGATTAAACAATTAATTCTTGAACTGTACAACGAGCAACGAACTATGTTCGGCCTATGTAGCTCAAAAACGAGCAACGGATTTTATCCGGCTTACTAGCTCATCTGATATTTCTGTTTCACCCATTGGGACGCCTTTGAGAAGTTGGGCCCAGGGATTGAGATAATTTACTGCTGGGCAACACGGGTTGTCGGTTAGTAATTTAAATTAATACCCATCCTGTCTAAGCGCCGCTTGCAGTCAGGAGTTGGCTGTAACCCGCGTGTTAGACTGGCATGTACTCGAGCATGTCTTCTGTTCTGTTACGAGGTCACTCCTTGTAGGGAGGGATACGGTTAAATTTTTGGTGTTATGGTTGGATATGTTATAAGTAATTGCACAAGTTCATTATTCCATATTAATCATGTTGTTATTGGTTCTTTTCGTTCTAATACCTTGCTGATAACCTGAATAGATTTTCGTTGCAATAAATCTGTCATTATTGTTAAAAATCTCACTAAGTCCTCTAAGACTTACATCTCGCTTATTTTTCTGTCCATTCTCAGAACAAGAGTGATATTACCTGGCTGGATCGACTATCTTTGGATTACTGCGATTTCATTTAAAGCTTTATGGATTTTAATAAGCATATTTGGTCTCTCAAACCAAAATATGTCCGAAATATCGTTTGTTTGTGTGTTTGAATAATTGTGTCTTAAGATTTGTGGTTTGTAATAATTAACTACTATTGTAACCTTGAAATTTTTCCGCTGCAATAAATAAGTTTGTTTGGCTTTATTCGATTCCGTTCAGTGGGACCCTCTACGGTATTATTGAGGTTTGAAATCACATATCGATTTTGGACTTCAATAAGACTTTAGATTCTGGGGCCTCACATTGTGTCTCATCCGCCCTTAAAGATCTGAATTGGCGTAAAGCAATGTCTCTCGAATTCAATGCCTTAATGTCCCACGGAACTTGGGACCTCGTTCCACCACATTTATCGTCGAATATTATAGGTTGCAAGTGGATTTTCATGATCAAGGGCAACCCTGACGGTTCTGTTGACAAGTATAAAGCCCGACTCGTTGCTAAGGGCTTTCACCAATGCCCCGGTGTCGATTATGTGGAGACTTTCAGCCCGTCGTCAAACCTGTGACAATCCACCTGGTTTTATCACTCGCCGTCACTAACTCTTGGCCGATTCGCCAATTGGACATAAGTAATGTGTTCCTTCATGATGCACTCACCGAAATCGTCTTCATGCACCAACCTTTGGGCTTTATTGACTCATCTTCTCCTTCACACGTTTGCCGCCTCCATAAATCACTCTACGGCTTGAAACAAGCCCCACGAGAATGGTTCAACGCCTTAAGGACCTCCCTCTTGTCTCTCGGTTTTCAACAATCTCACTCGGACTGTTCACTATTTTTTCTTCGCAAACATTCGGTTGAACTGTTTCTTCTTGTCTATGTGGACGATATCATCCTCACCGGCTCCGACGCTGCTGAAATTAATTCCGTCATCTCCAGCCTGAGCTCCACGTTCGTCGTTAAAGTTCTCGGACCTCTCTCTTATTTTCTTGGGATCGAAGTTGTCCCTTGCTCGTCTGGACTACTTCTATCTCAACAGAAATATATCCTCGATGTTGTCAAGCGCCATAAAATGGATGGAGCCAAGTCTGTCACGACTCCCATGGCCACCTCTCCGCTTGCCACTTCTTCATCCGATGCCATTTGTGACGCACATATTTATCGCCAAGCAATTGGCGAATTGCAATACCTTTCTCTCACCCGGCCCGATATCGCTTTTGCTGTCAAGCGCTTCGCTCAAGCTGTTGCTTCTCTCTCGGACGCTCACTGGCGGGTGTCAAACGAATCTTCCGATACCTCAAAGGAATATTCACTCATGGTCTTCTCATTTTCCGCGCCTCTTCCAACTCTCTTTGCGCTTTTACTGATGCTGATTGGGCCGGTAATCCTACCGATCATTCTTCCACCACGGCGTTCATGATTTTTCATGGTCCTAATCCGAATTCATGGAGTTCTCGCAAGCAACATGCTGTTTCTCGTTCATCCACGAAGGCCGAATACCGTGCCTTAGCCACGGCCACCTCTGAAGTTAGGTGGATTCAAAATCTTCTCGCCGAAGTTGGTCTTCCTCTTCCCTCGGCTCCTACAATTTTTTTGTGAGAATATTGGCGCTACTCATTTATCACTTCACCCGGTTCTTCCTTCTCGCATGAAGCATATTGCGATTGACATCCACTTTATCCGTGATATTGTGGCTAAAGGCTTGGTCTCGGTTTCTCATATAAGCACGGCGGATCAACTTGCCGACCTCCTTACCAAAGCTCTTCCCCATGCTCGGTTTCTTCTTCTTCGATCCAAAATTGCCTTCGCCGATGGAAAAAGACTAGGTTACAGAATCAGCTACTATTTATTTTAGTGAAGGAATTACCGGGACGAAGCCAATCACACATTTCTACTTTCGACCAGGTAAAGATATCCACAGCTGAGGAAGAGCAGGGATAATCGGGTCGAAGAGCGAGCTTCAAGGGCAGAGAGAGGAGCAGCTTGACCGGACGATTGGTTTCTAACATCAACTAGAAACCCCTTTCAGAGGCCCTCCAGTGGACTGTACCTACGGGATAAGGATAGAGGAAGAGTAAAAAACCTTCCTCATATCCTTTTTAATATGTCCACGGGTCCGTCCTTACTCTAGGGTTAGAGGCAGAAGCGGAAGGTACTGGTTTGATGGTTTGGATTGAATAGATAGAACACCCGGAAATAAAAACCTCATGTTTTGCCGGACGACAGCTCCACCGACCCCCGATGGGGCTCCGGGATTGTTGTAAGTTCCATGGCGTTAATAAGACTAATTGAACGGGCTTGGGCACAAGCTCAACTTCTTCGATTAGGCTACCACCCTGGTTTAGCTGAGGATGGGATTCGCTACCCGATGAGTCTCCCTACGCTATTAGGCACCTTTGGTCTAGGCTTTGACCCAAAAATAGACTTTGGATTGAGAACGTCCCACTGTGAATTCATAGATGGAATTCACTGCGGAAAGCTCCTATCTTAATGCATGTGATTGATAGTCCGTTTTCAGACCTAACTAGACTCTCACAGAACTTTGGCCTTAGTGGGGGATAGCCCAGTTTCTGGATCTAATCAACTCTGTCTTCTAGTTCCGAAAAAGGACAAGAAAGGCATGGGAGTCTTTGGGCATAAAGAAAAGATTGCTTCTAAAGCTCTCTTTCTTCTCTACTTCTAAAGCAAGCTTAGGAGGGACAGCCCCAATTTCATCCGGTCGTTTAGTAAGCCCGAAAGCAAGAGAAAGAAGGTTTCTTTTACCACGGGAACTGCAGTAGCGGAACTAGCACGACGAACAATGCCTCTGTCAAGCGAGCCCCTCTCATTATCTATAAGCCCCTTTCCCCTGGAGTATACAAACTTCATTTTTATGAAGCTAGGTTCCGTGCTGAAACTGGTGTTGTGGTCAGAAGGGATTTCGGTCCAGCTTTACCACAGAACGAGAAAAAAATTCGGTATTCAAGAACTCCCTCCCAGCCATCCTATCTTGTGTAAAAATAGCTTTTCAGCACTTTAGTAGATCATATGGATGTAGAAAAAGCTTCAGATCTCCGAGTACCATATCTACATACTAGACAATCTCTGCTCTGACTCTTTTCCTTGGGCGGGACTATTCATAATGTACTTAATACCCAATAGAAGAATGCCCTAATTAAGCAAGAAAAAATGACACTCCTAATGTCCGAACTTTTACAAGACCAACGACCTGACGATATTCGATCAGGAGTTGATATTTATTTGACGGATATCATGGATTTAGAACCTACTTTTCGCTTCTGGCATTTTATGTAGGAAAGTCGGCTTCACACAAAGCCAATCGAAGTGAAAGGTAGGAGCGAAAATCCGGCTCGGTTGGGGTAGACTCAATAAATGACGAACTCCATTATAAATATGGTAGGACAGGGGTCGCTTCTGTAACTGGATAACCAGCTACCGCCAGTGTTTGAATTAGACCTCAAAACAAGAGGAGAAAGAAAGAACGACAAAAAAAAAAAGAAAAAATAGTTTGAGCTCTTGCCATCTTGCAGCTTTGGCATTGACATAAGGCAGACTTAGACACTCTATCTATTAAGCCCTCTTTTGACTGCTATGAGACTTATTAACAACGTGAGAACTGGTATGATAATTCTTACTTTTAGAACTCTTAGACAAAGTAAGACACTTTTAGCTTAGCTCCGAAGACACAGGGGTAGCTCCCCCTAGAATAAAGGGGGGAGGACGAGCGCGAAAGCAAAAGAACTTGGGGAGATACAAGCACCAGACTATGCAGAATCAAGAGAGAACGTCCGCATCGTCTAACTAGTCTGATCTACCAGCTAGCAATAGGGCCACTAGACTCACAACCAGAGACTTAGGCCTCTCATTGAGTTACTCTTCCGTTTTCTGTTGAGGTCTATCCTGTAGAGGTCGGGGCACGACTTCCCTTCTAGTCGCGACATCATCGACCAACACTATGAGACTATTCCCTAAAGATGGAGGAAGGGACCAATTGAGATATAAAGAATTTTTTTTTCCCTTTCGATCTTCCCTTATTATTATGTCACTATATCACCGACAAGGGAAGACCACTTGACTGATGCCAGCGGCGTAAACGCTATTTTAGGCCCGGCTCCAACCGATCCAGCCTTTGCTTTGTTGGGTTGTGATTGAGCTTCAGAGTTCGAGGCGTACATGTCTGAAAAGAGAAAAACTATGCCTTTTACGACTTCGTCCTTATGGAAGATCTGGAGTATGCACCAGGTTCATCTGGTCAAACTTTCGCAGGAAGTCGTGTCCTAGGAATCGAGCTCAGTCTACTGTGCTTTTGAATTTCATTTTGCAGTAGCTCCATTTCGGCAGCAATTGCAGAAAGCCTGTTTGCAGCATCCATAGCGGCAATCATGCCAGGACTAACGAGAGAAACCTCTCTACTTTCGGGTGCAAATCTAGTCCTTCTTGGTTTACTTCTTTTCTTTTTTTTAGGAGCTTACAAAGAAGCTTACTTTTGGGCTTCAAACTGAAAGTCGAAATATCTCTTCACCCTTCACCTTGCGCACTCTTATACTTTCTCATTAACAACCAACAGGTAAAAAAGACGACCCCAAGAAATTCAATATATATAAGATATAAGAGTTTCGCTAACATTTTAGGCTCCCCCTTCCAATACCTTTTCAGGATCTGTGATTTCCCCTATTCTCAAGGATTATGCCCTATATGCATTTCCTGAGAAAAAGGAGTCCTCTATTCTGATGATGCGGATGGAAGCTTTAGTGTCAGGTTACTCTTTTTTCTCCTCCCTTCGTCTTACCATATTCCAGATATGGATTCACTGAGTTATACGTCTATGAATCCTTCCTGTGAGCTCAATGAGTACCCACGATTCCCAGTAGGAGTCGTCACGCAAATTCTGATTGACTTTCAATTCATAGTCGTTTTATCTGATGATATGAGATGACGAGTTTCTCGAATTTCCGTGAGTGATCGTTGTTGTCGTGGCTTTGAACTAAAGAAAGAGTTTTGTTTTGACCAAGATAACGAGCTAATGGTTGGGCGTGGATCTCAAATAGCAAGGGCGGTGGGTCAGTAAGAAAAGAGGTGGAATGAATATCATAGCTTTCTATCTCGGATGACAATCAACGGGGGGAGCAGCATCTTATTCTCTTTAAATAAGAGAATAAGACGATGGAACGTCAATTTCGCGGGGGCGTATTAGGGAATCCGCTATATCTTAGGAAAAGGATTCACGTCTATCTTGTGATTATTAGGAAATCCGTTGTACATTAGGAAACGGATTCTCGTCTATCTTTTGTTATCTTCTTTCCTTGTCTTTAGGATTCAATTCTTGTATTTATATTCATTGTGCCTTTGCTTTGTAAATTAAGGAAATCAATATACATATTATTCATATTTTCTACAGAAATTTCCAATTGGATATGGGAAGTTGGTAATGGGACTTTACTTTTTCTGAATCTTTCCCATAATCAATTTACGAGTATGCAAGAACCTTACGGTATAGGCAGCAAAATGAGGTACCTTGATCTGCACTCAAATATTCTTGGTGGGCAAATCCCGGCTTTACCACCCTGATCAGTTGTTTTTGTGGACTTCTCAAACAATAACTTTTTATCCTCCCTCCCTGAAGATATAGGCAACTCTCTCTATATATCCTATTTCTTCTCAATAGCAAATAATAATATCAGCGGGACCATTCCACCTTCATTATGCAACACAAGTGTTATTGAGTTTCTGAATACCATCTTGTTTAGTAGCAGAGACTGATCTAAGAAGAAACAATCTAAGTGGCGATATACCGATATGTTTCCAGTTGATTGTGGTTTGGAAACTCTGGATCTCAGTTGGAATGATTAACAAGGACAGGTTCCTATATCTTTGTCAAGATGTCAAACATAAAGGTCCTAAACCTCGATCACAATAATTTAAATGATACCTTTCCCTGCTCTTTCAAAAACTTGTCCGGATTGCACATCCTAGAGATACGCTCTAATAAGTTTCAAGGAAACATTAGCTGCATGCAAGTAGGCAACTATACCTGGCCAAGTCTTCAGATAATCAATCTAGCTTCTAACAACTTTGATGGTTTTTTACATGGGAATTTGTTTCAGAAGATGAAGGCACTGATGGTTGACGTGAATGGCACACAATCTCGGCTTGAGTACTTGCATCCTGCTTCTACGAGCACTATTCACTATCAGGATTCTGTTACTGTAACAGTCAAGGGACTGGAAATTGATCTAGATAAAATTCTTACCTTTTTTACTTCAATCGATTTCTCAAATAACCATTTCGAGGGTTTAATCCCCGAGACAATAGGTGAACTGAAGTCCCTTTATGTCCTCAACTTCTCGCACAATGCTCTCACTGGTCACATCCCATTATCGGTGGAAAAACTGCAGATACTTGGATCATTAGACCTCTCGTCTAACCATCTGGATGGAGAAATCCCACAACAGCTTGCACGTCTTACATTCCTTGAATTCCTGATTTGTCATACAGTGATTTAGTTGGGAGGATCCCACAAGGCAACCAAATGAACACATTCTCAGAGAGTTCATTTCAAGGAAACAGAGGACTATGTGGTTTTCCTTCAAACGTAAGTTGCAGTCCTCAACTTCGGGGAAAATCAGGTGAAGGGCATGAAAGTTCAGACAGTAGCGATATATATGTAAGTGCGAAATTGGGATTTCTTGTGGGCTTGGTTATCATTAACGTGCCGCTCTTATTCTCCAAAAGATAGAGTAAGTGATATAACAAGCATGTCAACAAGTTTGTGGTGTTGGTTTTGAATCTGTATGACCGTAGACTTGGAACGAGGTTTCCTGACAAATTCTTGCAGAGAAGATAATCAGTGACACTTTAGTTCAACTGAGAGTTGATTAGTTCACTAGTTCAACTGCAGAGAAGAATTATGTACTAGTAGCTGTTCATATTTGTGTAACTTGCCGAGTTCAAACTTCAAATTGTCTGTAATGTTCATAGAGATGATGCAGATCTGTTGTTTCTTCCAGGTTTTGTAGGGCGATTTAAGTTCAGTTTCTCTTGATCATTCTGCAGAAAAATGTATATGCTTCAGAACAATGCTACTTGTAATTCCTAGTATGACTTGATGATGCTTATCATTTATCATGTTACAAATTGTGTAGGCTGTAGGAACTGATTAAAGACCAATTTAAAACTCTGTTAATACCAGCCTAGCTGTACTTATATGGCATTTTGCACAAACTTCTCTTCCCAAAGTGATCGAAGTTATGTTGATGCGTTTTATGTACGGATGTATTACCTATAATTGGCAACAAGTTTCAGTACAAAATCACCCCAAAAGCTTTCTTAAACCCGGCCCATTTGCACCTTAATGGTTATCATACCTTTAGCATTGCTGTGTTTTGAAGAAGAAGGCAGCTACAGGAAGCAAACAACGAATTAGAATTGAACTTGAACATTCCACACAACCAGTCATAAGTTTGTGCCTTTGATAATTGTATTGTTTCATAGATTAGATCTTCAGAATATGTTTGTTGTACTTGTAAATTTTCAATGCTTCTACTCTATTTGTCACCAATCCTCTTTTTCCAGTCGACGTCGGCCTTCCTGTGGTAAAACCAACAACAGAAGCTTATTGACATGCTTGTTATAGAACTTACTCCATCGTCTAGAAAATAGTATAGGCACAAAAATGACACCTAAACCCACAAGAAATCCCAATGCACCACTTATATATACATCGCCGCTACCTGAACTATCATCCTGTTCACCGGATTTACTCTGTTGAACTTCTAAACTGCAACTTATGTCTAAAGGAAAGCCACAGAGCCCCTGGTTTCCAAGGAACGAGCTTTCTTTAAATGTGTTCATTCGGTTGCCTTGCGGGATTCTTCCAACTAGTTTATTATACGATAAAAATTCAAGACTGGGAGGTATGTAAGACTCGAAAGCTGTTGTGGAATTTCCCCAGTAAGATGGTTAAATGCGAGGTCCAAGGTCTCAATTACACTTTCCTACTGATGACGGTAATTGGCCCGAGAGAGAATTGCGTGAGAGGTTTAGAACAAAAAAGGAATGCAGTTCACTTATTGTCTCGGCTATTGCTCCATCGAAATGGTTATTTGAAAAATTGATTGAAGAATTGATGGTGAGAATATTATCAATACGACGATCCTGTCCCTTGAAGGTTGTTGTCACTGAGTCCTGATAGTAGACCTGGTTCACCGTCTTGAGAAATAAATTCCCAAGTATAACGCTTGGATTGTGTGTCATTTTCGACAATCATCATTGCTTTCATGTTCCGAAACAATTTTCCAGGTAAAACACAGTTGAAGTTGTTGGAAGCTAGGTTGAAGATCTGAAGATTAGGCCAAGTAAAGTTGTCTAGCAGGCAGTTAACATTCCCATAAAACGTATTTGAGCGTAACTACAGGACACGTAATGCAGAAAAGTTCTTGAACGAGCAGGGAAAGGCATCATTTAATTTATTGTTGCCGAGGTTCAGAACCAGCATGTTTGAGCATCTTGACAAAGACATAGGAACCTTTCCTTTTAAGCTATTCCAATTGAGGTCCAGAATTTTGAAACCACAAGAAGTTGGAAATATATCAGGTTAAAAACGCCACCTAGATTGTTTCTTCTTAGATTTAGCACCATTAGAGTATCCTGCCATGCAAGCTATTGTTTGACATGTCTAGCATTTGAATATAACTTGAATTGCATAGTGAAGGAGGAATGGCCCCGCTGATATTATTATTTGCTATTGAAAAGAAAAAAGCGGAGCTCAGAGAGGTGCCGATATTTCCAGGGTGGAAGGAAGAAAAGTTATTACTAGAGAAGTCAATGAGAGCAGCTGTGGGTGGTGGAACTGGGACCAAGCATATTGGAATGCAGATCAATGACGGATAGGCTGCCCAAATCGTAAGGTTCTTGGATACTGGTAAAATGATTTTTGGAAAGATTCAGGAAACTAAGAAATCCATTACCAACCTCCCGTATCCAGCTAGGGATTTCACCATTTAATTCGTTGTCTGAAAAATCTAACATCAACAGTGATGATTGGTTCTTCAAAAGGGGACTTTCTGAAGCTTACAAGATGCTACAGCTAGATGACCTAGTCGGGGGAGCAGCGATGACATAGATAAATTTTCATCTACAATTACAGAAAAATTGTTGTAGGAAAGATCAAGAAACAAAAGACTTGAAAGCTTCCGAAAATCAGAGAAGTCCAGGGAACCATTGAATCTGTTTCTAGAAAGCGAAAGACTGGAAAGATAAAGTTCAAAGAAAAACTGAGGTATGGGGCCTTCTAAAATGTTCACACTGAAATCAATAACTTCTAATGAATATGAAGTATTCGCTAAGTCTCTAATGGGACCATAAAACCGGTTGTTGCTAAAACGCATGACCGTCAATGATGGCATGACAAATAGGGATACAGGAATTTCCCCTTCCAGTGTATTCTGACTCAAGTCGAGAAGACTGAGATTTTCAAGGCCTTCCCAAAGAGAATCAGGGATTTGTCCAGTTAAATCATTAGCACGAAGGTTTATCACAGTAAGCTCCCTTAGGAAAGCAAATGCTGGAACATGACCAATGAACTGATTACCAGAGAGATCAAGACCAGTAACACGACCTTGAAAGTTTCGCATTGTACACCACTTCATCGACAGCAATCAACAGATTCTTTCCAATACACCAGCTTAGTTGAATGTGAAGCATCATATGTGAGGTTGTTTTTCAACTCAAGCAGCAAATCTTTTTGATTTTGAGCTAGCACATTGCCCTGTAACAAAGGGAGCTGAGAATAGTAAAATCAAGAAAGCCCTTAAAACCATTTTGGTATATGAGACTTGCATATACTTACTTAGGGAAACAAAGAACTTGTATGGCTCAGCAGATTCATTCACCAACACTGTGTATCAGTGAATTATTATGAAGTAATGCTTACCCTGCTGCTGTGTTTTTGTTTTTATTTTTTTATTAACAGGGGTTTAAATAGAGGATTTTGAAACCCAAGATATATGCAAATAAAACTATGAATCATTGTAACGGACAAAACTCCTTTTGTGTTATGTCCTTATTTTAACTCTATTTCACATTCAGTAGTTTACAACTTAAGAAAATTAGAAGCTGCCTAATGATTTCATTATCGATCGACTACTGTGTGTGAAAACGAGTTTCACCACGTACAGACTACAAACAGAAGTTCTCTGCTTCATGAAATATTTCTTTTGAAGTTGATTTTGTCCTTTATAGGTTTATATGATTATTTCTTGGATTTCCAATCCCACAAGTTTTTCAGCTCATGCAAATTAAAATAGAATGTCATGCTTTCTTTATTTTATGTTCATTACTTTACAAATCCATATATGCATATGTTTGGTGAAGGAATCTTAATTTGACCTGGCCTATATATAAGTTTATGGTTTCCTCAGTCTTGATGCAGATCTCACAATGGGAGTTCAAATGTTTTCATTTGCTTTCTCGATTATTTTGTTCTTCTCAAATGGTACGTTTACTGGATTTGTTTCAGGCCAGTGTATTCAATATCAGAAAGATTTGTTGCTTCAGATGAAAAACAATCTCACATATGATCCCTCACTTTCAACTAAGCTAGTTCAGTGGAATGAATCCATTGATTGCTGTGGATGGGGTGGCGTAAAATGTGACTCTCGAGGTCGTGTTACTGCTCTTGATCTCAGCAGTGAATCTATCTCGGGGGAATTGATGATAACACAAGCAGTCTTTTCAGGCTGGAATTTCTCCAGAGTTTGAATCTAGCTCACAACCGCTTCAATTATGTTCAGTTGCCATCTGGGTATGGTCGGCTGGCAAGTTTGAGTTATCTAAATTTAAGTTATTCTGAATTCTTTGGTCAAATTCCAGCAGATATTTCAAATCTGAAAAGGTTAGTTGTTCTAGATCTTTCTTGTACTCAAGACGCACTGAACCTCGAGAACCCTGATGTGGAAACATTGATTCAAAACTTCCAAAGTCTAAGAGAGCTTTATCTTGATGGGGTGAATATTTCTGCTAATTGGTATAAATGGTGCAATGCTATATCATCTTCTCTTCCTCGTTTAAGTGTATTGAGTTTAACTCCTACTAGCATTACAGGTCCGCTTGATTTTTCATTGACAAAACTTCAATCCCTCTCAGTTATTCGACTTGATCATAACACTTTCCTTTCTCCCATCCCGGAGTTCTTTGAAGATTTTCCGCATTTGAAGGTTTTAACTTTAAGATCCTCTAACCTGTCTGGAGTGACTCCTGCAAAATTATTCCAAATAGCTAGCCTGCAGACAATTGACTTGAGTGGAAATGAGTTTCTTGAGGGTTCTCTGTCTGAGTTTCCTTCGAACGGGTCTCTTCAGAATCTGATGCTTAGTTATACAAGTTTTTCAGGAAACGTGCACAAGTCCATTGGCAATCTTAAGATGTTGTCACATGTTGATCTAAGAGGTTGCCGCTTTTCCTGCTCAATACCAAACTCTTTTAGAAATCTCACTCAGCGTACTTACTTAGATCTCTCTCTTAATCGGTTCTCTGGTTGTGTTCCACCATTTGGTTTGCTAAAGAATCTTACGGAGATTAACCTTCGTGCTAATGGTTTGACAGGTCGAATCCCTGATTCCCTTTGGGAAGGCCTTGAAAATCTCAATTCTCTCGACTTGAGTGAGAATTCACTAGAAGGGGAGATTCCAGCATCCCTATTTGTTTTGCCATCACTGAAGTTCTTAAATCTCAACAATAATAGATTTAATGGTTCTCTTGGTAATTCATATTCATTAGAAGTTCTTATTTTGAGTGTGAACACTATAGGAGGCCCCATACCTCAGTTTTTGTTTGGAATAAATAATCTTACTAGTCTCTCTCTTTCTAGGAACAGATTTGATGATTCTGTGGACTTGGCGGATTTTAGAAAGCTATTCAATCTTCTCGAACTTGATCTTTCCTACAACAATCTGTTGGTACAGGTTAATGACAATCTACCCATGTCGTCATTGCTCCCCCGAATATTGAATCTGGGACTAGCATCTTGCAAGCTCGATAAATTGCCCCCATTGAAGAATCAATCATCACTAATGATGTTAGATCTCTCAAACAACCAATTAAAAGGGGAAATTCCTAACTGGTTGGAGGTTGGTGATGGATTTTTTCATTTTCTGAATCTTTCCCAATTCTCATAATCAGTTCACCAGTATGCAAGAACCTTATAATTTACGTGGCCTGAAAGTTCTCGATCTGCATTCAAATATGCTAAGCGGGCAAATCCCAGTTCCACCACCCTCAGCTGCTTCTGTGGACTTCTCGAACAATAAATTTTCATCCTCCCTCCCTGAAAATATCGGAAACTCTCTGAAATCCGTCTTTTTCTTCTCAGTAGCCAGTAATGATATCAGGGGGACAACTCCTCCTTCAGTCTGCAACACAACTGGCATTCAAGTTCTGGACTTGTCAAACAATAGCTTGCAAGGCAGAATACTTCCTTGTTTAATAGAAGAGAATCGAATTGTGGTGAATCTAAGAAGAAACAATCTAAGTGGCGGTATACCTGATATGTTTCCAGTTATAATTAGTTGTGGATTGGAATCTTTGGATCTCAGTTGGAATGGACTACAAGGGCCGGTGCCGAAGTCTTTGTCAAGATGCTCCAAGATAGAGATCCTAAACCTCGGCCACAATAATTTAAATGATGCCTTTCCCTGCTGGTTCAAGAACTTGTCTAGATTGCGAGTCCTTGAGTTAAGCTCTAATACATTTTATGGGAACATTGGCTGCCTGCAGACAGATAACTATACCTGGGAAAATCTTTAGATCATCAACCTTGCTTCTAACAACTTCAGTGGTGTTTTACCTGGAAAAATGTTTAGGAACATGAAGGCAATGATGGTCTTAGAAAACAGCACACGATCTAAGCTTTATGTCTGGGAATATACTTTTCAAACGGTGGACCTGACCTACAAGGACTCAGTGACAATGACCTTCAAGGGGCTGAATCATTATTTAGATAATATTCTTAGCATCTATACTTCAATCGATTTCTCAAATAACCACTTCGAAGGTGTAATACCCGAGACAATAGGTCAACTGAAGTCCCTTTTTGTTCTCAACTTCTCCCACAATGCTCTTTCAGGCCAAATGCCGTCATCACTAGGAAACTTGCGGACACTTGAGTCATTAGACCTCTCGGTTAACCATCTGGAGGGGGAAATCCCGCAGCAGCTTGTGAGTCTTCCGTTCCTCACAGCCCTGAATCTGGCATACAATGAACTAGTTGGGAGAATCCCACTAGGCAACCAAATGAACATATTTGATGGAAGTTCGTACCAAGGAAACGAGGGGCTCTGTGGCTTTCCTTTAAACAAAACTTGCAGTGATGTCAAAGAACCACAAGCTCGACAGAGACAATCAGGAGTAGAGCATGATAGTTCAGGAAGCAGCGATGTACATGTAAGTGCTGCATTTCTATGCCACTACTACTTTCTAGACGATGGAGAAAGTTCTATAACAAGCATGTCAATAAGCTTCTGCGGTTGATTTTACCACGGGAAGGTCGGCATCGACTGGAAAAAGAGGATTGGTGACAAATTCTTGGAAACAAGATTTTGATTGGTGTGACTTGAGTCGATCTCGAAGTTGATGTTTCCAATATTTTGAAACAATTATTAATATTTAATAGCTCAACATTTTTGTGTTGCATTTCTTCGGTTCTAATCATGTGTGCTGCACTTGGAGATGATGTTTAGTTGTTTCTTCCAGCTTTTGTTGCTCGTGCTAAGTTCGGTTTCTCATGACCTTTTTCTAAAAAGAGTATATGCTTCATCAATATTTACAAGTACTGCACGAGAATTCCTAACACAAATATCTCCCTTGATGATGCTCATGATCATCATTTATTTAGAACCAAACTTATATATTCAGGTGGTGTTAGTGCTTATAATTTATAGAGATAAAACCGTTAAACCCCCTCTACTATACCCCCGATTGCACTTTGCCTCCTATCCTTTTAATTTTGGCAACTTGCCCCCTGAACTATGGATAAATAAGCACTTTGGCCCCTGAGATCAGAAACATAGCGTGTCTTGTCCAGTTTCACATGTTTGAGGGTATTTTCCATCTTTTAGTTAGTGAAAGGAGCATTAAGAGTTAGCCTCTGGTTGTAGAGATTGAACAAAACAAATTTGAAACTTCATATTGTGGCTAACTTCTCAAGAAGAAAGGCTGGTGAAATAAGATTGCATATCTTGGAAGTATGTACAACTATGTCAGGCCTTTCTATGTTAATAATATCTACACATTATGGGCTAAAATCATTGAATTGATAACTGGATGACGCTGAGATTTGTACAAGAGACTTTTTATTTGGCCTGAGTTATGCTTTCATGTTGAATTGTCGTATCTAAAAGCTATTTATTTATATATTAATCTCCAACAAAAGTTAAATGAGAGTAATGTCACAATTTGAGTGAGGTCATCTTGAAACTTAATTTGGATCTACATTTTTTTTATTTGGTAATGTGAAGCACATATCATCTCATTTGAGATTATAATAAACAAACCCAAGAAGAGAAAAATAAGTAAGAAAGATATTCAGGCAGACCAACTCAATAAAACTTCGATCACATGAGCTTGCATACCAACTCGATAAATCTTTGATCACATTAAGATCGATACCCAATCTACTTAATTGCAAAATATTTGGTCTGAGACACAAAGGACTTCACTTTTTAAATTTCTCTAAGCAATCCAATTACCAAATCTCTGCACCTGTTGTGAAAATTAGCCAATTTCAACAAAACCTTCTTCAAAAGGACAACCATTAATTGAGGAAACACAAATTTTGCTAGTTTCAACAACAAAACCTAAATAATTTTTAGTTAGATACGTGCATATAAACCGAAATAGCAATAAATTGACAACATAAAGGCTATTTCAATTAAATTTTAGATTTTGAACTACACAGTAACGCAAAAAATAACTTGTAAGTGCATTCTGTGATGAACAAAAGCCGATTCATTTAGTAATTGCACCCATATGCAAGCCGGTTCATTTCGTTAATGAAGAACTATTAGAGAGAGTCCCATTAAGTAAATAGTTATATTTTAGTTTATATTCTTTTGTACATAGTTGCTGTATAGGAGTAACACTTTTATTAGTTTCTTTGTAAGTATAAATACTCTCATTAGTTCATTAATAATATTTGTCACTTCATTATTATTCTATATGGTATTAGAGCCAGACCTAAGTCTCATACGAGCAAATTCCGCTAACCCTAGCCGCCATGAGCAATCCCGACGCCTCCGCCACCTCTTCCGCCGCCGGAAATTCCTCCACTCCGTCTCTTCCGTCGGACTCCGGAAATTCATCCTCTCCGGTGATTCCTCTCACGGCACATCAACACATTCCGATCAAGTTGACCGCCGCCAACTATCCTAGTTGGCGTGCTCATCTGATCGCTCTTTTGAATGGCCTAGATCTTGCCCATCACCTCCTTCCCGGCACCGCCCCACAATTGAATGATCTCACCAGTTATCTTCCATGGTTCAAACAGGATCAGTTATTGCTTGCGGAAATTTTTGGATCCATGTCACCCGAGATTCTACCCATGATCTCGTCGTCGGCAACGGTTGCGGGTGCTTGGGCTACCCTGGGTCGTCTTTTTGCAAGCCGCTCGCGATCCAGGGTCATGCAGTTGAAGGATGATCTCTCTCACTGCATTATTGGCAATCGCTCTGCGAGCGAATTCCTGCAGTTTGTCAAAAGTCGGGCTGACGAACTTGCTATCATTGATTCCCCACTCTCCGACGATGATCTAACTCTGTATGTTCTGAATGGGTTGGGTCCGGAGTATCGCGACATTGCATCCTCCATTCGTGCTCGCGAAAACTCCCTTCAGTTTGCTTAGCTTCATGACATTATTGTCTCTCACGAGTTGTACCTCAAGCGTCAGGAGGCCGCTTCTTCTTCGTGGGTTGTCAATGCCAACTACTCTTAGCAAAACTCTCGCAATCGGGGCAACAACCGTTAAAACAACAACAAGCGTGGGAACTTCAACAATAACTGCGGTCAGGGCGGTAACTGCCGCGGTGGTCGCTAGGGCAACGACGGCCGTTATGGTGGCGCGGGTCATGGCTATTCTCAGCAACCCGCGTCCACTTGTCAGTTGTGCGACAATCCGGGTCACCTTGCCAGTGGTTGTTATCTTTTCCAGCAGTTTCAGCCGTTGGCCAATGCGGCTGTTTCACCTTCGAGTAACTCCCAGGTTCCGGGTTCGAATAATTAGCTTCTAGATTTTGGTGCCTCTCACAATCTCACTGCTGATCTTGGGAATCTGACTATCCACTCTGAGTATGATGGCACAAATGAGGTGCACTTGGTTGAAGGTTCGGGTCTTCCGATCACTCACACCGGTACCTCTATCCTTTGGTTTCCACTTAAAACTTTCACGTTGTCTAATGTTTTATGTGTTCCGGATGCTAAACATAATCTCCTTTCCGTTCATCAGTTTACGAAAGCTAATGATGTTTCTGTTGAATTCTGCCCTACCTATTTTGTTGTTAAGGATCAGGGTTCGGGGAAAGCTCTACCTAAAGGTCGCTGCATTAATGGGGTTTACCATCTCAGAGTTCCGGAGTTTTACTTGAAGTCTCAAGCTAACTTCGCCTCTCTTGGTGTGCGTACCTCAGCTTCCACGTGGCATGCTCGCCTTGGCCATCCGGCATTTAGCACTACTCGTTTTGTTATCTCTAGTTTTAATTTACCAGTGTTAAAACAATCTAGTTTGAAAGACAATTTTTGTGATTCTGGTCTTGTTTCAAAAACTCATCGTTTATCGTTTAATGAGAGTTCAGTTGTTTCTTTACATCGATTGCATCATGTTTACATAGACGTGTGGGGTCCTTCGCTTGTATCTGTGCATGGTTTTTGGTTTTACTTGTTGATGGTTGATCACTTTTCGAAGTATGTTTGGTTGTTTCCTTTGCAAGCGAAATCGCAGGTTGCCTCTATTTTTTTCAGAATTTTCGGCTTCTTGCTGAAAAACAGTTTGGTCACTCCATCAAAACCGTCATGTCGGATAATGGTGGAGAGTTTGTTTCTTGCGGTCCTATTTTGCTTCCTCTGGGATCAGTTGGTTCACCATGGCTTCCCATACCCCTGAACAGAATGGTGCTGCCGAACGTCGTCACAGGTATGTTGTTGAGATTGGCCGCTCTCTTCTACATGCTGCAGGCTTGCCCCCTGAATTGGTCTCATGCGTTCTTGATTGCCGTTTACTGATCAATCGCATGTCCACTCCCATTCTTCAGGGGGTCAGTCCGTTTCACAAACTTTTCGGTAAACCTCCGAACTACTTGAAGCTTCGGGTGTTTGGGTGTGTCTGTTATCCGTGGCTCAAGCCCTACACACGGGGTAAGCTTGAATTTGTTTCACGTCCTTGTTTATTTCTTTGTTATTGCACGTCTCAGAGTGCCTATCGGTGTTTTGACTTGGCTACTAATCGTGTGTTTGTCTCCCGTCATGTTCGTTTTAGTGAGAATATTTTTTCCGTTTTGCACCCCGGATGCCGCCCCGGGTTTCTCACTTAGCTCACATGCGGCCCCGCCCACTGATTCTAGCCCCGGGCCACTTTTTGTGTTGCCGTCGCCTGCGCCCCGTGCTCCATCCGCGCGGCCCCGTGGGTTCGGGCCTATTTTGCCACAACCGCGATCGCCTGGCGCGCCTGCGGGGGCGCCCTGCACTTCGCGGCCCGCGGCCCCTGTCTCACCCGATAGCGCTCCAGCTGC
This sequence comes from Misopates orontium, assembly GCA_946800315.1. NCBI lineage: Eukaryota > Viridiplantae > Streptophyta > Magnoliopsida > Lamiales > Plantaginaceae > Misopates > Misopates orontium. The sequence continues at coordinate 27,835,208 of OX326948.1, read as the reverse complement.
CGACAGCTCGCCCGACCCCGCGCCAAATCTGTCGATCGCCTTGCCTGCCCCGGCCCCGCCTGCGCGCGGTGTTGTGACCCGTAGCCAAAATTGGATTTTCAATCCCAAACGGTTCTTCAGTGCTACTAAGCACCCTCTCCCTGATGATGTTAAACCGACGTGTCTCTCTCAGGCCTTATCTAGCTCTTCCTGGCGTCAGGCAATGTCTGAGGAGTTCACCTCCCTGATTCAGCATGGCACTTGGGATTTGGTTCCTCCTCCTTCTCGGGAAAACATTATTGGGTGCAAGTGGGTTTACAGGATCAAACGCAAGCCTGATGGCTCTCTAGATTGTTACAAGGCCAGACTTGTGGCTAAGGGTTTTCATCAACGTCCGGGTATTGATTATAGTGAAACCTTTAGCCCTGTGGTAAAACCGGTAACTATTCGTTCTGTTCTCTCTCTTGCTCTTATGCATGGTTGGAGTCTTCGTCAGCTTGATATCAGTAGTGCTTTCCTGCATGGTACGCTTCTTGAACCAGTGTACATGTCTCAACCTCCGGGGTTTGTCGATTCTGCTCAACCGTCTCATGTTTGTCGGTTGCGTAAGTCTCTTTATGGCCTCAAGCTGGCGCCTTGTGCTTGGTACCAAGCCCTCAGTTCTGCCTTGCTGGAGTTTGATTTTCGTCAATCTCAGGCTAACACATCACTTTTCACGTTTCGCCAGGGTCCGATTCATCTTCTAGTTTTGGTATACGTCGATGACTTGATTATCACGGGTTCTGATGACTCTCGGCTCCTTGCTCTTACACGTCATCTGGGTTCCCGTTTCGCTGTCAAGGATCTTGGCACTCTTTCGTACTTTCTTGGCATTGAGGTTGCCCGTTGCCGTGAGGGTTTATTTCTCTCTCAGCATAAGTACATTATGGACTTGTTGTGTCGCCACAACATGGATGGTGGCAAGCCTCTCTCAACGCCAATGAGTGGAAAACCACCAGCACTTTCGGTTTCTGCCTCGGTTGATGCTACTGAGTACCGTAGTGCCATTGGTGGTCTTCAGTATCTTGCCTCGACTCGTCCGGACATTGCATTCACTGCGAGTCGTCTGGCTCAACACATGAGTGCTCCCACCGCCTCTAATTGGCATGCTATCAAGCGTGTTTTTTGATACCTCAAAGGTACTCTTCATTATGGTCTTTTGTTGCGCACACCTCGGGACTTAACACTTCGTGCTTTTTCGGATTCAGACTTTGGCGGTAGTCTTCAGGATGGTAAGTCTACGTCTGCTTATGTGGTTTTTCTTGCTCCTAATCCTATCTCCTGGCGTTCGCGTAAACAAACCGGTGTTGCTCGGTCTTCCACAGAAGCCGAGTATCGTTCTCTTGCTTTGGCTGCTGCCGAATTGTGTTGGCTTCGGCATCTTTTTCGTGATTTAGGCATCACTCTTCCGTCGACTCCACGTCTTCTTTGTGATAACATTGGTGCTACTCGACTTGCTTTTCATCCAGTCATGCACTCTCGCACATCGCCAATGATATTCATTTTCTTCGTGATTTGACGGGAAAGAATCTGCTTACGGTTTCTTATGTAAATACCTTGGACTAGCTTGCTGATGTTCTCACCAAGGCCTTGCCTCGTGCAAGGTTTGAGCTTCTTCGGTCCAAAATTTCTGTCGCTGATGGAACGTCAATTTTGCGGGGGCGTATTAGAGAGAGTCCCATGAAGTAAATAGTTATATTTTAATTTATATTGTTTTGTACATAGTTGCTGTATAGGAGTAGCACTTGTATTAGTTTCTTTGTAAGTATAAATACTCTCATTAGTTCATTAATAATATTTGTCACTTTCATTACTATTCTATAGAACGCACTATAAATCATATGAGTTTTATAAATAATGCAAAAACAGGCTATAATTGAAGACGATATAACATTTTCATGAGTTATTAAAAGTAATAACCTAACCACATGAACAACATAACTTATTGGAACCACCGATAAAAGTGGAGAACATAGTGTTGGAATTTAAATGGTTTCAAAATAAAATTAATTTGTTATTCATGTATGAATTGGAAAATAAAATAATTTCAAGATTAATTTAATTTATTTTTTTACAATGATCAATTTATGGATAAACTTTATCTTGATGTACATGTATCTTGACATACATGTATCTTGATATACATGTATTTTGACATACATGTATTTGATATTCATTTAACTATGTATTAAGGGCCATGAATAATGTGTATGGAAAATGAATATGTATTGATTATGGTACATGAATGTAGGATTCTGTGGCTATTAGTATTCCTACATTGGAGAAGGAAGAGTCTTGGATCCTCCTATAAATAGTTCCATTGGTCCTACAAGTGAGGACAGAAAATATTGTCTAGCAGAAAATAGCACGCTAATCACTTGTTGAAAACTCCTTATATAATATCCCTTTTAGTTACTATTTGAATATCAAGAAGGAGTCTTGAAGGAGATCTTCAATTGGAAGGAGAAATGTGGTCTTCAATTCAAAGGAGGAAGAAAGTCTTTAAGGTATCTTCAAATTCAAAGGAAAAGACGGATCAAGTTGCTTTTGGAGTTTCCTGGAGATTTTCAAGTCAAAAGTGAAACGACGCGGTCCAAGCTGATTTTAAAATAAAAAGGAGTCTTCTAATCTCATTTAGAATCTAAATGAGGTGGTTCAAGAGAATGACTACATCGAATAACTTTTATATGTTTTATTTATTCATTGAGAGTAAATAAGAATTATATGCATTGCTTACATATACAAGTGATTCTGTCTCTGCTTTAGATATAGTTCGTATTTAGTTATAAATTATATTGAATCTTGTGGATGTATTATTTCTTTTGTTGAATGCTTGATAAATGCAAAATCTCCAATGGATAATGCATGTTCATATTTTTTTGTTTGATGAAATGCAATATCCCAACAGGTAATGCAAGTTTACGTATTATGTGCTTATATTTTGTTATCTAATGACTCTCATGAATCCCCAACGGGTAAGTGATTGATTTTTATTAAATTGATGAATGTCATGAATGTCTTTTCCTATGCCTAGGGGTAGATCTGTGTTTTCTAATATCCTTAAGTCCGAGGTACTTGACGGTACTAACTACGTATATTGAAAACAAAGGGTTGATATGCTCTTTTACCTTTTATGGGTTTTAAGGAAATATTTTTTGTTGATCAAGCACCTGTTTTACCCCAACCAGTAACCAGGGTAAATGGTGTCATTGATAATGCTGCTAGGGAAAAATATGATGTTGATTTGAAAGTATATTCTAACTGAAAAAGGGCTAATGAAATTTCAAACTCCTTTGTCTTAATTGGCGTTAGTAAAACTCTTCGCATGACTTATTTTCATATTGTTACCACCAAGGAAATATTGGATAAGCTAGAAGCTAAATATGGGAAGAAATCAGATTCTGATGTGAATAATTTGTGGAAAAGGTTTACTAGAGCTAAATGTGTGGAGAAGGCTGATGTGAGAAAGCATGTTAATGACATGGTTGCTATAGCTGATGAACTTATTTTTTGCGGTAGAGCTAAAGATGATAAAACTGTAATGTCTACCATAATCATTTCCTTGCCTGATTCTTATAAGTTTATTGAGGATTTCTACACTTTAGCGGAGTCTGATTGGTCAGTTGAATACCTGATTAATAAAATTGATCACCAAGAAGATAGAAAATTTGTGTAGAAACCTGAAGAAATTGTTAAGCCTGGTCCACCTGCCAACAATGTAGAATTGAAGTCTAAGAAACAAAATTTAAAGAAAAAGGGAAACAAACAGCAGTTTCAGAAAAAATTCTAGAATAACTCCAACCAGAAGAGCAATATGAATGTCAAGCAAAAGTTTGTTTTCATTGTCAGAAGCCTAGTCACATTACGAGGGACTGTTACGCTTTGAAAAATTCTCAGAATCAAAAGGAGTTTAAACCTAGTAAGTCATCTCTCTTTGAATGTTGTGCTTCTTATATTGAGCCTTTTACTTGGTGGGTTGATTCAGGTGCTACTGTTCACTTGGCCACCGATTTCAGGGTTTCAAGAAAATCAAAAAAAAAAATGAAGATGAAAAAAGCTATATTTTTATGGAGAATGATGATAAAGCCTTAATTGAAGGAGTATGAACTTACGAGTTGAAGTTACAAGATAATCAAGTGTTTTTCTTAGAAGACCGTCTTTATGTTCAATCAATGAGGAGAAATCTTTTGTCCGTCTCTTATTTGGAGAAACTTGGCTTTTCTTTTTTCTATGGGAGTGGAAAGTTTGTAATGTATTAGAAAGATGACATGGTATTGAAAAGTTTTACAATTTTGGGTATGTATCAAATTAATTTGAGCGGAAATGTAATTTGTAAAGTTTTTGATCTTTCTGATATTCGTTTGAATGAATTTTATCTTTGGCATCTTTGTATTAAGAACGTATTGATAAACTAATCAAGAATGGTTTGCTCGAAAATGTTGAAAAGAAAGGTATCCAATTTGTAAAAGTTGTTTGTATGGAAAAATGAATAAGTTATCTTTCCATTCAAAAGCTGCCAAACGTGAAAACGTCATTGACATAATCCATTATGATGTTTGTGGCCCAATGAGTTTAAAAACTAGAAATGGTCATTCCTCTTTTATCACATTCACTGATGATTTCTTGAGATTCGGAAAGGTATCTTTTACATAAGAAGTGAAGCATTTGAAGTTTTTAAACAATTTAAGTTGGAAGTTGAGGATACGAGTAGAAATATTATAGCTCCTATTCTGATCGTGGAGGAGAATATAGATCTGAGTTGTTTGGTAATGTCTTAAAGGAGGTGGAATTGTTCACTTGCTTCGCATGCCTCATATGCCAAAACAAAATTGAGTTTCTCAAAGACGCAACGAAACCTTAATAGAGAGGGCAAGATCAATGCTAGCCCTTGTTAACCTTCCCACTTCTTTTTGGGTGAAGCTCTCTTAACCGCTTCTCATAGTCTAAATAAAGTTCTTTCTAAATCTGTTGGGGAAACACCTTATGAGCTTTGCACTAGTAAGAAACCTAAGTTGAATCACATGAAAGCTTGGGGTTGTGTTGGAAATGCCCTTATACCTGATCAAGTCATGATAAACGTTTGGCAAAAACAAAAAAGTGTTTGTTTCTTGGTTATCCAGATAATTCAATAGGGTATAGATTATATGATCCAATAGAAATGGTGGTTATTGAAAGTAGAGATGTAATGTTTGAAAAACGGGAATTACATTTCTTATGTCAATGACAAGCTCCATCCAAACCCATCTCCTTTGCAATTTGGAACTTACATTTGAAGAGCCACGTGGTCGTGTCACCCATTTAAAAACGTAATTCGCTGTCAATGATAAACTCCCTTAAAATCTCATGTAGAAGATATCATCGTTTGGAATTGGGAACTTATATTTATTTTGAGAAATGAGAAATATATAGTGTTGGTTCTAAAGCTTGGACGAGAGTAGGTCACGTGACATGTCGAGTATCTAATATCGTTTACCCTCCTTCTTAGGCAAAAGTTGGTGGACGAATGTATTGCCGTATTGGTGGGTTCTATTGAAGAGAGTGAACGGGTTCCTACTTACTAACTCTCGGGTTACATTGAGGGTAATTTTATCATAATTGAATTACTAGAGCCTATAATTAAGGAACACTATGTGTTTGCAGTCTTGGTTGAATTTGAAAATCAGTTGCTACTTATTAGCGTGGGTGATGCGGAAGACTATTTTTGTTATGGTCATTGAAAAACCACCATCAGTCATCTTGGTCCGATATTAGACTTGTTAGCCATGGAATGCCAGAATTGGGTCTTGAAACCATTGGGTTTATAATTGCAGTGAAGAACAAGTTACTTTTTGTAATTAAGGCCCTTGGTGCTCATAGCTTACGCTATCGCATGTCAAAATTGGAGAAAATTACTTGGAGGAAGCTTCAGGTTTATCTAAATTCCTCTAGCTCATTCAACTTTTCTTAGCAAAGCAATACGCATTAGGTCAATTTGCTCAAGGCAAAGTGATTTGAACAACAATACAAAGGCACATGTTACTAATTTATGCATGGAATGAATGTTTTTATGTATAGTTACATTTCAACTAGTCAATGAAGCACGTGAGAGATGCACACTTAGAACAATGACTGATGAATGCATATTTCTATATCAATGAGATCTTGGCACCAAATAAAAGTATAAAACGAAACAGGGAAAACAAACCAGGCATGTAAAAAGCAGGGGGTGGGGGGGGGGTGGGGGGGGGTTAGTTTGTCTCCTTATCTGAAAACCCGGAAAAATAAACACCATAGATAGGCACAATAGTCAAACTAAAAGGGCATATTACATGTACACTTTGCTAGTACATTGGTAATATCTGGTTATTTTTATGTTTTCAATGCTAAGTTTTTTTAACTTTCCCCCTCCTCATTTTACAAAATAATTTTCCTTTTTGCGTCCCATCAACCTAAAGACATGCTTGGCATGGACTTTCTCTTTGTTTTCTTCCTAGGGGATTTTCAAGAAGGGAAATTGCATTTTTGATACTTTTACTTGTCACAGATTTTTTTTTTTTCATACCTTAACTTGGCTGACCACGTTTAATACCCCAATTTGTTTTTTTTTTTTTTTTCAATTTTGGTACTCTGGTGTCGGCGATTTCAAAATCTCGCCGGATCTTGTCTTGGTAGACTAAATTTGGGGATTTTGACCCCAGTCAAACTGGTCACTCAAAAATTCACCACTTTGAAGTCCACAAGGAAAAGACAATAAAATTTAGTTATTAGGGATGAAAGCATTAAACCCCCTATACTATACCCCCTGTTGTACTTTGCCCCCTATCCTTTTAATTTTTGCGAATAGCCCCCTGTACTATGGATAAATAAGCACTTCGCCCCCTGAGTCACTTTTTCACCATTGGATTTGAATACGTGTCAACATTTTTTGCCGTTGGATTTGGACTCAGGGGGCCAAGTGCTTATTTATCCATAGTATAGGGGCAAGTCGCAAAAAATAAAAGGACAAGGGGCAAAGTGCAACATGGGGTATAGTATAGGGGGTTTAATGCTTTTATCCCTAATTATTAGTATAAACTTAAGGGATAAAAAATAACAGAAATAAATAAAATTATAATAAAATATTACAGAACTACAAAAACAAAATCTCATTTCAAGGAAAACTAAATTAAAATTCTAAAAGTAACTTGAACACGTTTCTTTTAATTTCATAAGTTTAATATTAATTAAAAAAAATCGGTGGAGTTTCCCAGTCTTCCCCGATTCTCAATGCCGCCCCACCCAATCACTTCTAATCATATTCATGGCCTGCATCGATCTATTCGTCGCTGCATCAGTCATCGCATGTACCACCTCGTCCAGTACGATACCGCTGGCTATTCCTCCACCTCCGCCGCCACCTCAAAACCCTCACATGGCGTGGCATTTGTCCTCTTTGTCAATCGCGATAACGCCATCAAAGTCGTGAAAGGGATGGACAAAGAGATCCTCAACTGCGTACCCAAGCGCCTTGATCGCCGCGGATAATAGATGGGCGGCGCCGGTGAATCGAGGAAGACGACTTTACCAATTTCTTAGTTCTTTTTTTTACTTTTTAATTAATATTAGATTTATGAAATTAGAAAGACCCGTTCAAATTATTTTAAAATTTTAATTTTGTTTACATTGAAATGAGATTCTTTTTTCTAATTTTGTAATACATTTTTACGATTTTTTATTTTTGTTATTTTTTTTATTCTCATAATTAAATTAAATCTTTCTTTTCCATATGGACTCCAATGTGGCGAATTATTGAGTTGTTAGTTTGACTGAGGTCAAAATCCCCAAATTTAGTCCATAGTGGGAGATTTGAAATCACCGCTACCGGGGTACCAAAATTGAAAAAAAAAAGTCAAATTGGGGTATAAAAAACGCGATATTCCAAGTTAAGGTATGAAAAAAGAAATGATGTCATGTTAGGGTATCAAAAATGTAATTTTCCCTTTTCCAGGATTATTTGTGACGAATAATATCCTATAAAAGCAGTAACAGTGTAACAGCAATGGCTGGCGAAAGAAAATTCGTAATTTAGTTATACAATATGTGTAAGCTGAAGAATTTATAAATCTCTTAAATAATTCTATATTGAAAGTTTGAACCATACACATGATTCAAAACCTTCTGCGTTTACCATGATCTAATTTAGTTCCTCTTGACTTGGTTTGGAAATTTAATCATCAATATTTAGGGTTTGAAAAATAAGAAAAAAGGAAGAGAGAGAATTTATTAAATTTGAGGTTAAATCGTGATAAACCTCCATGTTCCCATTTCAAATTCCGGCGAAAACAAACTTTCGGGGGAAAACAAAAATTTACCACCCAATAGATGAGGGGGCAAAGTGCTTATTTATCCATAGTACCTGGGCCAAGTTGCACAAAAAAAAAAAAAGAATGGTCGCAAAGTGCAACATAAATATAGTATAGAGGGTTGATGCTTTTATCCCTAAATAAAATTATACTGAAAGTTTGAACATACAAGTGTTTTTTTCAGAAGCCTCTCGGTTTACCAAGATTTTATTTGGTTCCTCTTGACTGGGTTTCTATAATTGCCTAAAATATCACAACAGCATGAATGTTCAAAACCTTAATCATTGGAATACTAAACTTTCCAGATTATATATATATAAAAATTACTATATCACAAAGGCGAATTTCTCAAATTTTTCTTAACAATGTCCAAATAGCTTTGAAAAATGCCGAGTAAATTGCATCAGTTTTGAGGCAATACTGTGCTTCTTGTCTCGAGCTATGTCTTCAAAGGCAAAAAAGGATTAAGTGCAGCAAAATCCCCCAACCTACGGGGTCTGTTGCTATTTGCTCCATAACCTCTCAAAGTATGCGAGAATCCCCCCTAACCTATTGAATTTTGTGCAATTTGCCCCCTCATTTATTTATCAATCGTTCATTTTGGACATGTTTTTGAGTTTTTGTCCGTTAGGTTTGGCATCAGGGGAAAATAGCACAAAAATTAATAGGTTGGGGGGCATATCGCACATTTTCATAGCTTGGGGTATAGTTCAATAGATCCCACAGGTTGGGGGTTTGCTGCAATTAGCCTAAAAAACATACTTTTTATCGTACAAAATTACTCTTTTATTACGTTCAATTTCATGGAAATACTAAATTGTAATTAACTATAACTTTGAAATTACACATGGTCCCAAAATCAAAAGTAAGAAAATTGGTAGTAACATCTTGGCATTTTTGAACCGACACACCACTAATTCTCTTTCAAGCGCCAGTACCACGATTGTATGTTTCCCATTTATCATTAACATCTTTCGACTCCGAATTATCTCGACAGAAATTAAATACTTTGTATTTGTGGTTTTCCAGATCAACAACAACTGTCCAGAGTGAGAGTTATGCGTGAGCATGCTGAAATTGAGAAGTTTTATCGGCATGAAAAATATTTATTTCGTGAAAATGAATAAAACTCCCCCGTTATAAAAAATATGCACCAAACCCACTCGTCTTACTTTGTTTGAATTGATGGAAAATTCGGTTGAAGGGAAGAAGCGGATGGAATTTCTGAATTTGTTGCTCAAGGCAAGGAGTATGAATATGAGGAAAGAGTACAAGAGAAAGAGTTTGATTTTGTGCTTGAATAAAGCATCCTAGACCTTGTGTTTTGTTATCCTTTATCAGTTTTGATCCAACACCCTAGCCTAACATTACAAATTAATAATGTCCTAAGTGATCTGTGTAGAACTTGCCTACATTAGTGTAGAGAAAGTGCAAGGTTAGGTGATAAGGTAAAGTGGTCGATCTTTGTGAAACTTTTATTTTTGTATGAGAACTATTTCCACATTGTTACAAACTATGGATGTGCATGTGGACTATGCATCAACATTCTATGTTTCTAATTATAGGACTAGTGCTCATTGATTGCTTTTTTTTTGTTACATAATTATGGGATTGTAAGATATTCTGAAGAGGGATTTCGCTTGGACTAGTTGATGAGGTGAAGTAATGAATGACTGGAGTCTTCTTACTAGTCTTGTTTTGTTTACTTAGGGATGAGCAAAGGGTAATTTTGGGGTTGTTTGATGAGTCTCAAATATATTCATCTTTACGTGCCAAAAAGACTAATCCCAAGCTTGTTTCTTGAATATTTTAAGTCTATTTACTTTTTTTTCATAGGAGTCAATCTGGTGAAAAGGGAAGAAAATACTCTGAAAAGTGGAGTTCTATGCAAAACATGCGAGTAGCCATGCAAAGGGATGCAAAGGAGCGAAATTGCATAGAAGTGTCCAGAACTATGCGATTGCATAGGAAGGATGTATACGACCGCATAGATCAAATTATCTGGAGATGACATAGCCCTAATAACTTATCTACCGCATGTGAAGGAAGTATGTGATGGCAAGAGATAAATACATTTGGCGGAACAGAGTACACAAAGTACCATTCCGAGAGATAGATTTGAATCCCACAATTATAAGAACATCTTAGAGTTTAATATATCAACACATGAATTGAGCGTAATTAATGATGATGAGTTCATTTTGTACCATTATTCATATGTCCCGTAGACCGTTTTATTATGTGTGTCTTGTCTGTTTTGAGTTTTATTACTTGTTTTCTTTTATTTTATTGTTTAGGAGTCATTTTGGTGAGAAAGGATGAAAAAGAGCTAAAAAGAGGAATTATGGGCAATTCATGCAAACAAGAAAGTGAAGGAATGTGAAGAGCAACAATTGCTTGTGGAGCAATCACTTGAGATTGAAGAGGAAACAGAAGCGATTGCTTCCGACTAAAAAATGATGCAAACCCTAAATTCATTAGCCGTCGCATGCGAAATGATAGCGATCACTTAGAAATCTCTTTGAATCGGAAAATTAAGTTTTGAGGAGAACTGAAGAGTGGAGTTTCCAAGACAGAAAGAGAGAAGGGAGAAGACCTAAAAAAAAAGTGGGCGAGAGCAACTATTAGAGAAAGTAGTAGAGAAAGTGGTGAATACGTTTGGAGAAGAGTCTTGGAGTTGAACTTTGGTGAATATCAGAAGAGAACGAGAAGAGCGAAGATAAAAGTTGTGATCGAGTTGATGGTCATTAAATATTCACAAACTATAACTTTGTTTTGTCAATTTGGGTATTGCTTGTTATTTCCGTACGTTTGTTTGGACGGGATCTTTGCTTTAGTTTATTAAAGACCATGGTTTATTTTATTAATGTCTTTATGTTTACTTTAGTTATGCATAGCTAAACTCATCGTGTATCGTGAGGCGATGGGAGTATTTGGGTAGAGATCATGTCGAGATGATTGTGTTAAGATGAGTGTGTGAGGAACAATTAAGTTGAACTTATAGCTTGAGTTTTATGCTTTATGTTCGTCATGAACACATAATAGACTAGGTTCTTATGACAGATGGAAAGCCGTACGCATAGGATACATCTCATAGGCTATAAAGTTCCACATGTCGTTGAATGATAGCGTCTGAACTAGAGATGTGGGTAATTTACTGAGATAAATGCGTTTGGAGGAACAATGTACAAATTGTAACATTTCAAATCACAAAGTGGTGTTTTCTATTATGGTAACCCATATCATAGGCTTTACTTCAAAGTTTAATACATCCCACACACGAGTCGATCATAAGTCATCTCAACAATGGCTTGTCTAGGAGTCTCTAATCAATATCTATCCAAAGAAACCTAGTCCTTACGATAACGTCTTTATATCATTGATTTAAGTCTTTATTTATTACGCTCTTTAGTTCTTAATCATACCAAAACCTAAAATATATTACATTTACATTTTATGTTTAATGGTAAATGTGAAACGTGACAACTTTATAGTTATTAGTCTTTGTTTCTATAAATAGATTACTTAATAGTTAAGATCCAATGCAATTCTCCCTTGGGTTTGATACTTTCAGGTTGTAATTTACATCCCTTCACTACTTGCACCCGTATGCTTGCGGTAACAATTGCCATATAGAGTTTGGCAGGTGAAGTTAATGGCCCCGTTGCTGGGGAGGCAAACTTGGTTACTTTGTTGTGGTTTTTCATGCAAGAGAACATTGGCGCATACCTAGGAGCTCAGGGATCAAACCAATAGCGATCGACCTTGAGATTGAAAGAACTCGTAGGAAGTTGAAAGCCAAAAAACCCATTACTGGGAACGAGGGAGGAAAGGAAGCAACGACAGCAGAGGAAGCTCCACAACCAGTCCTATCACCAGCTTAACTAGTGAGGAAGAATGACCCACTGAGATACTTTCGAGAGAGAAGAGAAGAAGCGTTGCCAAATCTGGATGACATGTTGAGTACATGTTTGAAGATTCCACCAGGGAATCATCCACAGAAAGGAGGATCAATCCAACTGGTATAATGAAATCAGTTTGGGGGTTTGCCAGCTAAAAACCCGAAGGAATATCCGAAGTCTTCTCTGCATGCTTGTAGAGGATATGGATATGGGGACGATTTCTCAAAACTGCAACTATTTTAGTTTGCATTAACGGATCAGGCCAAGAAGTGGTTTGGTAGGCTACCAACAAACAACATTGAAACATTGGAGCAGATGGCATGACTATCTATTACTGAGTATTGCCAACCATCTATTGTGATGAAACAAAGGCATGAGATAATGAGTTTTGTGAGAAAGAACTTGAAGAAACTCATGAAGCTTGGGATAAATTTAACTCTTAGTTCAAAATTGTTCACAACATGCTATGACCCAGTATACTCTGTTATCTCACTTTTATTGAGGGCGACATGCAGGAGAAATGAAGCATTTAGATGCTACCTCTGGAGGAAGCTTCATCGCTTTGACTGACAAAGAAGCTTCACGGCATCCGGATAGACCAAGAAGTACCAAGAATGACTGCTGGGGTACATCACATTGCAGACATGGACATGATTCTAGCCAAATTTGATTAGACGTCTTTATGTTTACTTTAACTATGCATAGCTCAACTCATCGTGTATCATGAAGCGATGGGAGTATTTGGGTAGAGATCATGTCGAGATGAGTGTGTAGAGATGAGTGTGTGAGGAACAATTGAATTGAGATTATAGCTTGAGTTTTATGCTTTATGTGCGTCATGAACACACAATAGACTAGATCATTGTGACAGATGCGAAAGCCGAACTCATAGGATAGATCTCATACTTTATAAAGTTCCATATGTCGTGTGATGATAGAGTCCGAACTAGAGACTTGGGTAATTCATTGAGAGAAATGCGTTTGGTGGAACAACATACAAATAGTAACATTCTGAATTACAAAGTGGTGTTTTCCATTGTCGGGACCATAATCATAGGTTCTACTTAATAGTTCAATGCATCCCACACACGAGTCAATCATAATTCATCTCAACAATGACTTGTCTAGGAGTCTCTAATCAATATCTATCCAAAGAACCTAGTCCTTACAATACCATCTTTATAGCATTGATTTAAGTCTTTATTTGTTAAGTGATTTAGTTCTTAATCATTCTAAAATCAAAAATATTTTTCATTTACATTTTCTGTTTAATGGTAAATGTGAAAGGTGACAACTTCATAGTTATTAGTCTTTGTTTGCATAAATAGATTAATTAATAGTTAAGATCCAATGCAATTCTCCCTTAGGTTGGATATTTTGGGTTGTAATTACTTCCCTACACTACTTGCACCCGTACGCTTGCGGTAAGAAATCACCATATATAACTTGGGCAGGTCAATTCATAACACCAATGTATTGTCTATGAATCTTGGATCTATAATATCCAATGTAACCTAGTTCCTTCAGATACCCTGTTTAATTACTGAGTTCAATTTAGAGTATAAGTTCTTTTTAGTTAGTTCATATAAAATTCAAAATCCACCCAGATATATTTTATTGTTTAAGAGTCGTGCATGTAAAATGTGACAACTTTACATTCATTAGTTGGTTTAAAACACATGTAGATAAATTTAATTAAGGTAAAGCGTACGTAAATGTCCCTGTGGGATCAATATTTTGGGGTCATAATCCTACTTTCCTATATTACTTCTGACCCGTACACTTACAGTACAATATATTGGTATAGTTTTTGGCGATCAAGAACCGGGAGACTGCGGTGGAGATTCCATGGAGCCAGAAGATAGAGCTGGCGACGGTGGATCCAGAAAGAAGGAAGGCAGAAACGAGGACGAGAAAAGAAAAGCCGATGGGGAGTATAGCCCGAAAATTCAGTTTTTGCGAAGCGAACATGGTGCTAGATATAAACCAGGCCACTAGTAATATCAAGATACCGGTAAGCACTATGCTACGTTGAATAACCAATAAAAATACAAGCCTGAGATGGAGGATTCCATTTTCCTAAAATATACGGACGCAGCCACAGAAAACAAAGACAACTAAGAGTCCACTACGTGATTAGCATGCCCAAATAATTTACCGAAGGGAGAATCATTATGAAGAATTGTGGTTGGAAGCCGATTCAAGAGGTACGCGACCATATCAAAAGAAGATGGAATAGATGTGTGCTTTAAATAATTTTGACCAATGGCGACAACCTGTCAATGACGTCGTAGTATGCATAGGAGTGTTTAACCAACTGCCACCACAACCCGTAAATAAGGCGGCAGATCCAGAAATTTCCCCATCTATCCGAGTACGAATTCTCCAAACCCCCTCCTTATTCAACACAAAATATTTCAGGTTGCAATGTGACATTGCACATTTTGGTTGAAAAGGGAAAAAACAACTTTGCTACCTCATGTTTGGCCTGATTTGCACTGTCACCCAATCTATCATTTGGTGAATTTTCCTTCGCCAAGCAACCCATGTGCAAAAAATCTTGATGAATCCCTGTGAAAAATATTCTAATTCGGAGGCAAAGCCAGAGGGGACGTCGTGGCACACTTGTGAAAGTTGAGGTGGGTAAGTCTAAAAGTTCAAAATTTACGTAGCAAAGTGCACCACTTTCCAAAGCTGAGCTAATGGAATTTTTTGCCCCTGACTATTTCAAACAAATGAAGCGTTTGAAAGAACAATTTTATATTTCAAGATTCCAGGACCTAAAGTAAAATAATAAAATTCAACTTTTCCTCCAATTTTTTGGAGAATTACAAAGATGATCACCACGATGGTGCGATAAAGGAAAAGATTTCTTATAGTTTTTCTCCATCGAAGGATTTAAGATCACAATTTTGTAAATAGCATAATAAAGTTTCACATATGAAGTGTAAAATATAATTTTAACAAACTATTATTGTCATGTTGAACTTGCAATATTCTTAACAAAATAGTAAAACGTTGTTATAAACGGTGAAAATTTTTTGAAAAAGGAAAATAATGTACACCGCGCTCGCATTTATTTCACACCACCTAATCTTTTATTAACAGAATTCAAAAATACAGTTGATGCCCAATGTACAATATATAAACCGTATCATACATTTATGAGAGGCTTCTCTCGCTCTCTACATTCATGCCTTACTTCATCGCCTGACTCTCAACTCACTCGATGCATCTCTTCCTCAGTGCTTGCTCCAACTACTATCCGCTACTCAGTCGTTGTCTTAAGGTCATTTCTTTTCTCATTTTTGACATGTGTCAAATCGCAGAAGGTCCTTGTGTCTTTCTTCAAATTCACATGTCATATATTTCACATGCTCTTCAAAACTGGTGTACTTGTCTTTGATAGATGAATGCATGTGTTTATATGTGTCAAAACTAGTTTGAGATTGAATACGATTTTTAACCATTCTATTAATTCATTGTAATGTATTTCTTTTCTTAGAATTTCTTTATTAATTATACTGGATGCATGTGTATGCGTACTCTGTGTGTAGCTTGTGTAGGAGTGTGGATCTGATGATGTTGTCAATTGTTCCTTGCTGACCTTTTTTACACGGATTAATTGTTATTTGGCAACTCAACCTCTTTATATGTTTCATCGAGTAGACATGTTTGAATTTGTAAAGCGAAAATTTTCTTTATTGCGACAATAAACTTTATGAAAGGTTTTGACAAATATCATACTTGTTTCAAGCTCTTATTTACCCCACAATAACGATAGATTCATTAAATCTTTGAAATGCTAATTTCAACTTACAATAAAAACCAGTTTTAAGTGGGCCTTTACTACCTTTTTATTTCTGGTAGCCTTCCTTATAATACAGTTGCGGGACAAGGATTTATGATTGATTCGTAAAATTTAGTTTATTAAGTACTATCTTCGTAAATAATATTCTCAATATAATGAATCACCTGTAATTTTTATTCTATATGAGGTGTTTACAAAGCTTATAAAAGGAGTTTGTCGACTATTTCTCCTTAAAAACACTTAAAAGTTATCTTGTGCTTTTTTCACCTTCTCAGACAAATTTAGAAACACTAAAAAAGTGTAAAGATGAGCCCAGATACCAATAGGCACTTCAATAAGTATTTGCAAACACGACCATAGTATTTTCTATAAAAGCATGCATGTTGATGAGTTTCTCGTCAAAACATACATAATTTGAAGAACACTACTAGTATTATTGTTTATGGATAGAAGAGTCATGTTATTTTATCCTACATATTTACATAACATAGCCAATAGGTGAACCGAAAAGTTTGAGTTGAAAATAATAAAATGGTCCAGTGTAATGAATGCCAAGCTACCTATGCACTTGAGAATAACGAAAAGTAAAAATTAATTATATGCCTGTTTTCTTGGTATGGTAAAGAAATTGAATTCATGTTAAGTATTACTATTTTTTTCTAAAATGATAAAAAATTTGGATCCAGGTGAAAATCACAAGATACAGGTGACAATGTTAAGGATGAAGTCAAGTTGAACTCACAAGAGAGTGATTAAAATTAGAAAGTTTGGCAATAGAATGGGGAGAATCCATAAGACACTCTTGTGTTTTCAAAAACTTGCACCAAAACCCCTCATGTTAGTGTTTTGTTTTGTTTTACATAAAATATCCATGTATCTTTTATTAGCATGCACCAGACACCCTCTTTATTTACTATAATGAAACATGGATTATATATACTTTTATCTATCCTAATGGGAAAAATGTATTAAACCCCTTGATTTTTTTAACACGTGCACTAAATCGCCTCTCATTATTTGAAATCCACAGAAAACCCCTGTTGTCAACCCTTTCGTGTTATTGAAATTCTGAATCAAAACCGTATCCCTCTTGCTCGGAGGAGTAGAACATACAATTCATATTTAATCAACACCTGACAAATGTTCTTGTTAAAAGAGGAGTGATGTGAGATTTTTTCGAAACACGAGTGGTTTTCGTGCGACAAAAAGTACAGCACAAAGAGGTTTAGTGCAGATTCTCAAACCACAATGGCTTTTCTGCATTTTCACGTTGAAAGAATATATAAATCAGTTACCTCTGACTGTGTGTGTGGGTATGTGTTTGTTAATTCACCTCGTAGAGTCATTTGCGGTTTTAAACAAAAGTGCGACCCATGAACAATATATCATTCACCTGGTACTTGAATTCAGAGGGAAAAGAATAGGAATTTATGGAATAAATTCACCAGCCAAGGGCAACAACTTTCTTGACCACTCCCCATTTTGGTGTGACATGGCAGCACAAAGAGCTCCTCTTCACTACTATCTCCACAGACAAACTCTTCACAATGCTCTGAAATTTGGACATGCAGTGTGTGTGTTTTCTTAGCTTTTTTTTTTCTTTAATTTAAGATTGCAGTAGTTAGAAATCAATTACTCATAATGGTTTATACATTCGGTATATTCTCTATCAATTTCTGAATAAATGTATAAGAAGTAAACAATATTTCATCATACTAAACTTTTTAGCAAGATATCATCCATTCATTTGGATTCAGCACCTTCTAATCTTAAAAGATTAGTTCAGAACTGGGATAACAAATATTAGAACTTCTAAGGTATAGAACTGTGAAGTGAAAACTGTCTTAAGAAAGTGGCAGCGAAAATTTGGCAAAAACACATCATGCACGTTCTATGGGATATAGGATATATATAAAGTTTCTATGTTTCAAAACTAACATCTCACATTCTTTCTTGTCTGCACTAGTATGTACCTTTTGAAATGTCAGGTTAATTGGTAAAATTATGAGTACGAGAACTTGGAGCAGCCGGGTCCCATGTGAGAAATCTTGAAAAATTGGCTGTGGGGAACAATTAGGCCTCATTAATATGCCAGATGGGCTATATCTCACATTCTTTCGCATCTACCCATAAAAGATGAGTGAGAACTTCAGTTACGTCAAAAGATTGGGAATACAAGTGGATTTTGATTCACGACATTGAACTTGATGATAGAATGTGGGCTAAAAGGAGTAAGAAATCTACTTTTGCTAACTTTGTCGAAAGGCACTTTTTCAAGTAGAGAGTGTAAAAAGTCTTTCTCTTTCATGTTACAAGAGGTACAACTTAGATCGCATGAAAGCATGGATATAAGTTTCATAAAGTCGTGATGATCATAAATTAAAAATATTGTCTAGAAGCAAGCATAGTGAGACGTCCCGCGGTCTCAAAGCCAATCTGTCGCACAAGAGGGCGCACCGGGCGACAAACGGCGCGCACAAGAGCAAGGCACGGGGGCTGCCAAGCCCCGCGCGCACAAGAAGCAGGAGGAAGGCACAACGGGCGCACACCTTGCGCACATGGAGCGCCCCGCTGCGCACATGGAATGCACATCAGCGCACAGCTTGCACAGCCCGCCCGCCCAATGAGCGCACGGGCTGCACAAGGAGGCTGCCTGGGGCAGTTTTTGCTATTTTGTACTTTTCGGGGACTATCTTGTAAATAGTGTTTCTAGAAGAGTCTATGAAGGTTTAGAACTCTTTAGAACAGCCTAGAATGGCCTTGAACCCACTAAGGCGGTTTAGAGTAGTGTAGAAAGGTGTGGAACCTTGTAGAAGCCGAATAACTGTCGTCCGATCAAATCGATCAGCACCGTCCGTTAAGGAGGTGGACATGTATATAAAGGGGGTTTTGGCCTCATTGTAAACAACAATTTTTGAGCTTTCTAGCAATACAATAAACTTTTCCCACATTTTCTTTGTCTTCTTTCACTTTCGCAACCTTAGTTTGAGTGAATAGAAAGGCTGACTTGCTAGGCACACGGGGTGCTAGTAAGGCCACACGTTCTAACTTTTGGGGAGTAAAGTTTTAGCACGTGACACGTGGTATCAGAGCCACGTCGAGTGCCTTTGTTGCTTCCGCTAAGTGATCGAGGTTGCTGCACATTTGGGACACAAAGGCTAAGATGTCGGGCACATCCAAGCAAGCCATGCCGACGACGGAGATGGTGACGAGGTGTCACGGGGCAACCTTTGAATTTACCGAAAAGGGGCACCATGCGGCTAGTAGTGCAGGTAGTCGCTACGTTCGCCAAAGCTCGTGTGCTGTGTGTTGCACTCACGTCCCAACAACGTTTTAGAGGCACAGCAAAATATGTAATATTCATGTCCATTTCACAACAATGTAAATATTACAGCCCGGATAGGAGGATATGAGCTTACAAAGCTTGATTACAATATTTGGTTTCTCAACTACTTGTTCCTCCTATAGTATGCTTAAGAAAGAAAAAGGTTGTGACAGCAGAACACCACTAAAATGTTGACCAAACCACACTTTTTATCTTTTCTAGCGAAGGTACAAAAGACCTACACTATGTTGCCTCTTTCAATCTTCAATTAACTCTTGCCATCATCTTGTAAGCAAAATACACGCTGGGCGGGGCGGCCCGGCGAGCGGCCTTCAATCCTTGTCAATGGCTCGACGTCTGGGGCGCGCCGGGTAGCCTTTGACATTCTCCCCCACTTGAGATAGCGACGTCCCCGGCGCTTAGGACGCATTGTATAAATCAATGAGATGTTTGAACGCCTTGAGGTTTGTCACCCGCTTCCAAGTATTCTCCTCACTGCTGCAGCCATTCCATTTCACCATGTATTCATCGTGGTCGCGTTTGTTGGTTTGCGCGACTTGGTGATTGAGTATGGCTTCAATCGTCTTCTTCTTAGTATTCTTCAGCTGGAACTCGGGGCAGCCCGGTATGTTCCGTGAGGGGTCCTCCATATCTGGAGAATAAGGCTTTAGCAAACTTACATGAAGGACATTATGGTACTTGCACCAGGAAGGTAACTCAACCCGATAGGCCACCTTCCCAACACGCTGGGTTGGGAGCAGGGTCCGATATATTTCTGCATCAACCGAGAATCTTTTCCCCTTGATGCCTTCGATAACCGCGGCTCCGGGACCTTCACCATCACTAAATCCCCCACATTGTACTCGACAAAGCGACGATTTTCATCAGCATGCTTTTCATCCGCTTTTGGGCTTTCTCCAAATGTCCTCACTACGCTTCCGTTCCATCGAGAATTCCCGTGCGAGAGGAGATCTTACACCCTGGTCGGTATCAATCGTGTGAGGAAGGAGTGGTTGCTGCCCATTTACATCTCAAAAGGGCTCATGTTGGTAGAAGAACTCTTCTGAGCATTAAAGCACAATTGTACAGCATCCAAAAGCTTCACCCACTCCGTCTGAGAGCCATGTACAAAGTGTCGAAGGTAGTCCTCCAACATAGAATTGAAGCGCTCTGTTTGGCCGTCGGATTGTGGATGGTAGCTTGAGCTCATGATCAACTTGGAGCCGAGCAGTATGAATAACTCGGTCCAAAACACTCCAGTGAACTTGGAATCATGGTCACTGATAATGTCTTTCGGCAATCCCCAGTATTTCACAATATACATGAAGAAGAGTTGAGCCGTCCCCTCCGCCGAAACATACTTGGGTGCTGTGATAAATGTAGCGTACATGGAAAAGCGGTCGATCACTACAAAGATTGTGCCCAAGTCTCCTACTTGCGGCAGACTAGTGATGAAGTCCATCGACACACTCTCCCCCGGTCTTCTTGGTCTCAAGAGCGGCTGTAGCAAGCCCGCCTTCTTCTTACGGTCCGGCTTATCCTACTGACAGACCAAACAGGTGCGAGCATAGGTATCATCTTCGTTGCTCATCTTGGGCCAATAATATGCCCTCAGCACAAGAGCCAACGTGCGTTCCTCGCTTGGGTGTCCCGCCCATATCGTGTCGTGACACTTAGCCAAAGAAAACTTCCTCAGGTCCACGCCCTTCAGAACATAGAGACAGTTTCCCTTGGTCTTAAGTAATCCATCCTCGACCCAAAATTGCCGAGCCTTGCCTTGCTCGACAAGGTTGATCAAAATTTTTGCTGCTGGATCGCTAGGAAGGAACTCCAAGATCTTTTCGCTCACACTGGTGGTAACATCGCTCGCTGCCAGAGCGGCTAGCCTTCCTCCACTATTCAGTTCAGCCCTCCGGCTCAATGCATCTGCCACCTGATTGTTAGAGCCTGCACGGCACTCTAACGTGAAGTTGAATTCTGATAGCAATTCCTACCACCTAGTCTGTTTCCCCGTTAAATTCGGTTGCTTCAAAAAGTGGCTTACGGCCGTGTTGTCCATCTTCACCACAAAAGGGCAACCCAGTAGATAATGCCTCCATGCCCTAAGGCAATGGACTACTGCAAGTAGTTTTTTCTCGTGCACTGAGTATCTCGTCTCCACGTCTTTAAATTTCCTGCTCTCAAATGCCACCGGATGACCCTCTTGAACCAACACACCCCCCCAATGCGAAGTCAGATGCGTCTGTCTGCACTTCAAAAGGTTTTTTCATGTCTGGCAAAGCCTAAATGGGGTCAGAAGTGATTGCCCGCTTCAGTTTCCTAAATGCTGCCTAGCAGAGACTAGACCACTCCCTTGTCTCTGCTTGCCTCAGCAAGTTCGTGAGAGGTCTAGCAATCTTCGAATAGCCCTCCACAAATCTCCTATAGTAGTTGGCCAACCCGAGAAACGATCGCAAAGCAGGCACGTCGTTCGGGGGTTGCCACTCTTCGATAGCATTTATCTTCTGTGGATCCATCCTTATCCTACAATGCTCAATAATGTGTCCGATAAAGCTAATCTTCGGTAGCGCGAATGAACACTTCAACAGTTTCACATAAAGCTCATTCTCGCGTAACCTCGAAAACACCTTCCGCAAGTGTTCCACGTACTGTTCCAATGTCTCGCTGTAAATCACTACGTTGTCAAGGTAGACGTCCATGAATTCTTCCAGGAACCCATGCAATACCTGACTCATTAGGGTGCTGAAGGTAGCGGCGGCGTTCGTCAGCCCGAATCGCATAACCAGAAATTTGAAGGCCCCATACCTCGTGACCAGCATTGTCTTTCCTTCGTCTCCCTCCTTGATCCGCACCTGCCAATACCCCGATCGTAGATCTACTTTGGTGAAGTACTTTACTTGACTCACCGATCGAAGCAATCCCCAACCAGGGGAATGGGATACCGATTCTTCACCGTGATTTTGTTCAAAGCCCGATAGTCACAACACATTCGGCGATGATGATGATGGTGGGTAGAGAAATAAGTGGGTAGAGAAATAAGTCACCTGTGGCGGCGGAGGTGGTGGAGGTGATGATGAAACAGCCGCATTTTCAAGGACTGTTAGGAGTGAGAAGTTGCTTATTGGGTTTGGCGAGATACCTTGTGCAATGGGTTTCTATTCGAGAGCGTGTGGGTTGAGAAGAGTTTTTGATGATGATGGTGACATACTGGAGAATGGTTTATTAATGGAGGCTCAGTTATTACAGTCTGTTTAATAAATGAGAAGAGAGATGAAGCTTTTTTTTGTGAGGGAGAAGAGGAGACAAAAGATGGAACTAAATGAAAATGCGTGCGTCGTTCTGTGTGTCTGTGAGTGAGTGACTCTGTGTGTGTAGTACTATCACATATATATATAAGTAGTGTATATGAAGAAAAGGATATTGAAGAAAATTTAATTAATGTACTACTGGCCTCTTAGAAATCATCGGATAAAGGCAAAAAGTTTAGGTTTTTTACTTTTAGGATTTAAATTTTTTCTGTTTTTGTTTTTATTCTTTGACTTTGAAAATTGTGATGTTTTTTGTATAGTGAAAAATAATTGTACTGATAGCCTTTAAAATATAATTACAGAGGAATCCCTTTGTTGTACCTTCTCAAACTATTAAATGTGTAAAATTTCTTATATATGTTGACCTTTAGATTATTCAAACCTTAAATTAGCACATTAGGTAAAAATTATCATTCATTCTTATGTGTGGTGCAGTTATGATAGAATCATTTGGAGATGCATGCGTGGGTTTTCTTAGCTTTTATTTCTTTAATTTAAGATTACTGAAGTTCGAAATCAGTTCCTCACAATTGTTGGTCCATTCGGTACACTCTTTGTCAATTTCTGAATAAATGTACAAGAAGTAAACAATATGTCATCATACTAAACATTTTAGCACTCATTTGGATTCAACATCTTCTAATCTTAAAAGATTAGTTCTGAAGTTGGATAACAAATATTAAAACTTCTTAATCATGAAAACTGTAGATTTGGCGAAAACACATCATGCACGGACTATGTGAAATAGGGTAAAATATTATATATATATATATATATATATATATAACTATCCACGCTTTGCTGAATAGACAAAAAACATGTAAAAACATAAGGGGCCAGAAACTCGATTCGTATTTCAAAATGACGAAGGAGATTTTTTACCTTCATTTTCTTTCCTAATCATAGGATATTTTTCTCATTACGCATAACACATAGAGATTTTTGCTTCTTTGTTTCCATATGCAAGTTTTTTCCTATTACACGTATATGGACTTTTTTGGTTTTAGCTCTAAGAAACCGTTCCGTTATATTTTAAAATTTAATCCAAGATGCAGTTTGTATCAACTAATTTTTACTTCTTCATAGACAAGTTCATAATGTGTAGTACTCTTTTGTCTTTCATTAAAAAATTGTACCTCCTACTAGCAGTGGTGGACCTACAGCCCAGGCTAGCCTGGGGTAGCTTTGCGCTTGCGGAAAAATCATTTTTGATAGCCTAGGGCACTATTTACTAAATATTCTTCTAGTACTTGTTGTCTTGACCATAAATGTGGGTCCTTAGCTCCATTTCCCTTAATATTTATCCAGCAATTTGGTTATGTAGAAAAGTCTCTTTTATACATTTGACGATTTAATAGAAAATGTGATTAGGTTTTGATTTTTTCCATCTATCTGGTTATCGTTAAGAAAACATTCGAGTCTTCGGTACTCTGATATAAATACTTTTTGATATAAAGTTAATTAGGTAGGTCTCGTTTGTTGGAATGGTGAATTCCTTTTGCTTGTCGTAATCTAGGTTTTTGTGTAACTTGATTTGGTATATTATAAGTTGATCAAAACTAATATGTCACGTTGTTTCATGTCTCCCTAATACTTGCCTTGTAAAATGTCAGGTTGATTGGTGAAATTATGAGTACGAGCACTCATAGCAGTCGGGTTCCATGTAAGAAATCTCAAAAAACTTGCTGTATGGAACCGTTAAGCCTCAGTGATTTGCCAGATTGGGCAATATCTCACATTCTTTCGCGTCTACCCTTAAAAGATGCAGTGAGAACTTCAGTTCTGTCAAAATATTGGGAATACAATTGGATTTAGATTCACGACATTAAACTTGATGATAGAATGTCGGCTAAGAAGAGTAAGAAAGCTAATTTTGCTAACTTTGTCGAAAGGACACTTTTGCAGGCAAAGAGTGTACAAAGTCTTTCTCTTTCATGTCACAAGAAGTACGACTTAGATCGCATGAAAACATGGATATTACTTGCATCAAGTCTTGATGTTCATAACTTCAAAATATGTTGTCTAGAAGCAAGAATAGTTTTACCCCGCAACCTTCTTAATTGCTATCCCCTGAGAAGTTTGGAGCTTCACATGCCTTGCACCTTTAAAGTTCCTGCAGAGATTTGTTTTCTTCAACTCACAACTTTGCGTCTTGTGGATGTAGAGATTTCTGATGAGCTTTCTACTTTTGAAATAGTGAAGTTGAAGTTACCGGTCTTGGAAAAACTTGAACTTATAAGATGCAAATGGCTGAATGTTATGTTTGTAGAAATTTATGCTCCTAAAGTTACTAGTTTTGAGTCTGAGACCCAACATGATTCTAGTGTCACTGAATATTCAATCAAGATTATCGGAGACAGTTTTCTGAGGTATAAATCTCGTGGTGGTTTACTAGAAAGAATTCTTCTATCCGGATACAAATTTGTTTACGCAGCGCTGCATAGTAGCTATGGAAGTAATAATCTTCATTTGCTTGAAAGAAATGGACATCGAATTTGAAAGCTATTGAACAGATGTCCGAGTTTACAAGAATTGGAGCTATCAGGTCTTGTAGCAAAGGTTAGTTCTTATTCTCTTTTTCTTGATTTGATGAATCTCTACATAGTGACTCGATTTGGCTAATTGGGCTCTTTCTTTCTATTTTCTCAAAAATAACTCATGTTTTGTCTATGATATTTGCAAGGCTATTATGAAAGCAAGACTAGGACTTTCTCTTCCGAAATATTGTGACATGGAACGACTAATCCTCAATTCTTTTGGCACTGTTGAAGCATTATTCCATTTACTTCATGTGGCACTGTCTTTGAAGTTTCTAGTTATATATGTGGTAAGCCAAAAGTACCCTTAAATGTTCATATAGCAGACTACAACAAATTACTTGGAACTTTATACTTTCCTTCCTCTAATTGTGGGGGGAAAGGGGGAGGGGCAATTGCTTGAAAATAACTTCTTCTTTATTTGTATTTTTCAGACAGGTTGGAGCGATTATTACTTTGGTAAGGACTACACTCCGTCGTGTATTGTATTGGAGGAAGTCAGTTTTAAAGGGTCTGGTGGGGAGATAAATGAGTTGAAGTTCGCAAAGTTTTTCTTGAAGAATGCAATACTACTACAGACAGTTTGTATATATTTTTGCCGCCAACCACGGATCCAAAAGAATGAAATCAAAGAAGAGTTGTCCGCATTTCCTACAGCTTCAACTTGTGTAAACATTATTGTCCCTTAGGAAATATACCCTTTCTTTGTTTTGAAATTTCAGCTCTATCTTCCAAGTAGAGAATATAATCCACAATCTAATAGCCCTTGTGCGAAAATTCTTTGAAGAGCATGTTGTAAAACTCAAATTTTGCCTACGTTTTGAACAGACCATGCCAACTTTTTACGTTGATTGAGTTACATAAGTTGTCTATATAACTCTTACACTGATACTCAAAATAGTACTCTAACTTATTAATGAGATAAAACAACATTGAACAACAATCTTATTCCAATTAGCTCTTGTAGAAAGGTGACATCTAATACTAAATCAAGCATATGAGTTTTGGTTCCACAATAACAATACTAATTTTTTGTTTTTAAATTTGTCTCCAACAAACAAGGAGAAAAGATCATTTTTGGTTATCTAGCTTGGCATTATATTTATTTTGATACCTTAAATTGGACATTGTCGCCAGATTGACCCGACGCTGAAAAAACGTATGCGAGCACCACGTGACCTCAAAATTGGGGATTTTGACAGTTTTTGACCGATTCCAACACTACAGCTCAGTATATTCCACTTGAGCTCGTGGAAAATTAGATATGTACAAAAACAATTATAAATCAAAATTTAGAGATAATCACACAAACCACTCATGAACTATATAGGTAAATTACACAAAGCAACCCTCAAAGTAATTCTCAAAAAAAAAAAGAAAAAAAAGAAATACAGAAAATAAGAAGAAAAAAAACAATTGGAACCACTCCGATCCACTCTCCGCTATCACCCCATGTGTCATGTGTTGGGTAAAAACTGGAAAAGTGACGATGTGAGTCAAAATTGGTGAAAATCCACAACTTAGCTGTCACGTGATGCCAATGTGCCTTATTATTATATTACTGTTATATTTATTATTATATTTATTATTGTTATTAGAGATAAAAGCATCAAACCCCATATACTACTATACTTACATTTATAAATATTATTTAAATTATTATTATCATTATTATCATTACTATTATTATTAGTATCATTATTATTAACTCACATTTTCTTTTTATCACAAATGTATCACTAAAGAGTGCTCAAACTTTGCATTATATAACTTTCTTGGTGCACAGACCATTGAAAACATCAAAATATATATGATGTTACTTAACCGACTTAGCTAAACTTTGGCTTGTCATTGCGCGATTCATGATTGTATGCAAGCTTGCCATTTATTTGACATTGAATTCACGGGCCACCGAATCGACGGTTTGGTAAAGGTTTTATTTGTGAATGTTTAGATAGATACCTTGCTAACGCTTTGTGGATGAACAAACTTCCGCAGGCTCGTGTCAGACATCTCCCGATGCACACTTCCGACCACTCACCTATTCTTTTAACTCTTACAAATCTGTAAATCCTATTACTAGGCCTTTTCGTCGGCACTGGAAAAGAGACGTGTACGGTAATCTTGACGCACAGATTTCCAATTGACGTAATTCACTCAGCTTTGTGCTTCATAAGTTAGCTAATAACCCCTCCCCTGTAACTTTTCAAAAAGAAAATGATCTTAGACTTCAGTTGACTTCTCTTCTTAAACAAAAAGAACTCTACTGGGCTCAGCGGTCGCGAGCCCAATGGATCAAAGATGGTGATAACAACACCAAATTTTATCATGCTTAAGCTTCTAATCGTCGACGGAAAATTTTTATCCAAGGCATTAAAGTAGCTAGTGGCCACTGGATTTATAGCACACGTGATATCTTAAATGCTTTTTCTTCTTTCCTTAATTCCAGTGCTTCTACTGAACCGCAAAATGTTACACTATTTCCTGTATATTTCCCCTTTAAGTACTGCTAATCATGATTCCTTGCTTGCCCCTGTTAGTAACAAGGAAATTCACCAGGCCTTAAAAAGCATAGGTACAACGAAAGCTCCCGGGCCCGACGGACTTAATGCCCATTTTTATAAAAGGTATTGGCATATTCTCCACCCTTCCGTTTGCAATTTTGTTAGGGGCTTCTTTGAGACTCTGTGCATGCCACATATGATCAATCTTACTACTATTATTCTCATCCCTAAACAGGATAATCCCCAACTTCTCTCACACTACCGACCTATTAGTCTTTGTAATCTTAGTTATAAAATTATTTCTAAACTTCTGGTAAATTGCATGAGGCCGTTTATGACAAATTTAATCTCACCTTTCCAAGATGCCTTTGTGCCTCAAAGGTCCATCACTGAGAATATACTTATTGCGCATGAGCTTCTTCACACCGTTAATAATAAAACATATGGTCAAACTAGCTTCATTGCCCTTATAATTGATCTAGCTAAAGCGTATGACCATTTGAACTGGGATTTTATTCGTTTTACACTCCACCAATTTAATTTCCCGGAAAAGTTCATTTCTACTATTATGTCTTGTATTACTACTGTTAAATTTCAGGGTTCGACTAATGGAGCCACATCCCAAGAATGGACCCCCAACAGAGGGATCCGACAAGAAGACTCCATATCTCTGTATATCTTCATCCTTTGTATGGAAATGCTTATTAGTTTCTTTACTAGCAGCTCTGAACAGGGTGCTTTTACACCCCTTCAGGCTAGTCAGCATGGCCCTAAAATCCCCATCCTTAGCTCTGCAGATGATTGCTTTGTGTTTTATCAGGAAACTCGTAGTAATGTCCGCCTTATTAATTATTTCCTCCACGTATTTCACCAATTTGTTGGACCTGCGCTTAATTGTGAAAAATCTAATATCATTTTCTCTCGTAATATGTCTCCCCGCCGCAGGCATTATATATTGTCTGAACTTAACATGTCACCCATGCTACATCCAGATAAGTACCTTGGAATTCCGATTTGGCGAGGCCGTATGCCCTCGTCTTATTTTGACCCTATGATTTTACGTTTAAATTCACGTATTGGTTGTTGGTATAACAGATTTCTTTCTTACGCAGGGCGTTGTACCCTTACAAATTCTGCTCTTCAAACCATTCCAGGGTACCCTTTGGAACGCGGCACCTGAGCAAAAGAAACGTTCCTTTGTTAACTGGAATCAGGTTTGTCTTCCTAAACCTATGGGCGGGTTAGGACTTCGGCACCTTGAGCATCTAAACACGGCCTTCTTAATGCGTCTTTCTTGGCGCCTTTTAAATAATCCGAATACGTTATGGAGAAGGGTTGTCCATGCCAAATATATGTCGTCGAATTCTCTTTTTTCGAAAGTTGCTAAACCTCATAATAGTTGGGCGTGGAAATCTATTTGTTCTACTATCCCCCTCATTAGAGAGTCTCTTTTCTGGACTCTTGGATCTGACACGCATATGAATTTTTGGTTCTCTCGTTGGCTAGGCGACTCCATAATTGCTGATCATGTACGTAACATGCCTGATCACCTTATTAATCTATCTGTTAATAATCTCATGAACCGCTCTAATCTCCATTGGGATCTGTCGTTGGTTGATCAGTATATCCCTTGTAACATTGCTCATGACATTCTAAGTACCCCTATTCCCATCAATAATAACCAACATAGTTTCCATTGGGCGTGGGATCCGGGTGGGTTTTTACTTTTAAAAGTGCGTACAAATGGCTTACTTAGCATGCTTTTCAACAAAATAAACCGTCTTTACCCTGGAATTTGTTGTGGCGATTACCCGTGCTGCTCCGTATTACGTTCTTTACTTGTCTTTGGGCCCAGGAGGGTCTGGCCACTTCGGACAGTCTCTACCGCCGTCATATTATTAATACCGACATTTGTCCGCTTTGCGATAGTGACATTGAAAATAGCAATCATACGTTTTTCTATTGTCCCCTTTTTCACCGCTGCGTAATTTATTTCCAGCTTGCTTTCCCACTAAAAATGATCCCAACCCTTTAGTTTTTTTACACAGTTTAAATAATAATCAATGTCGTTCCTTTCTTATTTGTTGTTGGAATATTTGGCACGCACGTAATGAATTTATTTTTACTCAAAAACCTATTAATACTGTTTACATGTCTAAACTGATTTTCATGCACGTTCATGAAACACTTAATGTGGTCCGCCCTCCCTTACCCATCAAACATTTGCTCTATCTCAAATGGGAACCTCCACCGCCGGGTTACTTTAAACTAAACACGTACGGCTCGTCCTTCGGCAACCCCGGCCCGGCAGGTATTGGGGGGATTATCCGTGATCACCACGGCGTTTTGATTGGGGCTTTTTCATCACCCATTGGTACTTGCACGAACAATAAGGCCGAATTGGGGGCAGTTCGACAGGGACTTATCTTAGCTAGATCTTTGAATATCCAAAAATTATATATTGAAACTGACTCGCAATGTGTTTTTTGCAGTTTGACGCTGAGGCGGGTCCATCCCGTCGACCTCCGGGCACTTTTGATGAACACTTTGACGATCTGGACTGAGATTGCCAAGACTCATTGTTATTTTGTCTTCTGAGAAATTAATAGAATAGCGGATGTGCTCGCCAGAATGGGAGCTAGCCAGGATCTGTCTAGTACCGGTGTACAACCGAACATTTTGTGTAAAGTTTGGAGGTCTTGTCCTCCCTGGCTTTTGCCGTTTCTTTTGTGAGACATTGATTGTATATATCAGTGGCATTTCCGTTCCCCCGCCCCCCACTACTTATGTAATTAACTGTTTGGTGTGTTAATAAATTTCCCGGTTTCAAAAAAAAAAAAAACAAAAATCAAGATTGTAAGTGTTTGATATATGTCAATCATCCAAAGCTTACTGAATAGGCTGCTTTCCGAGTATCTCAACAAATAGATATGGGAATTGGTAGCTTCTTTTTTCTATACGATAATTATAGTTTGAAGTTGGTCTCTAAACCCAAAGATGGTAGATGAAACTTTTTTCAACACAATGTTTTTGAAAAAAAAAAAAAAGCGAGTTAAATGGAGTTATATTGAGTTAGTGCATATATGTGTATTGCATTTAACATATTATGATTAATACCAACATTCTTAAATTTTATTTTATTTCTCAATCGCATTAGTGATCAGTTATCCTGGATGATATTGGTTATAATTTATATATTTAACTGTATTCCAAATATTACAGATATCGAATTTGATGTGGGGTATTTTCGTCTGGATACATGTCCAACCTCCAACACTCCACGTCATACTGCTTTAGTCCTTGCTGGATCCTTAAGCAGCTTTAGAGTTCGGAACCTGCACTCAACACCGCACATAAACTAAGCCGGTGCCTTCTCCGGCGAAGGCACTCCGACGCTCAAGTGAGATACGTCGGAATGCGAGATATTGTCGTGAGAGACAATAGCTCGAAATTATAGATCAAATTTAGGCTGAATAGGTCGAAAAAGCAACACCTCGAGTGGTATTGAGAGTTAAAATAAAGGCTCACGAATAGATCGAAATACCCTCAAATAACTCGAAATACTCTCTATATAGGTCGAGCAAGAGCTATTTCAGACAGCTCGAACTAGTGCTCTATAGCTCGAATTCGACTTATATAGCTCGAAATTAAATGCTTGAAAATATAAAACGTACTTTAGAATGAGGCATGGGACCCCCTTATATAGTAATAAGAGTCCTTATTCAGCTAGAACTGCAATCCAAGTCGAACTATGATTCTAAATAGGTCGAATTAGACCTATTTTGGAATAGCTCGAATTGGTCTTTCAAATAGGCCGAACTGGGCCTCAAATAGATCAAATTGTGCCCAGGTAGCTCGAATTGGGCTTCTGGGCCTCAAATAGATCGAGTTTGGCCCCAGATAGCTCGAATTGGGCTTGAAATAGCTCGAAATAGGCCTGTTCGGGCCCAAATAGATCTCGCACGGGCTCAATTTGGGCCTACTTGGGCCGATTTCCGAGTTTTGCCTTGAATTGTAATTTTGCATTAAAAAATAATGGTGCTGACGTGGCATAATATGTCCCGAAATACGCTAGTGGTATTGTATTGGATATTATGACGTGGCGGTACCGAAATATGGTACATCATGGAGTCCCCCAGTTTGTAAGAGTAATGTGTACAAACATTGGTTAGACAAACTAGAAAGAAGTCACGTAACCGAGAATCGTGCAACGAAATCGGCCTTGTCGTAAAAAACCAAAAATTTGGACAAAAATATCAAAATTCGAAAATAGGTCGAATTTACTATTTTTGGTAACTCGAAAAAGTATAGGTCGAAATTACCTCTCGAAAAGGTAACTCACATTTCAGAAATTAATTTCCAAAAAATAGGTCGAATTTGGGTATAGGTCGAATTTAAGGGCATTTCTGTAATTACCGCATCATTTCCCCTATAAATACTCCACTCCGCGCTTCATTTCCTCATTTCTCGCCAAAGCACTCAGTCAGAGCTCCCAAAAAATAGCTCGAAATTATAGCTCGAAATTGCCATTTTTAGTAAGTTGGCTGAATAACTCGAAAAACTCCAGAAATAGCTCGAAATTTCCCAGAAATAGCTTGCAATTTTCCGTTTATAGATTAAAAATTATCATTTTAACTTGTTGAATTTTGGTGAGTGGTGATGTTTTAAATAACTCGAAATAATAGGTCGAAAAACCTGACTTATTTCGAGTTATAACACTTGTAAAAAATTTTCAATTTCTGAAATTTTTTTGTAGAGTGCTAACAACTTGACTTTTTGCAGATTTTTCACAACGGCTCGGCTTCGACGTAACCGGTTTCCGAGACGTCCATCACCACCCCGATCTCACCATCGTTTGTACCACAACTCACGCAACCACTCGCGTGGATCCTCGTCTCGCAATCCGCGTAATTCAGACACAAGGCGTCCGGCATCTCTACCAGACCTCAACAATCAGAACCTGCGAGAATCCAAGTTCCAGGTGCACCGAAGCTGTTTGTTCCTGCGCAGAGATCGTACAAACAAGTCGATCCGAACGAAGAAGTATTCGTAGATCTAGACCCTCGTGCCAGTAATCTTTCAACCTGAACCTCTTTATGGCTCACGTTTATGATATTGAGTCATCAAGTAGTAGTAGCGAAGATAGTTGTAGATCTACTAAGTCTAAAGAGAATGAGTCGACTAGCGACAGTAGTAATGACTCTTCTGAGGAGACTTCCTCTAGCGACGATAGGGCTTCTGATAGGGAGGTATACATTTTAGGGGATGATGAGGTTAGCTCTAACCCTCTTAGCATCGTGCCCCATGTGCCCCCGCCTACTTATACTTCCGTTCCTTCCTCAACTGCTGAACCCCCTAGCATTAATCCCGCTATTGTAGACGAAACAATAGAAGAATTAGCCGCAGAGGGTGTTAACTTAAACTCTCCTTAACAGATCCCGGCACGAAACTTGATTAATTTCGACCAGTTTCCTTCCGCCCTTCCACACGACATAACTTATTACCGCGAGACTTACGATATCCCTGATACCTATGAGATTATAGTTCCAGGGCCAGAGGATAGGATGAACAACCCGCATGAAGGTTGCCTTACTATTTTTAGTAGTTACCTCCACTATGGTCTCCGATTTCCCATAGCCCCTGTCGATTCTGAAATTATGACCTCCCTCAATTCCTGTCCTTCACACTTTACTCCAAACGCAGTGTTCAATGAACGGTTTCTGGCAACTGTTTCTAGTTAAATTTCGCAATAAAGGTGTGGACGTCGGGTTTTATTATTTGAGTTCACGGAAGAAGCAGTGTTTCCTGTCTCAGTTGCAGTCGAGCTTCAGGGCGCATTGGAAGAAGTAGTGGTTCTTCCTCAAAGAGTCCAAGCCACAGGAATTTCGATTCAAGAGGCTATGGACCACCGCACGCCCATCGCCCAAGCGTCCTGCTCCTGTCTATACTCAGACAGTGATTAAGAATCTGAAGGAGCAGGAAAACTTGGGCGATGGGCGTTGAGTGTTCCGTTTTTGGTATAACATTATGCATGTTTATCTTCTTTGCTTGTTGACTTTTTATTTTTCTTCTATTATCTAACCTTGGCATTTTTTGTTCTTTTTAGAGTGCATCGTGATGGACAAGACTAAGAAGAGGCTCGCTGCTATGAAGCGAGGCACCAACGCACCTCAGGCCTCGGCGCCCATTCCTGAGACACTAGTCGCCGGGGTGTGAAGACGGCTGGTACCAGTTCACGGGGTGCCAGTGCTCCTGCTCCCCCTTCCACTACTGCTGTCTCGACACGGGGGTCGGGCCGAGGTAGGGGTACTGGTCCTACATCTTTGTCGGCTCCTTCATAGTCGACTTCTACTGCTGCTCCCGGGTCGCCTCCCATCGGTTCTGAGCCGATTGTACCTGAGCCTTCTCCTCCACCAGCACCTTCAACTGGAAGAGTGCATCTCCCATCTGTTGCTGAGGCCGTGCGTCGTGCCAATGAGATGGGACCAGATTCAGCAGCCAGGAAGAGGGCTTCCACCGCTGAGGATATTCGACGTGGCTAGCGTCCTGCGCACGACAAGTCGAACACCTTCGAGGATAATGAGCTTGACATCGACGTGGAGGAGATTGTGCGTGCTACGGTCGACTTGGGTCAGTTTACTATGAAGGACACTACTGCCCTTCGTCTGATGAAGGGGTTCTTGCCCGACTTTGACCGTCAGGTTTATTTCCGGGAGATGGGGTACAAGAAGCTAGTCAGTCGGACGGCCCCGTCAATGTGCGAGGTTAGTAAATTTACATGACTTCTTTGAATAATGTCTTATACTATTGTTGTTTTCATCATATCTTGTACTGACTTTCTTTCGTATTTTGCAGTTCTTTGTTAACCTCCAGACTATGGCGGAAAACTTTGACATGGTCATGACTTCTCAGGCCCAGCAGAATGAGCTAATGGAAAGGCATCGCGCCTCAGCCGCACAGGCTCAAAGACTTGGAAAACAGGCCAAGGATGAGAAGGTTGCGGCTGAGAAGAACCTGGTGGTAGTGGTCGATGAGCTGAAGGCGGTTCGGGCTGAGTTGGAAGCCCTACAAGCAGCTAAGGCTACTGTTAGGGCTGGGAATTCGGGTTCGGGTATCGGGTACCCGACCCGACCCGCGGGTATAGTACCCGAACGGGTAATCCCGAACTCCGGATTTTGGGTATTCGAGATACCCGATACCCGAACCTCAAAATCGGGTACCCGACATCGGGTTTTCAATAGTACCCGAACGGGTTTCGGGTACCTGAACTTTGGAATGAAAAAAAAAATACCCCCAAAATTTCAAAAAAAAAAAACCTAACCCTTCGCCGCCGCCGTCCCCGCACTCTGATGCCGCCGCCACTCGCACTCCGATGCCGTTTTGGGAAGTGTTTTGTGTGGGAAAAGTTAAAGAGTCAGTTTTTGTGAATAATTGTGATATGGGTTTGAGTTTTTTAGGAATGTTTTTGGTGAATATGATGTATTGAGGAAGAAGATGAAGAGGGTTTCTAGTTTTGGTCAACCCAGATGTTGATGATGAAGACAAGGTAAAAAGGAACAAGATGAAGAAGGGATCTGTTGAAATTCCAGAAAAAATCGCCCAAAAGAAAAATATAAACGGGTACCCGAAGTACCCATTTTGAGTACCGCAAATTGGCTACCCAAAATTTAGAAGTTTTCGGGTACCCGAAATTTTCCCCACCCGCGGGTTCGGGTACCCGACCCGTCACAGCCCTAGCTGCTGTTGATAAAGAGCTCCTCGAGAAGAAGCAGCTTTCCAGTCAGCTTACTACCGATTGCCAACACGCCACTTCCCTCATTGACGACCATGCTGATACTATCAAGACGATGCAGGATGCTGCTATAGCTGCAGAGGTGGAACGTGCGAAGCTCGAGGTTGAGCTGGCTGCTGTGAAGGCTCGCCTCGTGACTGCTGAGTAGGATGGCTATAATAGGGCCATGAGCGAGGTAGTTCTTTCATTCTTCAACTTTCTTTCTTTGTATTTTGATATTTTGTAGCACGTCCTTACGTTTTTTATCTCTTGGTTTCGTAGGAGCTTCCCGATGATGAAAAGGTAGTAGTAGCCATTGAGTACTTCCGCTCGGTTACCTGGGAGGAGACTGCCTTGGAGAGGGGCGGCTTTGACACAACTAAGGGCCCTTGATGAGATTGTCTCCCGAGGTGCACTTGCTCCTGGATTCAAGAAGGAGGATTTTTAACGTCCTAAGTTGCCTGAACGAGGACGATGCAGAGGCTGGGGAAACCTCGGGCTCTGCTGCTGCCGATCCTGCTCCTGCCGAGGAAGTTGGCGAGCCCAACCGCAATCCGTTCAAGTCCTATTATCCCCTCTGTCAGGTGTGGCTTTCGGACTATGCGGACAAGCAGCCCTCCACTTCTGCTGCTGCTGCTACTGCACCGGACGAGCCCCTGGAGAAGGGCGAGATGGCTTTCGACCCTCAGGTCCTAGAGCATCTGGTGGAGGGCGACCAGCCTATGCCCGATGCACCAGCTCCCGCTAATGCGCCTCACCGGCTTTCTCCCGTCGACGATATCGGACCGCTAAACGAGTCGTTTGCTGTCATTCAGGAGCAGAACGAAGGTGCTGTGGAGTCGCTGGGATTAAAGCTGCTGCCCTGATTACTTTTGAGTGGCCTTCGTGCCTGTATCTCTGGCGCCTGTGCCTTAGCTTCTATTTTGAACATCTTTACCTTCCGTACAGTATTTTTGCATAAGTACAGTTTATTTCCATTCGTACAGTATATCTTTGTTTACTTGTGCGCGATTTTAGCGCTTATCCCTTGCTATTTTAGTACAGTTGACTTTAGAAATTTCCTAATGTCTTTACATTGTCTTGATGAGTGTGTGCTCATACGTATCTACTTCTTTATGCTTGTATGTGTTATGTTTGTTACTTGTTAAAAAACTAAAGTTTTATTTACAAGTATATGCTACAGAATCGCGAGGACTTATGCTCGGCTTTATGAGTCTTGTGCTCATTTTACGAGGCTAGTGCTCGTTTTTGCAAAGCTGACGTTCGCTTTGAGAGTGCGAGGACTTGTGCTCGACTCTCCGAGGCTTGTGCTCGTTGTACGAAGATAATGTTCGTGCTTGCAAAGCTAAAGTTCGCTTGAGAGTGCAAGGACTTGTGCTTGACTCTACGAGGCTTGTGCTCATTGTACGAAGCTAATGTTCGTGCTTGCGAAGCTAATTTTTGCTTGAGAGTGCGAGAACTTGTGCTCGACTCTACGAGGCTTGTGCTCGTTGTACGAAGCCAGTGTTCGTGCTTTCGAAGCTAATGTTCGCTTGAGAGTGCGAGAACTTGTGCTCGACTCTACGAGGCTTGTGCTCGTTGTACGAAGCTAATGTTTGTGCTTGCGAAGATAAAGTTCTCTTTAAATAAGTGTTTATACTTATGCGTTTTTGAGAGTGTGAGTTTGACTCTAGTTATGTTTGTAATTGTAATCATGCAAGTAGTAAGTAGGCAACAGTTAAACTTGAATAAAATAAGAGATTTTATTAGTTTTGGGACTGAGCTCGAGTAACTTCCGAGTTGCCTATGTATCCTGCCGTATATAGGTTGGCTAGGAATCAAGTCCCCGTAGTTCGCTATTAAGTATTACAATGAGAATCCACATAGAGGGACTCGTAATTCGTAAAAGAATAAGAGAATAAAGTATTGAAACTACGGTCCTATCGTGCCACAAGGCCATTAGAATGCTAGTGTTCTAACTATAAAACCTTCGTAAGTTCTTGACGTTGCAGGGGCGTGACAAAGTCCTTCCACCCAACTCTTGTAAGTAGTAATATCCTTTTGAGCTTGCTTTCTCCACTCTGTACGGTCCTTCCCAATTTGGCTTCAACTTTCCAACATGCTTGGTAGCTTCAACTTTTCTAAGTACCAAGTCCCCCACTTGAAAGTTCCTGAAACGAACTTTGTTGTCATATGCTTTAGCCATCATAGATTTGTACGCTTGAGTACGTTGGTAAGCTGCTTCCCTTGTTGCTCCTATCAGTTCCAGGTCCATTTGCCTTGCCCTTAATGCTTGCTCCTGATCATATGTGACAATACGATAAGTTGGCATTCCAATTTCCGCAGGTATCACTGGTTCGGATCCATATGTTAGTAAATATAGAGTTTCCTTTTCTCCAAACTCTTCACTAGTGTGTTATTAGTGGCCTCTACTTGCCCGTTTGCTTGAGGATGTGTAACAGATGTAAAGCGTTGCTCGATTTTCAATTCTCTGCATCAGTCTTGAATCTTAAATCCTTGGAATTGTCTTTTATTGTCGGAAATTAAGACTCTTGCGATTTCAAATCGGCATACGATATTTTTCCATATAAATTGTTTCACATTAGCCTCCGTAATTGTGACAAGTGCTTCAGCCTCAACCCACTTAGTGTAATTCTCCACTGCCACCAATAGCCATTTTCTATCTCCAGAAGCCTTTGGCATTGGTCCAACGATGTCTATTCCCAATTGATCGAATGGACATCCATAGCTCACTGTAGTCATAGGTTGCGCAGGTGTATGAATGATCTTCGCATGCAACTGACAACTTTTGCATTTCCTAGTGTAATCCATAGCGTCTTTCATAATAGTTGGCCAGAAATATCCTTGACGTAGTATTTTCTGAACCGAGGATCGTCCTCCTGAGTGATTTCCACAACTTCCCTCAAGAATTTCTGTTAAGACTTGTTTCGCCTGTGATGGAGACAGACATCTTAAGAGTGGTCCTTCGAAAGACTATTTATATAGTTCGCCATTGAACATAGTAAATCTTGCAGATTTGTACTTGAGCCTTCTGACTGCTTGCGGATCAGTAGGTAAGTTTCCATTTTGAAGATAGTCAATAATTTCGTCCTTCCAACATGCCTCAACCTCCACTGGCAGAGCGTAGTCCAATTCTTGCATTGGTTTCGACTCAACTCCTTTACCAAAAGAAGGTTGCTTTGCAGCCTATAAAGTTACTCGCCTTTCAACCAATACTTCAGTGGTACTGGCAAATCGTGACAAAGAGTCAGCACTTTAATTCTTTGCTCGCGGGATCTGCGAAATAGAGAAAGTATCGAAGTTTGATGTCATCTCCTTCAATTTTTCAAGATACTTCACTATTGCAGCCTCTTTCACCTCATATCTCCCTTCGAATTGATTAGCAATCAATTGTCAATCCGTGAATGCGACAAGTTTTGTTATCCCCAATGATTTTGCCATTTGAATGCCAGCTAACATAGCCTCGTACTCAGCCTGATTATTTGTAACTTGAAAATTTAACCTTATAGCATAGTCAAACTCTCTCCCATCTGCCGATTTTAAGTAAACTCCAGCGCCACTAGCGTCGACTGTGGATGATCCGTCCACATGCAAAGTCCAAGTTTCCTTTGCAATTCCAAATGTATTCTCTTTAGTATCCTCCGTCACCATTGCCACATCAGGCGCTTGTTCCGCTTCTGAGATAGTTTCTGCCACAAAGTCCGCCAACCTTTGTGCTTTAATTGCAGTCTTCAGCAAATACTCCAAGCTGTATTCACCTAACTCGATTGCCCACTTCACCAGTCTACCATTTGTTTCTGGTTTTGCCATAACTTGCTTCAATGGTTGATTAGTTAAGACAGTAACGGGATGCAATTGAAAATATGGCCTTAATTTTCATGCAGTTATCCCGAGTGCGTATGCTAGCTTCTCGATTTCCAGATAATTCAGTTCTACCCCATTTAACACTTTTCTAACGTAATAGATTGGCAAATGTTTCTTTTCTTCTTCGCGCACGAGTACTGTGCTCAACGAATTCATCGTTATAGCCAAGTAGAGATATAGCATCTGATTGTCCTTGGGCTTAGATAATAATGGTGGTGTCGTGAGATAGACCTTCAACTGACGGAAGGCCTCCTCACAATCCTCAGTCCAGACAAACTTAGGTGTCTTGCGTAACTTCTTGAAAAAAGGTAAACTTTTCTCTGCAGAATGTGAAATGAAACGGCTAAGTGCCGTGATTCTCCCTACCAAGCGTTGCACCTCACGAACCGACTTGGGAGATGGTAAATCCATTATAGCTTTAATCATGTCTGGGTTAGCTTTGATACCTCACTCGTTTACCATGAAACCCAGAAACTTTCCAGCCTTAACGCCGAATGTACACTTCTTGGGATTCGGTTTCATCCCGTATTGTTTCATGATACCAAAAGCCTCATCAAGAGGTTTAACATGATCCTCCGCCTTTAGACTTTTGATAAGCATGTCGTCAATGTAAACCTCCATAGTCTTCCCAATTTGATGGTAAAACATCTTTGCAACCAACCTTTGAAAGGTCGCTCTTGCATTCTTCAAACCAAACGGCATCACTCTGTAACAAAATATGCCTCTATCAGTGATAAAAGCCATTTTATGCTGATCCTTCACCGCCATTAGTATTTGATGGAAACCGCTCTGTGCATCGCAAAGACTCAGCAGAGCACACCCTGCTGTAGAGTCAACCACGAGATCAATCCTAGGCAAAGGGAAAGGATCCCGTGGGCAATGTTTGTTCAAGTCAGTGTAATCCACACACATTCGCCAGACTGTTGGTTTCTTTGGCACAAGTACAACGTTGCTAAGCCATTCAGAGTACCGTACTTCAAATATGTGTCTCGCGGCAAGCTTTGTTTGTACTTCTAACTCTGCAGCCTTGTTCTTTTCATCACTAAAGTGTCTCTTCTTCTGCCGAACAGGCTTAGCATTTGGGTTTACATTCAAGTGATGTACTACAACCCGAGGACCTATCCCTTTCAAGTCTTAGTCCGTCCATGCAAATACATAAAAATTCCTTTGTAAGCATTCCATCAATGGCTTCTGGATCTCCGAAGGCAGCTCGCTACCAATTTTAATGACCTTGTCAGGCTCATTGTTCAACACAATAACCTCCTTAAATTATCCAGAGGGTTTCATACGCTCAATCTCCATTTGCCTCTTGTAGCGCAAAGTCATTTTATCTTCCTTTTCTTCCTTCACCTCCTCTGGGGCGTTTTCAGTGTTTGGAGGATTAGGATCCTCAGGCATCGTCGATTGGTCCACTTGCGTGACAATCACCATCTCCGTATCCACTTGTTCTATTCTTTTAGGCGTTCCCAACGGATGTATGTCAATCACTGCGACATTTGGATCCGTTTTTGCCTTAGTAGGTTTAGTTGATGTAACGTAGCAACTCCAAGAATCACGATAATTCGTAGTTAGTTCAGCAATTCCCCCATGCATTGGGAATTTGATCTTTTGATGCACCGTTGAGATGATCATAGTAAATGCCGTTATTCCAGGCCTTCCTTTCAACACATTGTATGCAAAAGGAATATCAACAATGAGATATTCTACATTCAGAGTTCGCCTCTTTGGATTGACGCCAAAGGATGTTGGTAGCATAATCCTTCCAAGGGGTTTAACTTGACCTCCACCAAATCCCAGTAATGGTGAGTTAACATCAGTAATCTCGTATTGACCAAGTTTCATTTGTTGCAAAGCATCCATGAAGATAATGTTGGACGAACATCCATTATCAATCATGATCCTCTTTACTTCGTGATTAGCAATCACCTTCGAGACTACCATGGGGCAATTCAAGTATAGTGCCTCCTTAGCTTGTGAAGACAAGCTATCAAAATCACTATCATCAAATGTGATCATCGTATCCAACTGCAAAAACAAGATCTATCTCAGGGCGCTTCAGCCGTTCATTGTATATATCGCGTGAAATGCGCTTTCTACTTTTGGCTGAATCTGTGCCAGTCGGTCCACCAGCAATCACATTGACTCCGTTTTCAGTATCATCAATCCCGTTACCCCTCTTACGCCGAGGTTCATCCCTCTTCTCTTGCG
Organism: Misopates orontium; assembly: GCA_946800315.1. Classification (NCBI taxonomy): domain Eukaryota; kingdom Viridiplantae; phylum Streptophyta; class Magnoliopsida; order Lamiales; family Plantaginaceae; genus Misopates; species Misopates orontium. Next base: position 27,793,639 of record OX326948.1, on the reverse strand, counting down.
GGGATCTACTCCGTTTAAGTCCAGATGACGCATTTTCTTCACGTGACTCCTTATTCTCAAGGACATATTCGACGAGTTTCCCATCTTGAAAAAGTCGTTCTATTTCGTTCTTTAAGGCCTTGCATTCATTAGTAAAATGCCCGTTCTGCCTGTGGAACTTACAATATTTCCTTGACTTCTTAGTCTCCTCAGTCACTCGGAAAGGTTCTGGGGATCTTAGTAGCCCGCAATCTTTCTCAATGGCAAATATCTCTCCAATTTGTTTTTTCAATGGAGTGTAATTGTCGAATTTCTTGTAGGGTTGTCGATTACGATCGCGATCTGTCCCCCTAGAATCTCTCCTCCAATCTCTGTTCTCCTTTCCTCTATGAATTCCCGGTGAATCTATCAACCCCTGATTCATAGTTGCCTCCTCAACTTCGATGACCTCACTAGCAAGGTCCATCACTTGCTCTATGGAATCAGGTGCTTCCCAAGTTATAACTTCGATCAGCTTTTTGCTCTGGCAGCGATGCTCCAACACAGAGATGACCAAGTCCACATTGGGAGCATGCACTCTACCAATCTCCAGATTCAGACGCTCTATATACTCTCCCAATGATTCATCAGGTCCTCTATAGATATTGAACAACGTACTCGGAGACTTCTTCTTTATCCGATAAGTAGCAAACGTTTTGACAAACATGCTCCTAAATTGTTCTGATGATTCAATTGAACGCGAATGAAAGTTCTTGAACCATTCTTTTGCAAGGCCCCTCAGACTTAGCGATATCATTTTTGCCCTCATACTCTCTCCGTATCCCAGCACCTGTAGATCTCCATCCAAGTCATCATGATGTGCTACTGGAATAGTAGTTCCATCATACTTCTTTAAGTTAGGAAGAATAGTTCCTTCCTTCAATGTTAGTTTACTGATCACCTCACAGAAAGGAGTTGGCTTCTCCCTTAGGGGAATATGTTCAGCAACAACAGGCTTCAGCCTTGGGACAACTCTTTCAGGTAAATCCTTGTCTCTTCCCGCAGTATGACTTGTTGCGGGTCGATAATCAGGACCTCTCTGCCTAGAGTTTACTTCTCCATCCCTCACTTCTTTATCTCGACCAGTTGCTTGACTTGGAGCTCTGTTAGCATTAGTCCTCACTGAACGAGGATTTCTCCTCTCAGGCGAAGGCGACGGATTCCTCTTAGTCGGCCTTGTCACCCTAGTCTGTGTATAATGCCTTGAATCATCACGACGCTGAGTCTGTTGAGTTCTTCCTTGCTGCAATATTGCAGGCTGTGCTACTGGTTGTTGTGCTATTGGTGCTTGAACATTCTGCAGAGCAGAAGTGTTAGCCAATTGTTGCAATATTGCAGGCTGTGCTGCTGGTTGTTGTGCTATTGGTGCCTGAACATTCTGCTGAGCAGAAATGTTAGCCAATTGCTGCACAATCATTGGTACCATAGTCCTTTGGAAAGCTGACATGATTTGATCCAACTGAGCAGAATTCAATAGCTGTTGTTCCGTGGGAGGAACTACAGGTTGATTCGCTGTATGAGTTGGTGGATCAAGGGGAGTGCTGGGTGCTGCCACTAATGTATGCTCGGATGCATCAGGAGCCTGATCATCCTCCCTCTGTGATCTAGTCATTTCTGCTACTCCAGTCTTCTCCGTTGCTCTTCGTTGAGCCATTGAGTTTTAGTGTTTGTTACTAAGTGCGTATAGAGGTTCCCATAGACGGCGCCACTGATGTGGGGTATTTTTGTCTGGATACGTGTCCAACATCCAACACTCCACGTCAGACTGGTTTAGTCCCTGCTGGATCCTTAAGCAGCTTTAGAGTTCAGAACCTGCACTCAACACTGCACATAAACTAAGCCAGTGCCTTCTCCGGAAAAGGCACTCCGAGGCTCAAGTCAGATAGGTCGGAATGCGAGATATTGTCGTGAGAGACAATAGCTTGAAATTATAGATCAAATTTAGGCTGAATAGGTAGAAAAAGCAACACCTCGAAGTGGTAAAAGTCAAAATGAGGCTCACGAATAGATCAAAATACCCTCAAATAACTCGAAATACTCTCTATATAGGTCGAACAAGAGCTATTTCAGACAGCTCGAATTAGTGCTCTATAGCTCGAATTCGACTTATATAGCTCGAAATTAAATGCTTGAAAATATAAAACGTACCTTAGAATGAGGCATGATGCCCCCTTATGTACTAATAAGAGTCCTTATTCAGCTAGAAGTGCAATCCAAGTCAAACTATGATTCTAAATAGGTCGAATTAGACCTATTTTGGAATAGCTCGAATTGGTCTTTCAAATAGGTCGAACTGGGCCTCAAATAGATCGAATTTGGCCCCGGATAGCTCGAATTGGGCTTGAAATAGCTCGAAATAGGCCTGTTTGGGCCCAAATGAATCTCGCACGGGCTCAATTTGGGCCTACTTGAGCCGATTTCTGAGTTTTGCCTTAAATTGTAATTTTGCATTAAAAATAATGGTGCTGACGTGGCATAATGTATCCCGAAATACGCTCGTGGTATTGTATCGGATATTATGACGTGGCGGTACCGAAATATGGTACATCAGAATTATTTCATGGCAAATAATCAAAGAATTGTACAAGTTGTTTACTTCCCACAAAAAGTGTATTACATATAAGGAATTATAGCAGTTTTTTCCTCAATTTCTTTCTATTAAGTTATGATTTTGTGCTTATAAGAAAAAAAACGTTAACAGATTTGAATAAAAAGTACGTTGATATAGTAACTAATTCATCGACTTTTTAACTTTTATATTTGTAATGCATATTTTAAACATTTAAAAGTTATGCTAGTGTCCACTGTGTCTTAACTTTTATATTCCTAATGCAGATTATTACGTTTCCTTACGTAAATAATTAACTATGTCGTACAAAGAAATATATTTTTCTACATGATAATTAGGAAAGGAGAAGATTTTTAGGGAGATGTTTAAAATTATGTTGATTATTGATAGATACTAATATGGAAGATGAGTTGGCTCCTTAATTTGAGAAGGGTATATTAGAGAACAAAATAATATTGCTCTATAATTAGGGATTTTGCTCTGTATATATCATTTGCCAGGAACAAAATAGTAAATTGTTTAAGAAGAAATTTAAAAACACTAATAGAAGTTAAAGTTGTTGAGCAGCATAATATTTTAAAAACCTTCTCTAGGCTTCAAGGCTTCTGCCCCACACTTCTTTCTCCCCCATTTTATTGTAATAAGTCAATGAGTTTCAGAGGGGGCAAATTATAACTCTATGGATTTTGCAACCGTCTCTAGAAAGCCGTTCATCTTCAAAAGTTCGTCGTGTATCCAAACCTTGTCAAAGCCACTGGAACAGTCCTCTGTTGCAACATGTCCTGATGAAGGTCTAGCAGGGGCGTATCCAGGAATTTAATATGGGGAGGGCTAACCCAATATTTTCTTAAGAACAAAATATCTAATGTCAAATGTAAAATAAAAAAGTATATCAAAAATTAATGGTTCATGCTTAAATTTAACCAAGGTTACAATATATACAAACAATATAAATAATATAAAATTTCTAATAAAACAAGTAACACACATTCTTTAACATAAAAGATCTAACAAAACACTAAAGTAAATAATGGCACAGAGGTAAAAACCATGTTAAGTTTGACAATATTCACTACATTCTAAATGAAAAAAAGGAAAGTAAATTTATATAATAACACTATTCATACTATTTATATATAACACTTTTCATACATAATTTGAGTATCTTTCATTCTGTAGTAAATAAAACATTCGTTGAATCTGAACCTAAAATTTATTACATGAAGATCGTGTATTTTTGTAGGTGGTTTTGAAAATTAATAATGATTTTTAGGGGGTTTGTGTCCAGCTTTTATTTAATATGAGTTTGGAAATTTTACTTATTTTAGTATACTTTTCTTATTATTATTTCTATGTGTAATTAATACATAACAGTAGTATTAGTCTTCTTTTTATTATTTTGTTTATGCATACTTAACATATAGGTAGTAATATATATAGGACCAGCTCAAGAATCTTGGAGGGGGGGGGGGGGGGGGGGGGGGGCTATAGCGCTCCCAAGCCTTTAGGTGCATCCGCCCCTGAGGTCCAGATTTTTTCTTGGACATAGTTTCCGGCACAACAGTTGGCTCCTCCTGATTGAGCACCGGGATAGATGCCCTCATCAGAATAGTTGGAAGTGTAAGGGACTTTTTCTTCTTGTTAACCTCCTTTTGAAGGTCAAGTTATATTAAATGTGTGAGTCGCCCATGTGGGCTTTACCCGACCTATATTATATTTAAATTTGGAAACGAGAGGGAGTTGTTTTCTCCCTTGTAGGATAAAACTTTCCTGCTCTCCCTTATGCATTACATTAAAAAAAACAAAATATTACAGAAAGTAGAGAAAAAATAATGGAGAAATCCGTACAAGAAAATGAGCAAAAAATAGAAAGGCTTGAGAGGCCATTTTACCATCAAAACTCGTCATAAAAGGGGCATGTAGGATAAAACTTCACAACTCTCCTTCTTGTGATTGAATTTGGACCAAAGAGGGGCATGTAGATGGAACAAAACATCATGGAATAGAGCCGGGTTAAAGATCAAGTCTATGGAGTATTTGGTATCCATTTTCGATAGATTCAAGGTTAGTGAATTCAACATTGGTATCAGAGCCTTATGGCTCGTTTTCTGATGTTTTGGGCATGATTGACAGTGTTTAATCATGCCTTACAGTTTAATGATGTTATTAATTGCATGAAACCCGTTTTTGCATGGTACTTGGTCAGTAATGGTGATTTCCGAAATCTTAGTTTCAGGCCTTAAAAAATTTACGATGTTTATAGAGTAAATCCCTTTAAACCCCCCAATCTATGGGGTGTTTCACAAAGTGCCCCCTAAACTATAAAATCAAGCAAATGGCCCCCCAACCTATTGAAAAATTTGCAAAATGCCCTCTGAGTCGTTGATCCACCGTTTAACTTGGACATGTGTCTACATTTTTGTCCGTTGGATTTGGTCTTAGGGGACATTTCACACATTTTTCAATAGGTTGGGGGACTATTTGCTCTCTTTTATAGTTTAGGGGGGCACTTTGTAAAACACCACATAGGTTGGGGGGTTTAAAGTGTTTTACCCATGTTTATATGATGAATATAACATCTATAAATTTTGGATATGTTTGGCCTCATAAATTTTGAGATATGATCAAGTCTTTATGTTTCTTTTTTTTTAACTTTGATTGAGCACTATGTATTCATTATTTTGAATTATTACATGATATTGACATGGTTATAAAGTACTTGCCAATACATATTCAACCATATAAAGAATTTATAATTTGGCCAAGGATTAAAGATGTTATGACCATGTAAAGTTAAGACCAGATTATAGGTTTTCTGTAAAAATGAGGAAGACGATGAACTGAAAACCGACATGTGGCGGACAATTTTGCTGACATTGACAGCCAGATTCTGGGTCATATCTGGGGACACGTGTCGTATCTCCATTGATGCTTAGTGTCTAGTCTATTTCTCAACATGTGTCGCATTATGAATAGACTTTTGTCTCCCTTCATGACTTGAAATGTGGCTTTACCAAAGCCATTATTTTGATTTAACATATCTGGCCACATGTCACCCTTCTTTTGAACAAAGATGTAGCTTGCTGGTGTGTCGTCACGTTGCAATGGCCGCACCCTCGGGTGCAGCGGGTGTGTATGCACACACCGCCTATGTATTTTTGCGGGTGTCGGCTGCATAGCTGCTGGATTTTGACGATATTTATACCATTTTTCTCATAATTAAATTTCTGATTTAATGGTAAAATAAATTATATTTACAGAGTGATTAAATATTTTTTTTATTTGTTTATTACTCTCATATTATGAAAAAATATTAGGGAAAATACTTTTAAATCCAGGAAAAATTTTGAGATAATTTTCTTAGACTCTAAAAATTATTATAAAGCATTGTGCCTAGTGGTAGTGTATTTACATCCGTATGAACCATACTTAATTTTGTAAAGTATGGAAATTAGTTTTTTTTTTCTTTAATACTTGGTACAAAATTGGGCATGAAATGCTTATTCATGGTAGTGAAAAAGAGTGTCATAACACTTGTTTAATTTCTTAATAGGTTTGGAACAATGATAAAGATGTATGTACACTCTCTCGAGTCGAATTTTGTCCTTGTGAAGTAATGTGAGGTCTTCTAAATGAAAACCCCAAGCTTGGTAGCTCGTTGTTCTATAAGGTTATTGGAAAACTTTACTAAACTTTTGTGAGAAATCGTATTGCATACTTGATTAGCTTTTTATTTGGATTGAAGATTTAAAAGCAAAAAGTGGTACGATTGGGTTTCGAGATGGAATTTCTTTCAAGGAGATAATAGTTTGTATACATGAACATGATCATCTCAACTTTTATTATATGACATGTTGTACAGTATTTTCTCATGCTACAAGTATGCATTTAAAACCAAATTACGCTTAATTTTATTTTATATCAACAATGCATGCTTATCTCCTTATGTGCATTTTATTTTGACATGATGTTTTTGTTTTTTTTTTTTTGAGCTAACATGATAAATGCATATGAATACATCATTAAGAAATATTTCTAAGGTGGATAGAGTTTGAGCTAATTCTCACATTGAAATTTGTAGATTTTGTGATTTAGAGATTACGTTCGTGATAATGAATATGAGGATATGGATGATGATGAGCCACTCTATGACTTTTTCGACACCGTACTTTATGGTGAACTGTTATGAGTGTTAATTTTATAAATACGAAATCAAAATTTTATAATAAATGAACAAAGAATATATATCTCAAAACTGGCAGGTCATGGCAACTGATTCAGTTATATTCATGGATCCCAATTAGTGTTTTGTTTACCCTTATTGTGAGTTGGACTAACACTAGGGTGTCTTTAAATTTTGATTAGCAATACGATGAGTTAGATGATTCTAGCATCGTCAACCTATTCACTTTAGGCCTTCAAATAGGTCAATAATACTCGTTTTATTTGGAAATAGATCAAATGGCTTGCAGACTTGATTAGCTTCCGTTGTTTTGTGCCTCTCTGTGAAGCCGCGTATTGACTGATCTATATATGATGTACATTTATAGGTGTACATGTACGACTACTACGTGTTTAAGTTATGTGACTACATTATGACACATTTGTCTTTGATTTATGTCGAATGTGATCAATATTTGTTGGTTAGCTGACACCTTTGTTTTAATGGACAGTAAGCTCAAGTCTTAGCCCCAGTAACATTCTCTTCACAAATTTCATTTGAATGTCAATTTCTTTAGTATTTATGGGTTCAAATGACATTCAACATAAAACTTGAGATAGGCAGCATTTGTACTGTTAGACTTAATGTTTGGAATGTTTGAGGTTGGTTCCAGGTTCACTACAACTTTGAGAGAAAACTTTTAAGTTTTAGTTGTACGATGAATTGGGACATAAGTCAACTATGAAAGAACTATTTAATAGTCTGGGATTTAGTGTGAGTGTTCAGGATAAGCACTACTTGGGTTGTTGTGTTGTTTTTACCTTTTGAGTAATAATCTTTTGATTGCAGTGCTTAGGTAAATGACACTTAAACAGATTTTCTAAGAAGTCATGTGGTCTCTTAAAGTTGTGTTATAAATCTTGTTTTTCGTGGATGTTGAATTTGTAAAAACTTGAGATGAACATTAATTAGATTAATTAAGAACATACGAGTTAATAAACGTAAGATACATAATAATAATAGAAAACAAAGACTCGAGGTTAACTATTCTCAAATATGAAACCGTATAGATGTTGTAAAAGCATATATTGCAGTTTCAACAATATAAAGACATAAAACAATTTCCATGTAATTCACATAGTATCTTGATTACAAAAAGAAAAAAAAAAACAGAATCTTTATAGCATGACTTTCCTGTATTGCAGATCCACATAACTCTTTCCATACAAATAACCAATCAACATTCTTTAGGAAAGATCATAAGGTAATTTAGAAAGTAAACTATAATCTAGAAAATATTTTCTTAATCTAATATTCCGACAACGTAAGTAAACTCTTAATTGGAAAACTTATTATCCTAATAAAATAATATCACGGGCCATAACAAATTATTAAAAGACTAGGCAAATTCTAATTAAATAGCAAAACATATTATGGACTAGTAAGAAAATTTTCATACTAGTTTGACAATATCAAGGTAAACAAACCATAGGACATTCACATGGTCCTAACAGTAAACATCGTGAAAAATGCAAGGCATGGGTCGAGAAGAAAGGGTGAGCATAATGTTTGAGTGTTGGTTTCATTGGATTCTTTTAATTACGTATCTTACGTAAGGTATTGTAGTATTTCCTGTAGGTATTCCAAGAATAGTACACAGTAGTAGTTCACGAATCATTGCACTCTATTCACATAAATTGCACTCTATTCACATAAATGGTACTCTCTATACTTTGTTTTCGTGAATGCATTACCTTCAATGAATCACTTATGTCAAAAGACAAAAAGCGCCATAAAAATATGTATTGGGTTGGCAATCATGCAACATAAATCTATGGATTATAATACACATGAGATCTATTTCATACGTATCTTTGGTCGAGTTCTCATATGAAGATCTGAACAATAATATATTGGCCAAATATAATTAAAGCATTAACAACGCAGCTCATACATGGAAATACTTCAATACTCAAGAATGTCAAACCAAAACAAAAGATTCATAATTTCAGAAATCCAATTACTCCCTCGCCTAGGGTTTAAGAAATTAGCTACTCATAATCCTAAAAACATAACACGGTTCAAAAGTAAACATCAACATTGTAATGTAAAGAAAAGAAAGATCAAATTCTAATTTAGTTGTGTTTGTCTCCTTCAGATTCTTCAAAGAATGTATCATTGTGTACTCAAAAACTAATCCAAAGATAAATTACTAAAACTAATGAATGAATAATGTATTGTGAAACTCTAGCAAATGTAATCCTCCGGTCAAAGTCTCCATGCTTGTTCATTATTTTTCCTTGTGGGTTCTATTATGTCTCTCTCTTTCTTGTAGCTGAGATTAGGATTTTTAAGTAACTGGACTAGATTCCATGTAAGAAGATAAGAATACCCCTGTTAAAAACGTAAATCTACTGAACAACTTCAGTGACATGTGATCTTATTGATTTCCTCTTCTTCTACTAAGAGATCGCTTGGCTATGTGATATTACCTCTTTGTATTCCATCCTTGCATGTCTTCCATCTCTGAGTTTCTGTCACCGTTCCGCAATCAGCTAAGCGATTGCGTCCACTTTGCACATTTCCCATTCTCCATCTATGCTAACGGTATGCTTTCACATGCCACTTTGCATTGCTCATTTTTGGCAACTGTTATCTTTTGCTCTAGAACTCCAAATTCACTTTTGTTTCTTGCCTTGCACTCATTTCTCTGTCCTCTTCACACTAGTATCAGCCCTTCATCCATCATGTACTCCAAATCTTGCTTTTTAGCCTTGAAATTGCTTGTATTAGCTAAAAGACTCCTACATACAAAAAGAAGAATAGAAACAGAAATAAATGATTCAAAATACTCAATAAGTAATAATAATATCAACTTAAAAGTGTCAAAAATATGAGAGTATTAAATATACTTATCAAAGACTCCCAAATTAACCCACTGCTAGTCCTCTAGCAATTAAAACAATACCAAAGTAACATAATTAAGGCGAAAAACTACGACAAACACAATCCACCATTTCTAGACTCCACAATGGTGTTTTTTATCACATTCAATTGGACCTTTTTTCCATTTACTGACTTTTCTCGCAACGTCATTCCTTTGGGTCAAGACTTGCTACTGATTCACTAAGATATAACTATAACACCTTCAATGCTTGTCCTTCGTTGTTTCACAGATTGACTCTGTGGGCTCAGTGTGTAGGCAGTTTTCTCATGATATTAAAGGGAATTTCTTACTATGTTTATAAATACAAGTTTCAAAGAGCTTGAGCACCTCACTAAATTCCCTAGTTTTCACATTTTCTCTCCACTAATGTAGACATGAGTCAACGAAGATCACTTAGGAGTTTTTCAGCTTGTAATGTTAGGCTCGGGTATTTGCTAATGAAAAGGATAAAGGATAATAAGAATGCAGACTAGAGATATAACTTCATTCTTATCATCTATTCAATCTCTGTCATTGCCTTCTATAAATCACAGATCCAGCTTTTCATCCTTTCCAGTACCAAAAGATAAACTTCTCAACACTGCCTTTAAACCACCCACAAAATCCTCGGAAATAAATATTTTTATCTTCATTCATTTTTCGTATTTTTTTTTAATAAAAAGTTTAAGAAAGCTAGCTCCCCTAAGCTAAGATCGTTTTATGGGCTTGTTGTACGCTTTTCCTCACTGGCTAATAAAATAGCCAATGCCCTCGTTGGCAAGATAGAAAGATTTCAAACTTCCTGGGTGAGTCAAGCTTGGTCCTCATCAGGATCTGGGTCGGTTGTTCTGGCCACTTAGAGTTCCAGGATCAGTTGTCTCAGCTCAAGCACCTGCATCGTCCTCTTTGTCGGCACTATTGTGTGGAGGCCTTGCATATCAGCAATGATCCTTGTCTGGCCTTGCTCAACGGCCTCCAATCGTGCAAGTATGGCTGGGATTCTCAAGTCTATGTCCCTCGACTGCTCCAACTCCTGCTCTTGTTGTGGTCGTTGTGGCTGTTGTCCTGCCTTGGCCTCTTCCTTGGTCTATCTGTCCCAACTCTTCTTATCAAAGGGTTTGGGCTCACCTATCTTCTTATCACCAGTGAGTTTTTCAAAATAGTGGCTACATTGACAAATGGCATGTTCAACTTCCCTAAGCCCGAAGAAGACTCGTGGATAGCCTGCAGAATCACCCTATCAACATTGATAGTCGATCGCTCCATAATATCCGCCACTAAAAGCAGAACCCTCTAGATCAACTCTGAGTAATGAGTGGTGGGCATCAGACATGTGCTAACAAATTTGATCCAGGCTTTTGCCCGGGCAAGTGGCTTTTTGTAATGCAACTTTGGTTGTCCATCCACTATCCTAATGTTCTTCTCCTGACTGATCATGGTTATCACCCTCTCGTCAGTAAGCTCGACACCATCTCGAGGTGTCATTAACATGCACCCATAGGATTATCTAGCTAGAAATGATGGTTGATGGCGTCCCCCGTAATCATGATAATCTTGCCTTGCACACAAAACGCAACAGCTCCCTAGGTGGCATTCATGAAGAACTCCCGTACAACCGTCAAGTCCACCTCCTTCAGAGGTCCAGCAAGTTTTGGCCAGTGAAGGGTAGCAATATCATCTCTAGCACCGGTATCTGCAATGGTCACTCTGCTATAGCCTTTCGGCTCATCAATTAGTTGCCAAATCTCTGTTGCTACCAAAGTCTGGAATCGAAACTGGTTATAAGGCGCCTCCAATGCTGGTAACATTGGTAGTGCCAAATTTACCAGGATCTTTGCACTGGAATGAGATGAACTCGATGCGGTCTAGCGGGAGGAAGATCCCTCAGACTGGTGTGGGCATTTGTGTGGCATAGTACCTGCAAAAATCAAGTGTTATTTCTCACGACTAAACAACAGACACTAAGATACAAATATTAGCACCAGTGTGGGTCACAACCCCCAAACGCGATTTTTCCGTATATCGTGGGTTACAATTTATAATCAATTAACCACGAACCCACTAACCAACATGCCCAAAGCATCAATCACAACATAGAGTCTCATACTATCACCAAGCTTTCGACAATTACGATTTAAACCATTGAATTTGATATCCAATAAATCATGAAAATCATCTAATTCATCAATCAATCATGCAACTAAAGCCCATAACTAGCACACTCGCATCAAAATATTGTGTAAATCACATAATATATCCATAGCCCTCTATTTTATTAGAAATTACATAATAACCCCCAAACATCTGCCCTAATTTTCAATTTTGTCCAAAATCATGTCAATTAACCATGGAGTCCAACTCTATATAAGCAGAATCATGATTTATAGCTGAAACCCTATGAGTAATCAAGCAAAATTTGACGCAATTGAAAAATCGAAAAACTAGGGTTTTGAGGAAAATTACCTGATCCGCGTAATTAAGCGAGACAAAGCGGAAAACAATTGGAGATTGGTGATCTACGAGATGGGACGCGCTACTCTATGGTGAGAATATGTGATTTTGTGGCGAAAAGAGAGTGTGTGGTGTGTATATGCGTCGGCCAAAAGTGAAGAAGGGGAAGAATGAAGAAGGAAAATTAAAGAAACTAACTTGTTAGTACAATATTTCTCCTCTTCTGGGCAATGACATATGCGATCGCATTGTCCTTGGGAACGCTTCACTGTAGCTTTTAGTGTTGTCAATCCCATCACCGAATTGAGCGTGATGGTCTCTCACATGCTAAAAACAATGTGATCCCTTATTCCCAATTCCCATCTACAAACTTTCCTGCACCATAATTCACTTCCCTAAAAAATAAATCCTCCAAACTTCTCTCTACGAAAGCAGCTTTAACAACATAAAATTCAAAATTCAAAGACAGAATAAAAATTTAACTAGAAAAAGCATTAAATCATTGGTTGCCTCCCAAGTCATTGGTTAACTAGAAAAAGCATTAAATCATTGGTGCCACCTTCTGTCTGCGTCTTAGTTAGCCTCCAGTTTGCATCCCCCTATGGTCTCACCTTCAATCTCCATAGACAATTCTTGTGCAACTCCACTTGTCTTAGTTAGCCTTAGTTTTGTTTTCAAATTTAGTTATTGTGATGAGTTTTTTGTACTCTTTCCCTCTCTCTCGGCGAGCACAATCCATTATCGTCGTTTTGCACTTCCTTCCTTCAGCAGCTATGCCTGGCTGTTTTCTTTTTCCTTCACTTCACTGTTACAAGTTTACAATGTGGTTTGTTTTGGAATGTTAGTAGTCAAATTGTGCTTGTACCTTGACATCAATTTGAGGGGGAGTGTCCAGGCATAATTTACGCAGTCAACCTAATCACATCAAAACACTTATGGAAATATGCATTCGAATTTTAGTTATGCTTGGTCCTCAGATTGATTAGCAAGTTATTCTAATTAATCTGGATTAATGCCATGATTGTTCTTGTAAACTCTATTTAAAGATTGGATTGTATCATTCAAGGCATGGAGCCAAATAAGAATTTATCGACACATATAAGTAACTTTCTCCTGCCATGTATGTGCAACATAATTGACGAACGAAGGAAAAAATCAGTTCAAAAGAGGAAACATCATGAACAAAACTTGGAAAGCTTACCACTACGATGTTGCTTCCACTTGTTTCAATTAGATACACTCTAGCACCAGGTCTCAGGGACTTCCTTACAGATATATGCTACCAGTTTGAATTCTTCTGCAAATTACTAAAGTGTGATCAACAGTATATTTTCCACAAGGTCTTGAACATGTACAACTTCATGACCATATCACCTTGCCTTAAACCTCAATCATACTTTCTATTTGGAAGTTGAATTGTCTCTTTATGTATATTGCTTTTCAACTAATTACACAACTAAGAGTAAACATGAACCAGATTTACACTTTACGAAATGATTTCGTGCTAAGATCCATAATAGAAGGCCCCACATTTTTGTGATCTAAAATTTATAAGAAACAAGATTTTAACTCGAGAGAGAAACATGTATGAAATAAAGAACTAGTTCAACTAGTATAACCAAATATATTGTCGGAATTACCATCTGAATACGTTTGTGAATATGCACAAAGTATTACAACATGGACTTCTTCAAATCTCATAACATCACCGTATAAGAAAAGTACAACCATCACCATCATGAATTGCAGGTTATTTCGGAATGAAAGATGGTATAAAAAAGACAATTTAACATTTTCCAAATTTGATTTGACATTCAAAAAAGAAATAGGAATTAGTGTGACGGTGGTTTAAGTGTCTATAGAAAGAAGAATAGAGGTCATTTGCACACAAACAACATAGATATTTTCTGCGATATTGCAAAAGGAATTGAAAATTAAATATATTAACCATCGTTACCTATCCAGTGACAAGTTCATTAATTATGATTATAGCTTCTTGGATAAACCAATACAATTTTTCACCACAATACTGTAAATGAATGCACCTAGATATAAAGACATATTTTTTCGCCACTCGGGCATTGTGAAGTAAGTTCTCAACATCTGGCTGAAAGAATTATCATTGGTAGATATAAAAGCACCAAGGAAAAAGTTCTTTAAATTAATTGGATAAATTCATAATTGTGCAAAATTGCCTTTTATTGACCTAACTAACAAACACAAATTCTTAATAAAATTAGAATCACCCCAAGAACAATAAACCGTGAACAGATAGGATTCAATTGCCAATAACACAATATCTAAATAACTTTTAGAATATCTAAATTACTCCAAAATACTATAAATCAGAAAATAGAAGATTCCACATGTTTCGAAGGAAAATACAGATATCTCCAAAAAGCTTTGTCACATATTTTTTTTTTGATAAACCCACAAATATTATTAAGTTCAAATCAAACAAACACTTTTTGTACAGGGGATCGGGTGTTACGATTTACAACAGAAATAGAGTCATAATACAAAAGAGGAATCAACCAATCCGGAAAAAGATCCCAAAAGTGGAACGCATGAGGTAACTGCGTTTCCATGAACTCCGGATGTCTAGTCTTCGTCATCTGAGCTTCTGAACCGCGCTTAGCCTAATAGTCTGCCACCAAATTCAACTCCCGATAGCAAAATTTCCTCGTTACAGCTGCAAAACTCATGATCAGTCCTCTAATATCGCAGTGAGTCCCTCCAGGTGGGCGGGAGGGTCTTGGGTTCTATCCAAACTGTGAATAAGCAATAAGAAGTCTGATTTGATGATAAGATGTGTGATATGCACGTGTAGTGCAAGTGCAAGTCCCTCCGTAAGATCCCAAAACTCAGTGTGGTTATTCGTTGTTATTCCTGCACTTTCCGAGAATGCCACAACAAAGGAGCCGCTAGAATCTCGAATAATTCCTCCGATTCCTTCTTTCCTCGGGTTACCAAATGCCGACCCATCGATATTGAGTTGGTGGAATCCTGGTGGCGGAGGTTCCCAGAATAGCGTGTGCGTAAAAGCACTTTCTCTCGTCCTAGCCTGTTCGAGGTTTCTGATTAAAGTCTGTTGTTGTTGACTTTTGATCTGATGCCCCCATATATAATTTCTTCTCCCTGAAACACATATTTGTTCCTTGATTGCCAAATGTCCAAAAGAGGTTCGCATACTTCGTTTTGTCCTAGGTTCGTTGTTTGGTAAGAAACATCAAGGGGTTGAGTAGGGAGACACTAACCAGTCCTGGGTAGATTTTGGTTAGTAAGTTTAGTGATCTTCGTGCATTTAGTGAAGAGGTGCTCCTATGATTCCGGAAGCGGTTGGCATAGCGGACATAGGTTTATTGGAAGAACATACAGGTTGTACAATCTCTCATTGGTTGGGAGGACATGGTGGCACATTAACCATAAGAAGAATCGGATTCATGGTGTAACCTTGATTTGCCAGATTTTTTCCCATGTTTGCCAGGGGCCGTTGCATGGCTGCTCGAGCCGTATTAGGTATTTGTAAGCCGATTTCAGTGAGAATTCTCCATTATCACTCCAAGCCCATGTCACTGTGTCCTCATCTGAGATTCACCGTAGCGTTGGACCCAGGATGCGTCCAATTATAAAATGCGGTATTAGGTGGGCAATTGCTTGCGGTTCCCACTGTTTAGTGTGCGGGTTAATTATTTCTCCAATGGACATCGTTGTCAAGTTGGGTGGTATGTCTTTGATGTACTCTGCTATAGTAAAATTACCCAACCATTTACTGTGCCAGATGTTTAGGAGGTTTCCTGCGTTGACATGTCATCTGATTCCCGCTGGTAGGTGCTGAATGATTGAAGCAATTGATTTCCATGCCCAATTACTTTGTGGTTTACTTCGCGACAACAGTAGGTGGCAATGTGGAAAGTATTTTGCTCGTTAAACTTGTGCCCACCGAGAGTCGGGTTCCATGAGCAATCTCTATCCCAATTTCATCATGAAGTCTTCATTAAGTGTATCTAGCCTTCGAATCCCTGATTCGCCCATTTCCTTGGGTAGTGTCACCGTCGATCAAGCCACTTTAGCCCGGGCCCTACCTTGGGGTGAGGCGTTCCATAGGAATCATTTGGTGTTCGGCTCCAATTGTTGCAGGGTCGTGATTGGTAGTTTGAATACTGACATAGCATACGTAGGGAGGGTCGTGATTGTTGATTTCATGAACACCTGTTGGCCTGGATAGGAAAAGTATTGATTGTACCATTGAGAGATTCAGGTCGTCGAGTTAGTTAATATAAGTTGGATTTTGACCCTTTTTTTTCTTGCCCAGACCGGCAATCCCAGATATTGGTCATCGTCTGATATTTCTTGTAATTGCAATTCCTCTGGCAGTCTCATTTTGTCCTGTGGTCGCACATTTTTGGAGAACATCGCTTTTGATTTGTGCCAATTGATGTGTTGCCCTGCTGGTTCAGCACACATGCTTAGGTTTTGGCTTAGCACAGAGATAGAATTCGTTGATGTGTCGCAAAAAATGAAGCAGTCGTCTGCGAAGCCAGGATAGGGATGTGAGGTCCCCCTCTACTGGCTTTTAGGGTACCCAGTTCTCCATTTTGAGTATCACAACACTTTAATCGGATAAACATGTCCACAAAAAGAATAACTAAAGACGGAGAAAGAGGGTCTCCTTGTCGCAATCCTTTGCTTGGCCTCCAGTTTTGGGACTTGTGTCTATTGGCCACCACTGCAAACTTAACCGTGGTTACACATTGTAAAATGAGACTAATAAGGGATTCTGAGAAATGGTATGCTCTCATAGTGGCGTCCAGAAAACTCCAGCTCAGATTATCATAGGCTTTTTCAATATCCAGCTTAATTGCCATAACGAGCAGACCCCGTGAAGCCTACAGGTCATCTTTGGAAAGCATATTGTGGATGGGTCGTCCAGCAACATCAGCGGAGGAGCTGGAGTTGTTTTTAAACTACCGCACGAAGAAAAATCCGAGGAAGTCCTATCCTTCGCTATAAAGATAAGATTCCCTGTCTCGAACAATGAGGCGGAGTACGAGGCACTACTTATTGGCATGAGGTTAGCCAAAGAAGAGGAGATGGTTCGGGTCCACTTCAATAGCGACTCACAACTTGTAGTTCAGCAAGTCAATGGCACTTATGAAGCCCGTGACAAACGAATGAAGGATTACTTGATCACGGTACGACAATCACGCGAATGCTTTGAGGAGTTCATTCCTAGTCAGATTCCCCGAGTGAAAAATGAAGAAGCAGATACCTTATCCCGAGCCGCTGCAGGCATGCATCTTATTGGCACTCGTCAGGTAACATTCCTCACTATCAACTCTTTGGAGAAAACTATGTTGCGTTGGAGGAGCTTAACATTGAGAAGGATAGTAAGAAAAGGATGGATGGCTGAAATTATAGCGTACTTGCAAAACCCTGAGAAATACGAGAATGATCTTGAGACTAGAAGTTTGGGCAAAAGGGCCATCCGGTTCTTCTTAAAAGATGGGGTGCTGTACAAGAAGGGGTTCTCTCAACCTTACCAGCGCTGCCTGGACGAAGATGAGGAGTTAGAAGTGATGCAAGAAATTCATGAAGGGAGTTGCGGTAACCATTCGGGAGGAAGAAGCCTCGCGTAGAAGATACTCCGGCGAGGGTACTTTTGGCCCACTATGCAGAAAGATACTAAGGCATTTACTCAACAAGGCGATCAGTGCTAGAGGCATGCGACAATGTCTCATCTACCCGCTGCAGCCTGGAACCCAATCACTTTCCATGCCCCTTTGATAAATGGGGGATCGACATCGTCGGACTGCTAATACAAGACCGAGGGCAGAAGAAGTATCTACTGGTGGCCGTAGAATATTTCACCAAGTGGACCAAAGTCGAACCAATGGCACAGATCACTTCTGCAGCCGTGATCAACTTCCTTTGGAGATATATTTTGTGCAGATTTGGAGTTCCCCGAATCTTGGTAAGTGATAATGGGTTGCAGTTCAACAACAAACGACTAGCCAAATGGTGCAACCACTGGAAGATAAAACACCGTTTCACGTCAGTAGGATATCCCCAGTCTAACGGCCAGGTAGAGGTCACGAACCGCATCCTGATACAAGGGCTCAAAGCTCGCCTCATGGCTTATCAAGGGAAGTGGGTTGAAGAAATCCCTGGCCTAATATGGGCCTACCGCACCACGGCAAGAACCACAACGGGGGAAACACCATTCAGCCTGGCCTATGGACACGAAGTAGTTATCCCTGTAGAAATATCGATGCCCAGCTGGAGGATTCAGAAATAAGATGAAGAAAGCAACAAGGATCACATGATTATGGAGTTGGATCTGTTGGAAGAACATCGAAGACAAGTTGCACTGTGAAACAGTAACTACACCGCCCGGATGGCAAGATACTACAACAAACGCTTGAAGGAACGAACCTACCAAGTAGCCAACTTGGTCCTCAGACGAGTGGGAGCTTTGAAGAACGTAGGGAAGCTTGAACCCGCTTGGGAAGGACCCTTTCAAATCACTCGCATACTTGGGGCAACCACATATCAACTACAAGACATGCAGGGTCGAGATTACCCACGTTCTTGGCACGCACTCAACCTTCAAAAGTTTTACCCTTGAAGATAACACGTCCGAATGGAAGCAGTTTCACCCTCGAGACAAACGAAGGAGAGTAAGAACCTCTAGGTTCTGGTTAAGGTACATAACTAAGTTTTAAATTTCTACTTGTGCCTAGTATTATATAAGTAAGGAGAACTACGTTTGGCTTGATTCCCAGTTTTGTCATAAGGGATACGCAGGTAGCTCGGAAGTTAGACGAGTTCAACCCCAAAAAGTAAAAATAATTAATATACACCAACACACATGCACCGGAAAAACTAACACTGCAGGTACGAAAGACAGAAAATTCCATTCAAAAGGAATGGGTTTTTTACAAAATAGGGGACAAGCCCCAACTACCTACCTTGCCCGTCACCCACTCATAGGACAGGTAAGGGAATAAATAAAAAAGAGAAAAGTGCAAACTTAAACAAGGCCAGCATGGGCCACCAACAAACTTCGCCTCAACTGTCCTCCCTTCGGCGTTTGCCGGCACGGATAGCGGCTCGACGCTCCTCCTCCGACATCTTCCTAATATCCCGCACCGGGGGACTCTTGGATTCACGCGATGGTGCAGCAGGCGTAGGGGCGTTATCCCGAATGCAAATGGGATCAGCCCTCGAATGACGAGAACCATCGAACGAAGGGATCACTAAAGTATCAAGAACTCCGGGCATGCCCTTTACCACGCCAATGCATAACTCATACCCTAAGGCCATATACCTTAAGATGTCCTTGTCGGAAATGGGCTCAGCAGGTCTCAGCCTACAATCCTTCTCAACCGCGTCCGGATGAGCCGCCACCAATTCTGCTTGCTTCCGCTCCTCAAGCTCCACCATCTTCAGATTCCCCTTCACCAAAGCCGCCTCCACTTCAGCAATTCGAGCCTTGGCCCGCACCAATTCCTTGAGGGAGAATACCTTTAGGATCATTAATCACTGCATTTTGCCGAATGTACAATATTGTAGAATCTCTTACTGAGAAAATCATAAGACCACTGGAATCAATCACCAAAATTTCTCTCTCGAGATACACAACATGCAAGAAAGGTGAGGGACGCAAGAGCTAATCTGAAGTAGGAGAGGAAGGAAGCTTAGGCAGTGAAGAATATCCAACTGATATATAGAGAAGAGCGACAGAGTTTAGCATAGTTGTACTTGGTAAATCACTAGAAACAAATGAGCAAGACAAGAGGAATCAGGGAAGCTAACTCTCTTGCAACAACGAATGAAGGGACGAGAATTAGCATCAAATGCACCTTCACTAGGATCAAATTGAGACTCGGCTCGCAAGGGGAGTCCTTCTATTCTTATTTCCAATTTTACGACGATACGTCTTGCTTTCAAACTTTGGGGGTGGGGGTACGTTTCTGTATTAATTTGATCATTGTATCACGTTCTAGGTTATCTATAGCTTTACGACATTATTTTTGAAATTCTATCTTAATTTTTTTTTTTTCAATTTTTTTAGTTACCTTGGAGTCTTATTTTTACCATGTTGATTTGTGTTGTTTGTTTCTTTAATTAGGGTAAAAACAATTTGTCGTACGGTACGTTCACGGGATTATGGAAGTGGTTGGGACTTGATCACCGGATTATGTACGAACAAGAACTAAAGGAGAAGAAAAAGAAAGAATAGAGGGAGATGAGATGGTTGATAAGTTCAAATGGCCACGGACATTCTCGAATTATCAATGCGAAAAAGGACAAAGTGAGTCAGAGTGGAGAGATTTGAGTTACACTAATCCCATAAAAAAATCTTAGTTTGGGGTGCCACTCAACAAGAAATAGAGGGTTAGAGCTTAAATAAAGAAAAGGAGAATGAGCAAAAAGAATGAAAAATACGCAAATAAGAAACAAAGAATTTGAACTTATTGATTGATCATTGATTGCATTTATCTCAAAGAATGTGCCGATTCATTGCTTTTCATTGCTACATGATGATCGGATTGTAAGATATTTTAAAGAGGGATTTCACTACAAGAAGATGTATGACTAGTGAGTCTATTTTTGTTTGAGTCTTTTTATATTTTTAGTTTTGTTTTCACTACAAGAAAATGTAGCAATGGGGTCAAAAAATTTACTCACCATTGCTATATTTTCAGTGAGTATTGATCAATGGCTACAGAAAATTTTGTAACCAGCTTTTGTTACTATTGGCCTTGTAGGCGTAAAGTTATGTCAACAATGGCTACAGATTAATTACTCACCAGCAATGGTGTGAAGAAAATCAGTCACCAAGTAGGGTCAAAATAATCTGTAGCCATGATGTAGGGTCAGATGAATTTGTACCCATGCAATTAGAATAAAAGAAGATAAAAAAAAAGGTGGCGTCCGATTATTTTGACGCCACCCCCTTTTTTTTTTTTAATTCGGACGCCACGCCTTTTTTCATTTTTTTTAAAAAGTGCGGCGCCAAAAAAATCGGACGCCAATTTTTTTAAAACCGTGGTATCAGAATAATCTGACACCACGATTGTACCGTGGTGACTGATTATTTTGACACCACAATTTTTTAAAAAAAAAAAAAAAAACCATGGTGTCAAAATAATCAGTCACCATGGGTTTTTTTTTTTTTTTAAAACCGTTGTGACTGATTATTTTGAAACCACAATTCCGAAATTTTTTTTAAAAAACTGGGTGGCGGATTTTCCGCCACTTTTCTGCCAAAATTTTCAATTTGGTGTGCTTTTTCCCTCAACTTTATTATATATACATATATAATTAATAATATACCAACACACACAAGTATATATATATATATATATATATATGTTATGTAGTGTGTAAAATATATATAAACACACAAATCAATATATATATATATATATATATATATATATATATATATATACATATATATATTATAAACACCCAAACAATACATATATATATATATAACACCCAAAAAAAAAGAGTGATAGAGGAGAGGATTTTCGGACTTTAGAGTGAGATTTAAGGATTTTTTGAGGGAGAGGAGAGGATTTTTGGATTTTAGAGTGAGATTTTAGGATTTGTTGAGGGAGAGGAGCTGATTTTCGGATTTTTTAGGGAGAGGAGACGATTTTCGGATTTTTTGAGGAGAGGGGAGGATTTTTGGATTTTTGAGGGAGAGGAGATGAAGAGATGATGTTTCTGAAAAATGGGGTATTTTTATAGATATATGAAATTGTGGTGACAGATTTTTTGGACCCCATTGCTATCACAAGGATTGTGCCCTCAATGGGGTCAAAACATTCTGACACCATTCATATCACATGGATTGTGCTTTTGTGGGGTCAAAAAACTCAGTCACCATGTGTGAACATGGTGACTGATTATTTTGACCCCACAAACTTTAAAGCAATGGTGATTGATTTTCTTGACCCCACACCTAGCAATAAATAAATCTGTTACCATTGCTTATCTATGGTGACTGATTTTTTTGAAGCTATACAGATATCACACTCATATCACCGATTTCTTATCTTCTTCCCTTTATTTCCCCTATTCTCTTCCATTTTCACCCGTTTTCATCCCCAAAAACCTCCATTTCCCAAATTCTTTTTTTCAACAAACTCTCCCAAAATTTTCTGAGATCACTCTACTGCTCACAATTCTCGGCAATTAGAAGGTAATTTTAATACATTTACCGTGTTTAGTTGGCTTGATTTTACTTGCTTAAATTTGGTTATTTATTTACTTAAAATTGTTATGTTTTAGCATGTAATTTAATTATTCAAATACAACAGTTCAATTTTTAGTGGTATATATATGACCATTAGTGGTTAATTGTTAAATTTGTATGTTTACAAATACTTTGTTAGTGCATTTTAACTGTTTTAATTAAGTGTTATTTTTACATATGTACATATATAAATGTTGTAGTGATATATTTATTTTCCCATTTTAATAATAGACAACCCCCACACGTAATTGTTTATTAACTAATGGTAGTTTTTGGTGTTTGTAATAGGTTATAAAATGTATAACAACGAAGAGCAAAGTTGGATGTACGAAAGATTAAAGCGTGGTGGTGATGATATTGGGTATTCGAATCCTGTTTTTGAAGCGGGTGTGAGAATTTTTCTAGACCACACATTTAGTGCAACACAATTATTACGAATTGGCAAAGCTAGGTGCCCTTGCATTAAGTGTTACAATAGGAAATTTGGTGGTAGAGATGGTATTCGATTTCATCTTTACAAGAATCGTTTTTTGCCTGAAAACTACGTATGGACTGGGCATGGTGATACAAATATGGGGTACGATACAAAAATGGACGAGTCGTCATCTGGGCATAACTTACGGGATCAAAAAAGAGATGGTCGAAGATGCATTTGCTGGCCGATTCGAGAATATAAATGAAATTGAGATTGGAAACGAACAACCGAACAGGGAGGCACAAGCATGCTTCCAGACGTTGCGTGAGGCCAAGGAGCCCATACGAGCGGGAGAGGGAAACACAGTATGGGATGGGTCGCTGAACATACAACTGTTTTGCCAATGGCTGAGTCCCGAAGATCGACAGAGGATGCCAGAAAGTATGTATAGCATGCAGAGATATATGAACTGATTGGGGATGGGCTACCAAATATTTGATGTCTGCGTTAACAACTGATTCTTATTTTATGGTGAGTACGTACACAGTAAGTATACGGTGTGTGCTAATTGCAATGAAGCCAGGTTCGAAGAGAGTCTGAATTCACATAACAGAGCAAAGTTGGTTGGTCGCAAGAAGCTGTGGTAATTGTCGTTGACTCCATGTCTGCAACGACTCTACATGTCTCGCATGAATGCGGAACACACGACGTGGCATTTAAAGTTTTGGAGAGGCACTGACCAAATGATCCATCCTGCATCTGAAGAAGCTTGAAAATCCTTTGATGCAACGCACACAGATTTTTCCAACGAGCCTCGAAATGTTAGACTTGGAATTTGCACCGATGGATTCAACCCGTTTATGAATAACGTCGTTCCATAATCTTGTTGGCCTCTCTTTGTCACGCCTTATAATCTTCACCCGATCTTTGCATGAGGCCAGAATACATCTTCTTGAGTTTGTTGATATCTGGACCCAGAATCCCGGGGAAGAACATAGATGTTTTGCTTCGACCATTGATTGATGAACTGAAATCACCGTGGGAGGTCGGGGTTGAGACATACGACAGCTTTAGGATGCAGAATTTCATAATGCGTGCAACTGTTATGTGGACCGTTACTAATTTCCCAGGGTATCGCATGTTTTCGCAGTGGAGTACCCAAGGCAGGTTGGCATGTCCATATTGCATGGAGGGAACCAAAGCATTTCAGCTGAAGCACGGGAGAAAGAACTGTTTTTTCAACTGTCACCGACGTTTCTTGCCAGCTGACCTTCTTTTCAGGGACAACACCACTGATTTCCTAAGAGGCAAGACAGAAGAGTCTTTGCCCTTGGTGAGAAGATCCGGGGAAGAGATGCGGGAACTGGTAGAGTGCTTGCCGGATATTCCATTTGGCAACAAAAATATCATCGTTCAAGGTTATGGAAAAGAGCACAATTGGAACCGTAGAAGTATATTCAGGGAACTGCCTTATTGGTGCACTAACATGATACGTCACAAATTAGACGTAATGCATTGCGAAAAGAACTTCTTCGATAATATCAAAAACACGGTGATGGATGATCCAGAGAAGACTAAGGATAACTTAAATGCAAGAAAATATTTGGAGTTGTTAACGAGCCGACGGGAATTGTTCTTGGGGCTGGGCCAAAATGGTAGAGTTGTGAAGAAGAAAGCCAAGTACTGCTTGAGTAAAGAGCAAAAGAAGTTGGTGTGTGAATGGCTGCGGGGTTTGAAGTTCCCTGATGGGTATGCTTTTAACATTTCACGATGTGTTCATATGGACCAACTTATTTTATGATCGGTCATGTTATGAGTTCCTATACATATATATACATATGTAATTTTAGTACATCCCCTGAAGTTGTTTATATGTGACAGGTTGTTTGAACACGAGATGTGTTCTGGTGTTTCGGATCGTGTGATTCGAGAAAGGCGCAACACTTATTTCGCAGATTGGTTCAAACAGACTGTCAGGTCCGGGCGTTACACGGTTGACCAACGCCTGCTTGCTTTAGTACCCAGCCCACTATTACGAGTAAAAGTTTTCAAGGCGTTTAAGATTAACGGTTACCGTTTCCACACTGAGGAGCATGGGATGGACAAGAAGACAATGAATAGTGGCGTATATCTGAAGGGGAATGTAGGAGGACCTGATGATTTGATCTGCTATGGCATGCTACAGAAAATTATAGAGTTGGAATACTAGGGTAGTGGTTCAATGAAGAGTGTTGTAATGTTCAAGTGTGACTGGTACGATATCTACGGGAGAATGATGACACATCCCAGTTACTGGTTAGTGGACATCAATCCGCAGAGGCGATTGGAAACTGGAGCTGCAGAACCGTTTATACTTGCAAGCCAGGCACACAGAACGCGAGCAGAAGAGGGTGGTGGGCAGTGTGTACTACAAGGACAAGATACGTTGTCGATGCCACTTCAGTGTTTTAGGATGAAAATGCAACTGTTGTCCTGCCCATTTCTGATAATAGTTCAGTACCTCTCACTGACGACAAAATTCAGCAAGTTGATGATGTATACGGAGAGGATGAGGAGGACAAATATGGCGATATAAATGACGAGGTTGGCGATGATTCTGCCCCTGAAGATGACAACATAGATGATGACCCTGATTATGTTAATTAGATTTATCATTAAGATTTCACCGTGTAATGCATGTATTTTTATTGAACTGAGGATGAGACGATTGTGTGAACTTGTGTACTATTTTTAGTATTTACCAAAAATATCTATTTTAAAACTAAGAGGAAAGAAATAACCATTCGCAACAACTTAATTAATAATTTAATTTAAGACTACTTAAAATGATAATAACTAAAACGTTACACACTTAAACATTACAAAAAAGTAAATAAATGTTCAAGTACTTATATGAAGGGTCAAATGGGAATCCAGGGGATCGTGGCCACCTCTGCTATCTGGGGGGGCGTAAGGCCCGGGCTGATGATCCTGCGTAATCTGTGTCTGTGGCGGCTGAGGAGTGTAAGTCCCCTGTGTCGGCATCTGCGCGCTCTGCTCGTTGAATTGACTCAACATGGCATGCTGATCGGGAAACGTAGTTTGCACAGGCTCACTCGTCCCACCCTGAAAGAATGCTGAGTTTACTCTTGCCATGAACGACTCGAACACACCAAATCTCTCCTTCTCGCTCCGTAACTCTTCCTCCAAAGAGGCGATTCGTTCATATCTTGAATCGTAGCAGTTGCTGCTCATTGACGCCCAACTGTTTTCCTTCCATTTCGGGTGCGCCGTTACATCGAACCTCGCGTACTCTGGATGGGATGCGCCGGAACACCTGAAAATCAGAACATGTATTTTTATCAAGTTTCAAACATTAATAGTGGATGCAGATATATAATGCACCACAACATTTAAACAGATCCTGTCCCTGTTTGAGCCCCCTACCGCATCCGACCACAGCTGCGGATCCAACGTAGGCCACTCTACACCCTGATATGACGTTGCTAGTCCCGCGACATAATTTTTCCTTTTTATAAAATTAAATATACGAAGTCAATAATTCATTTAATAAAAATGAATAGTTAAAATTGTCACTTTAATTGATCAAGGTTGAAATTAGTTACATACGCCCTCTCATCCTTCTGGCTCGTCCACTGCTCCCGTCCGTCCTGAAGCTTTTTGCACTTTCCCGCCATCCAGACGTCATGGATCTTCACATCATCTGTGTTCCCCTCAGTATCTTCCACCTGATAAATCACATAGAAGTATTGGTTAGATCACTAAGTTAAAAATAAATAAACACTAATAGGTAATTATACATATATTAAAGACATACCAATTTTTCCTTTACTCTTTCTATGCTCCTCGACCCGCCAAACCACGTAAGTTTAGGGTTCTTAGCCTTGTTTTCATTTGCAATCACACACCGTTTCTGGGCCGCCTTAAACTGCCAGTGACGAATGTAAGCCGGGACATATTCGTCGTGCATCTAATATCTCCGAATCCTCCTCGGATTATGAGTGCTCGTGTTTTCCTCCTAATACTTCTTAGCACGATGCACTTTAGAACTGAGTATCTTGGCACAAATGTTGTGGTACGTTCTGTTGATCCTTGTAGAGTCCCGCTCACTCCACTGATACGTCGCCTGAAATTCAAGAATCGATCACAAGTAGTTAATATAGTTAATATAGTAATAATGCATATAATGTTAAATTATAATTCATAAAATCATGGCAAAGTGTAAATACCACAAATCTATTGCGAGCCGCCTGACGGTCGTCTGCAGAAAAATCCACATACGTGAGGTACGGTCTATTACAATGCGCCTTCAGATTCGCACTGATTGTGCTAACCAACCTATTACTACCTTTAATCTCCCCAGTGCGAGGGTTCACATAAAGTCTCGTCCTCATGGAACGGTCTGCGGGGGGATGCTCAGGGAGAGTCACCCCGCAATACACAACACCGTCAACCTCCATCTGAACCCCCTCCTCGCCACCATTACCGGCACCCGCCTCCTCGTTCCCCGCTGGACCATCCGCACCATCACCCATGCTCCACATCATCCCACAAATGGACCCCCTCTGTATCTTTCCGTAAAGCACTCACGGCGCCTGTCGAGGCTACACCAGCTGATCCCGATAACTGACCATCGACATCTGCTGGTAGGCTACCTCCAGCAGCTTCTGATGCCGAATAGCAAGGTGAAACCAATCTATCCGCCTGAGGTCGTCGCCCCGAACTATGGAACGACATGGACTGTCGTGGATCTAACTGGCTGCTTGCCTGACCTAAGTTCCCCTGCATCCCGCCCGTGAACGGGTCTTGCAATCCCTTGTATCCCCCATGCAGGCCCTGCCATCCCCTGCATCCAGCCTGCAGGCCTTTCCATCCCTTCGGTCCCGCCAGCGTGGCCCACCGTCCCCTGCATCGGGTTGGATGCACCCTGAAATAGTCCGCGAACAACATTTGGCAGAGTCTGCAGAAAGTTAGTATATGGCTCTGCTGCAGGCCCTGTTGCACTATGGTTATACGCTCCAACCCTTCCTTCATGTGACATATTGTTGGGGTTCTGTCTCATCGCCTCAAGCACCCTATGATTTGGCATGGTATACGGTGCAGAGATCAATTGTTGTTTAGATGATGCGCCTGTAGATCTTGTCTTGCCTTTGCCCTTGCCTTGCCCCTGTTGCGAGGGATCGATCTGTCGTCTTTCTGCCATCTGTTATACATTAACACAAATAATTGTTAATAAACATCATATATTACATTTGACGCTCCAATAAAAAGATACACATGATTACTAATTACGTAATAACAGTTATAAAAGTGTTAATTACTAATATGATAATGACATTTAATTTAACTACAAATTTAATTTTGCTAGTTTATGCTAAATTTTAACTTTTTCCTTAATTCCATAATATTTCTTGAATTTTCCTAATTGTTATAACAAAATTCCAACCCTTTTACTAAAATTGTCCTAATTACTACTAATTCTAGAATGAGTACACATTTATAATCATGATTTACCTAGCTAAGCTTAATTACTAATTAATTTTAATCAAATTACTATGAGTTTTATAATTTTATTACTAATTATACAATAATTGTTGTAAAAGTGTTAATTAATAATATAATGATGAGGCATTTTTTTAAACTACAAATCAAGTTTTCCTATGTTATCCTAAATTTGAGTTTTATCCTAAATTCCATAATATTTCTTAACTTTTCCTAATTTTCAAAACAAAATTCCAACACTTTTACTAAAACATATCCTAATTAAAATGAAATTCTCCTAATTACTACTAATTATAGAATGAGTACACATATATAATCATGATTTACCTACCTAAACTTAATTACTAATTAATTTTACTAAAATTACTATGAAATTTATAGTTTAATTAGTAATTATATAATAATTGCCATCAAAGTGTTAATTACTAATGTAAGCATGTCATTTAATTTAGCTACAAATCTAGTTTTGCTATTTTATGCTATATTTTAATTTTTCCTAAATTCCATAATATTTCATAACTTTTCCTAATTTTTATAACAAAATTCCATCACTTTTACTAAAACTATCCTAATTAAAGTGAAATTCTCCTAATTACTACTAATTATAAAAGGAGTACACATAATGTGGTCCTAATTACACATTAATTATCTAATAACAAATAATTAAGACATGCATGCATGCTTAACATTCTAATTAACACTAATAATTGCATAAACAAATATAAAATGCTAAATATTTAATAAAAATTAGAAAACAATCAAATATCCTATAAATACTATATTTTGCTAACAATACTCATAAACACAACAGTATCAACATATAAAATGCATACAAATAATTAATTAAGAATAAATAGAAAAAATAAAGAAACCTAAAACATACAATTCAACCATAGAAAATCGTTTTTTTTTTTTTTTTTTTTTTGCATAATAGTGTTCTCCAAACATTATACAAGAACATACCTTAATTAATCGTTTAATTTGGAGAGGAATTGAGTGAATTTCAAAAAAAATTAGGGTTTGTGTAGGGCCGAGCTTGGAGAAGGGTGGGGAAGACGAAAAATGGGGGGAAAAGAAAGAAGGGAAAAAAATAAAAATAAAATAATTCGGACATGTGGCGTGCGAAAAATCAGACGCCACGAGTTAATGGCCCAGATCATGCAAACTGGCTCGTGAGTCGTTGATCACCGTTGGTGATCAACGACCCTTATTTGTGGTGTCCAAATTTTTGAACGCCACAAATAAGTGGCACGATCTGGGCGGCTCAGATTTTTTTGACAGCACGCGAGGCGTCTGTAATTCGAATGCCATGCTCCGTTTTATTTAAAAAAAAAGGTTTGTTTTAAATGGTCCAGATCATGCATTTTTGCATGATTCGGACCGTTAAATCATATTGTCCGGTTATTTTGACACCACGATTTAAATCAATGGGGTTAAATATTTTGACACCAATTTATTTTGCATGGCTACAATATATTATGTCACCATTGTGTCCAATGGTGACTGATTTTTTCACTCCATGCTTGGTGAGTGATTATTTTCTCACCATTGTTGGCTACAAATTTCTTGGACTCCATCGATTTAAATTCAGTTCCTACATGGCTACTGATTTTAATCAATCACCATATTTTTGACCCCATTGCCTTGTATTCTTGTAATGTTTGTTTATGCGGAGACGATTAAAGAGTAAGTTTCGTGGTGTTTGGTGAGTCTAAATAAACTCATCTTTTACGTGCCAAAATGACTATTACTTGTTTTTCTTTATTTTCACGAGTAGGAGTAAATTTGATTAAAATGGACGAAAAGTGGCCAAACAGTGGAGTTCTGGGCAAACCATGCAAGCAGGCATGCAAAGGGATGTGAAGGAACAAAATCGCATAGAAGTATGCAAAACTATGAAATTGCATAGGATCACATAGGAAGGATTATTGTGACCGCACTGATTAAATTATGTGGAGATGACGTAGCCCTAAAAAACTCATTTGTCGCATGTGAAGATAGTATGTAATCACATAGAGTTGAATAAGGTTATTCATGCTTAATCAATGTCTAAAAATGTCCAAGCCTAGAGAAAAATAAATAGAAGTCCAGATACTCATGGAAAAGTATGTTCAAGGGGATAGAAAGTGCTTTTTATACAACTATGGCTTCGAAGTACTTCTAGAAGTAGGAGAGAGTCAAAAATAAGATCCGAAGATCGAATTGATGTGTTTGCAAATTTTTACTTTGGGATATTTTTTTATGCTTTTGAGACTTTTAGTTAGTTATTTTTTTTTACGTAGTTCTTTATTTATTTTCGAACACGAATCTTGTTCTTACTTATTTTGTTGACGACAATGTTTATTTTATATTGTTTTTGTGTTCTTGCTTTAGTTAAGATTATCTAATTTATTTGTGTATCGTGAGGTGATGGAAGTAGCTGGATTGTTGATTGTGTTGTGATTGTTATGTATTGATTCTTGTGTGTGAAATAATTGATTTGGTCTCTTAACCTTGATCGTAATGCTTTGTGTGCTCGATCACCACATAGATGATTAGATTGCTTATGAGAGACACAACCAAAGAACTCAGAACTTTATATCTCATAAATTACAGAAATCCATAGTGTGTGATGTCTAGTGTCGAGAAATTAACACATATGTGATTTATAGAGATAAATGAGTTTGATGGAATAGAGTACATTAAGTACCATCCCAATAGACATAATGAACCTTAGATTGGTAATATCCAATGAAACCTAGTTCTTTATGATAAAATATTTTATTATTGAGTCTAGTTTTAGAGTTTAAGTTCTTTTTAGTTAATTTCTGACAAAATGCGAAATCCCCTCAGCTTTATTATATTGTTTTTGAGTATTGCGTAAAAAAGGTGACAACTTTACGTTCATTAGTTGGGTTAAAACACAATTAAATAAATTTAATTGAGGTAAAGCATAAATCTCCCAGTGGGATTGAAACTTTGGGATCATAATCCTACTTCCCCGTATTACTTGTGACCCGCACTCTTGCGGTAAAATATAGCTATGAGTTTTTGCTGATCAATAAACCAAGAGGCCGCGGTGGAGATTCTGTGGAGCCAGAAGATAGAGCTGGCAATGGTGGATCCGGGGAGAAAGAAGGCACCGAAGATTCCACGGTATTCGAAGATAGAAAAATGAGTAACGAAGGGAAGATGGCACAACTGAGGATGGCAAAGACAAAGCCGATGGGGGAGAGCCCAAAAATTTAGATTCCATGAAGTGAACTTGGCATGAGATGTAAATTCGGCCGATGGGGGAGAGCCCAAAAATTTAGATTCCATGAAGTGAACTTGGCATGAGATGTTAAGACACCGGTAAACGCGTAGCTACGTTGAATAGCCAAAAAAAATACAAGGCCAAGATGGACAATTCGATTTTCCCAAATAATTTACTGAATGGAGAACCATATGAAGAATTGTGGTTGGAAGCCGATTCGGGAGGTACACAGCCGTAACAAAAGAAGAGGGACGAGATGCGTACAGTAAGAAAGTGCAACCAATAGTGACAACCTGTTGATGATGGCGCTTCATCTATCCATTTTGATGAAGAGTATGCAAAGCAATGGTTAACCAACTGACACCACAATCCAATAAATAGGGCCAAAGAGCCAAAAAATCCCCCCTATCTGAGTAAAAAGTCTTCAAATCCTATTCTTATTCTAAAAAAAAAAATATTTTAGGGTGCAATATGACATTAAACGTTTTTGTTTAAAAAGGGAAAACAAAACTTTGCCACCTCATGTTTGGCCTGATTTGCACTACCACCCAATCTCTCATTTGGTCAGTTTTTCCTTCTCCAAGCAACCAACGTGCAAAAACTTGATGAATCTCTGCAGAAAATATTCCCATTCTGATAGCGGAGCCAGACTGGGCGTCGTGGCACACTTATGAACACGTCCCAAAGCAGAGCTAATGGAACTTCCCCCCCACAACTATTTCAAACAGATAAAGCATTGAAAAGAACAATTAATATTTCAAGATTCTAGGAACTAAAGTGAAAATTTAAAATTTAATTCTTCCTCCAATTTAGTGGAGAATTACAAAGATTATCACCACATTGATGCGATAAAGGAAAAGTTTTGTTGCTTTAAAGAATAATTTTATATTTCAAGATTCCAAGAACCAACTTGAAAATAAAATTTAGTTTTTCCTCCAGTTTTGTGGAGCATTACAAATATTATCACCACGCTGATGCAATGAACGAAAAGTTTCGTTATAGTTTTTCTCCATCGAATAATTTAGTATCATAAATTTGTAAATAACATGATATAGATCCACATATGAAGTATAAAATGAAATTCTAACAAATTTATGGCTATTGTCAGGTTGATTTGGCAATATTCTGGACAAAATAGTAAAAAGTTGTTACGTACAGTGAAGAATTTCCAAAAAAGGAAAATAAGGTACACCACACTCGCATTTATTTCACACCACCTAATTTTTTATCAAACGAATTTGAGAAGACATTTGATGTCCGATGGTACATTATATAAACCGTGAGAGGCTTCTCTCGCTCAGTACTTTCGTTCCTTACTTCATCGCCTGATATCTCAACTCACTCGATCCATCCCTTCCTCCGTGCCTTTCGAGCTATCATCCGGTGAACATTCGCCGTCTTAAGGTCATCTCGTTTCTAATTTTCCATTTGTGTCACATCGCACAAGATCCTCGTGTCTTTCTTTACATTCTCATGTTATATATTTCACATGCTTTAATTCAAAATTAGTGTACTTGTCTTTGATATATGAATGCATGTATGTTTCAGAATTGATTGGACTTCGAATATGATATTTAACCTTTCTATTAGTTCATTTTAATGTAGTTTTTTCTTGGAATTTCTTAATTGATTGTACTGGATGCATGTGTACGTTTACTCTGTTTGTGTAGCATGTGTAGGAGTGCGGATCGAATGGTGTTATCAATTGTTCCTTGCTGACCTTTTTTATATAGATCCGTTGTTAGCAGGCAACTCTCTCTTCCTATGTTTAATTTAGTAGACATGGGTAAATTTGTAAAGAGGAAATCTCCTTTATTTCGACAATAAACCTTATGAAAGATTTTTATAAATATCATACTTATTTCAAGATCTTGTTTATTCCCAAATAAAGTAGATTCACTAAAATCTTTGAAATCCTAATTTTAATTTAAAATAAAACTAGTTTAAGTGGGCCTTTTACTACCTTTTTTTATTTCCAATAGTCTTTCTTGATATAAAAGGATTCATGATTGATTCAATTATCGAATATAGTTTATTAAGTAGTATCTTTGTAAAAAATATTCTTATATAATCAATAAACTATAGCTTTTATTATATACGGGGTGTTTGCAAGAACTCATAAAAGCAGTTTGTTAACTACTTTACCTTTAAGTCACTTAAAATTGTCTTATAATATTTTATAAATAATATTCTCATTATATTCAATTAACTCTTGTTTGAAAATATTAATAAATAGAATATGCATGTTTTCTTGATATGGTAAAGAAAATGAATTCATGTTAAGTATCATTACTGTTAAAATAATATGATAAAATTATACATACAAATGATAAAGATAATGGATCCCACTGAAAATTACAAGATGAAGGTTGTAATGTCAGTGGTGAAGTCAAGTTGAACTCACAAGAGAGTGATTAAAATTAGAAAGTTCGGCAATAGAATGGGGAAAATGCATAAGACACTCTTTTGTTTTCAAAAACTTCCACAGAAACAACGTTATTGTTTTGTTTTGTAAAATATCCTTTGATTTTTCAATAGCATGCACCAGATCACCTCTTCATTTATTATAATGAAACTTTAGATTATAGTCGTGCTATATGAGACTTATCTTTATCAACAATATTTTCATATATACCTACTCAATTGGCTAGAATATCGTCATGGGAAAAATGCATTAAACTCAATGTATTTTCAGACACGTGCACTAAATCCCCTCTCATTATTAGAAATCTACAGGAAACCCCACTTGTTATAAGTAAAACATGCATCAGTCCCTTCGTGTTATTAGAAACCAGAATCAATACCCCTTCTATTAGGAGGAGTAAAATAGACAATTCATATTTAATCAACACCTGACAAATGTTTTTGTTAAAATTAGGAGTGATGTGAGAGTTTCCAAAAACACAAGGAGATTTCGTGAAACAAAAAGTATGGCACAAAGAGTGCAGATTCTCAAACCACCGTGACTTTTCTGCATTTTTAAACAAAAGTGTGTCCCATGAACAATATATCATTCACCTGCTACTTGAATTCAGAAGAAAAAGATTTGAACTTCATGGAACAAATTCAGAAGAAAAAGATTTGTGTTATAAAGTTAATTTATTGGACTAATTTTGAAAAGTCAATTAGGTATGTCCCGTTGGTTGAAATGGTGAATTTCTTTTGCTTGTCGTAATCTATGTTTTTGTGTATATTGATTTAGTATATTTTCAACTGATCAAAACTAATATGTTACATTGTTTCCCGTCTCCCTAATACTTCCCTTGTAAAATGTCAGGTTGATAGGTGAAATTATGAGTACGAGCACTCACAGCAGTCGGGTCCCAAAATCTAAAAAAACTGGCTGTATGGAACCATTAAGCCTCAGTAATTTGCCAGATTGGGCTATATCTCACATTCTTTCGCATCTACCCATAAAATATGCAGCGAGAACTTCAGTTCTGTCAAAAGATTGGGAATACAAGTGGATTTTGATTCACGACATTGAACTTGATGATAGAATGTCGACTAAAAAGAGTAAGAAAGCTAATTTTGCTAACTTTGTCGAAAGGACACTTTTTCAGGCAAAGAGTGTACAAAGTCTTTTTCTTTCATGTCACGAGAAGTACGACTTAGATCGCGTGAAAACATGGATATTACTTGCATTAAGTCTTGATGTTCATAACTTAAAAATATGTTGTCTAGAAGCAAGAATAGTCTTACCACGCAACCTTCTTAATCGCTAACCCCTGAGAAGTTTGGAGCTTCACATGCCCTGCACCTTTAAAGTTCATGCAGAGATTTCTTTTCTTCGACTAACAACTTTGCGTCTTGTGGATGTAGAGATTTCTAATGAGCTTTCTACTTTTGATATAGTGAAGTTCAAGTTACCAGTCCTCGAAAAACTTGAACTAATAAGATGCAAATGGTTGAATGTTATGTTTGTAGCAATTTATGCTCCTAAAATTACTAGTTTTGAGTCTGAGACCCAACTTGATTCTGGTGTCACTGAATATTCAATCAAGATTATAGGAGACAGTTTTCTGAGGTATAAATCTCGTGGTGGTTTTCTAGAAAGAATTCTTCTATCCGGATACAAAGTTGTTTATTGCAGCATTGCATAGTAGCTATGGAAGTAATAATTTTCATTTGCTTGAAACAAATGGACATCGAATTCGAAAGCTATTGAACGAATGCCAGAGTCTACAAGAATTGGAGCTATCAGGTCTTGTAGCAAAGGTTAGTTCTTATTCTCTTTTTCTTGATTTGGTTAATCTCTACATAGTGACTCGATTTGGCTAATTTGGCTCTTTCTTTCTATTTTCTCAAAAATGACTCCTGTTTCATCTGTAATCTTTGCAAGGCTATTATGGAAGCAAGACTAGGACTTTCTCTTCCCAAATATTGTGACATGGAACGACTAGTCCTCAATTCTTTTGGTACTGTTGAAGCATAATTCCATTTACTTCATGTGCCACTGTCTCTAAAGTTTCTAGTTATATACGTGGTAAGCGAAAACTACCTTTTAAATGTTCATATAGCAGACTACAACAAATTACTTGGAACTTTATACTTTCCTTTCTCTAATTTTAGGGGAGAGGGGGAGGGGCAATTGCTTGAAAATAACTTCCTCTTTATTTGTACGATAAAGAGTACACCCCGTCATGTATTGTATTGGAGGAAGTCAGTTTTAAAGGGTTTGGTGGGGAGATAAATGAGTTGAAATTGGCTAAGTTTTTCTTGAAGAATGCAATACTACTACAGACAGTTTGTATATCTGTTTGTCGCCAACCACGGATACAAAAGAATGAATCAAAGAAGAGTTGTCCGCATTTCCTACAGCTTCAACTTGTGTAAACATTATTGTCCCTTAGGAAATATACCTTTTCTCTGTTTGAAATTTCAGCTCTATCTTCCAAGTAGAGAATATAATCCATAATCTAATGGTCCTTGTGTGAAAGTTCTTTGAAGAGCGTTTTGTAAAACTCAAAATTTGCGTACGTTTTGAACAGAGTGTCATGCCAACTTTTTACATTGATTCAGTTACATAAGTTGTCTATATACCTCTTACAGTGATACTCAAAATAGTACACTCTAAATCATTAATGAGAAAAAACAACATTGAACAACAATCTTATTCCAATTTAACTCTTGTAGAAAGGTCACATCTAATACTAAATCAAGCATATGGGTTTTGGTTCCACAATAACAATACTTAATTTTTTTTTAAACTTGTCTCCAACAAACAACGGCAAAAAAAAAAAATCACTTTTGGTTATCAATCTTGGCACAATATTTTTTTTGATACCTTCAATCGGACATTGTCACCAGATTGACCCGACGCTGAAAAAATGCATGCGAGCACCACGTGACCTCGAAATTGGGGATTTTGACCGTTTGTGACCGATTCCAACATTACAGCTCAGTATATTCCACTTTAGCTGCAGTCGTAGAAATTAGATATGTACAGAAAAAATTACATATTAAAAATTTAGAGCGAATTACACAAACCACTCATGAACTACAGGTAAATTACACAAAGAAACCCTCAAGTATATAGAAGTAATTCTTAAAACAAAAAATGAGAAATACAGAAAATAAGAAAAACAAAATTGGAACCACTCCAATCCACTTACTTCGCTACCACTCCATGTGTCATGTGTTGGGTAAAAATTGAAAAAGTTATGATATGGAGTGTTGATGTGAGTCAAAAATTGGTTAAAATCCACAACTTAGTGATCACATGATGCCAATGTGCCTTATTATTATTGTTATATCTATTATAATAATTATTATTAGGGATAAAAGCATCAAACCCCCCTATACTACTATTCTTATATTTAAATATATATTATTACCATTACTATTATTAGTATTATTATAATTATTATTTACACACTTTTTTTTATCACAAATATATCTCTAAAGAGTGCTCAAACTTTGCACTGTATAACTTTCTTGGCGCACAGACAATTGAAAACATCAAAATATATATGATGTTACATAACCACTATTAAACAATATAAGACAACTCAAATCAATTCAAATAAATTCGACCCAAACAATGGTCCTAACAATCTGTACCATTGACTTATATGGACTAAACTCCATTCTCATTGGAACTTTGAAGCTGAAAAACAGTACCAACTATTTTTTTTTATTAATATTAAACTATGAAATTAAAAAAAAACGTGTATATATTATTTTTAAATTTTGATTAGTTTTCATTGAAATGAGATTTTGTTTCTGTAATTTTGTAATATTTTTTTATAATTTTATCTATTTCTGTTATTTTTTTTCCGTAAACTTATTTTAAGAATTAGATTTTATTATCTTTTCCATGTGGATTTCAAAGTGGCAAATTGTTGAGTTGTCAGTTTGACTGCGGTCGAAATCCCCAAATTTAGTCTACCATGACAAATCCGGCAACATTTTGAAATTGCTGCCACCAGAGGACCAAAGTTGAAAAAACAAAAACAAATTGGGGTATCAAAAATGTGAACTGCCAAGTTCAGATATGAAAACCAAATTTGTGCCAAGTTAGGGTATAAATATGCAATTTTCCCTCCTTGAAAACATGGAGGAAAAAACCAAAGAGAAAGTTATGTTGATGGGGCGCAAAAAGGAACATTGTTTTGTAAAACTAGGAGGGGAAAAGTTAAAAAAAAAAAAAAAAACTTAGCACTGAAAACTTAAAAATAACCAGATATTACCAATGTACTAGCAAAATGTAATATGCCCTTTTAGTTTGACTATTGTGCCGATCTATGCCTAAAAACGAAATCTAACAATCTCTTGGTCTTGTAGTTAACTTGAATTTGAGGGAAACTCTAATAGGAATATTACCATTCTATTAATATCGGTGGCAAAATGGGTCGAAGTCTATGGATCCAATCGGATCCGTTGTAGATCCACCGGATCCGATCCACCTCGGATCCGGATCCAGGTTGATCCCACGGATCCTAGGTGGACTTGGATCCATTTCGGATCCGCCCGGATCCTAACATGGATCAGTGCGGATCCACATTCGGATCCCCTTTGGATCGCGGGGATCTAGTCATGGATCCGCACGGATCCACTTTCAGATCCGGTCATAGATCCGCGTGGATCCACACATGGATCCCAACTTTTTTTAAAAGAAGAAAACATAAAACAGAAAAATTCAAATCTGTAGGATCCATAGAATTAGGGCTAAAAACCCTAATTCTCTCTCTCTCTTCTTCTCAAACACCAGGTATCGCTTCTCTCTCTCTTATAGTTTCTGTGTTGAATCGTTTAGTGAGAGATAGAGCAAAATTGTTTTTGTGTTGCAAATATCGTGTATCATTGACAAATGACGCGTGTTCATTGAAATATAGTTTTGTGAATTTAAAAAAAAAAAAGTAATAGGACTGGCTGACATTAGCATTCTGATTACAGTTGTGAATTGCGAGATTTGCAATTTGGCATACATACATCTTAGGTTTATATGTTATTTATTAATGTTATTAATATTTATTTATTAACTTAATTTGGTTTGTTGTTGTATTTGAATGTTTCTTACACGTCTTGGGAAG
The DNA here is from genome assembly GCA_946800315.1 of Misopates orontium. NCBI lineage: Eukaryota > Viridiplantae > Streptophyta > Magnoliopsida > Lamiales > Plantaginaceae > Misopates > Misopates orontium. The sequence goes on along the minus strand of OX326948.1, from coordinate 27,754,553 downwards.
TGCCGTTTCTTTGTGGCTTTCCCTTTGCTTTTCTTATTACTAGAAAAGCCTACACACGCGGGGATCGCGTGTAAATTTTGTTGCATGTTAAATTAATGCATTGTTTATTTTAGTAAGAACAATTTGTAATTTTTGATTAATTAATTTTAAATATAGTGGGAGAAGATTAGTAGTTACAAATTGAGAGATTTTAGGGGATATGGATTTCTATGCATTTGACGTGGAAGTTTTGTGAAGAGAGAGAAAAGTGGATATCCCTTGAAAAGTCAAATTTATCCTCTTGATCATTTTGGTGATGGATGAAAATAGGGGTACTTTAGGAAAACAATTAATTTGGTACAACAACTGCAAAATATGTGAGGGCGGAGGGTTTGTTTTTAATATAGTAATAGATGTGATACTGTGATAGCACTCATGTGAGTGTGTGTATTGATGAATTTAAACAAAACGATTTGTTATATATTCTGAATTTCATCTAGGGTTATCTTATCAATGTGCTATTTCCCTATAAGTAATATACCAATAAGTGATTTGAGTCTTCTTGAAGAAAATGCATTTATGTGCTGCTCTCGACAGGAATTTTCCAACTTTGCTCCTTTATTGTGTACCCTGTACAACATTGGTTCTTTAATGTGCATTTTCAATTTTTTGGTCCTCTAATGTGCATAAATTACTAAACTCGTCCTTTTTAGCCGGAAAACACTATTCACTGCCTGAAAAGGCCCATGTGTGGCGAAAAAATGCACAATTTACCCCTAAATCACGAGTGAATTACACAAACCATCCCTTATGTTTGGAAAAGTGCACAAAATACTCCTATATTATGTTTGATATACACTTATTCTTTTTGGTGTTAAATAAAATATGACATTAACAAACAAAATTGGATAACCTACTGTTTAGTTTCAATAATTATTTTTCTAATCTAAAAAAGACAAGTTCTTAGAAAAACTACATATTATAACATATTATTTATATTTCAAATTAATAAATTTTTATTTGAATTTATAGAGGTTTTTTTTTCATATATTAAATATTAATAGTAGATAAAAAAGAAAAAAAGGGAAAAAGAAATTTGGGGAATCGTCTTCCCCAATTCCCAAATCAATCCAAACCCACCTGGACCCCACCACCTCCCCCCTCCTCCCATCAGCCACCCCTACCCCGCCGTCTAAACCTCTCCTCTGAATCGCCCCACCACAAAAAAAAAAAAACTTAATTTCCAAATCCCCCGGAGGAGAGGTGTGAGAGATGTTGAGGCGGCGGGGGTAGGGGTGGATGACGGGAGGAGGGGGAGGTGGTGGGGTCCAGGTGGGTTTGGATTGATTTAGGAATCGGGGAAGACGATTCCCCAGTTTTTATTTTCCTCTTTTTCTCTTTTTTATTTACTATTTTCATATAATATATATATATATATATATATATGAAAAATAACAAACCTTTACAAATTCAAATAAAAATTACATTAATATGAAGTTTAAATAAAATTTTGTAATATGTAATTTTCTCAAAAACTTGTCTCTTTTTTTTTAGATTAGAAATATAATTTTTGAAATTGAAGAGTAGGTTATGCAAAAAAAAAAAATTGTAAGGGTCATATTTTATTTCACCAAAAAGAATAAGTATATATCAAAACATAATATAGGAGTATTTTGTGCACTTCTCAAAACATAAGGGATGGGTTGTGTAATTCACTCATGATTTAGGGGTAACTTGTGCAATTTTTCGCCAAACATGTGACAAACATGTGCATTTTCAGCCAGTGAATAGTGTTTTCGGGCCAAAAAGGATGAGTTTAGTAATTTATGCACATTAGAGGACCAAAAAATTGAAAGTGCACATTAAAGGACCAATGTTGTACAGGGTACACAATAAAGGACCAAAGTTGAAAAATTCCCTGCTCTGGACTGCATTTGAGACACAAAAGTTTATCTGAAACGAAAAGCTTGTGCTTTTTGCACTTGTGCAGCACCCTATGGCATCTTTGAGATAAGATTGAAAGATACCTTATACCATTATTGTGATTTGTGGATTATTATGTCTACCATTTTGCTTTGTTTTGAGTAGATGTGTGTTAACTAAATAAGTAACACGAGACAACTGAATGGAACTAACTTCAGTAACAATGCCAAGAATACAGTTTTTAAGTTTGTACAAAACTTAATACAATTATGATCTTCAAATCTTGTAGTAATCAAGACCTTGATACGTGTCAAGTCTAGTATCTCTCTCTCACATTATTGTGAACTAGAGTCAAGTATAGTCCAGACAAAATACAAAACAAATTTATCTAGGCAAAATAAAAGATGGATCCATTCGGATCCGCTCGGATCCAGTCATGGATCTGCCATTGGATCCGCTCGGATCCATGATGGATCCGCAATTGGATCCGTCTGGATCCGTGGTTGGGTCTGGGATTGGATCCAAAAACTGTACTATGTGGATCCGCGGATCCTAGTGGATCCAGACCTGGATCCGGTTCAGGTTGAATTCATATGGGATCCGACCATGTGGATCCGGTTGGATCGGATCCTAGTGGATTAGATCCGGATCCGGGTTCGGTAGATCCATTTGCCACCCCTAAATTATCCTATAAAAGCAGTAACAGTGTAACAACAATGGCTGGCAAAAGAAAATTCATAATTTAGTTATACAATATGCATAAGGTGAAGAATTTCTGAATCTCTTAAATAAATTCATATTGAAAGTTTGAACCATACACGTGATTCAGAAGCTTCTGCTTTTACCGTGATTTAATTTGGTTCCTTTTGAATTTGTTAAAATTTCTAATTATCAAAATTTAGGGTTTGGAAAATAAGAAAATCTAAGAAAAATAAAGGGAAAGAGGGAAATTTATTGAATTTGAGGTTAAATCGTGATGAACCTCCATGTTTCCCTTTCAAATTCAGGCAAAAAAAGAACTTTCGGGTAAAAAAAAAAAAACATTATCACCCAATAGATGAGGGGGCAAAGGGCTTATTTATCCATAGCACCTAGGGCAAGTTGCGAAAAAAAAAAATGATGGGAAAGTGCAACAGAGGTATAGTATAGGGGGTTGATGCTTTTATACCTAAAATTATATTGAAAGTTTTTTCTGAAGATTCTGTGTTTACCATGATTTTATTTGGTTTCATGATTTTATTTGGTTTCTCTTGACTGGGTTTCCTATAATTGCCTCAAATATCACAACAGTATGAATGTTTCAAAACTTTAATCTTTGGAAAACTAAGATTTCCAGATAATATATAAAAGTTACTATGTGACAAAAGCCAATTTCTCAAAATTCTCTAAACCATGTCCAAATATATTTTAAAAAATACCCAATAAAATTGCATCAGTTTTGAGACAATACTGTGCTTCTTGTCTCTAGCAATGTTTAAAAGGAAAAAAAAAAAGGGTTAAGTACAGCAAAACCCCCAAGTTATGTGGTCTGTTGCTCTTTGCTCCATAACCTCTGAAAGTGTACGAGAATGTCCCCTAGCCTATTGATTTTTTTTTGATTTGCCCCCTCAGTCATTTATCAACCGTTCATTTTGGACATGTGTTTTAGTTTTCGTCCGTTAGATTTGGCCTCAAGGGAAAACCGCACAAAAACAATAGGTTGGGGGGGCATATCGCTCATTTTCATAAGGGGGTGTTGTGCAATAGACCCCATAGGTTGGATATTTGTTTCAATTAGCCCAAAAAAATACTTTTTGTCCTACAAAATTACTCTTTAACTACGTTCAATTTCATGGGAATATTAAAATGAATGCGACTATAACTTCAAAATTACATATGGTCCCAAAATCAAATTAAGAAAATTGGTAGTAACATCTTGGCATTTTCGCACTTGATATGACACACAACTAATTCTCGCCAGTACCACGATTGTATGTTTCCCATTTATCATTAACATCTTTCGACTCCGGATCATCTCAGAAGAAATTAAATACTTTGTATTTATTGTTTTGCAGATTAAAAACAATTGCCCGAAGTGGGAGTTATGTGAGAGCATGCTCAAATTGAGAAGTTTTATTGGCATTAAAAATACTTATTTCGTGAAAATGCATAAACTCCCCCGTTTATAAAAAATATGCACCAAACCCACTCGTCTTACTTTGTTTGAATTGATGGAAAATTTGGTTGAACGGAAGAAGCAGATGGAATTTCGGAATTTGTTGATTAGGGCAAGGAGAATGAATATATGCAAAGAGTACATGACAAAGAGTTTGATTTTGTGCTTGAATACATCATTCTAGACCTTGTGTTTTTTATCCTTTATCCGTTTTGAACCTAACACCCTAGCCTAACATTACAAATTAATAAAGTCTAAGTGATATGTGGTGGAACTTGTCTACATTAGTGTAGAGAAAGTGCAAGTTTTGGTGATAAGGTAAGGTGGTCGATCTTTGTGAAACTTTTATTTTGAATGAGAAACTATTTCCACATTGTTACAAACTATGGATGTGCATGTGGACGCTGCATAAACATTCTATGTTTTGATTAGTGCTCATTGATTGCTTTTTTTTGTTACAGAATTATGGGATTGTAAGATATTCTGAAGAGGGATTCCGCGGGAACTAGTTAATAAGGTGAAAGGATGTATGATTGTTGAGTCTTTTTATTAGTCTTTTTTTGTTTACACGGGGATGAGCAAAGGGTAAGTTTGGGGTTGTTTCTTGAATATTTTGAGTCTATTTACTTGTTTTTCTTTATTTTCATGATTATGAGTCAATTTGGTGAAAAGGGACAAAAATAGTCTGAAAAATGGATGCAAAACATGGGAGCGGTCATGCAAAGGGATGCGAACGAGCGAAATTGCATAAAAGAGTGCGTAACTATGCGATTGCATAGAATTTCATAGGAAAGATGACCGCATAGATCAAATTATCTCGAGATGACGTAGCCCTAATAACTTATCTGCTGCATGCAAATGAAGTATGCGATGGTAAGAGATAAATGCGTTTGGTCGAACAGAGTGTACAAAGTACCATTCTGATAGATACAGTGGGATCCCACAATTACAGAACACCTTAGAGATTAATATATCACACACATGAATTGAACATTATTAATAACACCAATGGTTTGTCTATGAATCTTAGATCTATAATATCCATCAAAACCTAGTTCCTTACGATACCTTGTTTAATTATTGAGTTCAGTTTAACTTCTTTTTAGTTAATTCTTATAAATGCAAGTTCAACCAAGTTATAATTTATTGTTTAAGAGTCGTGCTTATAAAATGTGACAACTTTACATTCATTAGTTAGTTTAAAGGAATAAAAGCGTTAAACCCCCTATACTTTACCTCCTGTTGCATTTTGCCCCCTATCCTTTTAATTTTGGCAACTTGCCCCCTGAACTATGGATAAATAAGCACTTTGCCCCCTGAGTCCAAATCCAACGGCAAAATATCTTGACACGTGTTCAAATCCAATGGTGAAAAAATGACTCAGGGGGCAAAGTGCTTATTTATCCATAGTACAGGGGGCAAGTTGCGAAAAATAAAAGGATAGGGGGCAAAATGCAACATGGAGTAAAGTATAGGGGGTTTAATGCTTTTATCCCTAGTTTAAAACACATGTTGATAAATTTAGGTTGAGGTAAAACGTAAATGTCCTTGTGGGATCGATATTTTGGGGTTGTAATCCTACTTTTTCTATACTACTTCTGACTCGTACACTTGTAGTGAAATATAGTTGTATAGTTTTGAGTAATCAAGAACCGAGAGACTGTGGCGGAGATTCCGTGGAGCCAGAAGATTGAGCTTGCGATAGTGGATCCAGGCAGGCACAATCAAGGACAACAAAAGAAAAGCCGATATGGGAGTATAGCCCAAAAATGTAGATTCTACGAAGCGAACATGGCGCTAGATATAAACTCGGCCAGTAGTAATATCAAGATACTGGTAAGTGCTTTGCTACGTTGAATAACCCATAAAAATACAAGCCTGAGATGGAGGATTCAATTTTCCTAAAATATACGGATGCAGCCATAAAAAACAAAAACAACTAAAAGTCCACTACTTGATATAATTTAGAACACACCCCAATGATTTACAGACGGGAGAATCGTGATGAAGAATTGTGGTTGGGAGTCGATTCAAGAGATACACGACCATATCAAAAGAAGATGGAAGACACGTGCGCTTTAAAAAATTATGACCAATGGTGACAACATATCGATGATGGTGCTCCATAGACCCAATTTGTTGCGGAGTATGCAAAGGAGTGGTTAACCACCTGACACCACAACCCGTAAATAGGGCGGAAGAACCAGAAATCCTCCCCTTTATCCGAGTACAAGTTCTTCAAACCTTTTTCTTATTCAAAACTGATGACGCATATTTCTCACGAGAAATACGCTCGCACTATGGTTCAATAAACGGCCCATCGGTACGTATTTTTATCGGTTAAATTATGCTTAATCACACTACTTTAATTAATTACACTAAGTCTTCACCATGTGTCTCCACCACTACACAACACTTGTCTACACTATAGTCTTCCACCTTACCGCCCACCTGTCACCTTAAGCTTTCACCACTTGCCTCCACCACAATTTTCCACACTACCCCCCATGTGTCATCACCTTAAGCCTCCACCCATCACCCTTCTCACCACTTGTCCCTCATGCAATATGGGAGAACTCCTATATAAGGAGGCCTCTTCCCCCCCCCCCCCCCCCCCCTCTCCGCCCTTTTAAAAGACAACACAAGCAAGGCAAATACACTAACCCTCATATACCAAGTTAGTCTCTCTTCTCCCCTCTTCTTCTTCTTCTCCCCTCTTCCCCTCTCTTCATTACTAAGGGGGGTACATTCTTAGCTATAGTAGCACACACACACACAAGAATTATGTTGGTTTGATTCCCCTCGGGAATACGTAGTGCAGCTTCGAAATATATCCGGGTCCAGCCATATATCACGCACACACCCATGTGACAAAGCCTTGTCAACGACTCTGCCCGACTCAATGACGACCCGAGGTTGGGATTATCATTCGAACAAATAACGGTGACGCGCATCAGAACCCCCCGAGAAATTTGTGACGTCATAAAAAACAAAACATTTCAGGTTGCAATGTGACATTACACATTTTGGTTGAAAAGGGAACAAAATAACTTTGCTACCTCATGTTTGGCTTGATTTGCACTGTCACCCGATCTCCCATTTAGTAAATTTTCCTTCGCCAAGCAAGCCATGTGCAAAAAACTTGATGAATCCCTGCAAAAAATATTCCAATTTGGAGGCAGAGCCAGAGGGGACTTCATGGCACACTTGTAAAAGTTGAGGTGGCTAAGTCAAAAAGTTCACAATTTAGGTAGCAAAGTATAGCACGTTCCAAAGCTGAGCTAACGGAATTTTTTTTCTCCTAACTATTTCAAACAAATGAAGCGTTAGAAAGAACAATTTTATATTTTAAGATTCCATAACTAAAGTAAAAATTTAAAATTTAACTTTTCCTCCAATTTTTTGGAGAATTACAAATATGATCACCACGCTGGTGCGATAAAGGAAAAGATTTGTTATAGTTTTTCTCCATCGAAGGATTTAGGATCACAATTTTGTAAATAGCATAATAAAGTTTCACGTATGAAGTATAAAATGTAATTGTTACAAATTTTTGGATATTGTCCTGTTGAATTTGTGATATTCTCGACAAAATAGTAAAACGTTGTTATAATTTGTGAAAAAAATTTGAAAAAAGGAAATTAAGGTACACAACGGTCGCATTTATTTCACCCCACCTAATCTTTTATTAACCGAATTTGAAACTACATTTGTTGTCCGATGGTACAATATATAAACCGTGTCATACATTTGTGAGAGGCTTCTCTCGCTCTCTACTTTCGTGCCTTACTTCATTGCCTGACTCTCAACTCACTCAATGCATCCCTTCCTACGTGCTTTCTCCAACTATCATCCGCTACTCAAGCGTCGTCTTAATCTCATTTCTTTTCTCATTCTCAATATGTGTCAAATCGCACAAGGTCCATGTGTCTTTCGTTAAATTCACATTTCATATATATATATATATATTTCACATGTTTTAATTCAAAATTGGTTTTCTTATCTTTGATATATGAATGCATGTGTTTATATGTTTCAGAATTGGTTTGAATTTGAATACGATTTTTAACATTTCTATTAATTCATTGTAATGTACTTCTTTTCTTGGAATTTCTCTATTGATTATACTGGATTCATGTGTATGAGTACTCTGTGTGTGTAGCTTGTGTAGGAGTTTGGATCTGATGGTGTTGTCAATTGTTCCTTGCTAACTTTTTTTACACGGATTCATTGTTATTTGGCAACTCTCTCTTTTTATGTTTCATTTAGTAGACATGTTTAAATTTGCAAAGCGGATATTTTCTTTATTTCGACAATAAACATTACCAAAGATTTTGATAAATATTATACTAATTTCAAGATCTTATTTATCCCAAAATAACGATAGATTCACTAAATCTTTGAAATGCTGATTTCAAATTGCAATAAAACCAGTTTTAAGTGGGCATTTAATACCTTTTTATTTCCAATAGTGGTGTGGTAAATTCGCAAGTATACGAAATCATAACAAGTAATAAAATGATAAGTGAAGATGTCGATCCCACGAGGAATAATTATTTATTTGAGAATCCGAATCTTGAGTAGGTTTAAGTGAAAAGATAACAATATAACTAAATGGAATAAAAGATAGATAATTATGACAGTTAAAACAGACATTGACAATAATATTGAACGAGTAAAATAAGTATGATAGGTCAAACAATGTATAATTAACCAGATGATAGTATGAGAGCTGGGAATGATGATTTCACCGTCATTAGTCTGATCTAACTTTAGTTAAACATATTAAAATGATTTTTATGTTTGAAACCGTTGTTGGTTAATTACTCCTCTTGTTTTACGTACTCTTTCTCAAGTTATACGTAAATTCTATACTTTCACTACTAAAAAATGAGTCTAGTTGCAAAAGTATGTATTTTATACTTCATGGTAATTTCCTCAACCACATGAAAACAAATAGATATATTTCTATTCTATCCAAGAATTCATGGTATTTATTTGAAAGCTTTGTCACAAAAATTTCCTCTCGGTCTCATTTTGGTCCTTAGTTCATCCGTAATTTGGCCAGAATTTCAGAAGCATTACATTTAGAAATAAATACTCCAGCGATTAAAACATCATAACAATATATTTATTTCAAGTTAGATCATTATAACAAGGCTATGTCATATTCCCAGCAGAGTTTAATTAGCACATAATAACAATTAAAATAACACTATAAAATAAACATGCCATTATTAAAATAAAGAGAGGTTAGAGATTGTTACAACTTTGATTCTGATAGACCTCCAAGTACTCCAAAAAGAACTCCAAAGTGACTCCCCCTTAGAACTCCAAACTATTCTTCTAATATTACAAACTACTTGCTACAACTATTACTACAAAGAAACTATTACTTAGAGCGATGATTAGTGAGAAGAGAGGTGTCTTCCAATGAAGCAATTTTGGCCTCTATTTATAGGAGAACAAGAACCACAAGATTGCATCTTGATCATCCATCTCAATTTTAATCTAAAGGCTAAGATCTAGTCTTGGGTGGTGTGCTTGAACATATTAATCTTTTGAAGACTTTGACCAATAATCACTCTTTGAAAACTTTGACCATTAATCAATCTTTGAAGACCACATCTAGAACATAAGACTTGTTTTTTTTTTTGACCAAGGGATAAGATGTGATTATTGTGGGAATATTTTGTTCATCCATTTTTCTTTGTGATCCAACAATTGAATTTCGCGCATTTTTCTCGGCAGCAAGTTTTCAGCTTCGCGCGGCTTTAGTGTTTTGGCCATAACTCACTCTATAAACATCGGAATTACAAAAAGCTTTTTGTGTTGGAAACTATACATCTTTGGCTTTCTAGCGGTATATTACACGCCTCCAAATTCATTCTGCAAAAGTGCCAGTGAATTTTCAAAATTTCGTCTCTTCTTTCCAAGTTCACCTCTAATCTATAAAACATGAAAACAAACATAAAAATACCACAAAACAATCAAGAATATATAATTAAATAAGGAAAAATATGATATTTATGAGTGATTTTATACACTCATCAAATAGCCTTTCTTGAGATGCAGTTGGGGGACAAGGATTTATGATTGGTTCAATTTTAAAAGATTTCATTAAGTACTATATTTGTAAATAATATTGTAAATATAATCAATCACCTGTAGTTTTTATTATGTATGAGGTGTTTGAAAGAGCTTATAAAATGAGTTTGTCGACTACTTCTCCTTAAGGGTGGTGTTTGCAAGAGCTTATAAAAGGACTTTGTTCACTACTTTTGCTTAAAGCCACACTAAGTAACTTTTGACAACAAGTCGGGAGTATTTGCAAATCTTTTTAAAAAGCTACTTAAAGCATTAATTAGGTGTTTGCAAATATAAATGAGAATGGACTTTTTCTTTTAAAGACTTTTTAAAAATAGCATAATTTTAAAAGCAGTTGGAGAAGTATCCTGACCTTGCTTTTGCAGCTTGTGCTTTTTCTAACGTTTTCTAAGACAAGCAGAAGCAAAAGTCAGTGTTGCAAACACTAAAAATGTGATTTTGTGGCTACGAAACTTAATAAGCTCATTTTATAAGCATTTGCAAACATCACCAAAGTCACTTAAAGTTGTCTTGTGCTTTTTTGACCTTCTCAAACAAATTTAGAAACACTAAAAAGGTGTTTATATTTAAATAAGCCCAAATACCTATAAGCACTTTCAATAAGTATTAGCAAACACCACCATAGTATTTTCTATAAAAGCACGTCGGTGAGTTTCTCGTCAAAATATACATGATTTGAAGAACACTACTAGTGTTGTTGTTTATGGATAGAAGAGTCCTGTTATTTTATCCTAGTTATGAACATAGGACGCGATTGGTTGCCAGAATAAACCATGATATGTTGTGTTATTGGGGGCAACACAGAATTGGTTGCCCAAATATGTAAGGCGCGGTTCCACGTGGCGCTGACATGGCGCAACTAATTCCCAATTCCAAATTGGGTCTCTGACCTAGCAATAAAATTAATTGGGGAATTGGACTTTAGGCTGATTACCTATTTGCCCCTCGCATAAAACGTTTTTTAACAAAATTTGACAACTTGTTGTACTTGAGACACATTATGTTTAAAAAATTTGGGGGGGGGGGGGGGACTTTGCGATTTAGAACAGATTAGGGTAAGAAATCATCTCTCTTTCATTATTCTGGGACTCGTGTTGTATTGTGTGTTCGTAGTTTGAAAATGTTTTGGTTTATGTCGGATCGCTGTGGTAGAGCGGTGTCATCTTGTTGTGGCTGACCACTGTTGTGAGCTAATCCATTTCTTGTTTCACTATATTTGTGTGCAGGTGTTCGTTCATTGCTTTGGATCGACGATTATATATCTTCACGCAGCAAGTACTTGTCCCAGTTTTCATCTCCTTTTCCATTTGTAGTTGTGCTGGCTTTCGGCACTTACTGCTGTAGCGTGATTGAAAATGTGTTCATGTTTTTTAGTATTGCGTTCTGTACAGATTTGGTTGAGATTGATGAGAGTGATGAGGAACTTTTGTTGTTTCTTATACTCCAAATGATTAGTGCACGAGCCGCATTATTTACAATCTTAGTCCGATATTATTATAGAGGACGTAATGGGTTGTTAGGGTTTAGACCGACTCCCCCTCCGGTCAGTTACAGCCTCATCGGTCATTACAAAGACCAAATAAAATACTTGGACCGAGCAATAAACACGGGCGATGAAAACTGTAAGACAGCTTTTCGAATGAACCGCCATTGTTTTGTGACACTGTGTCATTTGTTGGAGGACGAGGGTGGTTTAAAACCGTCTAAATACGTAGGGATTAGCGAGAAAGTGGCAACATTCTTGAACATTTTGTCTCATCATTCAAAGAATAGAAGGCTAAAATTCTTTTATCATCGTAGTGGTCATACAGTTAGCAAATACTTTCAAGATGTGTTGCTAGAAGTTCTAAAGCTCAAAACCATGTCGTTCCCAAATCATACCCCTATCGAGGGCGATGAAGAGAATCCTGTGTGGAAAGTCTTCAAGGTAATGAACAACTACATTTAAGTATTTAATTGCGTGCCTCCCAAGGTTTTACAATACATAAGTATTTAATCAACTGTGAAAACTTTGTGTAGGGCTGCGTTGGTGCCCTAGAAGGTACCCACGTGAAGGTGCGCGTTAGTCTACAAACTAAACCACGCTAAAGGTCAAGGAAGGTGGACGTGACAACCAATGTATTGTGCGCGTGTGATCCGAAGGGGCTGTTCACCTATAATTTGGCCGGTTGGGAGGGGTCTCCCGCAGACGGCCATATTTTGAATGATGCCATAACACGTCCCAACGGAATAAAAGTTCAACTCGGTGAGCGGGAAAATCAGCTACTAAACCTTAACATTAGTTTTTTCGTTTGTAATAGTTACTGCACAACGAATCCATGAACATGAGCACACTCTTGTTTAACTTTTGCCATTTATTTTTAGGAACATACTACCTTTGCAATGGAGGATATACGCTGGGGCCAGGATTCTTGACACCCTACCGGGGAGTTCGGTACCATTTGAAGGAATAGGAAACAGGTCGCCGCGCGCCACAAAACTACCAGGAGTACTTCAACATGAAACACGCGAGGGCTCGCAATGTGATTGAGTGTGCATTTTCAGCCATCAAGAATAAATGGGGCATCCTTCGTGCCAATTCATTTTTCTCCCTAAAAACACAAAGCCATATTATTATGGCCTGTGTTATTCTTCACAACTTTATAAAAATTGAAATGGGCCCCGATCACATAGATTTCGATGAAGTTAGTGATGGTAGTGACCAAGAATCCGAAGACACCGTTGATAATTCCGAATATGTTGAATCGGTTCAACCCTCGCAATAATGGGATGATTTTAGGGAAAACCTAGCGTTAGAGATGTATGATCAATGGCGTGCTACTCGCGCTTAGATAATTTGGTAGATTCTATTTGGAGTGACTTAGGTGTCGGACTCTCTACTAAACCGTGTGTAATATTTATTGTACCACTTATGAACATGACACTCATTACTGGAGTGCCCGATTGAACCTTTCTATTATTCTGTTGCTTGTTCGTTGCGTTCTCTGTTCTATTAGATTATCGTTTATGGTACAGTGTTGAAGATTTATTGACTTTACATTATTGTTGGGAGGTTTATGTTGTTACCGATGTGCTTTTATGTGTTTTAACCTTTCCCTGTGTCAATTTTTTGGTCAGCTGAAGTACAATGTAAGTATCCCAGACTACACGAGGTTCCGTTAGACCATTCCAAAGATCTAGTGTTCACAGGCGTGTGTGGACAAGGCCTGAGGAAGAAGCATTGCTATTAGGCTTGAGAGAGCTGGTGGACCATGGGTGGAAGTGCGACAACGGCTTCCGACCTGGATACCTTGATCAGTGGGAGGAGTCAATTCACAAGATTTTCTCTGGCACAGACCTCACTGGAGCAAAACACATAAACTCCAAACTCACTGTCTGGAAAAAGGTGTACAGCCAAGTTCGTGATATGCGGAGGACCAACGGCTTTGGGTTTGATGAGTCCACACAGATGGTCACCGTTCCAGATGTTGTTTGAGATTCGTACGTTAAGGTTTGTTAAAAGTGGCTATCCTTATTAGAGAGTTTACTTTATATAGCGACGATGTTATTACATTAAGTTCATTGATTCCCTATAAAGTGCTTGCAACTTTGTCCAATCAGAAATCTGTAGGTTATTTGGAGGTCTACCTCCTCATGTCGTTACAAATAATCCGTGAGAGTTTTGTCATTAAGTTTTCTTACCAAACGAGTCTACATTATTTTTGATTGCAGGTACACCCGGACGTCAAAAACATGTGTTACCAGGCGTACCCATACTACGAGCAGTGGTGCGATGCATTTGGGAAACACCGGGCGAAAGGGGAACTGGCACAGCAGGTGGAAGACACTATTCTAGATTTGGAGCAGCATCGTGATGATGGTCGTGATGTTTTCGTCGGTGGTGTGGTGGCGGGGGAAGAGAAAGAAGGCGGGTAACGGGCCAGATCCTGCATCAAGCGATGTTTGTGATCATATGAGTGGTAAGGGTGTTGAAGGAGAAGACTTGTACGAGGAACTCGTTGACGAGACTAATGGAGCAACTGATGGAAAAACAGCGGGAAAGCAGAAAGCCACAACCGGCACATCAAAGCACACAAAATACAAGCGTCGTAAGTCATTGGAGTCAAGTTCCGCAGATCCATTGATTACCTTGCTCGGTGTATTCTTTGAGAAACAGAACAGCACCCTAGAGTCCGCTGCCAGTAGAATCGGTCGGCGACAGGATACGGCTGCGGAGAAGGCAAAGGTTGTCTTCGAAACCGTCAATGCCATGACAATTCTACCACGAGACATGCGTATTCGTGTTGCCAGATAGATTATGAAGGACGAGCAACAGATGAATTTGTTCATCACCATGGATGGTGATTCATAATCAACGTTCGTTCGGATGATTTTAGAGGACAACTGATGTGGCTTGCCAAAGAGGTGCGGTATGTTTTGCTTGGCTTCAAACAAGAATCCCAGACACATATTATATTGCTACTAAGCATGGAATTAGTACAACCTTAGAAAATTAGTTGTCCCTATATCTGTATGGAATGTGTTAGAGGGTTAACATATTTTGGTTGTTGCTGCACCCTTTCGATGTTTCTTTTTGTGTTACACTCGTTCTCATATCGATAGCATTTTGTACACTTTGTTGCACTATGGTATAAACTTTATTATGCGACGTAAGTTTAGTGAATTTATATGCTTCAGGGCATATACTGTATTTGTACAGACTTCGTGGTTAGTTTTATGAATATATGTTTGAGTTTGTTGAAGCAAGAAAAGCGGATTGTTATTTACACATTCTATAGTTTGTTATTGTTCGCTCTATAACATATCCAGTTCGTGTTGCATCGTCTCACCATCACAAGTTCACACAAGTAGATGCCACCAAATATTGACAGGTTAAGGCAACATATTTTCAAGGCCCGTAAACAACTTTTAACACTGACTAACTCACACATTTGCAAAGTACATCATCAAAACGTGTTGCTGCTCCATACAATACCGGTTCTGGACAACTACGTCTCCTACATCACATAAGTTTGGAACCAAAATAGATGCTGGAATGATGGATTACAAAATAATATGATACCGCTAACACCATCTAGGAATATCTAGAGTACCGAAAAACGATAATAGATATGCGTCATTATCGTAATATGTAGAGTACAAGTGCAGATATTAACTTATATTTGACATACCAAATTGTAAAATAGACATACCCTTAACCATGATTGCGATTACGTTCCTACCATGTAGCCGAACCCGCAGTGCCAACGTTGTCACCGACTGCCCTCACACCATGCCCATCCATATTGTGACCAGTAGTGAGTTCTCTTACCGCTTCCTCAATCATATTATGTCCACTCGTCGTTGGGTACTCTTCCTCGATTGCCCAGCCTTGTCCTTGGTTAATAGAATTCAAACTAGCTTATTCCCCATCGACCTCTTGCATGTCGTCCCACCAGTCATTGGAGAAGTGATCGTTACGAACATACGGGTAAGCTTCACTTGGTAGGATCATTATAGCATCTGCAGCGTCCTCAACGGGTTCAACATCGGTTTCATCTTCGACAGGGACAATGAAGGGCTCCACCAGTTCGGCGTCGCTTGTCAGATCAATCACTTCGTCCTCATTGAACAGCGGCACTGTGTGCGGTGGGCCAAATATGATGCATAATCCATTTCACTTAGATCGCCACGGTACATATACGCCTCGGCCAGCCTGTACCGCTGCACATGTAATAGAAAACAAGTAAATACGTGATTAATGCCCTGATTAATAGGAAATCGTTATCAATACAATGAATCAAGAACTTATGTATAATATTTACCGAGTACAAGAAACTCGAGATGAAGTCTTCCTCCACATGCACCACGTTCGCTTCAACATCGTAAAACACACTACTCAATGAAATGATGTAGTTGAAGACATTGTAGCGATGGTGTAAGTTGCAGAGTCGACGGGCACAGTCCCTAAACTTGAAATCTTTGTCGCATAAAATGTTCACTTCAAGCTGCGTCGCCTCGATTGTGGCCTTAGCAGTGGCACGAGTAAGAACTATCTTCAGCTCCATTACAACATCTGTAAGTTTCGATACGAAGAATCCATCCGACATAGTGTCCCATCCGTTGTGATACAAAATTTCTTCTTGAGATCGAGGGATCAGAGGTGCCATAATACACAGTATTTTGTTACTAGTCAGATGTGGTTCACTTGTGAGTTTGGCACTACTCATACCTGATAGAAGTGTTCCTTTTATAGTGGTTTTGGAGGTGGCTAAGAGATGCACGAACTGATCCAATTTTTGTAGCCTTGGCAATTAGGATCGCCACTGAGTGGTGCAGTTATAAGTCAAGTACCAAAAACTTTTTCAGAGCAATCACACAGTCCAATCAGGTTTAAATTTGGCTCATTTAAATTTGCAGAGTTTTTTGGTGGCTACAAGCTAAAGCTGTTGAAAATTAATGTGTTTTTCCAAAGCACACTAATTTGACAAAACTAATTATAAGTCAAAGTTCTTAAGTCCAAGTTCATAGGTCTAAGTTCATGAGTCTAAACTCATTAGTCCAAATTCATAAGTCTAAGTTCATAGCCTAAGTTCAAAGTTTAAGTAGATGAATCTATTTATTGTGTATTAAATTTATGTTGTAGGATACACTATAAATTAGCATCCAAATTCCATTTTGTAACTCAACCCAAAGAAGGCCAAAAAATATAAAAGAAAATATTTGTAGGTCCAACAAAACGACAAGTAAAATTTATATACTATAAAATTAAATATTTCCAACAAGTGTTATCAGAGCAAGTTTGATCCAAAATTTGGGCGTCAACACTATTTTCATTCATGGCAAATCAAGGAACTCAATATCTTCCTATGTTTGTGGGTGAAAATTTTGATTATTGGATTATCAATATGAAGACATTTTTCTTATCACAAGATCTATGGGATGTGATAGAAGATGGCGTGAAAAGTCCAAAAGAAGGAAGCTCTACTGTTGTTGATAAAAAGGAACAACAAAAAGATGCCAAAGCATTGTTTTTCCTTCAACAAGTCGTAAGTGATGCTATCTTTCCTGGGATAATGGGAGCCACCTCCTCCAAGCAGGCATGGGAGATCTTGCAGCAAGAATTTCAAGGGAGTTTGAAGATCAAAACCATTAAGCTACAAAGCTTGAGAAGAGAGATGGAAAATCTCAAAATGAAGGACTCTGAGAATGTTATGCAATATAGCACCAGGGTAATTGATCTTGTGAATCAAATGAGATCATATGGAGAAACAATTGAAGAATCAAGAATTGTGCAAAAATTCTTGATAAGCCTCACAGACAAATATGACCATGTTGTCGCAGCAATTGAAGAATCCAAGGATCTATCAACTCTATCACTCTTAGAGCTTATTATGGGATCTTTGCAAGCACATGAGCAAAGATTGAGCCGAAGAAGTGGAGATTTGGAGAATGTATTCAAAGCCGTCGTGAACAAACACAAGGCTAAGAAAAATAACTATCCTCCATGTTCTACATGCAAAAGGACAAATCATTTGAAAAATGATTGTTATTTCAAAGACAAGCTCCAATGTTCAAACTGTGAAAAGTTTGGGCATGAAGAAAAAGATTGCAGAAAGCCAATAAAAAGGAACCAAGCAAACTTCTCCAAAGAAAACCAAGAATCTTTACTCTTTGCATATCAACCACAAGAAGAAAGAGTCAAGAAGAAAACTCAATTTCAACCAAGTACAGATATCCTCAAGAAGAAAGAACACACATTTCGTGAAAAAGAGTGTGAAAATACTTGGCACGAGAATGAGAAACATGATTGCCATTATGATCATATGAAAACTTTTCAAGTCAAAGGAGAGCTCTTCTGAAAACACATTAAGGAGGAGTGTTGAAAATTAATGTGTTTTCCCAAAGCACACTAATTTGACAAAAATAATTATAAGTCCAAGTTCTTAAGTCCAAGTTCATAGGTCTAAGTTCATGAGTCTAAACTCATTAGTCCAAATTCATAAGTCTAAGTTCATAGTCTAAGTTCATAGCCTAAGTTCAAAGTTTAAGTAGATGAATCTATTTATTGTGTATTAAATTTATGTTGTAGGATGCACTATAAATTAGCATCCAAATTCCATTTTGTAACTCAAGCCAAAGAACGCCAAAAAATATAAAAGAAAATATTTGTAGGTCCAACAAAACTACAAGTAAAATTTATATAAATATTTCCAACAAAAGCTGATATGAGTACAATCTGGAGTAAAGGTGGTGATGTGCATGGGGTGGTTGATCATTAAACTCATGCATACTTTTTTTTTTTTGAACAGGAACTTGGCATTTAATTAACGTAATACAACAGTTTTAGTACAAGGAATAGAACTATGCGACAAACGAAATACAAAAGAAGAAAGATCAAACAAGAGCATCGGCTCCATCCATGTTGGGCATGTATCCCAGCGGCAGTATCTGGCCCCAGTGTAGTTATCCAAATTTGATGAGGTCGTGGCTCCAAGCTTGGCTAAATGGTCGGCAATCTGGTTGATCTCACGATAGCAAAAATGACCACTGACTGATGTGAAGCTAAGCAGCGTCATCTGAATATCCCGAAGAAGACCCGCTAGGTGAGCCGGGTGGTCCTGAATCCTGGTGAGACAATCGAGCATGAACATAGAGTCTGTTGCAATAATGAGATGTGTGATCTGTAGAGATTTAGCAATAACTAATCCATCACGTAAGGCCCAAAATTCTGCTAGGCTATTAGTGGAGTGACCAATAGAGGATGAGAAAGCTGCCCTAAAACCTCCGAGGTGGTCTCGGATGATGCCCCCTATACCAGCTGGTCCTGGATTACCAAAAGAGGAACCATCGACATTGAGTTGCATATAGCCTATGGGGGGCGGTTGCCATTTCAGAGAAAAGGTTGAGTTCTTGGTTGAAGAGTCGGATGTGGAAGAAGGGGTTGTGTGGGGATAGTTTTGTAGCTGATAAGTGTAAAACGCCTTAACGCGGGATAAAGTAATAGGGACGTTATTGAAGGCAAAATCATTTCTAGCCCTCCAGATGGCCCAGGCTAGAACAGCCCATTGGCGTCGAGAAGGTGTGGGGAGGTGGAGGAAATGGATAAGAGGATGGATGTGGTTTAGAGGAGGTAAGGAGGATAGGAGAGATTACACCAGTGCGCGAATGCGGGGGCAATGGAAGAACAGGTGCTCAACAGTTTCAGGTTGTAGATTACAAACCTGGCAGATCGGGTCAAGCACTCTGTGTTGGTTAAAGAGCCTCTGCTTTGTCGGCAATTTTCCTTGACACAGTAGCCAAAAGAATGATTTAACTCGGGGATTGACCCTTAGTTTGTCAATCGTTCCCCATGGCAATGATGGAGAGTAACTTTGGCGGAGATGGTTGTTAAGCATGGCATAGGCACTAGAGATTGAGAATTTGCCATTTGACGACCAGGCCCAAGAGTAGCTATCTGGTTGATTGCCGATAGGGATAGGGGTGCCAAAAATGGTTAAGGTGATATTGGGCGGGAGGATATCAATTACTGATGATAGGTTCCAACCTCTAGTTTGGGGGTTTATAGTTTCAGCAATTGTCAAACTGGTGAGGTGGGAAGGAATAGATTGGACAAACTCAGCAATGGTGAAGTTCCCTAACCACTTCGTAAACCAAAAATTCAACGACGGACCTTGAGAGACATGCCAGCGGATAGAATGAGGGAGATGATGTAGGACAGAAATGATTATATCATACAAAACCAGTTGTATTAATTAAACTAGTCATTCGAACAACATTTCTTTAAGTTCATATTGTGCATATGACAGTACATGCATATCGTACTGCCTCTTGTTGTCTTTAGAAGCTGGGAAATAAATGAGGAAAAACTCTTTCAAATCGGGCTCCAGAGCAATTAAGAAAATGGCAGTGCAGCTGTAGAAGTATGATATAAATGAGGGGAGATGATATATACAGAGCAAAATCCCTCAATACGGAGCAATTCTTTTATGTTTACTATGTTACCCTTATTTATATTTGTTAACATTCATTTTCCTTTTGACACCTTGATGGAATCTTTGGAAACATAATTAAAACATTCATTTTACAAATTATAAGATGGAAATATTATCTTTCTTTGTTTAGCAATAATTAATGACTCATGTAAATAAGTTACATAGTAAAAATGTAATTAAGAACTCAAATCCATTTATATATGTTTAAAAATTTGTATATTACATTTTAAGAACAAGACAGTTTAATAAATAATTTTTTTTTGCCCGTACGGAGCAGCTACAGATAATGATTTTTTTTTGGATTCCATGTTTAAGTACATACGCATATATACTAACTCCATCCTCTAGATAAATAAGAATAGCCAAATGTAATATAACATCATCAAATAATTATATAAGCAAACACATTACAGACAACATTAACTAATGAAAACCAAATTGTTTATTATAAAAAAAAAACGGAAAAAAGAAACATATAATCAATTTATTGTTTCAATATATCTCCAGCAATCTTTAGGAATCCACTGCATTGTCTTTTTTTGCCGTCCGACTAATCGTTCAAAACGTAATAAGGCTCAGTACATAATAAAAACATTTTGCCGTAGCATATATGGACACAATCATATATGAAGAAATTACTGCAAATACTATAAAATATGAAAGACAATTAGATCATTGATTGAGATGATATATATATATTAGAACTCACCTATTTTGTAATAAATTTCGCTAGAAAAGCCTGTCAAACAAAAAACAAATCTTTTATTACAAATTTGTCATGATATTAAAATGTTGAAGTAATATATCAATAATTAGAATCAATAAGTATATTTCTATTAAGTAATTTATTTACATAACTTATTATTTATTGTTAAACAAAGGAAGATAATCTTTCCATTTTGAGAGATAATGTTTTAATTATGTTTTCAAAGATTCTCCTAATCATTGGCATGTATTAAAAGGAAAATGAATGAATAACTAATATAAAAGGGGTATAGTAGTAAATATCAAAAAATTGCTCTGTAAGAAGGAATTTTCCTCTGTATATATCATCTCCCATAAATGAGGGGTAGGTTAACTTAAAGAATCCTTCAACTGCTTCATTTACATACATATCTATGTGAGTGTAGAGTGTAGACCACTAATATTTATTATGGGGAGGTTCGACGAATAGAACATGATAAAACCGTGTGTAACATTTTCTGGCTTTGCCTCACATTGTAAAAAACAAACAGTTTTAAGGAACCGTTGTAAAACTTGAGCTAAAATAAAATCACCCAAGGCATGTTATAACTCCATGATATAGTAAATTAAGAAGTAGTTTCCTGGCATTTGAAGAAATTTTGGTTATCATTAGCACACATCAGTATCTTACACTGTTCAACAACTTGATCTTACATGTCTTTAGCAACGTTTTACTCTTCTGTTACGTTTGTACTATGAGTTCAAGTAATTTGTCCGGATCTATAGTGTAATCCCTATTAATCTGATCCAACCGGGCTGCAAATTAATCAATAGTTTACCAAATTCATATCGGTTTATGGGGCACCTTCACATCACTCTATTAAAACGTTAATGAAACCGTATTTGAAGGTTTGGTTAAGAAACATTTTGCCATCAAGAAGCTCCACCACATGCATTCTGATACTGATATATACATTCTGGAAAAGTAGCTGTATGGATTTTCATTGTTTCGACCCATGATTAGAATACTTCAAGCAACGTTGTTCCAGCTAAAATAAAGAAACAGTACAACTCAACTAAAATTTACGAGACACAAATTCCTAAAGTTTCGACCATTTAGAGTTTCAACTAGTAACAGCAGATAATTGAGGAGTGATTATAGAAAACAAATAATTCTCTTTGATTATTCCTTAAATTATCTCCCGATTTTGTGTTCACAATATAAGATAAAATTAGAGATTCTATAAAGCTAAATTTTAGGCATAGATTAGACTAAATCTTCGTTTAAACAGAAGATTTGTAAGTTGTAACTACTGATTATTTTCTTTCCTAGTTGTTGTGGAGTAATTATAGGAATAATTTCGAAATTTAAGGCTTTGCTGCGTTTTTTTTTTAATTTTGGAATCTGAATTTCTGATTGAAAATTTTAGTTTAAGAGATAAATTCTTTCCCAGTTGTCGTGGAGTAATTATAGGAATAATTTTCGAAATTTAAGGCTTTGCTAGGGTTTTTTTTAAATTTTGGAATCTGAATTTATAATATTTTTTAATACCTTTCGGATACCCGAAACCATTTCGGGTACTCGAGAAGGTGGAACCTCGGGTACCCGAAGCCCGATTTCGGGTATCAGGTACCCAAAAATACCCGAAATTTGAATTTCGGGATACCTGTCCGGGTATTTTACCCGCGGGACGGGTCGGGTACCCGATACCCGAACCCGTTTTCACAGGCCTAGCCGTAAGTACCCAAGCTAACAACATGAGAATTAGGAATCGGCGATGAGTTTGGCATTCGTCTAACTCCGTCTCTAGTTGATTTATACGGTTGATAAGATCTGGTATAATAGCAATTGCACGGGGGCACATGGGTGGATCCGCCCACATGAAGTAATTGCACTGTAAAACATGTTTAGCAAGGATGCAAAAACGTTTAGATTACACAGTTGACAGTAATCTAAGTATAAAAACGTATTTACACACGCAAATGTAAAAAATCAGTACATTGCCTCCACTGCAGCTCCAGAATCGACGTCCACGAAGCATGTTTGTAGTTCGCAGCGTATACCACAGTTACAAGCACGATCCATGAAGCCGATTGGAATCTTTGCGTAAACAATGTCACCTGGTACCGGTTAGAGTGATAATAATGTTAGGGATTTACATAGGATGGCGTTAGGGAGTATGCTTACCTGATTCTGTGATCTTAGTATTGGCCCATGATTAGTTCTTCGTTTGTTTCAGCCTGGTGGTGTAGCAAAGGTTGTGTTTTTGTTAACAGTACAACAGGGTTGTGGTAGTCTATGAGGGGGTGGGTGTGGAGTGTGGAGGAAGTGCAAACTTTTGAACTTGTAATATAGATTTTGGAGTGGCGTTTGTGCAACGAATTTTTGGAATGGCTAGTGGGCTCAAGTGGTACCCACAAGTCTTACTTGCTCAATATTTTACTTCAAATAAAAAAAAAAAAAACACTGCCAACCAAACATGGAAACCAGTAAGTGGACCTTCAAGCCATACAGAATTTTGCTAAACGAGTTCACATGCCCAGTAATAATATTTCGACGAAAGTATACGGGTTGTGGGTTAGACATCTCTCACACCATTAAAGAGAAAAATAACCAATAACGTTTGCTTAGGGTGTTTGTTCTTAATATACCTTATTTCCATTTTTTTCGTTTCTTGGTTCGTGCAAGATTAAAGCAAACTCATTATAGGCTCAAGTCACAGTTACAAGACAGGCATACCGTGTATAAATCAGCACCAATGTTGACACAATCGTGAGACCTAAATTTGACAAAAGCTAAAAGGCTTTGCCTGGAATTCCTCGTTCGTTAAGCAAACATAGACATTTAATACGTAAATCCATATGTAACAACCAGGTTGGGAGTTTGCTCTAACAGTGTTCTCTTGGCCAAGGACATGTCCAAATTCGAGCATTTAAATTTTCAGAGCAATCAGACAGTCCAATCAGGTTTAAAAAACGTGTTGCGATACGGAGCAGATGAATATTAAGCGAAAGAAGAAATTTTTGGACTACCATAAACTTACAAACAACTTTCCTGAGCAGTTGCAGACATTGATGCATGGTATGAAAACCGCTTACTGGAAAGAGTTTGGTATTATAAACGATTAACGTAAAGTGTTGAAGTTGTACTTGAAGAAAAACAAACATTTAGCACCAACCGATAAGAAGTTTACGGCGATACGAAATACATAAACACATACTAAAATTGGCACACTTGCTTAATTGGAGTCCAAAAAGTGATATATATATAATAGTGATCGAAGTTACAATTAGTCGAATGGTAAAACTAGAATCGATTAGCATGCCTAGATGTTCGCGCAGCATGCGCATCAAAAAATAAAACCATAATATGATCATACATTGTCAAACTTATATAAACCATAGCTAGAGGTACAAACATTGTTAATTTAAACAGTGAAGCACTGTCAGGTGTTCATAGGAAAAATTAAAAGTAAACTGAGATGGTTCTCATATGAAGAACACGTCAGAGAGCAGCCTAAGACATTTGAGGCTCCAGCAGTAATGCACTTCTGACATGGGTAAATGGTTATGGGTTTGGACAGCTACATGGGGCACGTATTTAAAACGAAATCAGAATGCACGGGTGCGATTCATGTAAAAACAATACGTAAGTGCACCTTTTTGGGCACAAAATGCGTGTTCATACATCGACCAGAAATATAAATTTAACAATCTAAGCACTTCCACGCCAAAAAATAAAGAGAAATAATCTATGACGCTCATACCACAACTAATTATCTAGCATAGTAACAAATAAAACTAAATGAATGGTTAACATAGCCATAGGACACGAACAACACTGCAATATAAAGTGGTAGGGCTAATCTTCATGTATCCTTAAAAAAAGATCGACGAATCGTAGTACACGAAGCCTAAACAATTCATTTAAACACATTGTTAGGGATGGGTCTAGGGTTGGAGATATTGTACTAACCCAGTTACTTGATATGGTAAAGAAATTGAATTCATGTTAAGTATTACTATTTTTTTTTAAATGATAAGAAGATTGGATCCAGGTGATAATTACAAGATAAAGGTGGCAATGTCAAGGTGAAGTCAAGTTGAATTCACAAGAGAGTGATTAAAATTAGAAAGTTTGGCAATAGAATGGGGAAAATGCCGTAGACACTCTCGTGTTTTCAAAAACTTGCACCAAAGACACTCTCGTGTTTACAAAAACTTGCACCAAAGCCCCTCGTGTTATTGTTTTGCATAAAATATCCATGTATCTTTTATTAGCATGCACCAAATACCCTCTTTATTTTTATAATGAAACATGGACTAGAGTCGCGCTATATGAGACTTATCTTTATCAGCAATACTTTTGTATATACCTACTCAATTGACTAGAATATCCTGAGAAAAATGCATTAAACCCCCTATATATTTTTAACACGTGCACAAAATCTTCTCTCATTATTTGAAATCCACAGGAAACCCCTCTTGTTCTAAAAGGCGTGCATCAATCGCTTCGTGTTATTGAAAATCTGAATCAAAACCCCTCCTGCTAGGAGGAGTAGAACATACAATTCATATATAATCAACACCTGACAAATGTTCTTGTTAAAAGAGGAGTGATGTGAGAGTTTTTCAAAACATGAGTAGATTTCGTGCGACAAAAAGTACAGCACAAAGAGGTTTAGTGCAGATTCTCAAACCACGATGGCTTTTCTGCATTTTCACGTTGAAAGAATATATAAATCAGTTATCTCTCTGAGTGTGTGTGTGGGTGTGTGTTTGTTAATTCAACTCGTAGAGTCATTTGCGATTTTAAATGAAAGTGCGACTCATGAACAATATACCATTCACCAGCTACTTGAATTCAGAGGGAAAAGATTAGAAATTTATGGAATAAATTTACCAGCGAAGGTCAACAACTTTCCTGAGCACTCCCCATTTTGGTGTGACATGGCAGCCCAAAGAGCTCCTCTTCACTACTATCTCCACAACCCAACTCTTCACAATGCAATGAAATTTGGACATGCATGTGTGTGTTTTCTTAGCTTTTTTTCTTTAATTTAAGATTACTGTAGTTAGAAATCAATTCTTCATAATTGTTTATCCATTTGGTACATTCTCTGTCAGTTTTTGAATAAATGTGCCAGAAGTAAACAATATTTCATCATCCTAAAATTTTTTAGCAAGATATCATGCATTCATTGGGATTCAACACCTTCTAATCTTAAAAGATTAGGTCAGAAGTGGGATAACAAATATTAAAACTTCTAAGTAATACAACTGTGAAATGAAAACTATCTTTAAGAAAGTGGCAGTGAAAATTTGGCAAAAACACATCATGCACGTTCTATGCGGTATACGATATGTATAAAGTTTCTATGTCATGCAGAATAGATAAACGAGCATGTGAAAAAATAAGAGGTGAAAAATCCGATGCCTTTTTAAAAATAAAAAGAGACTTTTTACCTTCTTTTTCTTTCTTAATCATAGGATTTTTTTTACTAAGCATAACACATATACTTTTTTGCAATTTGTTTTCATACGCAGGCTTTTGCCTATTGCACGTAATGCGCAGAATTTTGGTTTTAGCTCTAAGAGTATTTGAAAATTTTCCATGATGCAGTTTATATCATGTAAATTTACTTGTTCATAGTCAAGTCCATAACGTGTAGTACTTTTTTTGTTTTTAAATAAAAGTCTATTTTGTACATTTGATGATTTAACAAAAAATGTAATTAAGTTTTGAGTCTTTTCATCTATCCGGTGATCGTTAAGGAAATATTCGAGTCTTCAGGACTCTGATATATAAAAAAAAGGATAGAAAGTTAGTTTATTGGACTAATGTTGAAAATTTAAGTAGGTGAATCTCGTTGGTTGAAATGGTGGTTTATTTGGCTCTTCATAATCTATGTTTTTATGCAGATAGATTTGGTATATTTAATTGACCAAAACTAACATCTCACATTCTTTCTTATCTGCGCTAATATGTACCTTGTGAAATGTCAGGTTAATTGGTTAAGTTATGAGTACGATCACTCAGAGCAGCCGGGGTCCCATGTGAGAAATCTCGAAAAACTGGCTGTGGGGAACAATTAGGCCTCATTAATTTGACAGATAGGGCTATATCTCACATTCTTTTGCTTCTACCCATAAAAGATGCAGTAAGAACTTCAATTCTGTCAAAAGATTAGGAATACAAGTGGATTTTGATTCACGACATTGAACTTGATGATAGAATGTGGGCTAAAAGAGTAAGAAATCAACTTTAAATTTGTCGCAAGGCTACTTTTTCAAGTAGAGAGTGTATAAGTCTTTCTCTGTCATGTGACAAGAAGTATGACTTAGATCACATGAAAAAATGGATATTAGTTGCATTAAGTCGTGATGTTCATAAATTAAAAGTTTATGTCTAGAAGCAAGCATTGTCTTACTCGCAACCTTCTTAATTGACATTCCCAAAACATTTGGAGCTGCACGTGCCCTGCACCATTAAAGTTCTAGCCTAGATTTGTTTTCTTAAACTCACAACTTTGCGTCTTGTGGATGTGGAAATTCCTAAAGAGCTTTCTTCTTTTCATCAAGTGAAATTCAAGTTGCCAGTTCTGGAAACACTTGGACTAATAAGATGCAAATGGTTGAATGTGATGTTTGTAGAAATTTATGCTCCTAAAATGACTAGTTTTGAGTCTGAGATTCGACATGATTCGGGTGTCACTGAAAATTCAATCAAGATTATAGGAGACAGTTTCGTGAGGTATAAATTTAGTTGTGGTTTACTTGAAAGAATTTTTCTGGCTGGATACAAAGTTGTTTATGCAGATCTAGATACTAGCTATGGAAGTAATAATCTTCATTTACTTGTAAGGAATGGACATCGAATTCGAAAGTTATTGGATGGATTCCAAAGTTTACAAGAATTGGAGCTATACTTAGTCCCTCGATTCGCCTAATTTGGCCCTTTCTTTCAGCTTTCTAAAAAATAACTCTTGTTTTGTCTATGATGCTCTCTATTCTTTTGGTACTGTTGAAGCATTATGCCATTTACTTCGTGTGGCACCGTCTCTTAAGTTTTTAGTGATACATGTGGTAGGCCAAAACTACCTTCTAAATATTCACATAGCGGATTATAACAAATTACTCGGGACTTTATATTTTCTTTCCTATATATATAATTATTTTTTTTGGGGGGGGGGGGGGGTGCAATTGCTTGAAAACATCTTCCTATTGATTAGGGATATTTTCTATTTGTATTTTTCAGGCCGGGTTGGAGCGATTATGACTATGATTAGGACTACACCCCATCACGTATTGTATTGGAGGAAGTCAGTTTAAAAGGGTTTGGTGGGGAGATCAAGAGTTGAGATTGAGAAAGTAATGCAATACGACTAAAGTCAGCTTGTCTATTTGTTAGTCACCAACCATGGATACCAAAGAATGAAATCACAAAAGAGTTGTCCGCATATCTAACAGGTTCAACTTGCGTAAACATTATTGTACCTTAGGAAATATACCCTTTCTCAGTTTTGAAATTTCAACTCTATCTTTCAAGTTTAGAATATAGTCTATAATCTTATGGTCTTTGTGCAAAAATTGTTCAAATATCATTTATAAAACTTGAATTTGGCCTATGTTCCATGCCCACTTTCTTACATTGATTGAGTTTCATAAGTTGTCTATCATAACTCTTCTATTGATTCTCAAAGTAGTACTCGACGAGCGGTGTTTACAATGCCAGGAAACAAATTAACGGCCGCAAACTACTGAAAAAAAAAATCATTTTTGGTTCTCTAACTTTGCACAATACTTGTTTTGATACCTTAATTTGTAGTCATCACATCGAATACTAAAAGTTGGACATTATCACCAGATTGTGCACTATGGCGCTGAAAACGCATGCCAGCACCATGTAACCTCGAAATTGTGGATTTTGACCTATTATGACCGATTTCAACATTACAACTCAATATATTCCATGTTAGATGCACTCGTGAAAAATTGGATATGTGCAAACAAAAATTAAAAATAAAAATTTAGGTTAACATACACAAACCACCCTTTAAATGTGGATAAATTAAAAAAACCAGCCCTAACGTATATAGAAAAATTAATCCTTAAAACAAAATAAGAAATACAAAAAATAAGAAAGAAAAAAGAAAATGGAACCACTATGATCCACCTACTCCGTTGCCACCCCCAAGTTCCATTTTATGCCGTCAAAATTAATGTAGCGAACTAGTAATAATTCCATATTATTGCACAAAATGATAGTTATACAAAAAACTTTTCAAAAATTTAAAAAAGGTTACATTAATTTGAAATAATGAATCAAACATTGTAACTTGTGCAATTTTATTTAACATTTTTTTTCCATTTTTATTTTTTATTTTTAAATATTTAAGTCTGAAATTAAAAGAAAGATTGTCCAAGGGTAGTTCTGGAATATCAAGTAAAATTATTGCCAATCCCATAATTTCTGTTAGTTTTAACATCAGAATCGAGTAATTGTAATCCCAAACACAAAATAAGGGTAGTTGTGTAATTTCTTATACATGAGGGGTGGTTTGTGTAGTGTAATTCTCCCTTTGAGGTCTGATTTGGTTTTCTATTTTTTTTTTTCTTAAAAAATTAAATATGATAGTGAAAACTTTGTCATATCAAAAAATGTTTAGACTAATGAAAAGTTTTACTTTGGGTGCAAATTGCAAAATTCTAGTTTGTTAAAATTTAAATAATAAATAATACCCTCTAAAATATTGCAATTATGGTGTAATTTGCTTGTAATTACAATTTGTGGTGCAGCCCACAAAAAGCGTAGATTTCGTGGTATGTTTTTGCTATTAGCTCATTATCTTTGTTCACTCTTTAAAAAAGCTTTAAGGATTATTCTTGTAACTATACTTCTTTTATTTTGAAGTTTTAGTGAGACAAACTCTGACATGTGGAGATGTAGTTATTGTTGGGATTTATTTGTGGGCTTTAGTTGTTTCGATTCTCTCATTTCCTTTTTTCATTTTGGCATTCTACGCCCATTAATCTTTGGGGTATGGTATTTAAGATGGATAAAGTTCTATAAATATCAGATAGTGTCTGGGATATATAATATTACAAATTTGGTGAATTAGTGTGGGAATGCTTGGTGGCCAAAAGTGACAAAATTCTCAATTCATCAAATTTTACCTCCTTGGTGATTATGTCCTGCAATGTACAAGAAGCAACAGAGAAAACTAAAGAAACATGAGAATCTCTGGTTAGTTTAGATATAGATAACAAATTATGAATAAAAGAAACATAAAGGACATTTTGAATGATGAAATTATTGAATAAGCAAAAACTGCCTATTGAAGTAGCTACTGTAGTGCTATTATTAGGCATATTGCATGTAATATTTACATGCTTAGGAGTATCAATAGACCAATTAGAATGACATATCATGTGGTCAGTAGTACCATTATCAGCTATCCAAGAGTTAGGATCAAAACTATGACTCTTATACATAAAAGAAAACACAGAAGGCTTAGAAATATCATATACAGTTGTTGCTGCAAAGTGTGGTGCTTCAGTAGTATGCATCTGTTCCTGAGATTGTCTAAACGGCATGAATTGTTCAAATTATTCTTTGTCAGTAGCTCGAACAAATGACTTGTCCTGAGAATCAGTAGGAAGCACAGGATATGTATCATTAGAAGTAACAGCAGCATTAGCAGAACGGTCAGAGCGTTTTCCCTTAGGTCCATCCCACGCTTTTTCTTATCCTTTTTGACTTTGAGACTTGTAATTCTGAGAGTTGGTCCCTATAGTAACACCCTTAGCCTGATTTTCTTGGAATTGTTTATGCCTCGTAAGCATAGCCATAGAATCCATTGCATTAGATATAGAATAAATGTCTCTATGGTTTTCTTCTTGTAGCATCATGGAGTAAACTTTGGAAAGACTTGGAAAATGTGCAATGAGTAAAATCGACTCCTCACAACATTGTAAGAATCATGTAAACCAACCAAAAACTTCAAAACACAGTCATAGAGTTGAAGTTCAACCATTTTCTTCTTCACATCACATATGCAATTGCCACAAGAACACCCGATTATTAGTCTCTCAGTAACATCTTCATCCCACAGACTTCTAAGAATATTTTAATAGCCTGTAATATAACTACTTCCTTGAGAAATGGTAGATATGGACTTTTGAAGTTGATAGACTTGAGATCCATCTGTCCCATCATACCTAGTTTTAAGATCCAACCAAAATTCCAAAAGCAGAATCAAAATTCAATAAGCCATGTCTTAAGTCCTTAGAAACAAAGTTTAGTAGCCAAGGAAGTCCTACTGCATAGCTTTGACCTACCCAGCTCTTGAAAGTACTTCTTTCGATCAAATCCAGGCATGAATGCCTTCAACATACGCATAACAGCAGCGTCGGAAAGCTTGAAGCTACCATCATCCACAAACGCCTTAGGATTATCAATATTAAGATCCTCAGGCTCATAGACATTGGAAGTATCATGAATAGGCAGATTTCCCTGACGATAATCTTCAAAAGTTGAGGGACGTTTTCGAGTAGTCGGGTCCGGTCCAAAATGACCACAGTTTGCGGACTATTTATAGGCAGAGATGGAAGTGATATTTACAAGTTTGCCACTTGTTCGAGTTGTTTTTGCTTGTTCGAGTTGCTCGTGTAGTTCGAGTTATTTTCTCTGTATAATTCTTGTTCGAGTTGTTTCTTGCGTTGTTCGAGTTGTTTAAGAATTCGAGTTATTCGGCAATTTGGTTGAATTTGTCAAAAATTTACAGACTCGTTGCACAATTACCAGATTAGTGACATTCTTAGATTTTGTATGACCAATGTTATTCGACATTACTCTTACTAACTGGGGGACTCCATAATGTACCATATATTGGTCCTGCCGCGTCATACATTTTTAGTACCAATGATACGATGCCACATGTTTATCTCGTACTACATTATGACATATCATCACTTATTTTTTAATACAAAATTATAATTCAGGGAAAAACTCAAATCAGGCCCAAGCTGGCCCAATTCGAGTTGTTTGAAGGCCCAATTTGAGTTATTTCAAGGACCAATTCAAGTTATTTGAAGGCTTAACTCGAGTTATCTAAAGGCTCAATTCAAGTTGTTCAAGCACAATTCGAGTTTTACAAAATAACTATAATTCGACTTGTTTGGAATCCTAATTGTATTAGAACTATAATTCTAGCCAATTAAGGAGACTTTTGCCTATAAATAGAGGCCCTAATCGTCATTATGAGGTACGTAATCATCATCTTATAGGTTTTAGTTCGAGTTGTTTTAATCAAATTAGACTTATTTGGCAATCTTGTTCGACTTGACACAATAACTCTAATTCGACTAAAATCATTGCGCAGCTCGAGTTGTTCTGAGTGTTCTGTTCGACTTGTTCTCACACTCAATTCGACTTGTTCAAGTGCTCTATTCAAATTTCTTGTTTTGTTCGAGTTATTCAATTTGACTTGTTGTTTTGCACAACATACATAGTCTCATATTCCTGTTTATCCGATTTAAGCATCGGACTGCCTTCGTCAAGAGGGCCCCGACTTAGTTCACGTGTGGTATTGAGCGAAGGTTCTTAACTTAAAAACCGCTAAGGATCCTGTAGGGATTAAAATCAGTTTGACGTAGAGCCTCAACGAGTGGACACATAGCCAAACGAAAATACTCTACATCAGATATTACATTATAATTCTTCTTTTGATGAAGACCAAATTGTATAGTTGGAGAGGTTTCAGTTAGAATTCGTGATGAAATGAAGGGTTGATATCG
Source organism: Misopates orontium (assembly GCA_946800315.1). Lineage (NCBI taxonomy): Eukaryota > Viridiplantae > Streptophyta > Magnoliopsida > Lamiales > Plantaginaceae > Misopates > Misopates orontium. Next base: position 27,721,931 of record OX326948.1, on the reverse strand, counting down.
ACTCTTGAATCTGTCAATATGAAAAGACTTAATTTTAAGAAATATAGATTTCCATCTCTTGGAAATTGAGATTTGATAAATATATGTATTATGAATGTTGATGTAATAATTTTTTCTCTTTGAATAAATATTTTCATCTCTTGCATATTGAGATCTGATATCATATTTCTTTCTACTTATCAGTTATTTGACGCATGTCAGTATCTAATTAGACGTAAAAGTAATGTGTCTACAGATACTTCTATTTTAAAGAATAACAATGGTTATATTTAAAGTTACATTAATAAGTTTACATATTATCGAGAAAAGAATATAAATGATGGCAAATACACAAAAGAAAAAAAAAAAGAATTCATAAAAAATTCTGGAAAAACGTTAAATTTGATAATTTCATTCAATCTCCTGGGGAAGCTTTTGTAATTACCAAGTTATAAGTTATAATTTACAAGCCCTTTGAAAAACGTAACTAGAGGTCTAGGTTGTACCGATACGGATACGACACGGACACGGGGACACGGATTTTTTGAAAATTACAAAATACTATACGTGCAGGATACATAGAATATTTTATACTAAAATTTAATTATTATAACAACATAATAATAAAATGTCTGTCAATGATATTTTGAGTTCACTCAAAAACAAATATATCTACATATTCAATTTCAAACACCAATAAATTATGCAAACAAAATAAAAAGATCCATAATCCATCTAAACTCAAAGTAAAAATGTAAAATTCGGAAATTACAGCAACATTAAAGAGTTACACAATAACAGTAGGTGAATATTCAATTCAAGCTTCAATAACATCATGATAACTTCTTCATTGTGCAACTACTTCATCCCTCTTTTATTTGTCTCAACGAAATAGAAGCTCTCATTTTTTTTCTCTATATGTTAGTTCTTTTATTTGAAGAACCCGTAGCATTATTTATCCTTTAACTTGAGTGATATTTGCAAAATTAAGTCATAGTTACTTGATGTTACAAAATACTCACATTCAATTTTTAAAAACTAACAAATCGCCCCCTAAATTAGCGATACGTCCTAGGGGCGTATTCGATACGCGTATCCTAATTTTAAAAAATAAAAATAAATGAATACTCCACGTGGTGTATCCGATACGTATTCGATGAGTATCCAACGTGTATCGTATCAGATACGTATCTGATACTGTATTATGTGATTTTTTCAAGTATCCGTGCATCCTAGCTGGAGGTGTTATGTGAGACTTTTTTAGGAGTAAATGACTTTGGAACAAAAAAGTGAATTAAATGGTTGTACATTCGACTTGTCACAAATTATTGTTATTTCAGAAGAAAAATTACTAATTAGAAACAAGCAGTGGATTAACTACATATTCTAAAAACAGGTCAGCTCTTAATAGTTTTGTTTTTTTTTTTTTTTTTCTGAAAAAATGTAGTCAAAATACGAAATATTCAAAGAAGGAAAATATATTGTAGTAAAGCAAAAATTGAAAAAGAGCCTAATAAGATCTTTTTATCGTTGTTGCTCCATCGCCGGCTCGTTATTTGTTGCGGCCGAAGATTTTGCCCTCACCAACTCATACTAAAGCTTTTAGGCGATTCCTTTTTCATTTGTCAAAATCTCACCTTTATACTGTTACTCTCTCTACTGTGCATTTGATTTGGTGGGTTTTGGTGGGAAAAATGGGCCCTTCTATCTTCATGGGTTTTTGCAGTTCATTTGGATATTTTCAATAAAGTTTCTTCATGGGTTTTGTAGTGTAGATTGTGCCTTCAATTTGGTTCAAGTTAGAATCTTGAAAATAGAAAGCAGAACAAAGAGAAGGAAAAAAAAAACAGAGAATGTTTTAGTGAATTAGATTATGTTTATGAGTTTTATGGTTAAGAGATTCTTGAAAATTTTGGATGTTCTTGATGTGTAGTGGATTGTGGTTCATCAGATGGATTGCTGATAATTCTGAAGATTAGGCATTGTCTTCATTTTGGATATCTGCTAATTGTTGATTGAAGCTGAGCTCTGCCCCCCTTATTTGTTTATCATCTTTCTTGATTGTGCTGTTGAATAGCTGCTCTAAGAATCCGAGGTTGTTTATTCGTTACTTGAATGCGGAGGTGGTGTGTTGATCGTGGACCTTCTGGCTCGACTACTTTGGGATTCTTTTGTCGAGGATTGAAGCTCGGGAAATAAGAACTTGTTTGTTTATGTTTTCAATATGTCTTTCGGCAATCTCTTATTCGTTGAGACATGCTCTTTTTGCGTTTGTTGGTTCTCTATCCTGTCTGATGATTTATTGACATTTTATGCCATTGGGTTCTAATACTTAAGACTGTTACCTGGGAATAACTTGGAGTACGGTACATTTCCTTGAAGATTGAAAATGGACATTTGGGTTGTTGCTGCAGCTGCCGGTGCTGGTTATGTAGCTCAGCGTTTGAAGAATATTACCAGGGTTAAGCATCGTTGTGCGGAAATGTCTTTGGAGAACAATGATTGTGTTAGAACTGGATCATCAGTAAGTATAGAGAAGGTTGGGAGAGAAAGAGCTTCGAGAAGAAATTTTGAGGAAGAAGTTTGTGGAGAAAGAAAACAAGCTTTTGAAGATGCTTCTGCTGCAGAACTAGCTACCAATTTTGGAACCGAAGGTGAAAGTTTGGTGGTGATGGACAACTTTGCAAATTGCAGTACAGAATCCACTTCAGATCCTGTTGGTATGTTGTTGAACAACAAAGATATTCAAATGGATTATGAGGGTGGCATGTCTCCCTACATTAATGAAATTGATACTGGTGATACATTGCCTGAGTCTTCATCAAGAGAAAAGAGACTATTTTATGGTTTTAGAAGAAATAGAAGTAGCCTTAGAAGTAGACGAATTGACAGTCGACTCAAAAAGCCTCTATCTTCTCTTGAAAGTTGTTTAATGGCTCAGTTATATAGTGAACATGCTGAAATTGAAGAGTACACTTATTCGGCGCATCGATCACCAAAACAAATGGTGAGGCCGTTTCTTGTGAGTGATGGGAACAGAATAATCAGTGGAGGGCTTCACGAGTACATCAGACCAACCGGCGCAGAAAACCATATCTTGCAGAAGGATACGTACTTACAAGAGAATAGTAATGTATATGGTGTTCCTAGATCGCCTAATGTCCAACATATGGATTTAGAAAAGGCTAAAGCTAAAATAAGAAACCAGCAGGTTTCAAGCAGCAACCGTAGTAAAATGGTCAATGGAAATCACAGCAATGCACAAGGTAATAATAATTTACTCACATGTTTCAGTTTCAATTGAGATGTGTATAAATTCAGTATCAATATAAAGCTCATATTTAACATAATGATTGTACATTGTTGATTTCACCTGGAAAAGTGTTGTGTCTGATGTAATAAGGTTTTACAGTTATTTGGTTTGAAAGTTTAGTACTTTGATAGTCCCGGTTTGCTAATCCATCTCATTGTTTTGAATAAATGGGTCTGGAGCTCTGGTGGTTTTCACTGATGAACTTGGCAATAGTAGCAGACTAGTATCAGAGACTACTTCAACATCTAAGATAAAAGCTGCAACAGTTAAACCTTTATTTATGAACTTAAGGTTAACTCTATATCAAGTTTGGAAGATGTAAATATAGGTGACTATCATGGTATATTGTCGCATTAGAACATGTGGGCATTTTCATGTAGTTTTCTGTTTTATTTTGATGGTTTGAGATCAAAATGAGGAACTCATCTGTTCTCCTCTACTTGGTGATAGAATATTTATCCGTCTTTTTTTTAAAGGATCATGATCAAGCACATCTGTCATTCTCTTTGGTGATAACAACTGCAACAGAAGTTACCAAAATTGGGAGCTTTTACATATACAACCCTTTTTAGAGACTAGATTTGTGTGCGTATCACATTCTTGTAGTTTCTTTTTTTTGGCTGCATGGTCAGTTTTTTGTAGAAATATGGAAAATGCTCCTCTGCTGCATTAATGAAAAGAAGTAGAATTCTTGTCAAATGCAAAGTTGCTGAATGCAGTTTAATAAGGTGGTCCCTTGGATAGTTGCAATCCAACTGCATCACTTCTCTCAATATTTAATTGTGTTTCTTGTGGATTCTGGCATTTCGAAAGTTACATATTCCACTATCACATCGCTAATTTAAGTTTGGATCTCATGCCCCAATATCATCTTCTTTCGCAGGATCATCTGATGGGCCTTTTCTTTTTTATGTTGGACTAACTATGGGCATCCTAGCTTCTCTCTGGGCAAATAAAAGGGAAATGGCTAAGCTGAATAAGTTGTTGATGCAAAATGACAATCTGGTTCAAGATCTTCACGAGGAACTTGAGATGAAAGATTCATTAACTGTGAGGGAGCTTGCTGTTGAGGATTATGAATCTCAGGATCTGAATGATGCTACTATCTCTGACGATGCCTCACACGCTTTATCACTTGAACTGAAACTGGATGATTCTTCAAGGTATCATAATGAAGAGTGTCATAGTCGGACGGCTGAAGAAGAGTCTATGAGTAAAATTGAAGCAGAACTTGAAGCTGAACTTGAGAGGTTGGAATCAAATATAAATTCGTCAAGAGTGAAAGGGAAACAATGCATCTTACCCGAGGTAATGAATATTGTGATAATGCTTGCATATTTTTTGATGACAACTTTCTGCTTGGAAAGGGTGCGGGTAGAGCCGGGGTTGTTTCTTGAATAAAAATATCGGAATATCTCTATGATTTGCTCTCCAGATTTTCGTCTTTAAACAATCCTATTATTATTGAGACAAGTGTCTTGTACCAACTTAGAAAATTATGTTGATGCTCCAGACGTTTTCCTAACACTGTAACTTAATTTCCTGATAACTTTGGCAATTATTGGCAAATTGTAGCACACAACACTATTGGACGGATGGCAAACATCATTCTTATTCCTATTTAATCCATGTGCGTAGAGAGTCATATGTCCAGAATCTTGTTATTTCAGCCACCTTTTTAAATAAGGAAACTTCCTTTAAATCATAATGCATACATGAAAGTTTACATTTATGCCTAACTATACTCTGTGGTGATCCAAGAGCTTAATATCCTTGTCTTAGTACTCTTAAATTTATCCACCACATCAACAATGTAACTGAAGCATCTTTCTTTATTCACTAGCTACATTCTTGTTAAGTTTACATCACCTCACTGAGCCTGTTCATGTTTTATTTCACGCAGTTCTTGTCAGTTTTGGTTTATAAAATTGTTTACCTTTAGTAGGTAGTTAGTGCAAATTTGTATTTGTTGGTAAGGTTGCTGGTATTAATATGTGTGTTTTTAAGGAGGCACCAAGAATACTTAGCAGTCATATTTTCAATATTTTCTAGTGCCTCACGCTGTGAGGTGAAGCTTAAGTTCAAAATTTCATTTTTAAGTAGCTTGGATCGCAAAACTTTTTCAATTAGGCAGCAGGGGAGAAGAATGGTAAATCAGATAAATTGGAGTATATTTTGAGAAAAAGAAGGGAAACAGTGGCAGGATTCTTTTCTTTGGGCTGTAATAGACCGATAGCATGTAACTCTTCTATTCTTCCAATCTAATTTAAGTTGAGTGAAATAGGGATGAGTGTGTTTGTGAGATGGTAGAATAGTGAGTTGATTGCCGTGGTCCATGAAGATGTGAGTCAGAGCATTAGAGCACAATGGAAAGTAATCTGCTTAAATGAGATGGGTAAATAGATTGAAAAGACATTGCTAAAGAAATGTGTTACACATCTATTTTATATCGTAATATCAAATGAATATTTTTAAGTATTGATTAGAGGCTCGTCAACATTCATGAGCTATTATACATGCTTGACCTTTAAGCTTTCCAATTACTTAATATAATAGGGATAAAAGTATCAAATCCCCTATAGGTGTCTCTATTAAAAAAATTAGCGACTTGTCCCCCAAACCTATTAAATAGCTAGCACTTTGCCTCTGAGTCGTTGATCAACTGTTGGATATGGATACGTTTCTCATTTTCAGCAAAGTATGGGGCAAGTTGCTCAAATTTTTTAGTGGGGGGACACATTGCAATTGAGGGCATATGATAGGGTGTTTGATGCTTTTATTACTAATATATAATTCTTGCCATTGTAAAAGTTAGTAGAAGTTATACCTTTTCTACTTTGATAGCTAGATACCTAAATTGATCGTGCTTTTGATGTGATATTTTGAAAATACATATAAATCTTTTCTGAAAAACTATCATATGTCTTTTTTGATACTTTTGATCAACTCTATTTCTTTTTAAAAACAATTAAATTTTTAAATTCAAACTTAAAAAAAAAAAATAAATAACATGAGTACGTTAATTCTTTAGTTTAGCAATTTTTTCCAAAATTGAAGCGACAATTTTTATAACTAATGAACTTAATATGAAGGATAAGTTCCCTGTTCTAATAGTTAATCTAAACTTGCAAATACTAGTGATGCTGTTACCATCACCTTCAACAATACCAGTTCGAGAGATGGCTGCTCCAAGCCGAGTTTAAGTTGTCTGACCCAAGCTCACCGAGCTACATTAGTTTCTTTGAAGTGAAAACCTGTGGCATTATCTCTTTGAAGTGTGACTATTAAATTTCAATTGGTCGTCTGTCCTCATGTTAACACCACAGTTCTCGATGATGTTTACTGAAGTATCTACATTTATCCTTTTGGCTATAATTTGTATACTTGTACTGAAAAGGGAAGAACATGTAGACGTGTATGTAATCCTTTGGCCGGTGATCTATTTGCTATGCGAGTTTCATATTAGGGGTCTGAGGTTGCGTCTTATATCTGAAACGAATCCTACCGCTTTCATGTTTTTAAGTTTCAGAGACTGTCTATAGTTATGGGGTATCGGTAATAAGACCACATCACACGGGTGTATATAGATCTATCCTGTATTTTGTTTATTCCACATACCCATACAGCTGCAGCAACACCTCCTCCCCCTCCATCCCCTCAACGCGTGTGCGCGCCAAGTATTGTTATCTGTTAAGGACATTGGAGCTTCCAAACTTTTGATTGTTTCACCAACACATTAGCAAACTGAGCCTCTTATATGTGATCTAAGGTTCTCTATGGAAACAAATGATCATGGTAGATGAAGAAAGCTTAAATTTCGCCAACATTCTTCAACATGTCGACCAAACTTTAACAACGTGTACTATCATTCTAAATGAATACATTTAAAAATCAGAAATATCTTTTATTTATTTGACTGTTTATTTGACCAGCCCTACTGTACTATACCTTGCAGTTAGATCCAACCTTTGCATCTGACGTTATTGTGGGGGACTTGAGGGCTGATCTCTCTGGTGCAAAAACCGATGCCCAACCATACACAGATAGGGACGGAAGCAGTAGCTCCATACCCAACTCTTTTCAGTATCCAGTCTCCCCAAGAGAGCTAAGCTTGCGGCTGCATGAAGTCATTCAATCACGACTACAAGAACGTATTGTGGAACTTGAGATGGCCCTTCAAAATAGCCAAACAAAGCTTAAGTCAGTGGAATCGGAGCATATGCGCCTGCAACAGTTTTCTAACCATAAAGCAAAAATTTCCATCTCGAACAGTCCGATTGCCAGAGACGAACAACAATCTGCAGACCAACCCGTTGTCATAAATTTATCGGGGGATGCTCTGACGGCTTACAATGAGGCGTACGAGGAGTTGAATAAAGTATCTGATTCAGACGACGATGAAGAGTTGTTGTTTGGGTTGGACACGAGTAGTCATCAAGAAATCTTTCATAACTGCAAGCAAGTTCTTGATCAGGTTCAGAATGGTAGTGTACGTGGGTTTGGGGAACGACGCTCGATTTCGAACGAGAATCCAGAAACAGTGATAAGTTGCAGCGGAAGAGGAGATGGTTATGGTTTGTCGTACGATGTTTTGTGCAGTAGCAGAGATGGGAGTGAAGATGGCGATGATGAGATGGAGAGGCTGTTGATAAGGCAAATTGTGGAGAAAGCAAAGCAAGGCTCTCCTGCAGTTTTGAACGCTCATAGAGCATTGTTATTTACTGATGATAAATAAAGCGTCGGGATCAAAGAGGAACAAGTAGTTGAAATTGAAAATGAATTTGCAGAATATGAAGCTTTAGCTGGTAAATGTATTTTGAAGTCTATGAGAAAGTGGTGATGGAGGGCAAGTTACAGAAGTGGCGACTCTTGACTGTTGTCAAAAGTTCGGCCATTCAATTTTAGCACTTATACAACCTCAAATGTTTCTTATTATGTTACATAACATTGTTCACGTTTTCATACCTAAAAGTCATCCAATATTGCACTTATAGCTAGTTTTGTGGAAGCCGTGGGGGCTGCCAAAAAGAGGATAAAAAGAAACGCATCAAACATAGTTTCGAAAGAACTATGACGCTCACATAAATGATTACAATTCATACACAAACATCTATAATTCTGATTCATTAAGATTTTGAAAGTTGTAGATATAATAGAAATAAGAGCGAAATCAAAATTATTTATTATAATTAAGTCTGGCACATGTTTGTTAAGGTTTAATAATTTTATATCTTGGTTGGGTGAATTGCGATTTGCCCTGTAATGTTTGATCCGTTTTGCAATGTCCCCTAATGTTTGAGAGAGAGCGATTTTCCCCCCTGATGTCAAATCTAATGGATACGAAGATAGACACATGTAAAAAATGAATGATTGATCAAAGATCCAGAGCAAATCGAACACTTTTACAAACGTTTGGGCAAAACGTTCTTTTCAAACATTGCAAAACGGGTCAAAGATTAAGGAGGTGATCACTATTGACCATTTTTGGTTCAACCATGTGAAGTGTAATCACAATATATACCTAATGCAATGATACCTAACACGCACCTTTCTTGCCACACTAAGCCTCGCCAACATAAAGCACTTTCAAATCACTCAATAGTTCATATTAGAGGTGTTTGTATAATATTAATTACGACATATTGGTTGTTTAAAATCCTGGTTTTAATTCTGTGACGGGCCTATGGAATCCATCCCACCAAATCTTACGGGCCTCTTATAACCATCCCTAAATGGGCTGCTTAATAATCAATTCAATACAACCACTCAACTTATAATAGAATATGAATGCAATTTTACTTGTAATGAGACCTAATCTTTGAACTGTTATCTGACGAATCAAAAAAAAATGAGCTGAGAACGATGGAGTAGTTCATTCAGTCAACACAATGAACCAAACAATGATGTATTGAATTTGGATTCTAATCCACCCTAATTTGATCTGAGATTTTATATGTGTCCCTAGTTGACTCGAAGAGACCTTCGTTTCATGGGAACTCGATTGGTATTTAGAGAAGAAACATTAGACTAGCTGAGAAGGGTTTACTAGAATATTTATATAGATTGTATGAACATATGAATAATTGGTTATTTCTAAAGGTTGTGTTTGGTTACATAGATGATTGAATACAAAATCAATTAAGTTGGAAAAAAGATTGAGATAATGTTATCTTGGCAATAATTTTGTTGTTTGATTCAAATAATAAATATAAGATAAGTGATTTTGTCCGAGCGTGTTGTATTTTACTAAGCACGACATTGTCTCATGGGATTACAAAACAAATTAAAAAACTTGTTGGGATGATCTAGAAATGCTTTTTAGAAAAGTGTAGATATTTGCAGAAATACAAACCATTGCCACAATATTTTCAAATTATACTTGTTAATATTGTTGTAAAGATGAAGATAATAATGTGACCTCTGATTGGTGTCTTAGACCAAACAAACCAGGGTACTACCACAACAACTCTCAATGCAATTGACGATTCGCAACGTTCTCACAGCCTCATGCTATGCTAAGTCTTACGAGTTCTAGTACATTTTTTATACTTCTAATATTTTTCGATATGTAGTACTCGGCTCTAACATTCCTCTAAAGTTCATAAGTTGGGAGCTTTTCCTCATTTTCATGGTTGATCATTCCCCTTCAAAGTGAATCAGTTGAATTGAAACTTTTACCACCAAGGTGCTACTGTTTTTTTTTTTTTTTTTTCACGATAGAAATGGACATTATTTAACAAGAACAATCATAAGTTAATGAAAATTGGTGTTTAAATCGGAAATATAACACCACAACAAAAGAATCCCAGATTCTTATAACTAGGGTTGTACAAGACCCACCCTACCCGCCGAAATTCGACCCCCGCAACATGCAGCCCGCAACCCGCATGATTTCATTGTTAACATAATCTGCACGGGTTAAAAATTCGGTAACCCGCAAACTTTGAGTATAATCATTTTTCGAGCGACAATACGCCCGAACCCGCCCTTGTACACACCACACCAACTATTGAATTTTGTAGATTCTGGGGAAGTAGGAGATAATGTAGGGTGACATAACCTTAACGAGAAGTGGTAAATATTGCAATTGATGTAAGAAAGTTCAAAGTTTTAGTATAAAAACATAAGGGTTTTGTCTACCGCTAAAAATATTGAATTGTTGATTAATTAGACTAATCCATGTGTCAAGAAATAGTGAATGTGACTAATTATCAACTTAATATTTTTTAAGGCCTCTTTTTCTCCTGAGCGTTTCTTGAGGGACTATTTACTATTTGTTGTTCAATTAACGTTAGGCGTTGTTGTTTTCATCTTATCATTGTTGTTGAGAAAGAGTTTTTACTAGCAATTACATATATAATTTATTTTCTTTTTGATTTTCTAGAAAACATTGGACTTGAGGAATACTAGTAATGAAATATGGTGTGGTTCCTTTGATTTGATTATAGCATTCTTCTCACTAAACACACAACCAGCTCGCAATCCGTCCGCAACCCGCCCAATCTGCAACCCGTCATTGTTAACTTAACCCGCACTGGTTGAAAAATTGGTAACTCGCTAACTTTGTGTATGGTCATTTTTTGAGTGACAACCCGCCCGAACCCGCCCTTATACACCCCTACTTATAACAGACTATGAACTACAGTACAAACATGAATGCATAAACATTAACTGACAAAAAATAGAAGATCAAAACAACCAAAGAACCAGAACTCAATTCAAATGTAGATGCAAATAGGACACGAGAGAGAGGTGTGGCCCTTTCCTCTTAAGCTAGATATGCCAGCTCTACTGCTTCAAAAATCATAGATACGAAACTCTCGAGGTACAACGTCTTTCCATGTGGAACAAGTTTCTGAAGCTAAAATTACTCTTCTATCAAACATACGTAAATTTTGCAGAACATAAGAGTATCTTACTGCAAAAATGATTTTGGATATATATATTTTTTTCTTTTTGTAGGATTATCCCATTGCCTAGAGGCCTCTCTTTATATGCAAAGAAATAAGTATAACAACAAAAACATTAAGGATAGAGATTAACTTTGTCATTAATAGGAAAATTTAATTTTTCCATTACAAGCGTTCTAAAACATTGTAACTAGTGCATTTAGGATATATTTTTAAATATTCAAGTATAGTTGTAAATTATAATTACAAAATTTATTTAATTAAATGAATAAAATTCCATTTTGCTTCTCATTGAACAATTTAAATTCACACACTATCTCAATTGAACTTTAAAAAAAATAAAAAAAATCCAGTATTTATAACTTAGATCAAATTCCAAATATCTCCAACAATCCCCCACGTGAATGTAATTGGCTTAATGCACATGTGCCTACCAATGTTATATGCAACTCAAGATCTCTGCTATAACTTGTTGCATCAAGATATGTGGCTGAACCTTCCCTAGTGAAATACGGTCAGATATACTTGCCAATTAGTGGATCTGATGCCTTGATCTGTTCAGCATTTTGCGTATACCAAGACAATGGTACTCACACTACTCATGACAACATCACTTTCGTGCATTCTTTGGTGTCTCTTTCGGGCTTTGACTGCCTTAGAACATTCCATCAAATAATCTAGAGATTCAGCCCTTTAACTCATCTCATAGAAGAGGCCCCTTCACATTCGCTATTGGTGATCTCTTGTTAAGGGTATCTTGTCATACCCTACTTGTAATCGTAAGTCACAAGCACCATTAAAACTTAAAGTTTTTCTAACCACGTAGGGGTATATCACTCTTTCTTCATAGAAATCAGGTAGAGACTCATTTCTCTGAGTGCTTTGTTCGACCTTACCACCGCAGCTTAGTTGTCCCATTGAACTTGCGAATTGGGGTTACCAATCCAAGTTGGATTGTCCTCATGGATGAGAGTCATTATGTGGGCTTAAGTTCCATTCCATTTGATGAAATCGCTACTCGGTGTCTCGGTAAACCTTTCCTCAATGGGTCTGTTAAATTCTCTATAGGTCTCACAAAACCTAAAGATATCTCTCCAGTTTTCAATAACTCTAGTAAGCTTTTGTGTATTCGACATATATGTTGAGACTTCCAATACAGAAAGAGGGAAAATCAAGATGTACAAAAAAAAAGTACGAGATTTGTAGTTTGTTCATTGTTCTAATTTGTTGGATTCAATGTGACAAGTACCATAAGTTACTTCACCAAAAACTGATCGAGGTTCACACTTGGGTTGGGTTTGCTGCTCGGAGTTGATATACATTGTTTTGATTCTGTTTGGATTAGTTCCAAAGAACCTATAGAGAATATCGAGTAGAAAAAGGCATAGAGAGTGAGATTAATAGAGGGAAAAAGCCAACTGACTTTTGAGTGATAAACACGAGTGTTCTTTTGAGTGAAATACACGATTTGAGGGTAAACATGTGAGGGAGTGTTGTGAGGTCCATTCTTTATTTTCTAACTTTTCTTTGCAGGTTATCATGTCTTACAATCAAGAAGAAAATGGCAATGATGGAGCACCTCAACAACCAATAATGACTGATGGGGTACTTGGGAAATCTGATGAGAACAGATTTGAATCCAATCAATGAGCTAATGGATAGGGTAGAAAGGGAATCCATAGAAAGGCAGCCTCAAAATGAACCCTATAGGCATCAAAGGGAATGATTTCAGCCACGGGAATATGAAGAGTAATATTCAGCTGATTTCGAAGAAGATGTGGATAGGTTGTCAAATGTTTGGTATAAAATGCGTGAGGGCAAATTTAGAGAAGATTCTAACTTGGAAAATATCAAAATTAATATTCCATCTTTTCAAGGTAAGAATGATCCCGAAGCCTATCTTGAGTTGGTAGTTGATTGCCACAATTATTCTGAATTGAAGAAGGTTAAGCTTGCTGCCATTGAGTTTTCCGATCATACTATTGTATGGTGGGATCAACTAACTTGAATATGAGGCGTAAGGGGAACCGTCCAATAGGAAAATGGGAAGAGATGAAAGTGGTGATGAGAAAGCAATTTGTTCAAAGTCACTATTATATGGACTTGTACCAAAAATTTCAATGGCTTAAGCAAGGCAAAAGAGTGTGGAGGAATATTATCAAGAAATGGAGATTGCCATGATTCGAGCTAATATCAAGGAGGACCGAGAAGCTACAATAGCCAGATTCTTGAGTGGGTTAAACCAAGATATTCAAGATAGAATGATGCAACATTACGTGGAGTTGGAGGATATGGTGCATATGGCTATCAAAGTTGAGCAACAACTCAAGAAAAGGGGCACTCGTGCATCTCAATGCTCAAGTTCATCTCTTTGGAAAGCAAACTATCCAAAGAAAGAACAGAAACCCACAGTTAAATCTAAAGTTGATTCAAAGCAAGAACTGACCAACCAAGGAACTCAAGGTAAATTTGACCCTTCAAATTCAAGAATCGTGATATTAAGTATTTTAAATGTCATGGCAGGGGTCATGTTGCTAATGAATATCCAAATAGGAGAGTCATGTTGGTAAGGGATGATGGTGGATTTGAAACTGAGGTTGAGACTCATCATGAACCAACGCCACCATCTAATGATGTTAGGGATGAAAAAGCTGTAGTTCATGGTGAGTATGTTTTGGTTACAAGAAGAATTTTGAGTATAAAAATAAAAGAAGATGAAAATGAGCAGGGGGAGAACATATTTTACACTAGATGTCATGTGAATAACAAAGTATATAATGTGATAATTGATGGGGGCAGTTGTATAAATGTGGCCAGCACTACCGTAGTTGAGAAGCTTGGATTGCCCATGATGAAACATCCCCAACCATCCAAGCTTCAAGGGTTGAATGATTGTGTAGAAGTGAAAGTTAACAAGCAAGTGATGGTTCCGTTTAGCATTGGGAAGTATAAAGTGAGGTTTTATGTGAAGTACTGCCAATGCAAGCTGGACACATACTATTGGGACGTCCATCGCAGTTTGACCGAAAAGTTAACCACAATGGTTTTACCAACAAATACTCTTTTGTGCATAATTGAAGGTCAATCACTCTTGTTCCTATAATACCAAAGAAAATATATGAAGATCAAGTGAGATTTCAAAAATGGAGAGTGAGCAAAAACAAGAGAGTGTACAAAAAAGAGAGAGTGAAAATCAGAGAGTAGCCAACAGAAAAGAAGTTGAACTTTCAGCCATTGAGAGAAAACTAGAGAGGAAACAAGAGAGTTTCTGTGTTAAAACAAGTTAGTTGAAGAGAGCAATATTCCAAAACCAACCCATTATTGCAAGGAAACACTCTTGAGCACTAACGAACTACTACTTTGCCAAGTTCTATTACTTCTCTTTTGCAGGAATATGATGATGTCTTTCCCGAAGATATCCCACATGGTTTACCACCTATTTGAGGATATGAACATCAAATTGATTTTGGTCTTTGAGCCACCACCCCTAGTTGCCCACTGTATCGAACAAATCTCGAGGAGACAAAGGTGATTCAAAGGCAAGTTGCTGAACTAATGGGGAAGGGATATGTGACGGAAAGCATGAGCCTTCTTTTAGTCCCTAAGAAGGATGGTCTGTGGAGGATGTGTACCGATTGTCAAGCAATCAACAATATTACGGTAAAATATCGCCACCATATACCTCGCCTAGATGATATGCTTGATGAATTGAATGGATCTTGTGTATTTTCTAAAGTTGATTTGAAGATTGGTTATCATCAAATTAGAATGAAAGAAGGAGATGAATGGAAATCCGCCTTTCAAACTAAGTATGGTTTGTATGAGTGGTTAGTGGTGCCTTTTGGTTTAACTAATGCACCAAGTACTTTCATGCGATTGATGAACCATGTTTTGCGTGCTTTTATTGGCAAGTATGTTGTGTTTACTTTGATGATATTCTGATATATAGCAAGAACTTGAATGATCATGTTGAACATTTGAAATCTGTTTTAGATGTTTTAAGAAAAGAAGAGTTGTTTGCTAACTTGAAAAAGTGTACTTTTTGCACGGATTGTCTTGTGTTTCTTGGATTTGTTGTGAGTGCACAAGCTATGCAAGATGATCAGGTAAAAGTTAAGGCAATAAAAGAGTGGTCGATTCCAACAAACGTAGGAAATGTCCGAAGCTTTCATGGATTAGCAAGCTTTTACAGACGATTCGTGAAAGATTTTAGTAGTATTGCTGCCCCACTCGCTGAAGTGATCAAGAAGAATGTTGGATTCAAGTGGGGAGAGGACAAGAACGAATGTTTCAGCTACTTAAAGAGAAGTTAACTAATGCACCATTATTGTCTTTACTCAACTTTTCTAAGATTTTTGAAATTGAGTGTGATGCTTCAGGAATCGGAATAGGTGTTGTTCTTATGCAAGATGGAAAGACAATAGCATATTTTAGTGAAAATCTAAGGGGAGCAGCCTTGAACTATCCAACTTATGACAACGAGCTATATGCTTTGGTTAGGATGTTGAACGGATGACAACATTACCTTTGGCCTAAGAAGTTCGTGATTCAAGTGGATCATGAGTCTTTGAAGCACTTAAAGGGACAACAAAGGCTTAATAAAAGGCATGCACGGTGGGTAGAGTTCATTGAGACATTATCGTATATCATTCATTACAAGCAAGGTAAGGAGAATGTGGTTGTCGAGGCCCTTTCTCGCCGGTAAGCTCTACTCTATACTCTTGAGTCAAAATTTCTTGGTTTCGAGTATATTAAAGAACTGTATAAAGATGACCAAGATTTCCAAGTTGAATTTCAAGATTGTAAGAACACACGCTAGTGGTAAGTTCTTTAGGCATGATGGATTTCTGTTTCGAGAAAACAAATTATGTGTGCCTAATTTTTCTTCGAGAGACTTACTAGTGCAGGTTGCTCATGGAGGTGGGTTAACGGGGCATTTGGCATTACAAATACCTTAGCAATCTTGCAAGAACACTTCTTTTGGGAGCATATGAAGAGGGATGTTGAAAGAAAATGCAACAGATGTCTTACTTGTCGACAAGCTAAGTTTAAGGTGCAAAATCATGGTTTGTATATTCCTTTACCGATTCCTACTTCTCCTTGGATTGATATTTTCCATGGACTTTGTGTTCAGACTGCCTAGAACAAAACGTGGTACGGATTCAATTTTCGTGGTTGTGGATAGATTCTCTAAAATGACACATTTTATTCCATTTCACAAAACTAATTATGCTTCCAGTATTGCTGATTTGTCCTATAGAGAAGTTGTAAGATTGGATGGTATGCCTAGAACCATTGTTTTCAATATGGATGCAAAGTTTTTAAGTTACTTTTGTAAGACCTTGTGGTGTAAGTTAGATACGAAGTTGTTGTTTTCTACTACTTGTCATCCAAAAACCGATGGTCAAACTGAAGTAGTAAATAGCACTTTGTCAACATTTTAGAGCAATCATCAAAAAGAATATTAAGACTTGGGAAGATTGTTTGCCACATGTTGAATTTACTTATAATAGAACTGTACATTCTCCTTTTAAATTTTTACCATTTGAGATTGTTTATGGTTTTAATCATTTGACACTATTGGATTTAACTCATCTACCTATGTCTAAATGTGTGAATTCTGATAGCAAAAAGAAGGCTGAATTGTAAGCAGCTACATAAAAAGACAAGGCTTAACATTGAGAAAAGAATTCAACAATATGTAAAGCAAGCCAACAACGGTCGTCGACATTTGACCTTTGGACCGGGTGATTGGGTTTGGTTGCACATGAGGAAGGAGAGGTTTCCAGATAAAAGGTGTTCCAAGTTGTTACCAAGAGGGGATGGACTCTTTCAAGTGTTAGAGCATATCAATGATAATGCTTACAAGTTGGATCTTCCTAGTGAGTATAACGTGAGTACAACTTTCAATGCTTCTGATTTGAGTCCTTTTGATGTAGGCGATCCAGATTTGAGGACAAATCCTTTTGAAGTGGAGGGGAATGATGCAAATAAGGAGATGCTAACTCCAAATGAGGAGAAATGTGACTTGACTTTTGATACTAAAGATTCAAGTGATGATCCAAGAGAGTCGTTCAATGGCCCAATCACTAGAGGACGGGCTAAGAAGATGGGATCAGCCTTATTTGGGCTAATCAAAGAGGTTTGGGGCCACATCTATGTTGTAAGGATACTTCAAAAAATCATCTCGTGCAGTATCGGATACATCTGGGATACGAATACGGGTGCGATACGCGTGGGATATGCACAGGTTACGCCACGTGGCGTATCCCTAATTAAAAAAAAACGTTTGGGATACAGGCGAGGGCGTGTCCGACACGCCATGGATACTTCGAGGTCAATCTTGCAATCCCTTTAGATTTATGGGGTTGAAAATGTAATTTTGTGAAGTTTAAATTAAACATTAAAAAAAGACTAAAAGGTGTCAAATGCAAGAACTAAAAGACATTTGATAGCTTTAAAAATTAAAAAAACCAGTAGCAACTTTAGCTTTCAATTTTCATTTCTCAATTCAAGTTTAAGTCATGCTAAAACCCTCTGCCTCTCAAGACTCTCAACAAAAATTAAAAAACCTCTACCTCTCTCAACAAATAACCTGCTCGAACACAGAAAAAAACCATCTCAAAATCTCTCCATTCTCCGGCGATTTGCCAGCGATTCGCCGCCTCTCCACCGTAGCTTTGTCGTCTCTCTCCTCTTTATCATGAGTCACCACTTTCCCCCAATTGATTTTGCTATTTAACCAAAAGCAATTAGGTTTTTAGAATTCTAGGGTTTGACAAAATATCGAAAAAACAAAGGGGGTCTCCAAAGAAAACTCAATAAGCCTTTATGATAAGTTGTTTTAGTGAATCCTTATCACTCTATCGACTTATCATGTAGTTTTGTTGTCGCACAGTGTCACACTTATTTTTTTTCATTTGTTATTTATCAGTAATTATTTGCTCTAACTTTTCTGGTAATATCATTAATTACAGAGTGAAGGCTGAAGTTGTTGAAGCTACGAATATCCTGGTAATATCATTATTTACCATTTATCATCTTTATCTTGAAAATGAGCAAGGATGTTAGTGGTAGTGGTAGTGGTAATGGTAGTGGTAATGTGCCTACTTGAATCTGCTCCATCACCTATATTTCCTTTGTGGCGATTTGTTACAAAGTTAAGTAGTACTGATTGTGGTAGTAACACTTTATTCAAATGTAAATTTCTCAAAGGGAAGTTTACGGGTTCTTATTCTAGAGTTAAAGCACACATGTTGCAATGGCCTGAGAAAGGGACAACGGTCTGTCCAATGGCAACAGTAGCTGAAATTACTGAAATGACAGACTTGGGAGAGGATTTTCTAAAAATAAGGGAAGCTAGTAAGATAAAACTTGTTCCTGTGCCTCCGTCTAGCTCTAGTCATTCTTCTTTGTATAAAGTTAGAGATGCATTAAACAATGATTCACATAGAGAGGAAAGTTGATCCAAAACAACGAAAAAAATGAAGGTGATGGTACTTTTTAGAAATCTTATAATTTGCATGCTAGGGAGCAATTAAATAGTGATATTGCAAGAATGTTTTACTCAGCTGGTCTTTCTTTTAATCTTGTAAGAAATCCTTATTTCATCAAGGCTTTTAGTGTTGCTTCCAAATCTTATTTTCCAATTTATGTTTCCCCAGGATACAATGCTTTAAAAACTACATTGTTTGATAAAAAGAGACATAATATTGAGAATTTTCTTGCAAGTACCAAATCAACTTGGAGAAATAAAGGAGTAAGTATAGCTTGTGATGGTTGGACAGACGCTCAAAGAAGGCCTCTTATTAATTTTATGGCAATAAGTGAGGGAGGACCAATGTTTATCCGTTTAGTTAATTGTCAAGGGGAGTACAAATTTCATTGTAGCTTTGATCAAAGATGTGATTATGGAGGTAGGGGTTACTAATGTGGTCCAAGTCATTACTGATAATGCTCATGTTTGTAAAGCAGCAGGAAAGTTGATTGAACAAATGTTTCCTACTATTTTTTGGACTCCCTGTGTGGTGCATACTCTTAACCTTGCCTTAAAAAATATTTGTGCTGCAAAGAACTCAGAGGCAAATGAAATAACATATGGAGAATGTAATTGGATCAGTAGGGATATTGCATCAGTTGTGATGATTCATAATTTTATTATGAACCATGCAATGAGACTTTCCATATTCAATGAGTTCTCAAAAATGAAGTTGCTTACTGTTGCTGAAACCCGTTTTGCTTCCATGGTTGTTATGCTTAAAAGATTCAAACTTGAAAAGCAACAATTACAATCTATGGTTGTTAGTGAGCAATGGTCATGCTATCTTGAGGATGATGTTACCGAAGCACAACTTGTGAAAGCTAGATTGTTAGGTGATTCGTGGTTGGAGTCTATTAATTATATTCTTGATTTTATGGAGCCTATTTATTCTACACTTAGAGTTTGTGATAGGGACAAGCCTTGTCTTCATTTGTGTTATGAGATGTGGAATACTATGATAGTGCAAGTTAAAAAGAGCATATATAAACATGAGAAGAAAAGTGAGTTTGAAGAATCAGCTTTCTGGGATGTTGTGCGAAATTTTTTGGAAGATAGGTGGAGTAAATGTAGTAATCCTTTACATTGCTTAGCTTATTCTTTGAATCAAATGTTAGTAATTTTATGCATTTTTATAAATAAAATTTGAATTTAGTTGTATGTTGTTTTAATTTGTTCATAATTATTGTTTCAACTTTTGCAGGTGTACTACAAAAGAATAGAAAATGAACATCCACACCTCACTCCACCTTAAAGGGATGCAGAAGTTTATAGGACGAGAAATATATGCTTGAAGTGTCTTTTCTCCAATGAGGGGATACACAAAGGGAAGTCAACATAGACCTAGCGAAGTATTTTGGATGCCTTCGTGATTTTGGTGATGAAGATTCAGTAAGAGATAGATTGGAGATGGATCCAATGCAGTGGTAGTTTGTTCATGGTTCAGCAGCCCCTCATCTTCAGTCTATTGCTACTAAGTTACCTGGTCAAGTTTCTTCATCTTCTTGTTCTAAAAGAAACTGGAGTACTTATTCTTTCATTCACTCAACAAAGAGCAATAAAATTTCCCCACAAAGGACTGAAGATTTGGTATATGTGCACAGTAATCTTTGTTTTTTGTCAAGAAAAATTCCACGTATATACAAGGAAGAACAAGGATGTGGGATGTGGTTGGGGATGCCTATGAGTCCTTAGAGAATGTTGAAGTTCTAGGCATTGCAAATTTATCTCTTGATGAACTTGAATTTGCATCTGTTTTGTTTGTTGATGAAGCTACTGAAGAACCAATGGCGACTGGCGAGTGATGATGTTTAATGTGAATTTGGAAGTTGATGACTTGAAAACTATTTATTGTATTGATTGTAAACATTAGGACTATTTGTAGTTAAGTTGTTTTTGTTGGTTTTTGCTTTTAGACTTTGTTGACTGATTAGTGGTAATATGAAATGTTCGTTTTGATTTTGATTTTGTGCATTTGAGTGTTCATGTGTTATGACTTTTGTATTATAGGGTTTAATTTTTGGTGTTTTTATTCATGTTAGTGCATTATATAAATATTTATATATAAATTTATATAGTCGTATCCCCGTCGCACCGTATTCCCTATTTTTTTTAAAATTCTTATCCCCGCACCCGTATCGCCGTAATCCGTATCCGTGCAACATAGGTCCACATTGATGAAGGATGTTCAAAAGATCAATCTAGATGGTCGAATCTGATCCAAGTCAAGTCTTAAAAATACTACAGTATTAAAAAACGAGTTGAAGTCATATTTACCTTTCCTAGTCTTAGTTAATGCATTTCTCTTTCTCTAAAGATGGCTATTTAATGTATTTTTCATTTCCCTTGGGTTTCTTTCGCTGCAAGGCTGTTTATGCCTATATATTGGAGGTCTTTCCATGTAAAAGAAGCAACTCAAATTTTATAAACACTTGTGAGATTTTATTTTCTTTGGTTCTTTGAAGAACATTTTTCAGAACTTATTAAACGGGGGTGATCACCCCCGTTTGTGGCGTTCAAACTTGACTTATCAAATGGCACCTCCGCAACCATTTGTGGCGTCTTCATATACCCAGGTTCTTGTTTCGCATCAAGTAGTGGGTCGCGCTATCTATACCAAGGTTCATATTTGTGCTGAGGCAATGGGTTGAGGTTTCGCCCATTCCACATGTTGATAAACAATCCTACACTTCTAAAATACGAGTTTCCATTATTCTTCGGTGGATATCGTATCAAGTATGACAGAATACTTCTGATAGGAGATCACATATATAAGTGTTAAGAGTGACCGCTTCATGAGCAAAAACTTATGAATCCAAGAGTTGTCCACGACCAAAATGGACACAACCATGAAAATCAAAATTAATTAGGGGAGTTATTGTGTGGATACACTTTTCTTGGTTTACACTAACAATTGAACAGTTCAATATATCATGTTCACTGATTAGCCAAGTAAATCCGATGTATTCCACTAAGGAAGGTTCGAACCCAAAAACTACATTTCTCGATGCAGTTGCTCTCCGCCTGAGCTCTCGAATATACGCATTGAATTTTATTCATGTGGGAGATTGTTGAAAAATGGGTTTACGAACCCATGTTTAACCAATTATTCAGGTGCTTTCCAATTGTTAGAATTGGTAGTTATTTAGGTAAATGAAATCTACATTTTTGTAGTTGGTATTGTTGCTATGAAATTTCAAGTCCTTAAAATAAAAGACAAGAAAAGTTAGAACAAATAAAATTTATATTTATTCAAAAAGATATGGGGTTACAATCTCAATAATCCTCTGATTCTTTTCTAAAACATATGAACTTGAAAAACTTGGTAGACTTCAATATGGAGTTGACTTTGATCTCTTCCACGTGGCTTTAATTTGAACTTCGATTCAAGGGCGTTTGAGCTTGATCTTGAATTAAAGTTGAACTTGACTTGAAGCTCGCGACGAACAATATGATCTTCGCCTTGAGTTATTTTGAATTTGTTGAATATATTGAGGTTTGATCTCCTTTAGCAGAAGCTTGATCCTCAGAAACAATTTTCCAACGGCTTTGCAGCTTGATGTTGAATCAAAGGGAGTTTTTATTTAATCCTCGTGAAGAACAATCTTGATCCTCGCGAAGAACACTTTGAATGTGATGAACTTGAGGGAGAGCCAAGTGAGGCTTTCTTCTCTTCAGAATATGATACTTGTGTTGTGAATTTCCCTTGAGTGAAGACCTCTATTTATAGGTGTAGAAGTAGAGTCTTGATAAGATCGACTGCTGAGGTGGAGGCCTACTATTGGTCTTCCATTCTCAAGATAAATACAAAATAAATTTGTATTTATCAAGAGGTATTTAAAAAAAAAACACATCATCTTTGACACTTGTCACTATTTAACTGGGCAACAAAATATATTAGAAAATAAATTAACTTAACTATTTTCTTTTTGGAACTTAATTTAGTAAAATCCCAAAATTCAAATACTATAAATCAAATTAATTTCTAAAATATATTTTATAAATTTTGCATGTCTACAAATGCCCCTTCGAGACTTGTTCACGTAAATAGTCTAATTTACCCTTGAAGTGGATATGTCTCGACCATGAAATATAATTAACATAAAGTTGTGTACTTCATGTCAAAATTATGGTCTAGTTGGGCCATAATATCAAAAAAAGTATTTCTAGGGTCCCCAAGTTGAATATGTAGAAGTTTGGGGACCAATTTGATCCTTGTACAAATGTGTGGATGACCCATTTCTAGACCAGCAACATGTGATTGCTCCTATTTGAGTGGTCTATGTGTACCATAGTAATTCCCTTCACACAAGTGGAATATGACGCAGCTTTCCACTTCACTCCTTTTTTCTTTTCTTTTTTCTTACCCTTGGTGCACTAAACCAGTCACACCGATGATGGCTCAAATGGTCTGCATGGACCAAAACACTTGATAATTCTTTTCTTCATCTTCTTCAAATTCACGCACACTATGCAAATTGGTTTCCCAGATCTCCTTGGACTCTTTTCTTTTAATAATTCAACCAAAAGACAAGAAGTATAGTCCTTCAACAATTATGATTCAGTTTCCCCATTAATTTAGAGTCTTGGCAGGAATTTAATCACATAATAAACTGCTTACAAATCTAGATTCAAATTTCACAAGATGCTGGATGCACACAAAGTCCGTTTTTTACGTTTTTGTGGGTGATTAAAACTTAATCCCAATTCAAATATATCTCCCTTTCAGAGTTGTGCTTGAACTCAAGTTCCTTCAATGAAAACTCTATATAAAGGATCGAGCCCTCAACTCCTTTCCTTCATCTTTTACGATTTAACAGGCAGGAGACCGAGTTCCACTTCCTCTCTTATTTTCCTTTTTTTTAAAAAGAATTTCTTGCCCCATCGAAGCGGGCAGAATGCAACTCCCCTATGATTTATTTTTTTTTTTTTTTGATTGTTTGCAGGAGGCTTTTAAAAAAAAAACAAGATAGGAGAACAGTTTATGTCGTGAGCTTCATTCAAAATTCTCTCTGTGCAGTTTCCTAATTCAGGAGGCATTAATCACTTACTTGAAGACTTTTAAGCAGGAATTTGGAGAATATGATCCGCAGCTTAAAGAGGCAGGAGACATCTGCTCGCTTGGAATATTAACTTGGAAGCGGCCAGAGTATACGTTGCAGCGTATATCCACAAGCATGAAGCAACAATTTGGACGGTGGAAAAAAAATCTACTCGAAACATCATCAATCTTAATTTGTCCGCCGCACCTTAAAGAGCTTTTTGCTCGTGTCCGGGAGATTTGGATATTTGGAGAACATATATGGACATTTTTGCTCGTATCCAGGAGATTTCGAAGACTTGAGGAATTTGCAGACCTTTTTGCTCGTATCCAGGAGATTCGAAGACTTGAGGAATTTGCAGACCTTTTTGCTCGTGTCCAGGAGATTTTAAGACTTTAGAAATTTGCAGATCTTTTTGCTCGTGTCTAGGAGACTTGAAGACTTTAGGAATTTGCAAACCTTTTTGCTTGTGTCTTGGAGATTTAAAGACTTGAGAAATTTGCAGACCTTTTTGCTCATGTCCAGGAAATTTGAAGACTTGAGGAATTCGCAGACCTTTTTGCTCGTGTCCAGGAGACTTGAAAATTTGACTTGCCAAGGAGTCATTTTTTTTTTCATGAATATTTAAACAGTTTATACTCATGTTAAGGAGTTTGTTAATAGTTTATGCTCTTATCAAGGAGTATATGAAGAGGCATTTAATTTGAAGATTTTAGATAGTTTAAGCTCGTATCAAGGAGCATATTGGCGGAAATAAAATTTGATGTCGCGCCCTCATCATCATATTTATCTACATCATAATCTTCAGTATCAGGGATATGACTTGAATGTTCGTCTTTTGCAGATTTTAAACTTATCTCGATGTCATGCGCTCGAGTTGCTAGCTCTTCAAAATTTCTAGGCTTTATTCCTTGAAGTATATAAGAAAGACTCCAGTTCATCCCTTGAAATTATATTTCAATAGCAGAAGTTTCAGACAATTTTTCTTTGCAGCTTAAGGACAAATTTCTCCATCTATTCACATATTCAATCACTGGCTCACATTCTCTTTGATGTGCATTGGCAAGCTCAATCATGCTTATAGTGCGGCGAGTGCTATAAAAGCAGTCGAAGAATTTAGTTTGTAAATCTTTCCAACTATCAATGGAGTTTGGCTCAAGGTCAATATACCAGTCAAAAGCAAAACCTTCTAAGGATCTCCCTTCCCATCAAATCTTTGAAATTTCGGAGGTTGATAACTTTCAGGCATTTGCAATTGCTCAATCCTTTGAGTATATGGCTTCATGTAAGATTTGAATATTTTAGGTTGAGATTTATAGTTCTCTGCAACTTCTTTGACATAATTTTTCAATTGATCAATAGAAACAAGACATTGGGAAGAGACTTGGATTCCTTGGCTTGGGATCACTTCGGCCTCTAAAGTAGCTCCTTCAAGAAAATTTGGCTTCACGCTTTGACCATCGTTCCTCAAGAGTTTCAACTTTTGGAGATGAGGGGAGCTCTGAATTTCTTGACTTGTGACCAATTTGGCCTCTGGAGTAGATCCTTCAAGAGAGTTTGGCTTTATGCTTTGACCGTCGTTCCTCAAGAGTTTTAACTTTTGGAGATGAGAGGAGCTTTGAATTTCTTGGCTTGATATATGTTCTCCAACTTTATTTGTGACTTCCTCAAGAGACTTCAGTGTGTTAGGGGCATCTTTATCACCTCCTTCATGGAGCTCTAGATTTTGACAAAGACAATTCAAGCGCTCTTCACGTCTTTCCACTTGCTTGGTAAAGTTCTCAATAGCATTGGTCAATGCAGCAACTCGCTCTTCCACTGAAGGTAATCGAGTCGGTTCCTTAGCTTCATGCCTTGCCACCGGTACAAGTGGAGCTTTGATCATCAATTGAGATGAACTTTCACTTCTTGCCCCCATTGACTTGTCCATTGCTAAGCAAGAGTTTGCTTCTTGAGACTTGCTAGAAAAGAGATGAGAGGTAGAGATTGTCCCACTGGGCGTGCCAAAATTTGTTGCTATGAAATTTCAAGTCCTTAAAATAAAAAACAAGAAAAGTTAGAACAAATAAAATTTATATTTATTCAAAAAGATATGGGGTTACAATCTCAATAATCCTCTGATTCTTTTCTAAAACATATGAACTTGAAAAACTTGGTAGACTTCAATGTGGAGTTGACTTTGATCTCTTCCACGTGGCTTTAATTTGAACTTCGATTCAAGGGCGTTTGAGCTTGATCTTGAATTAAAGTTGAACTTGACTTGAAGCTCGCGACGAACAATATGATCTTCGCCTTGAGTTATTTTGAATTTGTTGAATATATTGAGGTTTGATCTCCTTTAGCAGAAGCTTGATCCTCAGAAACAGTTTTCCAGCGGCTTTGCAGCTTGATGTTGAATCAAATGGAGTTTTTATTTAATCCTCGTGAAGAACAATCTTGATCCTCGCGAATAACACCTTGAATGTGATGAACTTGAGGGAGAGCCAAGTGAGGCTTTCTTCTCTTCAGAACATGATACTTATGTTGTGAATTTCCCTTGAGTGAAGACCACTATTTATAGGTGTAGAAGTAGAGTCTTGATAAGATCGACTGCTGAGGTGGAGGCCTACTATTGGTCTTCCATTCTCAAGATAAATACAAAATAAATTCTTATTTATCAAGAGGAATTTAAAAAAAAAACACATCATCTTTGACACTTGTCATCATTTAATTGGGCAACAAAATATATTAGAAAATTAATTAACTTAACTATTTTTTTTTTTTGGAACTTAATTTAGTAAAATTCCAAAATTCAAATAGTATAAATCAAATTAATTTCTAAATTATATTTTATAAATTTTGCATGTCTACATGTATATTTATTTGTTCAAAATCATGGAGTGGTGAATAAATAAATTAAATATTAAAGTGAGGTACTTGAAACTAAATTGTGTTGAAATGAAATGGATAGGAAGTTAAAAATTCACCATCTCGCATTTACATCGAGCTTTATGATCCTCTGTTACTACATCAATAAAATTTTACAGTTGATCGAGAAAGACAAAATATTGAGAAGAAACTTGATTCCGTTGCTTGAGGCTTTAGAATATTCTCGCTATAAGGTTTGTGTGAACCTCACAAGAAGTATAGTAATCACACTAAACCTCAAAGAGGTATCTATAATTACACCAAACCTCTAGCAAGTATCTATAACTATCCCTATAAATAATTTTGTAATAGAACGAAAAGGGGAAAATTGCAAAAATTGTCCTTGAAAGAGGCCTACTTGCAAAATTGATCCTCTAAAGTGGCAGTCTCCAATTTAAGTTCTCTAAAGTAAATACCGATGCAATTTTAGTCCTCAGACGCCGGAGTCAACGATTTTGACTGAAAATTAGATAAATTCTTCGATTTTGACCCTTAAAATTATGATTTTTTTCATTTGCACCCCAAATCTTTTCCGAAAATTACATTTACATCCTACAACATTTCAAAATATTTATTATGTAAAAATTTAAGTTAACTTTTTTTTGATGTTTTAAATAATTTTATAAAAATCATCTTCAATTAACACTTCAATAAAAGAAAAGTAAAAGAAAGAATAAAAAAAAGTATATCATCTTTAACCTGTCCTCCTTCCTCACTACTCTCTTCTTCTCCCCAAAATCGGGATTTCTTTTGTTTGTATGTCAAATCTTTTCTAATAATCACATTTACATCCTAAAATGTTTCAAAACATTTATACATATTTTTATTTCTAATTTATTACAAGATCTATTACAAACTGACTTGTTTTTTTCGAGAATTTTTTTTTTAAATTTCTAATCCATATTTTTCTGAAAAGGCAAAGAAATCGGGGGGCGGGGGTGTCATCTTTGCCGATTCACCCACCCCCCCAACCAGCCCTCCCCCACCGCCAACCCCTTCCTAGCTAAAAAGAAGAGGGCTGATTCAGGCAGGGAAATAAGCTCAATACATTACGGGGAAGAAGCTCACCATGTCTATTGATACAATTCCCAGGGTTTGGTTTCAGGTGGGTGAAGGGTTGGTGGTGGATAGACGAAGAAGAAGATGATCATGCCGTTCAATTTCTTTTTTTCTATTTCAACTTAAATTTGATTCAAAATTAAACAACAAGTTTTCTCTTTTTGGTTTTTATGTATTTTTCAGTGATTCAAAATATAATAATTATAATATCAATAATAACAATAATAATGATAATAATAATAATGATAATAATAAGAAGAATGTTTTCAACATAATAAATGTTTTGAAATGTTTTAGAATGTTAATGTAATTGTTTGAAAAGATTTGGAGTGCAAATGAAAAGATCCCTAATTTCAAGGGTCAAAATTAAAGATTTATCCATTTTTTAGTCAAAATTGTTGATTGGGACTAGAATTGCATCGTATCGACTTTAGAGAATTTAAATTAGAAACTCACACGATCAATTTTACAAATAAACCTCTTTAAGGGACCATCTTTGCAATTTTCCCGAACTAAAAGGCCCATCAGCGCAAAACAAAATATCGGCCAGGCAAGGCTATCATCCAACGGTCCAAATAATTCAATCTCAAAACGAACGGTTGGCAAACATTTAATATAAAAAATTACATATCAAACCCAAATTATGTACCTCTGATAAACCCTCTTCAACCCATTTCTCTCTCTGTCTAGGGTTTTACACTCCCTACTCGCAAAAAGGTCAAAACTTTTATGTCGTTTGGTTCATTTGGTTAAGTGTTTTACATTTCTAATTTCATTTGGATTTGTTTCTTGTGATTGTTGATAGGCTCTGTTTGACATCAAAAAGTGAGAGAAATTTACTGTTAACTAGTTTCTTTAATCTGTTACGATTTGGGCTATGAATAACTCTGCTCTGAAACTTACATATCCACCTGTGGACATAGGAGCAATCTTTGTGTGCTCTACTTAAGCTAGTTATTGTTTATTTTCTTTGAGTATGATCTGTGATATATGTTTTCGATAGACGATGTTTGCGTAAATTCATTGGATTCTTGGTGCAGGCACGATGGCTTTATTTAGGAAAGCAGCAAATGTACTCGGGAAGGCTGTGAGTAATCACGAAGTCTCTTTGTCGAAACCATCCATTTTTCAGGCGATAAGATGTATGTCGAGTTCGAAACTCTTTATTGGAGGTGGGTGTTTTCTTTTGGAACAACTATTAACAAAAGGAATTTGCGTTTGCCTTAACTAAATATATTTATCACATTTGTTCGTGTTTGAAATTTCAGGACTCTCGTACAGCACAGATGACACAAGTTTGAGAGAGGCTTTTGGCAAGTATGGAGATGTCGCCGAAGGTACTTTTAAGCCGATGTCCTCATACCCCCCCTCTTGTCTGTACTACCTGTTAGTTTTTGTCTCTTCATATGATTTAGATGGTGATACTGGTACATACTTAAAGTTGCATATTGTGACTTCGCAGTTCGAATGCTGATAAATTGCTATATCTTTATGGATTAGTGAGTAAAATTTTGTCGGTATATGTCGGTATTTTGGTTTGCAGATAAGCAAAAAAATGATATGGCAACTCTATTAGTTTCTGACATTTGTTTTATTTCTGGCAGCAAGGGTAATTGTGGATCGTGATACTGGTAGATCCAGAGGATTTGGCTTCATCACTTTCACATCTACTGACGAGGCATCTGCTGCCATCCAGGCTTTGGATCAGCAGGTCTTGCTATTTATTTTATTCATTCTCTTTCTCATGTTTTGTTCTTCGTTGGGGAAAGTTCAAAAATCAAAATCTCTCACTCGGTATTATTCTACTTTCCTTTCGGATTATGTTTTAAGTTCAAATGTTAAACTATGTTGCATTTGGGTGTTGCCTTTAGGAACTACATGGTCGTAGGATCAGAGTGGATTTTGCAAATGACCGTGCACGAGGCTATGGTGGTGGAGGCTTTGGTGGTGGTGGAAGCTATGGTGGAGGCGGTGGCGGTGGCGGTTATAATGATGGTGGGTATGGTGGGAACTATGGTTCTGGCAGCGGTGGTTATAACAACAGTTACGGTGGAAACACTGGCGGTGGTGGAGGTTATGGGGGCGCTTCAAATTTCAGTCCTACAGGTACTGGTTATGGAAACGGAGCTGGAACTGATGCTTATCCGGCAAATGGTGGAGAGGGCCAGACTGGTGGTGGCAACTATGCTGGTAATAGCAGTTATGCTGGTGGGAATTTGAGCTATGGTGATGGTCAGAATTTTGGTGCAACTGCTGGTAGCGGAAACAATTTTGGTGAAGTGGGTGTTGGCAGCAGTCCAAGTAGCTTCGGGAACAATTTTGGTGGCGAGCAGAGCACTTTCAGCAGAGATGAACCCGTAAATGGAAACTTCAGAGACGATGACACTTCTGATAACTATGCTGATAGAAGGGGCTGAAGAAAGCTGGGGTTTTAACCCGAGCTATATTCTTTGGTAAAGAGAATCATGGAAGATGGCCTTAACTAATTCTATCACTTTACTGAACTGTTGGTTTTTATCGTTTTTTAACAAGTGAGTTCCTTGAACTCTTCTTGTTATGGTTTGTTCTGTTGCCGTGCGGGCTAAGTGCTGTGTGTTTTATGCTTGTGACTGGGAATAGATATAGTTGTTTGTAGAACTTTGGTACTACATTCGTGTCACGTTTATTGTTTCTGAGTTGTATCTTAATGTCCATTGCACATTTTTGAAAGGAAAATAATATGAGATAGCTATGCATTAATAGTAGTTACGGTGTTTCTGGAAGACTTCTCTTAGGGTGGGATAAGCTAGGAATGACCATAATGGAATAGTCTGGCGTTTAACCACTTGGTCTCAATTTTTACAGTTTCATAGGAACATTACTGGAAGTTTTATTTAGGCCTGCAGTTTCTTGATAATTCTTGAAGTATTTTTGAATACATTGTAAGAATAATCAGTTGTAGAACGCATATAACGTTTAAGTTTTTTTTCTATTTTTCAAACACATCTATCTATATTTGTCGAATTAACGGAATTTATAGTCATGGTCATTACACCATCTTCGTACAATTTCAATTAAATATTTGATAATTAATTAAAAAAAGCAAGTTCTAACGAATGTGATTAGTACCTTCATCTGTTTAAATCGTCGTTTGTTGAAGAGATGTGTTGGCTTCCAAGCTACTAGCAAAGCCCAGAATTTGGAAGAGTGGTCTGCTAGACTATATGCAAATGTACTCCAAAACCTTGATCTTCAATTGAAATGTCTTTTGTTCTACTTCCTGGATTATATGAGATATAGTCTATGTATTTTTGCTCTTTTGTTAAATGCATCTCCCCTACTTTTGGGATTTAAAAGACAGAAAATAATGAAGCAATATCAAGAGCAAAAATCGACCTTGGTCTTTTAGAGAAAGGGTGCACACCCCTTATCCTATTATTTAGAAAATATTCTTGATCTGTTTAGCAAATTCTTTCCTATATAAATTCCCCAACTCTGAAGACATAAAATTCATTAGATAAGCTTAGTCCACCATATCTAATCTTCCTTTCATATTCTCACTAATTTAAATAAGGTAGCTAATTAAATATTCCATCTTGCTCAATAATAATTGATTTTATCTTGAAATATGAATATTAACTCAAACCTTTTTCTCGGAGTATAAAAAGATTTAAAGTCTTCTCTGTAAATGCATATGGGGCGTCCAACAGCATATTTTGGCTTAATTATTTTTATTGGATTCCTTTCTTGCCTCACAAGTAATAAAGTACAGTAAAACTCAACTAGATTTATTTTTATCTCATAAAATTAAAGATGAGGACTACCCAATTATAATTACTTACATTATGAAATCCATCTCTTTGTTTCTTATTTAAGTGAGAATAATAGTTGAGTATTTGATAATCACATTAACAAAATCACAGTTACTTAATCACATTAGTTAATTCTAGAAATAACTCTTATATCTTTATATACTAAATTAATTTGTGATAAGGCATGTAATTCGTACTCGTAGTAAAAACGAAGTGGAGTGTGTGGACCTATGAGTTGGTGCTCCAATGTCTTGAAATAATTTCACAACTCTTTTTCCATCATTTCATCTATTGATTAATACAATACAATTCTAGTAAATGGCTAATATTGACTCTCGTCATCATAGATATATCAGTTACTAGAAGCTAGTTTTGAGTGTCCATTAATACAGTTTTTGCGAGTTAAGTTGGTCGTCCTTACTACAACCCTGTAATTTAACAAATAAAAGTCGTTACTCTATAATCACATCCTATATCATTTACTTCTAGTAGAGTTAAGCTTTCTTGATCAGATCATGGCAAGTACTTGCTTGTCATAACAAAAAGATTCATAAAATATAGGATTCCAGTAAATTCAATAACATTCTTAGCTACTTGCCTCTAATCCATTCAAGATAGGACACTAGGTATTGAGAACTGACAACATCAAGATGGCTATGTAAAAACAAAGTTTGCAATGCTAGATGATCGATTAAGATCAATGTGTTAATTACATTTACCATCAATTTAACAAAGTTTGAAAGAGAAATTAATTGTTAACAACATTAATTAGTGGATCTTCCTCCATCGAGTGAACCATTGGGTCACAAGTGGATTTTGAAGAGAAAGATGGAGTCTGATGCTATCACTGGCAAATACAAGGCAAGACTTTTAGTCAAGGGATACAAACAAACAGAAGATGTTCCTAGAAAAAGTTCATCAAGTTGATCATTGCTTTTGCAGCTTTATTTGATCTTGAGATCTATCCTGGATGTGAAAATTGCATTTCTGAATGGAAACATAGAAGAAGAAATTTACAAGGAACAACCCGAAGGAATTGTGGTTCTAGGTAAAGAAATTAGAGGTGTGTAAACATATTAAATCCTTAAATAGATCAAAACAAGCACCTAAAAATCGACACCAAAGATTAGACAGTGGAATTCTGTCAAATGGATTTTATAAAAACCAATGTAATAAATGTGTCCACAGAAAAGAGATGAGAAAGGCTATGTAATGGTTTGTCTCTACGTAGATGACGTGATAATCGTGTGTAATATAATAATATTAATATTACCAAGAAGAGGTTGTCAAAGAACTTGTCATGAAATACTTAGGTCTTGCTAATGTACTACTTGTGATAAAAATCACTAAGACTTCAAATGGGCATGTACTATCTTAGAATCATTACGTGGAGAATTTTTTTCATAAGTTTGATAAAAGAGGTGATGTCATTGCGAGAACACCAATTGAAGTGGTGACAAATACGCACAAGAACTTTGGAGAAATTGTACATCACTTAGAATATTCAAGGATCATAAGGCGTCTGATGTACCTCATGAATTGCACGAGGTCTGATATGGCCAACTCAGAGAATAAACTGAGTACGAATACAACCAATTCTATTGATAAGCACTAGAAAACGATAGTTAGGGTTCTTAGATATCTAAAACTCACTTCGGATTGCATTATACCAGGCATTAGCTGTCATCAAATGGTATTCTGATGCAAACTGCATAGTAGACTCCAAAAACGTAAGATCTACGAGTGATATATATTCACTATTGAAGGAGCACCGATTTATTGGAAATTGTGCAAGCAAAACTGCATAGCAAAATTAACTTTGGAATCTGAGTTTATAGCATTAGATCTTACAACAGACGAGGTTGATTAACTTCAAATTTTTTTTCAAGATATTCTGATGTGGCTAAAACCCAGTGCCTCGTATTGGCGTGCATTGTGATAGTCAAATAGCTATAGGTAGTACACAAAATTGCTAAGCTTCTTGGCTTAGCTGAGGGGGTCTTTTTTTTCTTCATGATTTGAGGCTAGTGCTCATATCTCATTTCTAACTCGCAAGACGCTTGGCTTTGAGTTTTATGTGTTTACCGACTAAGTTGCTTGGCTTAGGGTGTTATATGCTTTGTGAGTTGAGGGTAGTGCTCATATCTCATTTCTTAAGTGTCCAAGCTGCTTGGCTTTGGGCTTTATGTTCTTCGTGAGTTGAGACTAACGCTCATATCTCATTTCTTCAATTTAATCCCCTGAGTCGTTCATTTGGGGTGTTAAATTATACCAACTCAGTGTAGTTACAGGCGATGTTGATTACCAGTCAAGTGTTTATTAAATTTTAGGTGTCAGCAGAATGACGTTCCTTATAGTATTTCTTCATTAGCGTAGTCAATCTTGTTAACTTTGAGAGAAAAGCTTGATTTAGTTCAACATCCATAGGTTCTTGCTCAACGTGTCTTGCAGGGATTTGTCCTAGATTATTTGCCTCATTTAATGTTGCTAGTAATTCTATTTGCCTCATTTAATGTTGCTAGTAATTCTGTCACTTTTGCCCTCTTTATTGAGGGCGCCTCAATGATGCTCAGCTCTATCATGGCTACACCGGGTCTAGCATCCTTTCTCTGAGATTTGCTGGAGCTTACTTTTGCAAATTCATGCCTCTTGGTAGCTTGTTGAGATCTCGGTCAGTCCTTTACGTGTGGATAATTTGATCTTTTGATGCCCGTTTGAGATCGATATTGTGAAAAGTTGATATGGTTGATCGTCTGATGGGCATGTTGTATCCAAATATGTCATCCACGATCAACTAATCTTGGTTCAATGTCCATCGGTGAAGATACTTGCCGTGTACAACACGTCGCATCACTTTTCCTATTGCATGCACTTCCCCTCTTTCAAATCCATTGGGCAATTGAAGTACTTTGCCTTTGCTGTGAGGTTGTTTGACTTAATATCATCAAGAGTGGCTTTTGAATTCATCTCCTCTATAGCAAAGACGAACTCAAAACCGGTTGCTTCTGATTTTTTTGATAGATATCTTTTGATATGCAATTTTTACTCTTCATTGAATCAACTACTGTTGGTCCACTAGGAATTATTGTCACTTCCTCCCGGTTTAGAACGTTTTGTTCCTCCAATGCTTGTGTTAGCCAAGATCCATGCTTCTCTCTTGAAGTATGGTTTGTTTCCTTTCATGAGGTGATCGATCATCTCACACCAATGTTAAGGATCAAAGATCCTTAATGTGTTCTAATTCAAGTTTAAAACGAACTCATAAGAACTGGAGATTAGAAAGAGAGACTTAAATTAAAAAATACTTAATTTCTTCTTATCATCTAAAATACATTTAATTCTAATTAATAAGCAAGCAAACGTAATTTCTCCACTAACGCCACTAATTACACAACTTCCCTACTAACATATAACTACTATACAATTCTATTTAATACTTTACTGACATTATCTAATAGAAAATGATATAGACACAACAAATTTTCTAATCATAGAGCAAGGTCTAGTAAACTCTCACTTTTACCTTGAATAGTGGAAATGATCTTCTTTAATTTTTAATGCTAGTTAAGAAATTATTTAGCATTTTCTATGTATTAATTTTTGGAAGGGTTTAAGTCTATATTATCAGGAGTGTGACTATAAACCAAAGTAGTTAACTGGCCAAAGAACTCAAATTAATCTCGAGAGAACTGGTAATACAACTCTGGGATTTTAATTATCGGTATTCTTTGGAGGAAAAAGTTTTCATTTTGAATTTGTACTAAAATCATGTATTCAAGTGTTTTCTCCTTCTAATGCAAGTCCAACTTATACTCTTCGGGCACGTTTGGATGCCTCTGCCCATAAAGTGGTAATTAGTAATGAGGGTGGGCCACATGATTAATTAACCGTCTGAATCACGTTTGGATGCATCATCAACAGATTAATAGTGAAGGGAGTGTTGACATTGTTTAATTTACGTTTGGATCACACTATATGTGAATAACATCTATGAAATGACGTATAAGCCCTTAGAAATCCTCTTGTCTTTTAAACCATCTCTCCAACTCCACTGCTCATACAAAGCTGAAGATGAACTTCCAAATTCACCAATTCAATATACAATACCACACCAGTTGAAGTACCTGAACAACTATTAAGCAACATCACTCAATTCTTGCACAAGGTAAAACGTACAACTGTGTTTCTTCTGTGGATACACATTGAGTTAATTAATATGCAACCAATATAATCTCTGCACTACACATAATCTGTAATGAAGATTTAAAGCCACAATTATACAAGTGCTCTTATGTAAATCCTAAAATGGTGGACATAAAGTCACATTGAATATTATTAACAATTGTAAAGATCTACTGGTGGATTTGCAAAATTGAACCATTTACTATAGGTGATCAGAATACTTTCAGATTAGAAAAATAACAAACACTCTATTATATATTCCAAACACAGAGGCACGGAAAATTAACTAGTGAAGGAAAATTATGTTGAATAATTCCGCGTGAGAATCCATCCATAAAAAAAAAAATCTGCCACAAAATATAATGAAGATAAATAAATTTCATCTATTTACAAGATGAGAATATTACATAGGTTAAAAAGGAGAACATCTATGAAGGCAATAAAATGGCTGAAACTATTGTATAGCAGAAACTATTTTAAAATTGTTTTAAAACAGAAAATATGTACGAAGGCAATACAATTGCCTAAAACTGTTGAACCAAAAACAATTGTATTAACAAAAACTATTTTGAAATTATTGTATAACAGAAACATGTATGAAGGCAATACAATGCCTGAAGGTAGGTTAACGACTGAACCAGAAACTAATGTATAACAATAACACATTGCAAATGTAGGCTAATAAGCACATACTTGTGCATTTAGGACGGATTATAACAAGAACACGATGTACATGTCACATATTTTCGATTCAATCGCCCAAAACAATAATCAGTTCATGGGCTGGGAAGGAGTTCGCGTTGAACGAATTTCGCCTGAAAAAAGTCAAGATTCACCACTGAACTGCAGAAATCAAACACCTGCAATTGAACAACGAATTTAAGTTATTGAGAAGAAGGTAGAAAATGAGATATGTCGCTTTTTGTAAAAGAAAACGTTAACATTTTAAGCAAAGGGATAACGAGTTCACAAAAAGATTTTGTTGAGGACAATTTCGTCTGAAAAGTTCGCAATTGGGGTCCAGATCGCTAATGGGAGAGGGTAAGGGCGAAATTCATAAGCTGGGTTTATCAGCCGAAGGGCCCACAAAACACGGGCCGCCAGTATTACAAAAATTTGAATCCAAATGCGAGTTTGGGTCTGATTATCAACCCAATCAGGGGGAATGAAGTCATCCAAACGCGCTAGTACAGCTTAAACTAATATGGCCTCCAACTAAATAAAAGACCCAAGCCTTCAACAATGATGGGCAAAAGCCCAAATAAGCAATCAGCACTAGGCTTAATGCTTATAGGCCCAAATCATATTCAGTTTCCAGCTGGTAATATAATCTTGTTTCCTAGTAAAGCAGAAACCATGTAGTCGAGTTGATCATGGTCATGGATCAAAGTTTTAATACCGAAGAACGTTTCATTCATTTTCCATATTTAACTCTCCGGAATGTCTCGAAATCTTTTAGGCCTATCTCAAAAATTTCGTAAACTTAGTTTTCGTCTAAAAAAACAAAAAACATTCATGCACTTTTTCAAGAAACACTTAGAAACTTTGATCTATTTGAAGTTGACATAAATACCGGCTATCGTGAAATTGGAGACAACCACTGTAATCAGACGATGTTGTACATTCATGAACCCTATCTTGTGATTCTTACCAAATTGGAATATAAACACATTGTATAGTTCTAGTGCTATAATCCCAAAGAACTGCCCAGGTCCCAGGAAGACAACAACTGAACTATCTGATTCTTCATTATTAGATCAATTAGAAGATACACACAGTTGACAAAATTGTTTGATCTTCATACAAATTCCTATGAACTCATGGTGCTATATAGTTTACACTGATGATATTTCCCTGATTCAAACTATCCTTCTGTGAAATAAGCCCTTTATTACTTCATTTCTTACCCAGGTTATGCCTATATGCTTATAGTTTCATTATTCAAAACTACTACACCGGGATGAATGTGATAACTTGGAACTTCCACAGTTAGAAATTTCACCATCTTCGACTTCTACGCATTCAGCTCAATAGTATCGCAAGCATAAACTCATGCGCAAACAAAGACGAAAGTCTAAAATTGGCATAACCATTCAGCTGAAACTTGCCAAGCATAAGCAATGTCATGACAGACAAAGTAAGGTGTCATTTGATGCACCAAAGGTAGCAGCAGCAAGCAATGTACTCACAAAAATCTGATTATCATGTTCACTCTAATGAGACTCATGCAAAAGGAATTACTATGAGTATACCAGAACACTCAGTGTAGCAAGATCGAGGCGTCACAATTACTTGAAGGCCCATTCATATTCCTTACGGATCTGCTCTTCTTCACCTGGAGTATAGTCATTCATTCATTCTTAATGCTGAAAGTCTTTTGGATTTTTTCAGGTGTCTTCTTGTTCATCATGTTTGCCACATTTTTACATGTGAGGTCAAGCAGGCTTTCGATATCCAAGTAGTGTGCAGCCTGTAAGGGGTACCAAATCATCACGTAAAAAGAAAATATTGCAACATATTAGTCCATGCATTGCACTATTGCAGCCAACTCCGCTACAAGTAAATCCGAAACAATATGCAGAACATAATTAGATTGGGCGCACCAGAACTTTAGGGAACTAAACTAGTACGTTAGCAGCAACAGAGGCAAATACGTTAAAGCAACAAATTCAGGCACAACAGTCAAGCTCCCTTTAAATACAAAAAAGACGATAAGGAGACTCCACAACGTGATCGATAACAGGAAAATACACAAACAAAAATTAGGAATAACACATGAAACATTTGTAGAACATAATCGAAAAAATCATCATGCCAAAGCAAAAAACGTGATATCTATTTTTCCAACGCATTGCAGCCAAGAGAACAACACAAGAATAACGATTAGAATGTAATAGGATCATATATACCAGAACTTCAGAAAATTAAACTAGCGTGATAGCATCAACAGAGGCAGATTTGTAAAAAGCAACAAATCCAGAGACACAATATATATATAATCAACCTTCGTAGCAATATAAGAATGACGATTGAGAGAATATTTATTACTAAATCAATGATCAGTTACAGGACTAATACACAGATAACAAACATTAGAGGCAAATCATTCAAAATTGAGCAGAAACAAAGTCCGGAGATAGTACAAATACTAGGTCAATCCGCGTGCATTGATCAACCTTTACGAATTCAGCATCGATAACAAGAAGAATACACACAACAACAGTGAAGCAAATAAGTCCAAATAGAGCATAAATACCAGTAAAAGATCATACAACGTGCCTTCAATAAACCTTCACGTCGCAGGCGAATAGGCGATCAATATCTCAAAAAATACACAAACAACAAAGAGTAGTGGCAAAAAATGAGTCAAAATTAGAGCACAAACAACAAGAGTCCGGATATAGTACCAATATTATGCCTTTCAGCGTGCTTTGATCAACCTTCACGAATTCAGCATCAAATTCCTCCAATGCCGCGATTAATTCACCCGTAGCCTTCGTCTCAGCTTCCACGTGGCGCTTGCAGTACTCAAACACCTTCTCGGCGATCTTCCACATGACATCAGGCAGCGGAATGGCCTCGTCATCGTCATCGCAGAAAGCATTCATAATGTCTTTTAAGGTCCGCGATTTGGCAGCAACAGCCTTCTCCACCTCGAAAGCTTCTCCGTCGGAGCTCTTTAGCTTGATCATAGCTTCTGTGGACGATATTGTTACTTTGATCGAAGTTTTTTTGTGAAATTTTGAACTAAGAGAGAGAGAGAGAGAAAGGAATTCGGGGAGCGTGGGAAAAACGAGAAGTCGTTATAACTTATAGTTATACCGTTCAAATGCTTTTAAACATTGTGGTTTATAGTAGTCCCTGAATTTAGAAGGAATACAATTTAATTACATTATTATATTACTTGTATTATTGTTTTATCGATGGGAATCTCAAATAATAACCAACTAGTCATTAAGAATCTAAGATTGAATATATAAGTACGAAATGGATAAATCTGACTACATTTAGAGCTTAGGTACTGACTTTGCAACATACACATTATTAATTTTTATTATTAAGAAACTATAATGCACAATTGTATTCACTATGGATACAAGCTCTTAAGAATTGGCAAAAGCTCAAACAAGCAAACAACATTAGGCCAATTCTCTATCAGGCCAAATCACACCCAGTTTATAGCAGGTAAAATATAGCCTTGTTTCTTGGTAAAGCAGAAACCTAAGTAGTTGAGTTGATAATGGCTCACAGTTTCAGTTTGTTCCAGTTGTTTAAGTATTAGATATTCTTTTTACTGTTTCAAGATTTTTGCAAAATAGTTGCAAATATTCAGAAAAGTAATTGTGGAGAAAATATTCAGAAAAGTAATTGTGGATTTAAAATATACTTTTATGTTTCGTCTCAATCAGTCAAAAGTAGAAACGTTTGATCAGTGGAGTTGATTTAACAACTGGTATTAGCGAAATTGGAGACAACCAATGTAATCGAAAATTGTTGCATAGTCATGGAACCTATATAGTGATCCTTACCAACTCAGGATATCTCCACATTAGATAGATCTCTGAGAACCTTTAGTGCTGCAATTCAAAAGAATTGCCCTGGAATACAACAACTGAACTATCTGATTCTATATGACTAGATAAAATATAAGATGTATACAATTGACAAATTGTTTAATCTTCATACCATTCCTATAAACAAATATGGTGCAGCTTGGTGCTCTAGTTTCTAGTTTATACTGATGATAATATCCCTTGATTCAAACTGGTACTTCCATGAAATATGAGCAGTATTACTTCATTTCTTGTGCAGTTTATGCCTATATGCTCATAATTTCATTATTCTAAAGTCCAAACTACAACACTGGGATGAATTTGGTAAGTTACCAGCTCCACAGTTAGCAATTTTACCAATTTTGACTTCTACGCATTCAGCTCAATAGTATCGCAAGCATAAACTCACGTGCAAACAAAGACGAAAGTCTAAAATTGGCATAGCCATTCGACTGAAACTTGCTAAGCATTAGCAATGTCATGACAAGGTGTAATCTGATGCACCAAACGTAGCAAACTAAGCAATGTACTCTCACAAAAACCAGATTATTACATACTCACTCTAAAGAGACTCTGTGAAACGGAATTACTAGGAATATCTCAGAACTAGTAGTAAAGTGAAATCATGGTCGCGGGATCATTCAGAGGCCTTGGGAAATCACACTGCGGATCAAGTTTGCTTGCTCTATTGTAAAACCATTCAATGAGTTGTTAAGCTCTTGGAGTTTCTCTTCAGCTGTCGCCCCCTCCATCTTGTCTAATATAGCTTGACGTGTGAGTTGAAGCAGACTTTCGACCTTTGAAGTGGTGTGCAGCCTTAGAAAAGAACACAAAATCATCATGTAAAAGAATAAAACTGAAATTTGTCCTCCAATGCATTGCAGCAACTCCGCCACAGGTATAAAGCAAAGCAGCCAAGAGAATAACACAAGAATAATGTGTAGAACATGATCGGCATGCTAGCAGCAACATAGGCAACATAGGCAAAACAGAATAACTTCAAAACTGGCATGTTAGCAGAAACATAGGCGAATTTGTAAAGGCGACTGTTCATGTTGATAATCGAGAAAATGCAGAGATCTATAATTTCATCTGAATATTATTGGCCCCTACGAAGAAAATGAAGTACAAGCTGCGTTTAAATACAAACACGATTGAGCTGAAATGAGCTGAAAGTAAAACTAACTGCCAAACTTACTAACCAACTGAAACATGGTTTACTAACTCGATACACAAAATTACAACAAGTACTCTGCACTATTATCAAAAGCAACAATCGAGATGCATAAAAATCAAGCTCTATATATATATATATATATATATATATATATATATATATATATATATATATATAT
Source organism: Misopates orontium (assembly GCA_946800315.1). NCBI lineage: Eukaryota > Viridiplantae > Streptophyta > Magnoliopsida > Lamiales > Plantaginaceae > Misopates > Misopates orontium. The sequence continues at coordinate 27,680,303 of OX326948.1, read as the reverse complement.
ATATACAAACACGATTAGGAGACGCAAATACGTGATCTATAACGGTAAGAATACCAAAACAACAAATTAGCTAGTCAAAATAGATCACAGGCAGAATCTGGAGATACCGATATCATGTAACACAGTGTTGCAACAACTCTGTGACTAGTATTTTAGCTGCAATAGAGGCAGATGTGTAAAAGCAACAAATCTAGTCAAGCACCGTATAAATATAACAAAGACGATAAGGAGTCACCATTATGTGATCTATAACAGGAAGAATACAAAAAAATCAAATCACAGAGGAAAATTAGTCTAAACAGATCAATCGCAAACAGAGTCCTGGCAACATACCACTATTATGTGAAACAACATTACAGCAACTCCGCCACAGGTGAAGAAAATCAGCCAAGAGAAATAACACACGAACGACGTCTAGAGCATAATATTAGCAACAACAGAGGCGGATTCGTAACAGCAGCAAATCGATCCAGAGGCAAAACATAAGAACGACAACCGAGAGCAACAATATGTGATTATGTTAGAATATAGAAGTTTGATATTAGTGTTTGTAGGATAGTAGATATAGAATATAGATTTTAGATAGTACATAGAAATATAGATTGGAGCACTTCTCTCCAAATATACTAGATTTAGAGTTTATAGAATGGAGTACGCATCTCCAAATACATTAGAGACTGTTTCTCAAATAGATTGCTTTTTAGCTTGTCTTACAAAGTTCACCCTTTGGGTGTATTTATAGATGGTGGAAGATATCTCTAGAACCGCTATGTTTAATCTATTCTAGAGAACTCTGATAAAATATCTAATTTGTTTAATGTGGAGTTCTCTAGAGTCTTAAGTAGCTAGATTCTTCTAATTAGTAAATTATTGATAATTCTAGAATGTCCATGATATCTTATATTAGCCTACACATATTTGGACTATTCTAGAATATTATGGAAATGCATCATTCTCTAATACTCCTCCTTGATGCATTTCTTGAACACTCCAGCTTTCATGCATATCTCGGAAACTCCAAGCATATTGTGTAAGAGTTGAAATCGGTCTCTTGAAAGAGTCTTGGTGAAGATATTAGCTTGTTGTTCCTTTACGGATAATATTCTGTCTCTGTATCTCCACTTGCTCCTCCTGAATACTTGATCGATAAAATATCCATCGAACTTGTTATACCATTCTCGTAATACTTGTTTAAGCGTGTACAATCCTTTCTTAAATTTTAAGAACTTTCTTTCTTTTCTCATGAATTCTTGTGATTGCTTGAGATGTACTTCCTCTTTTAGCTCTTCGTTCAGGAATGTCGTCTTCACATCAAGATTAAAACTTTTCCATTGGTTTTGTGGTGCAACGGGTTTAAGTGCTCTTGTAGTTTTCAATTGGATAACTGGACTAAATGTCTTTGTGTAGTAGTTTGCCAATACTTGAGCAAAACCTTTTGTTGAAGGTTTTACCTTGCGCTTCTCTAGTGGTAAAGGTTCTGGTGCAGAAGCTAGTTGCCTTGGTTCTTGCATGGATTTCAGAGTCGTAGATGGATGTTCTTCATCTTCTTCTCTTGAATTTGCTATTTCGATGTTAAGCTTATAGAAAGATACTCTGGAACGAGTCTTCACATTTCTTATCCAATCCTTGAAACTCCTCCTTTAAGATATCCCAAGCTTCCTTTGCCGTCGTTGCATCACAAATCTTTGAATATCGGTGACTGACTCACCAAGAAGACAAATAACTTTAGTATTGTTTCTTATTTTTCTTACCTCATTTGCTGAAAGCTCAACAACTTGTTCTGGAATAGTAACGCCTTCTTCAATGATATCCCATAGATCATAGGTCTCGAGATATGCCTTCATTTGAAAGCTCCAACTGTCGTAGTTTTTACCATTAAACACCGGTGGTGGTTCCGCAACACCAAAGATATCCAAAAAGCCCATTCTAGATCGAACGGACTCTGATACCACTTGTTAGAATATAGAAGTTTGAGGGTGTTATTCTTCTGTTCGTCAACATTAATATCAAACTTACTTTTGTACTATTAAAAAGTTTTATCATATCTGCTACTTAGTTTGAAAATAGTGTATATGTGACGTGTCCCACGTGAATTCTTTCTATTCTCCTTGTTTTTTTTTTAATCTTCACTTTCCAAAAATTTGTAAAATGAGAGATGATTCCCATTTCAACATATAAGTGGGAATTTCGTTGTGTACATAATTGGGTTAAAAGTCAAAAGATAAAGTTGCGGAGTGAATCAAAGTACTAATTATTATCAAGAACTAATTACCGATATATTAAAAAAATTAATAAATGAATTAAAAATATTTATTTTTTGTTAATCATTGATATATTCATTCAATATATTCATTTGATTGACCTTATATTTAAGGAGAGGATTAGTAGCTTAGAGTTAATAATAATAAATTAGTACACCATAAGATTATAGGTAATTCCGTAATTGCTTTAAAGTAAAATGCCAAATATAGCTTCTAGGAACCGGCTATAAGACTGATTCTCACGGCCCGGCTGTGACATAAGTATAACCCTTTTCCTAAGAATTTACACCTCCAGATGAACATTCTAAATATGGTTGCTCCCTTGCACTTCTTCTGGACGTAAAACTTGTGTAGCGTCCACTTTTGTATTGTTTGAATTAGTTTTTAATAAAAAGAAGGGATAAAAGCATTAAACCCTTTGAACTATACCCCCTGTTGCACTTTGCCCACGGTTTTTTTATTTTTTGCGACTTGCCCCCTATACTATGGATAAATAAGCAGTTTGCCCCCTGAGTCCAAATCCAACGGCAAAAAATGTTGACACGTATTCAAATCCAATGGTGAAAAAGTGACTCAGCGGGCAAAGTGCTTATTTATCCATAGTACAAGAGGCAAGTCGCAAAAAATGAAAGGACAGGGGGCAAAGTGCAACTGGGGCAATAGAATAGGGGGTTTAATGCTTTTATCCCTAAAAAGAATAGTCTAATTACTCTTTTTTTTTTAGCATTTTACAATTGTATCGACTATTTGTTATGATAAAGTTATTTATTTAAAATTATTCACTACTTTGGCGTTACTTTCATTACTTGGTGTCGATTTTCTTTGTTATGTCTTTGGGATAGTTATTTTTTCGTTCAAAAACTCTATATAAGAAACCAACCAACCTACATCTACATTTTGCCTCCGGCTCTAAGTAGAATTGGGTGAGGTAGAAGTGGGTGTTGCAAAGAGCTAAGGGTCATTGCAGACCAATTTTTTGTAAAAAACAAAACATGGTTTGATAAAAATTTTACTAAACTCCCTTTACGTCTATATAAGCTTATAGTTCCATGATTACAAACTACTACTCTAAGGTGAAGCATGTGATAACTAGCAAGTTCACAGTTAAACTGAACCTTGCCAAGCACTTTTACCATCTTTGAGCTCAATAGTATTGCAAAGAAGAAAAAATTGTTCAATCAAAATTTTAATAAGCCCATTTATGTCCATTCTTATAGTTCCATGATGACAAACTACTAGTCTAAGTTGAAGCATGTGATAAGTGATAACTGGCAAATTCTAAGTTCCAAAGCATGGAGAGAGAAGAAGAGATCGTGGAAGTTTAATTGTGTGTTTTTCATGTATGTTAAAAGCGACATGTGCCAATCATCCGGATAGTGTTGGAGAAGATGTAGGATATTGTGTAGGAGAGGATCTTAGCCGAAGAAATACATGTTCCCAATTTAAAACTCTTCAATCAAAGTATACATATTGATGTTTTGCAAAGGCACCATTTACGTACGTCATTATGTCATTTTTTATTGTTATTAATTGCAACATACAAATTGCTGAGCATAAAAAACTTCTAATGAATAAGAATCTAATAAAACACACCACGTCACGCATACCCAAATTTACTACCCTTTTGACATGAGGGAACGAGACGGCACTACAAGAATACAAGGCAATGGGGTCAAAAATATGGTGAGTGATTAAATTCTGTAGCCATATAGGAACATAATTTAAATCAATGGAGTCTAAAAAATTTGTAGCCAGCAATGGTGAGAAAATAATCACTCACCAAGCATGAAGTGAAAAAAATAAGTCACCATTGTACACAATGGTGACAAAATAATTTGTAGCCATGTAAAATAAATAGGGTCAAAATAATTTGACACCATTGATTTAAATCGCGGTGTCAAAATTATTTGACACCACGATTCGACGGTCCGGATCATGCAAAAAGGCATGATCTGGACCGTTAGATTAAATAAAAAAAAAAAGAAAACAGATAAAAAAATGGAACATGGCGTCCGATTTTTTGGACGCTACGCGTGCTGTCAGACTAATATGACAGCACGTGTGGCGTCCAAAAAATCGCACGCCACATTTGACCGGCCATTTATTTGTGGCGTCCGATATTTTGGACGCTTTACAAATTTGAGCCGTTGATCACCGTTGGTGATCAACGGCTCACGGGCCAGATTGCATGATCTGGCCCGTTCACACGTGGCGTCCGATTTTTCGAACGCCACGTGTATTTAAATAGTGATTAGATTCCTTTTTAAAAATTCTTTTTCCCCATTTTCATCTTCCCCAATCCCTCCCAAGCTCAGCCCTACACCCAAACCCTAATTTTTTTTTTAAATCCACTCACTACCTCTCCAAATTAACCAATTAATTAAGATATGTTCTTGTATAATGTTTAGAGAACACTATTATCCAAAAAAAAAAAAAATCGATTTTCTATGGTTGAATGGTATGTTTTTTATTTCTTAATTTTTTCTATTTATTCTTAATTAATTTTTATGCATTTTATATATTGATATTGTTGTGTTTATGAGTATTTGTTAGCAAAATATAGTATTTATTGAATATTTCCTTGTTTATATTTTTATTAAATATTTAGCATTTTATATTTGTTTATGCAATTATTAGCGTTAATTAGAATTTTAAGCATGCATGCATGTCTTAATTATTTGTTATTAGATAATTCATGTGTAATTAGGACCACATTATGTGTACTCATTTTATAATTAGTAGTAATTAAGAGAATTTCACTTTAATTTGGATAGTTTTAGTAAAAGTGATGGAATTTTGTTATAAAAATTAAGAAAAGTTATGAAATATTATGGACTTTAGGAAAAAATTAAAATATAGCATAAATAGCAAAATTAAATTTGTAGTTAAATTAAATGGCATGATTACATTAGTAATTAACACGTTGATGACAATTATTGTATAATTAGTAATTAAACTATAAATTTCATAGTAATTTGAGTAAAATTAATTAGAAATTAAGTTTAGCTAGGTAAATCATGATTAAATATGTGTACTCATTCTATATTTAGTAGGAGAATTTCATTTTAATTAGGATAGTTTTAGTAAAAGTGTTGGATTTTGTTTTAGAAATTAGGAAAAGTTAAGAAATATTATGAAATTTAGGATAAAACTAAAATTTAGGATAACATAGGAAAATTAGATTTGTAGTTTAATAAAATGCCATGATTATATAGTAATTAACACTTTTATGAAAATTATTGTATAATTAGTAATAACATTATAAAATTTATAGTAATTTGATTAAAATTAATTAGTAATTAAGTAATTAGGAGAATTTCACTTTAATTAGGATAGTTTTAGTAAAAGTGATGGAATTTTGATATAAAAATTAAGAAAAGTTATGAAATATTATGGAATTTAGGAAAAAATTAAAATATAGCATACAATAGCAAAATTAAATTTGAAGTTAAATTAAATGGCATGATTACATTAGTAATTAACACTTTGATGACAATTATTGTATAATTAGTAATTAAACTATAAACTTCATAGTAATTTAAGTAAAATTAATTAGAAATTAAGTTTAGCTAGGTAAATCATGATTATATATGTGTACTCATTCTATAATTAGTAGGAGAATTTGATTTTAATTAGGATAGTTTTAGTAAAAGTATTGGATATTGTTTAAAAAATTAGGAAAAGTTAAGAAATATTATGGAATTTAGGATAAAACTAAAATTTAGGATAACATAGGAAAATTAGATTTGTAGTTTAACAAAATGCCATGATTATATAGTAATTAATACTTTTATGAAAATTATTGTATAATTAGTAATAACATTATAAAATTTATAGTAATTTGATTAAAATTAATTAGTAATTAAGTAATTAGGAGAATTTCATTTTACTTAGGATAGTTTTAGTAAAAGGGATGGAATTTTGTTATAAAAATTAAGAAAAGTTATGAAATATTATGGAATTTAGGAAAAAATTAAAATATAGCATAAAATAGCAAAATCAAATTTGTAGCTAAATTAAATGGCATGATTACATTAGTAATTAACACTTCGATGACAATTATTGTATAATTAGTAATTAAACTATAAATTTCATAGTAATTTGAGTAAAATTAATCAGAAATTAAGTTTAGCTAGGTAAATTAGGATTATAGATGTGTACTCATTCTATAATTAGTAGGAGAATTTCATTTTAATTAGGATAGTTTTAGTAAAAGTGTTGGATTTTGTTTTAGAAATTAGGAAAAGTTAAGAAATATATGGAATTTAGGATAAAACTAAAATTTAGGATAACATAGGAAAATTAAATTTGTAGTTTAATAAAATGCCATGATTATATAGTAATTAACAATTTTATGAAATTATTGTATAATTAGTAATAACATTATAAAATTTATAGTAATTTGATTAAAATTAATTAGTAATTAAGTTTAGCTAGGTAAATCATGATTATATATGTGTACTCATTCTAAAATTAGTAGTAATTAGGATAGTTTTAGTAAAAGTGTTGGAATTTTGTTATAAATATTAGGAAAAGTTAAGAAATATAATGGAATTTAGGATAAAACTAAAATTTAGGATAACATAGGAAAATTAGATTTGTAGTTTAACAAAATGCCATGATTATAGTAATAATTAACACTATTATGACAATTATTGTATAATTAGTAATTAAACTATAAATTTCATAGTAATTGAGTAAAATTAATTAGTAATTAAGTTTAGCTAGGTAAATCATGATTATGTATGTGTACTCATCCTATAATTAGTAGTAATTAGGATAGTTTCAATAAAAGTGTTAGAATTTTGTTATAAAAATTAGGAAAGTTAAGAAATATTATGAAATTTAGGATAAAACTAAAATTTAGGATAACATAATTAGGATAGTTTTAGTAAAAGTGTTGGATTTTGTTATAAAAATTAGGAAAAGTTAAGAAATACTATGGAATTTAGGATAAAACTAAAATTTAGGATAACATAGGTAAATTAGATTTGTAGTATAATAAAATGACATGATTATATTAGTAATTAACACTTTTATGATAATTATTGTATAATTAGTAATAAAATTATAAAATTCATTGTAATTAAATTAAAATTAATTAGTAATTAAGTTTAGCTAGGTAAATCATGATTATATATATATGTACTCATTCTATAGTTAGAAGTAATTAGGATAATTTTCGTAAAAGTGGTGGAATTTTGTTATAAAAATTACGAAAAGTTAAGAAATATTACTGAATTTAGGAAAAAATTAAAATTTAGCGTAAAATATCAAAATTAAATTTGTAGTTAAATTAAATGGCATGATTACATTAGTAATTAACACTTTGATGACAATTATTGTATAATTGGTAATTAAACTATAATTTTCATAGTAATTTGAGTAAAATTAGATAGTAATTAAGTTTAGCATAAATCATGATTATATATGTGTACTCATTCTATAATACGTAGCAATTAGGAGAATTTCATTTTAATTAGGATAGTTTTAGTAAAAGTATTGGATTTTGTTTTAAAAATTAGGAAAAGTTAGAAATATTGTGGAATTTAGGATAAAACTAAAATTTAGGATAACATAAGAAAATTAGATTTGTATAATTAGTAATTAACACTTTTATCTCAATTATTGTATAATTAGTAATCAAATTATAAAATCATAGTAATCCGATCAAAATTAATTAGTAATTAAGTTAAGCTAGGTAAATCATGATTATATATGTGTACTCATTCTATAATTAGTAGTAATTAGGATAGTTTTAGTAAAAGTGTTTGAATTTTGTTATAAAAATTATGAAAAGTTAAGAAATATTATGGAATTTCGGAAAAAACTAATATATAGCACAAAATTGCAAAATTAAATTTGTAGTTAAATTAAATGGCCGGCATGATTAAATTAGTAATTAACACTTGGATGACAATTGTTGTATAATTAGTAATTCAACTATAAATTTCATAGTAATTTGACTAAAATTAATTAGTAATAAAGTTTAGCATAAATCATGATTATATATGTGTACTCATTCTATAATTAGTAGTAATTTGGAGAATTTCATTTTAATTAGGATAGTTTTAGTAAAAGTGTTGGATTTTGTTTTAAAAATTAGAAAAAGTTAAGAAATATTATGGAATTTAGGATAAAACTAAAATTTAGGATAACATAGGAAAATCAGAATTGTAGTTTAATAAGATGCCATGATTATATAGTAATTAACACTTTTATGAAAATTATTGTATAATTAGTAATAACATTATAAAATTTATAGTAATTTGATTAAAATTAATTAGTAATTAAGTTTAGCAAGGTAAATCATGATTATATATGTGTACTCATTCTATAATCAGTAGTAATTAGGATAGTTTAAGTAAAAGTGTTGGAATTTTGTTATAAAAATTAGGAAAAGTTAAGAAATATTGTGGAATTTAGGATAAAACTAAATTTAGGATAACATAGGAACATTATATTTGTAGTTTAATAAAATGCCATCATTATATTAGTAATTAACACTTTTATGATAATTATTGTATAATTAGTAATAAAATTATAAAATCATAGTAATTTGATTAAAATTAATTAGTAATTAAGTTTAGCTAGGTAAATCATGATTATACATGTGTACCCATTCTATAATTAGTAGTAATTAGGATAGTTTTAGTAAAAGTGTTAGAATTTTGTTATAAAAATTAGGAAAAGTTAAGAAATATTATGGAATTTAGGAAACAATTAATATATAGCATAAAATAGCAAAATTAAATTTGTAGTTAAATTAAATGGCCGACATGATTACATTAGTAATTAACACTTTGATGACAATTATTGTATAATTAGTAATTAAAATATAAATTTCATAGTAATTTGAGTAAAACTAATTAGTAATTAAGTTTAGCATTAATCATGATTATATATGTGTACTCATTCTATAATTAGTAGTAATTAGGAGAATTTCATTTTAATTAGGATAGTTTTAGTAAAAGTGTTGGATTTTGTTTTAAAAATTAGAAAAAGTTAAGAAATATTATGGAATTTAGGATAAAACTAAAATTTAGGATAACAAAGGAAAATTAGATTTGTAGTTTAATAAAATGCCATGATTATATTAGTAATTAACACTTTTATGACAATTATTGTATAATTAGTAATAAAATTATAAAATTCCTAGTAATTTGATTAAAATTAATTAGTTATTAAGTTTAGCGAGGTAAATCATGATTATGTATGTGTACTCATTCTATAATTAGTAGTAATTAGGATAGTTTCAGTAAAAGTGTTAGAATTTTGTTATAAAAATTAGGAAAAGTTAAGAAATATTATGAAATTTAGGATAAAACTAAAATTTAGGATAACATAGGAAAATTAGATTTTTAGTTTAATAAAATGCCATGATTATATTAGTTAGTAACATTTTTATGACAATTATTGTATAATTAGTAATAAAATTATAAAATCATAGTAATCTGATCAAAATTAATTATTAATTAAGTTTAGCTAGGTAAATCATGATTATATATGTGTACTCATTCTATAATTAGTAGTAATTAGGATAGTTTTAGTAAAATTGTTGGAATTTTGTTATAAAAATTATGAAAAGTTAAGAAATATTATGGAATTTTGGAAAAAACTAATATATAGCATAAAATAGCAAAATTAAATTTGTAGTTAAATTAAATGGCCGGCATGATTAAATTAGTAATTAACACTTGGATGACAATTATTGTATAATTAGTAATTCAACTATAAATCTCATAGTAATTTGAGTAAAATTAATTAGTAATTAGGTTTAGCATAAATCATGATTATATATGTGTACTCATTCTATAATTAGTAGTAATTTGGAGAATTTCATTTTAATTAGGATAGTTTTAGTAAAAGTTTTGGATTCTGTTTTAAAAATTAGGAAAAGTTAAGAAATATTATGGAATTTAGGATAAAACTAGAATTTAGGATAACATAGGAAAATCAGATTTGTAGTATAATAAAATGACATGATTATATTAGTAATTAACACTTTTATGATAATTATTGTATAATTAGTAATAAAATTATAAAATTCATTGTAATTTAATTAAAATTAATTAGTAATTAAGTTTAGCTAGGTAAATCATGATTATATATATATGTACTCATTCTATAGTTAGAAGTAATTAGGATAGTTTTCGTAAAAGTGGTGGAATTTTGTTATAAAAATTAGGAAAAGTTAAGAAATATTACTGAATTTAGGAAAATTAAAATTTAGCGTAAAATATCAAAATTAAATTTGTAGTTAAATTAAATGGAATGATTACATTAGTAATTAACACTTTGATGACAATTATTGTATAATTGGTAATTAAACTATAAATTTCATAGTAATTTGAGTAAAATTAGTTAGTAATTAAGTTTAGCATAAATCATGATTATATATGTGTACTCATTCTATAATTAGTAGTAATTAGGAGAATTTCATTTTAATTAGGATAGTTTTAGTAAAAGTGTTGGATTTTGTTTTAAAAATTAGGAAAAGTTAGAAATATTGTGGAATTTAGGATAAAATATGAAAATTAGATTTGTAGTTTAAAAAAATGGCATGATTATATTAGTAATTAACACTTTTATGTCAATTATTGTACAATTAGTAATAAAATTATAAAATTCATAGTAATTTGATTAAAATTAATTAATAATTAAGTTTAGCTAGGTAAATCATGATTATATATGTGTACTCATTCTATAATTAGTAGTAATTAGGATAGTTTTAGTAAAAGTTGTGGAATTTGGTTATAAAAATTAGGAAAAGTTAAGAAATATTACGGAATTTAGGAAATAAATTAAAATTTAGCATAAAATATCAAAATTAAATTTTTAGTTAAATTAAATGTCATGATCATATTAGCAATTAACACTTTTATGACTGTTATTGCATAATTAGAGTCTCAGCAAATTTTTGGAGAGTTTGTTGAAAAACAAATTGGGAGATGGTTTACAATGATTGACCAACTAATTTAACACCAAGTTAAATGATTTACAAAATATATTTTGTTTCTTTAAAAATGTTAAAGAGAATTTATTAAAAATAAAATTATATATATATATATATATATATATATATATATATATATATATATATACTAACATATAAAGGAAGAGGTATTTGTCACACCAAACTTTTGATTTCCAAGTTTAACTTTATAATTTATGTTTCATTATAGCATCTTATTATTAATTTTCAAATTTAACCCTACAATTTAAGTTAGATAAAATTAATTATAACATTTACTAAGAATGACGATTTAGTTTCCATATAATTTACATTCTTTTAATGGAAATTACTTTTCTTTTCATTCTATTTTAATTATGTTAATTCACTTTCCCATTAATTCAAACTCTTTCCATCTAAACAAAGTGGAGGGAATATATATATAAAGTGGAGGGAAAAAGCCCACCAAATTGAAAAAATTGAAATTTTGCAAAAAAGTGGCGGTAAATCCGCCACCAGTTTTTTTTAAATTGTTTTTTTGAAATTGTGGTATCAAAATAATCAGTCACCACGGTTTTTTTTTAAAAATAAAAAAACAAAAACCGTGGGGTCAGATTATTTTGACACCACGGTTTTTAAAAAAATAAAAATAAACTGTGGTGTCAAAATAATCAGTCACCACGGTACAACCGTAGTGTCAAATTATTCTGACACCACGGTTTTTTAAAAAAAAAACAAAAAAAAAACACCATGGCGTCAAAATATTTTGACGCCACATTCTTGAAAAAAAAAGAAAAAAGGTGTGGTGTCAGATTATTCTGACGCCACGCCCTTTTTAAAAAAGAAAAAAGAAAAAAGGGTGGCATCAAAATAATCTCACGCCACGCCTTTTTTTATATTTTTGATTTTCTTTTAATATTATTGCATGGCTTCAGATTTATCTGACCCACGTCATGGCTACATAACTTTATGCCTACGAGGCCTATAGTAACAAAAGCTTGTTACAAAGTTTTCTGTAGCCATTGATCAATACTCACAAAAAACATAGCAATGGTGGGTAATATTTTTGACCGCATTGCTATATTTTCTTGTGGTGCGATGAGCTAGACTCGGTATCGTAAAAAATGAAAGATTTATTCAATATATTTTTTAATTTCCCTTAATTGACCAACTCAACCTATAGAATTATTTTTTTCTTTTGCAATTTTCTATACGTAAATTTTTGGAATTAAAAATCAAAGTATAAGATTGCGATTTCTCTTAATATTTTTACCTTTTGCTGATAGAGATACAGTTTAATCTTTAAACTATTAAATTCCATGCGTTGAATGTTGGAACAAAAACTGTAATGGTGTGTTTAGTTTGTATAGAGTAATAAAGGATGCCCGCTTTCTTTTGTTTGATACGAGACTATACAAAATGAGTAGATAAAGTTGCAAATAGTATAGACTAAAAGGTGTTAAGTGTCGAGTACTTCATCTTGTACTCAAGTATTATTAGATCAAAAATGATATGTAGGCGGACCCATGTTGTGGGCTAGCCCGGGCTGAAGCCCGGGGTCGTTTTTGGCCCAAAAATTAATAGGTATATATTTGTCTTCTATTAATATAGCCCAACTCAACAATAATATACATATAAACTTTAGGCCCAATACAAATTGATATATTAATGTAACCCAACAATAATATACATATAAAATCAGCCCAATACGAATAATATTCAAAAGCCCAAAAAAATAAATCAACTCACTTGGGCTGTTGGTCAGCTTAAGAACTAAAAAAAAAAAGGAAAAAAGAAAGAAAAATGAAAAGGAACAGACGCACAGCTTAAGAACTAAAAGAAAAGGAACAAAGAAAGAAAAATGAAAAGGAACAGACGCACAACTTAAGAACTAAAAGAAAAGGAAAAAAGAAAGAAAAATGAAAAGGAACAGAACGCACAACTTAAGAACTAAAAGAAAAAGAAAAAAGAAAGAAAAATAAAAAGCAACACAGCAAAAAAAGTCCCTCTTTCTCCAAAGAGGCAAAGACAAAAAACATCCTCCCCTCTCTTGAAATTTCACTCAACCCCTCTTCTATTCCAAAATTCAATTCCAAGTTCACCTTAATTTGTAAGTTAATCAAGTTTCATTGTTAATCTTTGTTATTTTCCATAGAATAGATGATTATTGATTTATTGTGCATTCAAACCCTAGTTACCTCTTGTAGTTTTTGAATATACATCAAATGTTTTCTTTTTATTTTGTTAATATTTTATTTTCATCAATAATTGATTGTGAGGGCTTGAAAGTGAGACTAGTATACTCTTTTTTATGCATAAAAATGTTTGTGTGATATATTTTGCTTCATGTTTTAGAATTGAGATGTTTGATGGATTTTAGGAAAAAAGAAAAGGTAAAAATATTATATGCTTTTGGTTGATACTTGATAGGTTGAGGTAGTAGGCTTAGATTGACAACTTTAAGTCAATGATTAAATAATATACACTTGCGAAAATTCATAGTAAAACAAGCTTTAAAGGTTTTTAGATTCTTTCCACTACTAATAGAAAATTAGATTAGTATTTTTATTGTTATCATATTTTTTATGGGGTAGTGTGAAAGTTGTAGCCTATATCTTAATGGAGTTTGATATGAATCTTTTTAAGTTGCTTGTTGGCATTCTTATTATATCTTATGATTAATAATTTTATATAACTAATATATTATAATTTTTTTGTCCAATAGGCTATAATTCCCAATGAAGAATGAAGGAATCAAGAAGGAAAAAAGTAAAACTATGCTTTCATTCTTTAGACCGAAAGAAGATGTATCAACAAGTTCAAAGCAACCTCCATTTAATGTTGATCAAAGTCATTGCAAACGTCCAAGAGTTGATGTTGATGTTGATGCTGATGTTAACTCTCTTGAAAGAGATCCAGCTATACGTAACCCGATATGGCAACTCCCCATTAATCAAAGAGACGAAATCAGACGTGCTTACATCAAAATAGGACCTTACCAACCACTTTTATCTGAGTATCCACGAACAGAAGTAGGAACACAAAATCTTCGCTTTCAAAGTAGTTGGTTTGAGAAATTTCCTTGGTTAGAATACTCTTCTTCAAACGATGCAGTATATTATTTTCCGTGCTTTCTTTTTGAGAAGAAAGCAGCTCGTTATGCTACATTTACTTCAGAAGGGTTTAAAAGCTGGAAGCGAGTGAATAACGGGGAGAGATGCTCATTTCTGTTGCATGTCGGGGATTCTACTTCACAACATAGCAATAATGTGAAGTCTATTGATGATTTGATGAATGTGTCTCGCCATATTAATAATGTGATAATAGAACAAGTTCCAAGTCCAAGAGATGTACCGAAGAATAGGTTGCGGCTAAAGGCAACAATTGAAAGTGTTCGATGGCTTAGTTTACAAGCATGTTCATTTAGAGGGCACGATGAATCAACATCTTCTCGAAATCAAGGTAATTTTATTGAGATGTTAAAACTTTTGGGAAGGATGCATGATGGTATTGGTGATATTATCTTAGAGAATGCTCCACAAAATGCAAAATATACCTCACCGAAGATTCAAAAAGATATTTTGCATATTCTTGCCTATAAAGTGAGAAATAAAATTCGTGAGGATATTGGGGATGCAAAATTCTATATTTTGGTTGATGAAGCCAAAGATGTATCTAGTAGAGAGCAAATGGCATTAGTACTTAAATTTGTTGATGTAAGTGGATTTGTACAAGAACGATTTTTTGATATTGTTCATGTCACTGATACGGCTACTGCAACACTTAAGAAAGAGATATCTAATGTCCTTGGTCGACATAATCTACACATCTGCAACATGCGAGGTCAAGGCTATGATGGTGCTAGTAACATGCATGGTTCATGGAATGGGTTGCAAGCACTTTTTTTGAGAGATTGTCCATCCGCATACTACGTTCATTGTTTTGCTCATCGATTACAATTAGCATTAGTTGCGGCTGCTGAAAAGGAGGTATCTGTTTGGTTATTTTTCTCAAAAATGAATTCTATTGTTAATATTTTTAGTTCATCACCTAAACGTCTAGCTGAGTTACATGATGCTCAAGCTGTTGAAATTGCACATATGATAGCTACCGGTGAACGTTGCAGTGGTTGAGGTGCAGATCAAATTGGTTCATTACAACGAGCTGGTAAGACTCGTTGGAGTTCTCATTTTGAGTCTATTTGCAGTGTGGTAGATTTGTTCGGTCCCCTGATGACGGTTCTTGAGAATATAGTAGATAGAGGGTCCTCTAGCATAGTAAAGGTTGAAGCTGCTGGTGCTTTAATTGCGTTGAGGACTTTTGATTTCATTTTCATATTGCGTTTAATGCAGAAAATCATGGCGATTACTGATGAACTTTGTCAGGCCTTACAAAAAAAATCTCTAGATATTTTAAGTTCAATGGATTTCTTGTCGATTACTAAAGGTTTACTTCATGATTTGAGAGAAGAAGGTTATGATAGTCTTTATGATCAAGTTGTTGTAGTTTGTTCGAGGTATGACATTGAAATACCTAACATGGATGCTTATTATAAGTCTTCCACGGGTCGTTCTTGTCAGCAAAAGGATTTCATCACAGTTGATCATCACTATCACTTTGATATATTTAATGCTGCTATAGATATTCAAGTGGAGTAGGTCAACAATAGATTTAATGATGAAAGTGCTGAACTTCTTAGATTAAGTGCTTCTTTGGATCCTCGAGATGGTTTTAAATTGTCCAACATTAATCGCATCTACACACTTGCTGAAAAATTTTATCCTGATGATTTTTCCAGACAAGAGATGCATTATTTGAGAAGTCAATTGGAGCATTATAGAATTGATGTTCTTCGTTACCCGGAGATATCTCTACCATTTCTGAATTATGTCAAATGCTAGTCGAGACAAATAAGTCAACACATTATCATTTGATTGATAGGTTGATTCGGCTTGTTCTAACTCTCCCAGTTACTACGGCAATCACAGAACGAGCATTTTCATCTATGAAGATTGTTAAGACAGTGTTGCATAGTAAAATGAAAGAAGAATATTTAGCAGATAATATGGTGGTATACATTGAAAGAGAAATATCAAAAAGTGTGGATGTTGATTCGATAATTGATGAGTTTTACTCTATGAAGAACCGTAGAGCTCCACTTCAATAGCATTTTTTTTTTTTTTTACTTAATGGCATGTAATTTTTATCATTTTGTAATCAATGGATATTACTCATTCAAATTTAAATATTTGGTATTCTGTTTTAATATTAATTTTATTTATGTAACTTAAGTGAAGAGCAGCCCGGGGTGAAAAAAATCCTAGTTCCGCCCCTGGGTGTGATCAACATTCACAAACGCAGCATCAAACGCCTTCAAATCCGCATAAACAGCCTCAGAGGGGTTAGCTTCAGCTTCGGCGTGGTGCGTGCAGTAGTCGATCACCCTTCCTCGCGATCTCAAAAGTGAATTTAGGCAGCGTGATCCAATGGTTAGCGTTTTTGCAATCGATGTAGTGCGATTTGGCAGCAAAAGCCTTGTGTACTGTGAACATTTCTCCGCTGGAGCTACTCAGCAAGATGTAATCGTCTGTGGACGCCATTGTTGCTTCGAATCACAAGGAACTTTTTGTGAAATCTCAAAATCTTAGAGAGAGAAAAAAAGTGAAACTAATTTGGGGAGCGAGGGAAATAACGACAAGTTTGTTATAACCGTTCAAACCTTCTATTTATACTGGTCCACTAATTTCAATTCAGTCCTTGAGTTTTAGAATTATTAGAAAATCTTGACGTTATAATATCAGGGATACCCCCTGAGGTTCAAAGGAGAAGCACTCGTATGTGGAAATGATTGGCTTAAAGGTTATATTGATAATTCAATTTTCAATAACTCGCTTCTTAATTTTTTACTCTTTATTTTTGGCATAATTTGTATATTTTAAATTCTGTAGTTTTCGACGATGAAGATGAAGAAGAGGCTGTGAATCTTTAGTTAGATGTTGAGAAGTTGGTTGCACAAGTTAGAAGCACAACACTTGATTCACAACCTTAGAAGTTAAGAATTTTAAATAGAAAGTTGAATAGTGGTTTTTTTTTACGAGTGTTAGAATGTTAGTGCATGAATGATTGGTTTAGAATGAAGAAACGTGGTTCTTACCAAATTTTTGTTAAATTGTCTTTTGTGTACATGATTGTGAGTAATTTTGTGACACTGTTGAATATAGTGTGCTTTTATCGCATTCGTTAAACAAGATAGATGTCGAAGGAAGAAAGAGGAAGAAGGCTCGGTTGACTTGGCTCAGGCGCACTCAGTCATCTCCTTTCTATGCTAATTCATTCAAATCAAATCCATTCTGACTTTAAAAGGGACGTCTCTTTTGATGAATAAGTGGAAATGTTACCTTTTCACTTTTTGGCAATGGCATTTTTTGCAAGCAAGTTGATATATATGTAGCTTTTTCAGACCGATTAAGAGAGTTCATTTTGGATGATTAGTCTAGATCCGCAAAAGGCAGGTAGGGGAGCAAAGGTTCGGCAAAAACTGGGCGAAGTGTGGGATAATTGACTTTTACTTTCTTGAACTGAGCCCCCAATTGTAAATATACATTACAGAAGTTTGTTGTGAGTGATTGTTGTTGTTATTAATATGTAAAGATTATTACTAGAAGTGTTTTATAATTATTATGGGACTGTTTGTTTGCTAAGGTTATTATATTTATTATTTTGGGGGTGAAAACATTAATACTTACAAATATAGATATGCAAAAGTAATTATTTGATAGGTTGGGGGTAAAAGTATAATTGATAAGAAATATAGGGGTGTGAATGTATTATTTATAATTTAGGGGTAAAAACATAAATACTTAGAAATCTAGATGTGCACAAGTAATTATTTGGTAGTTTGGGGGTAAAAGTATAATTAATAAGAAATATAGGGGTGTGAATGTAATTATTTATAATATAGGGGTAAAAACATAAATACCTAAAATCAAGGTGTGTGTCTGTATACAATTATTTAGTAGTTTAACAGTGAAAATTAATTATTCAAAAATATAGTAGTTTAAATACAATTACTGTAATTACTTAATGATTTAGGGCTAGAAATCTAATTAATTAAATTAATGGATGAACACAAATATTTAATAATTTATGGGTGAAAACATAAACACCTATGCTATTTTCATAATAAATATTGAACTAATGATTTAAACGATATTAGAATAGGTAGGGAAAATAAAAAGGTAATTGGTAGGGTGGGTGAGTAAAATGAATTGGGTTGATTTGAGTGGATGAAATTATTTGTCCAATAGATCCATTAATTGAATTACTCAAATCCAATATAAGTTGAATATCTAGTAAATTCAAGGTTTCAAATCCATCTTCAACTTGGATTTTTTTTTTTTTTTTTGGGTCGAAAACTGACTTAAAATAAATCAAACAATATACGCCTCAAGAATAGAGACAATAGAAACAGGGGGGACATTAACAAATTAACTTCCCCAGCTGAATAAATCTTCAACTTCGCCATTGCATCCGCCATTTTAGATCGCGCAACCCATCTGAATTTATGTTCCCATGGTTTATGAAGCAACATACGACATTCCGAAATCTTTAACCTTAGCGGGTGCTCTCCAATTTCTCCCCCCATTATCAATGAATAAGCTTCTGTCGAGTCCATCTCAACTTCGATTCTCCTGATCCTTTTATCCCAAGCTAATGACAACCCCAACCTGATAGCTTCCATCTCCGTTTCCAGCACAGTTGGCTGTGGAACAGCCGTTCCGAACCCCCAGATCCAAGCCCCCTTATTGTCACGCAAAACTCCGCCCACTGCTCCGTGATTTTTCCTCTCCAAAACACTCCCGTCCATATTAAGTTTGTACCAGCCCTCATCCGGTTTATTCTACGCAGTGCCTTTACTTTGCCGTTGTTTTCTAACTCCCGCCATTAAATCTCCAACAGGCATCCTAATCTGGAAAAGAGTCAAACTTGGTTGTGCTTCTATCTCCTTGAAAACACGAACATTCCTAGCCTTCCAAAATGCACCAGATAGATGAAACAAAAATAATATTGAGACCAGACGACTTGCTAAATTTCTCAAGAGTATAATGCATGCGTTGTGCCGTTTTGATCGTCGCTTAACCCAGAAGAATGAGATCATTCGCAAAAAACAAGTGTGATAGACGGGGACCATCTCGGCATGTAATAATCGGCTCTCATTTACCGTCTTCCACACCCTCTTCCATAAAATAAGACAACCTTTCAGTACACAAAACAAATAAATAAGGTGAGAGTGGATCGCCCTGTCGAAGACCACAACCATGACTAAATTCTTCAAGTGGATCGCCATTACATAAAATTTTTGTGGAAGCATTGCGCACACAAAACATGATTAGATTAATCACATTAGGTGGAAATTGAAAAGCTCCAAGCGTCTCTTCAAGGAACTTCCAACTTATATTATCGTATGCCTTCTCCAAGTCAAGCTTTAAAACCATATAACCGGTTTTATTTTTCTGCTTCCTTCTTAAAGAATGAAGAACCTCTTGCATGACAAATATATTATCTTGAGTGCTACGGCCCTTAATGAAACATGATTGGGTTGGCGCGATTATTTTTGGCATCACGTCCCGGAGTCTCAATGTAATACATTTAGTAATGAATTTGTAAACAACATTACAAAGAGAAATTGGATGAAATTGAGATATTTTTTCAGGGCAATTAACCTTCGGAATTAAGCAGAGAAGCGCTTCACATACCTTGGGATCAAACGAGCCTTCAGTAAATGCTTTTTGTACAAACGCGAGAAGAGATTCATGCGACCAACTCCTGAATTTCTGATAAAACCGCGCTTGAATACCGTCGGGACCTGGCGCTTTATTTCGATTTGTAGCCCATACTGGTTTTTTCAACTCGCGCAAGTTCACCTTTGAGCCTAACTTCAATACATCTTCTGCCTCAAGAATCTGCTGGAATTGTGACACCGGCAAAACCGGAGACAATTGATTCGTGCCATTGAACAAACCCTGAAAGTATGTACGTGCATGAGCGCACAACACGGCTTGTTCATCAACCCAAATATCCTTAATCTTTAACATCAGAACACGGTTTTTTTTGCGGCGATGTATTGTAGTTCTATGAAAAAATGCTGTATTTCTATCTCCCGCTTCAAGCCACTTAATTCTTTATTTTTGGTGCCGGAAAATCTCTTACTTTCTCAAGATATCATTATAGTCCTTAAGTATAATTTTCTGGGTTCATCAAAAAATTATTCGGCCTCTTTGCAATGGCTATTTGAACTCCTGTAAGCCGGCTAATGAGGATTCGTTTCTTTCAAAAAATATTCCCAAACCTCTTCTATTCCATGGGATCATAATGTCCGGTACTAAGCTAATCGCTACGATAAGCTCTCTTTTTTCCTCCCATAAATTCTTCAAAATACTCTCACACTCTGCATGATTGAACCACATGGCCTCAAAACGAAACGGCCGACGACCTGTAGCTGAAATCCAACCGAAGGTATTTGTGAGTACTGGGTGGTGGTCGCCATGAGTTCTTGGTAAGTGAAAATTTGCATTTTTCGGGAAGCAATCCAACCATTTATCGTTTGCAAGAGCTCTATCAATCATTTCTTTATTTAGCGGCCTTCCCTCCCTCTTATTTGTCCAAGTGAATTTCGGACCATGGAATCCGAGATCATGGAGTTTCCATGACAGGATTCTTTGTTGAAACATGGCGCACCGTTGATGCACGTTCGCTTTACCTCCTTGCTTCTCATGGGCGAAGCCTCTAGGTGCAATATCATATGCTTATTCAGGTGAAACCTGAGTTTCAAGCAAAAACATAATATCAGGGTTGTGAATCCTAATAAGTTCTCTGAAATTATTTCTGAAATCACCGGCTCCTTCACAATTCCAGGATATAATCTTCATTGTAAAATTCACAAGATGAATGGGATGGAGAGGGTAATCAGCACCCCGGCCCATCCATGACAACATCAGTTGTCGAATTGCCTCCTGAATCAGGTACTATTGTCTCATGCGTTCCCAGTTGCTCAGTGATATTGTCTGCCAGCATACGGGAAGATTCTCTATTCTTTCTGTCACTCGGGTCACGACCTCTAGCTCCCAAACTAGCAGCGAGATTTCTATCACCATGATGGTCCCCGTCTATCACACTTATTTTTTGCGGATGATCTCATTCTTATGGGAAAGCGACAATCAAAACGGCACAACGAATGCATTATATTCTTGAGAAATTTAACATGTCGTCTGGTCTCAACTTGGATTTAGTAAAACCAACTATTGAAGTTGGATCCAAATCCAACTTCAATGCCTCATTTGCCACTCTTAAATATCATTAACACTCCCTGAAGTTTTAATAATATCACGAATCCCCTGAAGTTTGCAGTGCTCTTCTACCCTTAGTCAACTTTGTCACTAGCTTTGACTTACTTGTTAAGACCAACGTACCCTTTTGCGATATAGTTGTTAGAGGGGTATCATTAACATATTATATTATTTATTAAAGGTTTATTATATATAGTAAGAAATTTAGCAACATAAGAGAAAACTAAGCAAAAGAAATTAGAGAAAAATATCAATTACGTCCTACTGATAATGTTCTTTTTATTTTTCTAAAACAAGCTAATAAAGATGTTTTCCTTAATTATCTATTATTTTTATAACTAATATCTTTCGTTATCAGTTTTTAACAATAAAAAAGAAACGAAAACCCTTTCCCCTTCTCCTACCCCAAAACCACCCTTCACCGAACAACCCCACCGCATCTACAATGTGATTCTTGCCATTTTCAGAAACAAGTGTCGTCAGATATGTGTGTGCGTCGGAAAGGAGAGGTTCCTGGCTGAGTTTTGTGGCTGGGGAGGGTAGAGCGGGTGGGCCGTGCGTCATGGGGTTAGTTGGGAAGATGGCTGGGTGGGTTGGATCGGGATATGTAGAGGAAAGGGTTTTTTTTTTTTTTTTTTTTTGAGTTTTTAAAGAAATCTATTTATCTTAGAAGTAAAAATAATCAGAGAAAATAATAGTTTTTTTTTGTTTTGCTTTATTTTATAATTTTTTAAGTTAATAAATTGAAATAGTTTTTGTTAGTTTTGCTTCAGTTTATAATTCATACAAACATAATGTTCTTTTTTAAAAATCTGAACTAAAGTCACAAAATAATTTTGACTTTTCTATTTTGTAAATACTGCAAAATCCATGTAAGCTTGTAACTTAAAGAATAAAAGATCTTAAACAACACCAAAATGCAAAAAAATAAATAAAAAACCATAAGCTTTTTTTTTGTTATCATTGGAACGTAAAAGGTATTTTTTTCAAAAATATTCTCTTACTTTTAAACAATGAATTATTATTATTATTATATGTTGATAGTTATCAAAGTTTTTGATATATATGGAAGACACGTTCTAATAAATAACATAATATATTAATGATATCCCTCTTACAATTATATAGCAGAAGAATACATGGGTCTTAACAAGTAAGTCAAAGCTAGGGTCAAAGTTAACTAAGGGCAAATAAGGAATATTGGACCTAGTTGATATGTTAGCCCAAACCTCATGGGGTGTCATTGATATTATTGAAACCTCATGGAGTATTAGTGATATTTGATCAAACCTCAAGTGGTGTAACTGATATTATCCTAATGTCAATTCTGTGTGTTTTTTTATTTTTACTTTTAAGGACAATGACAATTGTGTTGTTGCAAGTTGCCACATACAAATACCTGACTATTAACAAATTATAATGAGTATTAATCTGATAAAATTTACAACGAAACCAATAAGAAGACCACGCAAATGTTTTATCTCAATCATTATTGGTGGAAACATTTTTTTCAAATATATATATATATATATATATATATATATATATATATATATATATATATATATATATATATAATTAAACTTTTTTCAATTAAGTACTGCTTACTTTCAGGATTAAAGTTTTATCTTATCTGCTACTTATTTGAATCATTTGGCTTTTGCCGTGACATTCAAATGTAAATATTTGTGTATTAAATAAGATGATAATATTTCGGGTGAATTAACATTGTGCATATTTAGGAGGATAAAGCTGAAAATCTTGTAATATCTCGAGATATAGACATAGTAAAAATACATATTATTCCCTATAACCAAATATGGGCCAGCTTGATGCTATAGTTTCTAGTTTATATTGATGATAATATCCCCTGATCCAAACTGATTCTTCCATGAAATATGAGCAGTATTACTTCATTTCTTATGCAGTTTAGAGCATCATTAATTTTTGGAAAGAATAAAAGTGCAGCTATTCATTTACACACATACAATCCTCTTCTCATAATGGTTGAAGGCATACTGTAACATCTACAGAAAATTAATTAATATTATCAGCAAAAGAACTTTTTTAGTTCATACAAATAGAAGTAGAACTAGCAAGATCATCTATTAAGAAACACATTAAGTCAACAACTAAATCAACATTCCATGTTATATGGCCATCATATCGCCATACTGGCGCATCACCACGATGGACCCAGCAAAGAGCCCAATTGCACGTAGTAATTTCTGCAATAAGATATCATAAAATGAATGAGACAACTAAAGTTAATTACGAATGAACAAAGATCATCAAATATCGAAAATCTATAAAATGAAGAATTCTTCTATAACCACCATTCTACTACTGTATTCTACATTCACAAAACAAAAAAATAATATTATTGCTAATCATGACACGTATTATACATAGGGCTGCAAATTTTATATATATATATATATATATATATATATATATGAGACTGGAACAAGAATATCTGCACATCCACGGAAAAGAATCAAGATACGAAAATCAATTTATCCCATTTTCCAAAAAGAAAAGCCTATCTTAAAAGTTAGAATTATCTGATCAGGCTAACAATTGAACACAATATTTATTTACAAGCATTATATCAAAACTGCTGGGATAAATGAGCCGAACCTCCACTCATTAGAGAGAGGTCTGAATGTCATTTCTTTAAATTGGTCATAATAATAATAATAATAATAAACACAAATTTTAAGATTAAACAGAGCAATTACGAACAAACCCATCAAGAAGGGCTATATCAAACTTCAATAACACCGCTGAGAATGCAAAAAGTATAAGTCCAAAATCTAACCACAATAAAATCCTAACCGAACTGAAAAAGAAAGAAGCAAAAAAAATTGAAGCATCCAATAGGGAAGCAGTAAACAATACAAAATATCAATTCTACTACCTACGATAGTTTCTTTCAAGCAGAAAACAAGGCAGATCGAAGAATAAAAGAAAGAAAATAATATTTAAGAAATACCAAGTTGATGTCCCTTGTATCGTGGTCGTGGAACTGAGAGTGCCAAAATGCTTTAATCTTTTCAATCGAGACTATTCTATCCGCCATTATGATGATATCTTCGTATTCCAAATAAACAGAGTTAGTTAGCTTTAGGGTTCTGTTTTTGAGTTTTGAGAGGAGCTTTAGGGAACTGAGAGTCGGCGAGTGCTCCCTATTTTGCAATAACAGTCTTATACTTGTACAAAATTGGTTTGCTAACTTTTTTAACTGTAATTTTAGTTCTCTAAATTGGCATATGTTGCACGTTTGGTCCTCTGACCAATTTTCCGTCAAATTTTGTCAAAATTTGCTCTTTTTATTTTATTTTTATTTAATTTAATATTGCTAAAAATACAAGTAAGTCACGTTGTCCAAAATTGATTGAAACTGGATTAAAATATAGCAAATTTTGTCACAAAAATTTGTTAAAGGACAAAAATTATAGCATGTGCCAACTTAAAAGACTAAGGTTACAGTTAAAAAAGCTATAAAACTGATTTTGAAAAAGTGTGCCAAATTACCGAACTATTATTAAAAAGTCCCTCCCAAGTATTTAGTCGTAAACGTGTTGCGCAAGTGCCTACGCACCAAAACTAAAAGAACGTCTCTTTCTGGCATGCCTCTTTAAGCAATTGAGAATTACATTCTCTTGGGCTCGTTCGATATTTGGATGTCATTACAAGGTCTAATAAAATAATTGGCTGCATTTTGATGACTAGGAGCAGTGTTCTTGAAATCGGACCAGACCGGCCGATCAAACCGGTTCGATCGGTGACCGCACGCTGTACCCGGTCTGGTTTGTTGTTTTGGGCCGGTTGAAAACCGGTCCAGAAAAAACCGAGAACCGGTGGCCGGTTTTGGCGGTTCGAACCGTCAGCTTAACTTTAAAAAAAAAATGTAAATTATACAATCACCCCTAAAATAATTCACGTAATCTGTATAAAATCCCCAAAATTCACAATTCCAAACCAGAAACCCTAGGTTTCATCGCCTCAACCACCCGTCCACCGCGCCTCCGCGAGCCTCTCCTCTCCAGCGGCGCGCCTCTGCTCCTCCAGCGGTGCTGCTCCAGTTGGTGTATGTAGCAGCTTCGTATGTACTGTTCTTCTACTTCTATTTTCTATTTTGTAAATTTAATTGAATAATTGATTATTTGATTCTATTTTCTAAATTGAATAATTGATTATTTGATTATAATGTGTATGTATTTGTAAATTGTAAGTATTAATTAAGTATCAATTAAAGACTTTATTTTTGTATTATATGGAAATATATATACATTTGCTGTATACATTTAGTTTCTTGAAATCGAAAATCGTGTGTGTTCTATTAGTCACTATTTGTATTTGATAATTTGATTTGCTGTAATTTTATTTGTTTTATACTTATTCAAGCTTAATCACTCCTTTAAATTGATTACTATTGTTTTTAGTTTTTACTCCATTTGTAGATTACTATGATTTGCTGTCTATTTTAAGTTCACGCTTTAAAGTAGTTTCTTTATTGATCATGCTTTAAAGTTTAACATTTAATAGTCTAACATTTATTGTTGATAATTGAAATAGGCAATGGAAGAAAATACATCAATTGCACAAAATTCAGCAAATGCATTGGTTACTGCTAGCAATCAAAATCCTAGGCGTAAAGTTGATCCAGCATGGGATCATTGCGTTGAGATGCCAGCAACTCAAGGAAAGTCAAAGAGTCTCAAGTGTGTTCATTGTCACCAAATAATCAGTGGTGGTAGGATTAACCGCATGAAGCAACACCTAGCAGGAGTAACAGGTAATGTAAAGAGTTGTAAACGTGTGAGTGATCTAGTTAGGCATGAGTTCCTTTCAGCACTTAAAGAGCAAGAAAAGGCTAAAAAGATAAAAGACCATCTCTTTCTTCACATGAAGAAAATGAAAGTGAAGAAGCTCCAAATTCTTTAGAAACAGATGGTAGTTCTAAGAAAAGGAAGACAAATGAAATAGCCGGTTATATGAAAGGAAAAGCAGGGGTAAACTCTTCTCAGCCTAGCATTAAGGTTAGAATGCAAAGTAAGCAAATTTATCATGATACAGATATGGCATTTGTTATGTTGATGTATGATGCGTGTATACCTATGAATGCTGTGAATTCTCCATATTTTCAACCAGCAATTACAAGAATAGCAGCAATGGGTCATGGGTATACGGGTCCTACCTTTCATGCTTTAAGAATTCCTTTGCTTCAAGAAGCTAGGACTCAAGTGGAGTCGACTATGAAACAACTTACAAGTACTTGGGCTACTAGTGGTTGCACTATTATGGGCTATGGTTGGTCAGATAGGAGCCATAGGTCTTTGATTAATTTTATGGTTTATTGTCAAAGGGGATATCTTTTATCAAGTCTGTTGATGTATCTACTATAGCGCCTAGTGCTGAGAATTTATGCAATCTTTTTTCTAAAATTGTTGAATGTGTTGGTGTCGAACATGTTGTGCATATGGTTACTGATAATGCAAGTAACTATAAGAAAGCTGGCAAATTGCTCACAGAAAAGTATCCAACAATTTTTTGGTCTCCTTGCTCTGCCCACAGCATTAATTTGATCTTGAAAGATGTTTGTGAGCTACCACTTGTTAAAAAATTGGCACATCATGGTTTACGAATTACTTGTTTTGTTTATAATCGTAAGTGGGCTCATGCATGGCTTAAGCAAAGGCCTGGATGGACTGAAATAATTGTTCCTGGTACCACACGATTTGGCACAACATTTTTAGCTTTAAATAGTTTGTCTGATCACATTGATTTTTTGCAAGCAATGTTGATAGATGCAAAATTTAAGAAGTTTGAGAAAGATGCAAAGGCTCAAGAAGTTAAAGACATTATTTTGGATATAAATTTTTGGAAGGACTGCAATATTGTTGTGAAAGTTATGAGACATATCATGAGATTGTTGCGTATGTGTGATACGGATGAGAAGCCTTCATTAGGATATGTGTATAATGGTATGGATAGGGCAATCAATAGGATAAAAGAATTATTAAAAGGTAAAGAGCAGCTTTACAAACCGTATGTTGACATTATCAATGATATGTGGGATAAAATGCTACGAAAAAGTCTTCATTCAACAACTTATTTTCTTAACCCAGTTTTCTAGTATGCTGATGGTAACCCATGTCAAAAAGCTGAAATCTTGAAATGTGTATACATGATTTTTGAGAAGCTTCTGTCCGGAGTTCTCGATGCATCGAAAGAAATGATGATGTTTCGAGATCGTCAAGGATGTTTTGGAATACCATTAGCAGTTCAGAATGTTGATCGTGTTTCTCCATGTATGTATATTTATATTTATATGTATTGGTATTGTTTTTAATTTTTGATTTGACTATTGACTATACTATTTTTTTTCATTGTCTTAGATTTATGATGGGAACTATTTGGTGGCGATGCACCAAATTTGCAAAAGATTGCTATAAAAATCTTAGGTCAGACATCAACATCATAGACATCAACATCATCTGGATGTGAGCGCAATTGGAGTGTGTTTGAGCGGATTCATACAAAAAAGAGGAATAGGTTGGAGCATCAAAGACTGAATGAACTTGTATTCGTGCATTACAACTTATGCTTGAAGAGAAGGTACAATTTACATCTATGTTATTCTTTTATACAAGTCTTTAATTTATTATAGTATTAACTTATTAGTTTCTGTTATCTTATAGAGGTGAAGAGAAAAAGAAGTCGTATGATCCAATTAACTACGAGCACATTGATAAGGTGAAAAAGTGGTGCTTTGAGGAAAATCGAGGTGAAGACCTTAATTTTGATGATTTGGAAGAAATGCTCGATGCAGAGCAGCAGAATTCTACGGAGGAACAGAATGCAACAGAGCAACATAATGCTACAACTTCAGAACCACCAATTGGTAATTAATTATATGTTCAAGTTATTACGTTTATCCTCGTAGATCTTCACCTATTATCTCTAATGGACCATTCTTTATTTATTTTTTATCTTTTGTACTACTTTGTTTGATGTTTAGGTGATCCAAGTGCGGATGTGATAAATGCCAAAATGAATTTGACGAAATATGGAATGGGGATAAGCGATTTTGGTATTTACGCCGATGATGATGTTGATGGTTTAGAGAGAATTGACAATTTTGTGTTTTAACTTTGGGATAAAAGCATTAAACCCCCTAACCTATACCACCTGTTGCACTTTGCCCCTGTCCTTTTATTTTTTGCGACTTGCCCCCTAAACTATGGATAAATAAGCACTTTGCCCCCTGAGTCACTTTTTCACCGTTGGATTTGAATACGTGTCAACATTTTTTACCGTTGGATTTGAACTCGGGGGGCAAAGTGCTTATTTATCCATAGTTTAGGGGGCAAGTCGCAAAAAATAAAAGGACAGGGGGCAAAGTGCAACAGGGGGTATAGTTTAGGGGGTTTAACGCTATTATCCCTTTAACTTTTATGAGATGTTTATGTGAGATGTTATAACACATTACATGTGACATTTTTATGGGTTTTTTGTTTTGGTGATTTCACAACTTCGAAAATTGAGATGTTTTGTGTTTCAGAATTAAGTTGGTTTGTATTATCAATTCCGAATATTGTGTACTAGTGTGATGTTTAATGTTAAAGTTGTTGTTAATTTTGGTGACATGTGTATTTTTTTTAGTATATAGTTGTGAATAGTTTGAGAATCTCAAGAAATATAGTATAAGATATATTTGTTGACTATATTTTAGATTTTTAGTTTGTTGACTTTATATACCGGTTTAACCAGTGGTTAGACCGGTTCGACCTGTAAAACCTGTAACTAGTAAGACCACCGATTCGGTGACCGGTCCGGTTTTAAGAACACTGACTAGGAGAGGCCCACGAACTGCCAATTTCTGATTATAGCCCTACCCATGCAATTAGTGAAATTGGACTGAAATTAAAAGTGTTGCGGCATTTTTGCCCTCAAAGAATCATCTTTTCACCTCATTTTCCCGACTAAAAAAAGGTAAAGCATATTTTTACCCCAAAAATGAGAACATGTTACTAATTAAGGAATCCGGTAATGTTTCTACAACTTGCGATGAGCAGAGAACTTAATCCGGTCAATTTGGCTTTTCTGGTGTGCGAATTGTTTTGGACCACTCCTGGTCTACTGAATCCTCGGTGTTGGCTTTATTACACAAGCCCTGCATACAATTATTTTTGTCACAAACTGCAACAAAGTGCTTCAATTTTTTTAATTGAACTATTCGAGAATCCATCTTCCACATATTTTCTCTTTTCCAGATATATCGCCATTTCTTTGCCTTCCCCTTCAGCCATTTTGACGCAGAACGGAAGCGTGACAATCAACACACCAACGTGTAATCGACGTAAAAACACCGAAATCCACGGGGAATAAACTGGAATCCACCAGAAATTGGAATAAAATTCCTTTTTTATTTATTTATTAATAATGATCAAAGATACTGAAAAATAACAATGAACAATGTATTTATAGTCTCTAAGAAACCCTAATTTATAATAAGGAAATAAATAAAAGAGTCCTAAACAAAATAGAAAAAACATGAAAATTAAAAAAAACGATGTGAAACTGTAAGGCTGCGCAGAAACACTAAACGTCCAATATTGGGCCTGATACACGCAATAGGTTGTAGAAAATTCAACAACGTTTGATTTGGTATCTTATGGGCCTAAAACGGAGCACTGAATCAAAAGATATGACAGTTGTCGTGCGAGCCTTTTTCTTCTGCGAAAATACCCAAAATCAGGGGGTTCTTGTCCTACATCACATTTCGTATAAAACTTCCACATCATAAAACTCTTCCTGATTCTAAATTTTTTGCTCTCTTTCTGTGGGAAGCGTACTTGGGAAGTGTACTAATTCCCTTTTGCACCCCCATACTTTCCTGTTCCCAAGGGCTTCTAAAAGTGGAACACGTGTTAGAAGTACATTCGCTTGATGATATATCGATGAATGTAGAAAAGCGGGATGAAGGTTGGAACAGACGTATTGGAATGGACATTCTTGATGAGGGCTGCACTAACTATAGTGCAAAATTGTATCTCTTTGGTTAATAAGATCCAAAAGGTTAATGATCCCAGGGGTATAATAGGCATAATAAAATCAGAAATGAAATATAATATCGTTAGTGAACGTAAAGCGAGGTAGATAGCAAATCCCGTCTACTAGAAAACAAGTTTTTGTTTTAATTTGGACTGTACGAAAAAACTTCTCTCACTATGTGTCTTCACTTGTGGAATCATTAATAACATCGGACGGAAAGAATATAATTATAAAAGAAGGTATTTTTACCAGTATCCCAGAAACTTCAAAGCCTGACATACTTAAAGGCTTCAAAGGTGTGACATACTTATGGCATGAAAGTGTATGTTCGTCTTGAGCCCTCATGCGATTATCACCAACCCTCTAGGGCTTTAACTAGCATGACTGCAATAAAGGAACGCTATTTCGGGTAGTGGAAATGTGAGAAATGTCCTAAGAGCTATGCAACTCAATGAGATCTATTAGCACACTCAAAAATCTGGGAAACCAGTATAAATGTGAATGTGCACCATTTTCTCGTTGGTAAATATCTAAAAAATCTCTCTAGGATCGCTATTTATTGGTCTTCTTTTCTTAATATAAACAACATGAATGAATGAATTTTTAATATTTTATATGATCATCTTATGCTGAATACCAATAAAGGCAAACCAAATGCAGCAATTTGAAATAAAAACAAGCAGCTTTATATTAAACGACAATGGTGAAAAGAAGCTCCAACTGCGTTATCACTTTCTTTTGATATACTCTTGATATAAGCCCTTTTATCATCTCGATTAGACATTAATTTTCGCACAAGAAGTGCAGAAGCCAAGTAGTGAAATTTAGAAACAATGATGCCAAATGACATTTTTTTCATCTCATCCATTCCGAAATATATGTAACTAAATTTAGTTGTATGTCCATCAATATATAAGTAATAACAAACAAGAATATATATAAGACTGGAAAATGTAAAATATGGATACAAAGAAAATGTAAAATAAATTAGAGGAACTACAATTTTGTTTTTATCCTTATTTCAGAATCCTCCTAAAACCAAAGTGATCAGGCTCTTGGATTGGGCATACTGCATGCAAAGTGCACATCAGTTAGATAGTAGAGTTGCAAAAACATAAATTTTGGTTAAAATTAGTCTACCACATGCAAGTTAAATTGTGTATGATCAATAGTAGTTCAATCAATCCACAATATGAAGCTAGTTTTTGAAAGAGCCAGCTTATTCCGGTGTGCGAACCATATTCCGGTTTGCAAATGGTTCCGGTGTGCAAATGGTTCTGATTGTAAACAATTAATTACATGAACCCCAAAATCATTGAACAACACAATCATCACAAAACAGATTTATAAATAAATGAGATTAGGAATACCTCCGTTCATCGTAGCGGAAATACGTTCTGATCTTTTTGCTGATGATCGAACACTGAGCTGCGAACAATGAACAACTTCAATGGAGTTCTTGATTTCTCCCTTCCCGCCTACAAATCTCTAATTTATGTGTTTTTCTTAAGTATGTTTTATGATGGACTAAAGCATATATTTATAGGAGGAGGCAGGACCAAGTTCCAGTTAGGGTTAAACTGTAAGACTTAATCTCATTCGTCCATCAAAGATGAGTTCTAATAGGAAAATAACTCTTAATTATATTAAATAGTATATAACCAATATATAGATTAACATATATCCTAGAAAACCAGGATTCCTATTAGACCACAATTAGGGGAAGATAAGATCAAATAAAAGACCTTAAATAATTATCTTACAGTCTCCCACTTGGTCATTAGGAATACTCATTAATGTTTTCATTAAGAATCATAAGGCGCGCATAATATGTTAAATCTTTATTTAGTTGGTGTTCGTAAGTGCCTTGATTAATCCAGTAATTAATGAGAGTCATGACGGTCACAATATTATACAACATGATTCCTTCCATGTACCACAGCATTAACAACTATCATAACTAGGCCATTAGCAAGAGTTTTTCATAATGGTCCCATAATGTCTTGAAAAAGACGAATTCTGTTATCATGCATCCAAGAATAAAGTGTGTACACAATGGAAAACAGAACATAGAAGATGTAGAAGTCAATCAAGAGCTCAATGACAAAATTTCTTCTTCTGACATCTTGTTTCGATAATAGATATTTAAGGTTCATGTGTTTTGATCCCTTAAATATCATCTCATAATTGGAGAATTAGATTGCAGCTTTATTGTCACAATAAATGGTCAAAGGCTTAGAGATAAAGCTCAAAGACCCAAACTGAGAGATAAAATTTCGCAACCACGATCCTTGATTTGCAGCCTCAAAACATGCCACATATTCAGCTTCCATAGTAGATGTATAAAGCATCACAGATTTTTGACTTTTCCATGATATTGCAACTCCAGCTAAGAGATACACATAGCCAAGAGTGCAATGTCGAGTATCTGAACATCCACCAAAGTCTGAATATGAAAATCCAACCATCTGTAGATGTGTTGACTTTCTATATGTAAGCATGTTGTTTCTTGTTCCCTTTAGATATCTCAAAACTTTCTTTGCAGCTTTCCAATGAGTAAGTCCTGGATTACTCTGAAATCTACTCAGCATGCCAACTGCATGGCTAATGTCAGGCCTTGTGCAGACCTGTGCATACATCAAACTCCCAACAAGTGAAGCATAAGGATAACTTTCCATTTCTTTACGTTCCAATTCATTCTGCGGACATTGATCAAGATCAAGTTTGTCTCCTTTATGCAGTGGAACAATACTAGAAGAACATGTCATCATACCAAATATTTCTAAAACTTTATCAATATATGCTTTCTGATACATTCCCAAAATTTCAAGTGATCTATCACAAAATATTTATATTCCAATCACATAGGATGTCTCACCCATATCTTTCATTTCAAAGTTCTCAGATAGATAGCTCTTAGTCTCATGTAAAAGACCAAGATCGCTACTGGCCAATAAAATGTCATCAACATAAAGAATCAAAAATATGAACTTACTCCCACTGATCTTGAGGTATATACATGGATCTACAATGTTTTCTTTAAAACCGAAGTCTGTGATGGTTTTATCAAACTTTAGATATTATTGCCTCGAAGCTTGTTTCAGTCCATAAAGTGATTTCTTAAGTTTGCAGACCATGTCTTCCTGACCTTCGATAATGAAGCCTTCAGGTTGACGCATGTAGACTTCTTCTTGCAAGTCTCCATTAAGAAAGGCGGTTTTCACATCCATTTGGTATAACTCAAGATCATAATGAGCTACCAATGCCAATATAATTCTAAGAGAGTCTTTCCTGGACACAGGAGAAAAGGTTTCTGTATAATCAATACCTTCTTTCTGATTAAAACCTGGCTACAAGTCTAGCTTTATGACGTTCAATATTGCCATTACTGTCGAGTTTGGTCTTGAAGACCCACTTACACCCGACTGTTTTGTGTCCTGCTGGCAATTGAACGACGTCCCAGACTTCATTTTTATCCATAGATTTTATTTCATCCTTCATGGCATCAATCCACTTATTAGAATTAACATCTTTAAGGGCTTGTTTGTATGAAATCGGATTCTTAATAATCCCCATATCACATTCTACTTGATAAAGTAAATAATCATCGGAAATAGCAGATCTTCTCTCACGAGTTGACATTCTTAATGCTAGTTCCTCTGGCACATCATCAAAATTATCATTATTGGCAATGATTTCATTATGGAGTTGATGATCATTATTTGGGTGTTCCTCATTGTCTAAACGTTCAACAATTGGGGAGTTCCCAACAGCTTTTGGGAAAGTGGATAAAGGGATTGGTACCCGTATTTCTTGAATCATCACATCTTGTATTTTCTCACTCCCACTAATTTTGCCATTCTCGTAGAATCTAGCGTTTCCGGTTTCAACAATTCGCGTACTATGGTTAGGGCAATAAAACCTATATCCTTTAGACTTCTCTGGGTAACCAATAAAGAAACCACTAATCGTTCTGAAGTCTAATTTCTTTTCATGTGGATTGTAAATTCGAGCTTCAGCTGGACATCCCCAAATTTGAAGATGTTTTGAACTAGGTTTCCAGCCTTTCCACAGTTCAAAAGGGGTTTTAGTAACTGCTTTGCTAGGAACCCGATTAAGTATATACACATCTGTTTGTAAAGCATACATCCACAAAGATATTGGTAAATTAGCATGACTCATCATTGATCTAACCATTTCCATATAAGTACGATTTCGCCTTTCTGCTACACCATTCTGCCATGGAGAACCAGGCGTTGTGTATTGAGCGACAATTCCATGTTTTTGGAGAAGTTTAGCAAAAGGTCCAAGATGTTGTCCTGTTTCATCATACCTTCCATAAATTTCACCTCCTCTATCTGACCTTATGATTTTCACTTTTCTATCTAATTGCCTTTCGACTTCAGTGATGAACACTTGTACAACATCCACCGATTGAGATTTGTCACACAATAAATAGAGATAACAATAACATGAAAAATCATCGATAAAGGTAATGAAATACTTTTCACCACCAAAAGTTGGAATGTCAAAAGGTCCACAAATATCTGTATGTATTATCTCAAGAAGCTGTGTACTTCTTGTGGCTCCTTTCTTTGTGTGTTTTGTTTGCTTTCCTTTAATGAAATCTACACACGCTTTATGATCAGTAAAATCAAGACTTGGAAGAATTTCATTTTTTACCAATCTTTTAATTCTTTCGCTGGAAATGTGTCCCAGTCTTTCATGCCACAAGAAATAAGAGTCGTGTTTGGACGACTTTTGTTTTGTTTCAGAAGATGGATTAGCAAGATTGAATCTATAAAGCCCATCAATTAAAATTCCGGAACCAATATAACTAGAATTCAAAATTAAATTAAAACAACCATCTCCATGAGTAACTTTAAAACCACAGTTATCAAGTTTGCTTACTGAAACTAAATTACGGGAAATAGATGGAACATAAAGAGTCTGAAATAAATATAACTGAAATCCACTATCTAAAATGAGACGATAAGTTCCAATAGCTTCAACTGGGACTTTGTCTCTGTTTCCCATAAATAAGAAGTTTTCACTTGGGCTTGTGGTTTGGGTCGTAAGAAATCCCTGCATGGAATTTGAAACATGAACATTAGCACCAGAATCAATCCACCAAGTATGAGGAGGAACATAAGAATTATTTGATTCAGAAAAACTTACGAAACCCATAGGGTTACCTTTCTTTTCAAACCATTCTTTTCGTTTCTGACAATCTTTCTGAAAGTGCCCAGGCTTTCTGCAAAATTTGCATCTGTCATCCTTCTTTGCCTTCTTCTCCTTAGATTGATTAGTGTCATTTAGTCTGGGTGGTGCTCTTTTATGTCTTGGGTTAGGCTAGCCTCTTCTTGAACCAGCTCCTTGGACAAAATGGGCAACCATAATACCTTGTTGGGTCAGCCTAGCCTCTTCTTGAACCAGTTTATTAGCCAACTCATTCACAGTCCACTTATCTTTAATGGCGTTGTAATGAATTTGGAAAGGTCCATACTGAGAAGGCAAGGAATTCAGAATAAATTGGACAAGAAAAGAATCATCCACTATCATATCCAAATTCCTTAGCTTTGCCGCAAGGTTCATCATTTCAATGTAGTGATCATGCATTGAACGTGTGCCATCAAACTTCATGGTTGTAAGTTCTGCCATAAGTGTCCCAGCAAGGGACTTGTCTGCATTCTTAAACCGTTCTTCTATTGATTTTAAGTAATCCTTAGCATTTTTGGGTGTTGGTAGGGAAGT
Source organism: Misopates orontium (assembly GCA_946800315.1). Classification (NCBI taxonomy): domain Eukaryota; kingdom Viridiplantae; phylum Streptophyta; class Magnoliopsida; order Lamiales; family Plantaginaceae; genus Misopates; species Misopates orontium. The sequence goes on along the minus strand of OX326948.1, from coordinate 27,643,926 downwards.
TTTAATGTTGCCAGCAATTGTCATTCGTAAAAACATAATGCTCAATCTGTTAGATCTTTCCCAAGCTTGAAGGGGAGATCTTTCTTCATAAGTACTTGTTTCAGTAATATTATTTGGCTTCTCTGTTGTGTGAGCCATATCTAAATCAAGTACTCCTAATGTGAATTCAACTTTCTCTTTCCATTTTAAGAAGTTAGTTCCCGTGAGAAGTGGGACAGATGAGACAGAAGATGCCAATGGTGCAGGAAAAATTGCTGCAATTTAAGGAGATATAATTTAGCTTAATTTGAGGTGCAAGACATACTTAGCACACAATATTTGAAAATATACGAATAGAAAATACAGTGCTCCTGTGAGTAGTCACCATAAATTCTACAGATTATACCATTAAAGTCGTAATTTTCAGTTTTCATAATTTAAGTAATATATTTACTTTAATAAACTCATAAGAAATCTGTGGATTTCCTTGGTCTATATTTATATTACTTCTTAATTGTTGATTAAAGGTAATGATTTTTGATTGCCTGTGGGTCAACCAATTAATTCATAGATTTGATCAACTTGTCATAGTAATAGTAATATTTAATTTTTAATTTGTCAAGGTCACTGTAGCAACATTAAAGGATTATGCACGGTGGACTACAAATACTTTATTTTAATCAAATAAATCAATAGAAGTAACCAAATCACACATAAGTAGTGTACGTTTAGATGGAGTTGAAAAATCTGAAAAATTCTTCGTGATAAATTTCGTCCAATAACCTGTTCATCTCAAAAAGCATCTGTTTTAAGATTGTTAGCTTTGCTCACTGTCTCCTGCGTTGGCTTTATAACTACACTAGCTTTGCTCACTATTATTCGTGTCACAAACTGCAACAAAGGGCTTCAGCAATGTATGTGATATTTTTCAAGTTCCAACTATATTTGTACTTTCCAAAACTCAAGAAAAGCTTTATGTTTTATGTAATTATTAACTAAACTATGCTGACTAACATGGGAACATTTACAGTTACTTTTACATTTCAAAGTAATTAACTATATGAATCATATCTTATAGCATTACATAACTAGCTCCCATATTTACCTTACAAATTCTGAAATCTCTATGACAATAAATTACTTATTTCTATGTTCAGATTTACCTTATGAAACATAATCGAGTATGGCGATATATCTATGTGTTGTATAAATTGGTATTTGACCGATTAAGCTTTGGAAATTATTTAGCTTAATTACTCAAAACAATTTTTTTGGTGAATGAGAAATTAAATGCTAAATAATTATTATTTTTGAACAAGATTTTATTAAGTTTTTAATTTAATTTTAGTTCAAATATAATTTAATTTATTTAAGTGATAAATGGTTGCCTAAAATGTGCATCTAGTCACCTAAATGGTGTGTTCAATCATCATAAAAATGTGTGTCTAGTAGGAAAGGTGTTAGTGTAAGAACAACTTCCTAAGCAACTATTCAGTTGCGTATGAGAGGTGTCAGTGTATGAACAACCTCCTAAGTAACCTTTCAGTTGCAAAACGATGTGATGAAGAGATCGGATGTGTCCCTCTAGTCACTCTGAAGCAACCTTTCACTTATTATTAATAGACCCCCATTGTCTTCTTTTTCAATCACTCACTCACTATTTCTCTTCTCTTTTGTTCTTCTCTCTAGAGTTCAGAAATTCTTTTGATTCGCCGTTGTCAATAATTGCAGTGCTACTTAATTACGTTTTTAGTGTTGTTGTATCTTGGGAAACGATTGCCTGAAGTATAATATTCCGTTAGCATCGTTGCGGGGCAATATCGTTTTAAAGACAAAGAGTCCAACTCTTGCCTCGACACTCTGTCCGGTTTTCTACTCTGTTTTCAACTTTTACAGGTCGAAACTCTGTCCGATTTTCTACATCACTCCCAACAATTCTAAAACGATATTTTGCCATAATTTCTGAAGATGGTGACTATTGCTCCAATTCACGGCGGTGGAGAAAAACTGGATAAATGTTCCGGTACTGATTTCAAAAGGTGGCAACAGAAGATGTTGTTCTACCTCATGACCATGCAACTAGCCCGGATGCTGTCCGAGGATGCCCCCACGGTACCAGACGATGAACCAGATAAGCAGAGTGGGCTGCTCTTGACGCATGGTCCCAAAGTCTCTGTAAGAACTATATACCGAATGGATTAAATGATTCACTTTACAATGTATATTGTTCAACAAAAACTGCAAAGGAACTCTGGACCTCCCTGGACAAGAAGTACAAAACGGAGGATGCTGGGTTGAAGAAATTCACAGTTGGCAAATTTCTGGACTTCAAGATATTGCACTGTTTATTTACTTAGAAGCAAAGATGAAGCTCTTGAAGCTTTTGAAGTCTACAAACTTGAGGTTGAAAATCAACTTAGCAAAAGTATAAAAACTATCCGCAGTGGGAGAAGTGGAGAATATGGAGCTCTATTTGATGAGTATGGAGCAAATGGTATAGCTGAACGCAAAAACCGAACTCTTAAGGAAATGATGAATGTTATGTTGATAAGTTCTGGTTTACCCTAGAATTTGTGGGGGGATGCAATCCTCTGAACAAATCGTATATTAAATTACCACATAAAAGTAGAAATACAACCCTCTTTAAGTTATGGAAATGTCGAAAACCTTCATACAAATACTTGAAAGTATGGGGGTGTTTAGCCAAGGTAGAAGTACCTAAACCTAAGCAAGTAAAAGTAGGGCCAAAGACTGTTGATTGCATATTCATTAGATATGCTCATAACAGTAGTGCCTATCGCTTATTAGTACATAAATCACTAATTCATGATAACAATGAATATACGATTATCGAATCAAGAAATGCAGTATTCTTTGAAGATATCTATCATTGCAAAGAAAGGGAAAAAAATTGGTTCTCTTAAAAGAACTAATGAAGCTGTAAGAGGTGAGATCATGAAGAGAATGAAGAATTTCGAAGCAGTAAAAGGGCCAAAACAGCTAAGACATTTGGTCCCGAATTTCTGACATACATGTTAGAAAACGAATCGAGGAAATTAAATGAAGCATTGTCCTCACGTGAAGCCCCTTTATGGAAAGAGGCTATCAATAATGAAATAGAGTCCATTTTGCATAACCACACGTGGGAATTAGTTGATCTCCCTCCTGGTAGCAAACCTTTAGGCTGCAAATGGATACTGAAGAGAAAGTATAAAGCAGATGGATCTATCGATAAGTACAAGGCTAGATTGGTAGCTAAAGGGTATAGACTTTTTGACACTTATTTACGAGTGACTAGGATCACTTCAATTAGAGTGGTCATTGCTATTGCTGCACTCAAAGGTCTTGAAGTACATCAAATGGATGTCAAGATAGAATTTTTTAATGGTGAATTAGATGAAGAAATATATATCAAACAAACCAATAGGTTTGTTGCTCTTGGAAAGGAGAAAAAGGTGTTCAAACTCATTAAGTCATTATATGGGCTTAAATAGGCGCCAAAACAGTGGCACAAAAAATTTGATAGAACTATGTTATTAAATGGTTTCAAAATTAATGAATGTGATAACTGCGTATACGTAAAAGGAACACCTATTGATTATGTGATTGTCTGTCTATATGTTGACGACATGTTAATCACCGGAAGTAGTTTTGATGCTATCATGACTACAAAGAAAATGTTGACCAAGCATTTTGACATGAAAGACTTAGGTGTCGCTGATATCATATTAGGTATTAAGATCATTAAGACATCAAAAGGAATCGTGCTATCGCAATCTCATTACATTGAGACAGTGCTTAAGAAGTACAATGCATATGATGGTCCTCCAGCTAAGACTCCGGTAGGCTTCAGTTTACATTTAGGTAAAAATCATGGTGAACTTGTCTCTCGGTTAGAATATGCTAGGATAATAGGTAGTCTGATGTACATCATGAACTGCACTCGTCTGGATATTACTTACTCAGTTACTAAACTGAGCAGATTTTTCAACAGTAATCCAAATAAAGATCACTCGAAGGCGTTGATTAGGGTACTGAGATACCTAAAACACACCCTAGATTATGGATTACATTGTGAAAGATACTAGTTGTATTACAAGGATGCAGTGATGCTAACTGGATATCAAATACTAATGACACAAAGTCCACAAGTGGTTATGTTTTTACCATTGGAGGTGGAGCTGTGTCGCGGAAGTCCTCAAAACAAACTTGTATAGCTCGATCCACGATGGAATCCCAGTTTATTGCTTTAGATAAAGCTGGTGAAGAAGCTGAATGGCTTCGTCACTTCTTAGAGGACATTCCTTGTTGGAATAATCCAGTGCCTGCAATTATGATATATTGGAATAGCCAATCGGCTATAGGAAGAGCACAAAGTGGCATGTATAATGGTAAGTCTAGACACATACGTCGTAGACATAATACCTTAAGGAAGTTGATCTCTATGGTGTCATTCCATTGATTATGTAAGATCAAAGAAAAATTTATCGGATCCGTTGACTAAAGGCCTACCAAGAGATCAAACATACTGCTTATCGAGGGGAATGAGTCTAAAACCCAAAAGTGAAGAATATTTGTGATGGAACCCGACCTTGTTAACTGGAGATCCCAAGATCTCGGTTCAATGCGAAAATAAAATTATAAAGGTTCAATGTACCATAAAAGAGTTAACTCCAGCTCATTCCCGTGTACGGTAAAGTGCTATTTGCGGAGTGGGTAAGGATAAGTTTTAACTTTTAATGATTCCTATGCTTAGTCAAGCGAAGTACGTCAGAATACTTCTGATAGTAGATCACCTATATAATTGTGAAGTGCGGGCCGCTTTATGAATCCAAGAGTTGTCCACCGCCAAAATGGACATAACTATGAGACTCAAAATTAAGTAGGGGTGTTGCTGTGTGGATACAGTTGTCTTGGTTTACACTAACGGCTGAACAGTTCAAGACATCATGTTCACTCATTAGCCAAGTAAATCCAACGTATTCCACTATGGAAGTTTGAAAATCAAAAGCTACCTTTCCCGATGCAGTTGCTCTCCGCCTAAACTCTCGAGTGTACGCATTGAATCTTCATTCATGTAGGGGATTGTTGTATAAATTGGTATTTGACTTTGGAAATTATTTAGCTTAATTACTCAAAACCATTTTTGGGGTGAATGAGAAATTAAATGCTAAATAATAATTATTTTTGAACAAGATTTTATTAAGTTTTTAATTTATTTAGTTCAAATATAATTGAATTTATTTAACTGAAAAATGATTACCTAAAAGGTGCATCTAGTCACCTAAATGGTGTGTTTAATCATCATAAAAAGGCGTGTCTAGTAGGAAAGGTGTTAGTGTATGATCAACTTCCTAAGCAACCATTCAGTTGCGTAGGAGAGGTGTCAGTGTCAGTGTATGAACAGCCTCCTAAGTAACCTTTCAGTTGCAAAACGTTGTGACGAAGAGATCGGATGTGTCCCTCTAGTCACTCTGAAGCAACCTTTCCCTTATTATAAATAGACCCCCCTTGTCTTCATTTTCAATCACTCATTCACTATTTCTCTTTTTTTCTGTTCTTCTCTCTAGAGTTCAGAGTTTCTTTTGATTCACTGTTGTTAATAATTGCAGTGCTGCTTAATTAAGTTTTTAGTATTGTTGATTCTTGGGAAACGATTGCCTGAAGTATAATATCCTGTTAGCATCGTTGCGGGGCAATATCGTTTTAAGAAAAAGAGTCCAACTCTTCCCTCGACACTATGTCCAGGTTCTACTCCGTTTTCAACTTTTATCGGTCGAAACTCTGTCCGCTTTTCAACACCGCTCCCAACACTATGCCACATTTGAATTAGATCTTTCTTTACCCTTCTTTCCTTTTAAAGATCTGCTTCTTCCCTCGAATCTTCTTCCTCCCTATGTCCATGCAAGTACACCCACAAACCACAAACCCCATTATGTGTTAAACTTCACAAATGGATCAACTTCGCAATGTAAATGATCCAAAGTCCCACTCACAATTTGCTTTACTTAGTTCTTTGGAATGTCATCAATGACATACTGAGCGTCTCTCACTAATTCACAAACGTCACCTCTTGTTCCGGCCCAACCAGACAATCTTGCTGAAGCATCTCTCCCAAGAATAGTAGAGTAAATTAAGCCGGTATGCCGTCCTTAAAGATGTGATGACCACGTGACTCTCATATTGTTTTTTCGCATGGTTTTCTCAACTAAGCCGCTGAAGATTTCGTCCAAGGCAATATATTTAAAGCATTTGTCAGTATACAGGTACCTTAAAGCTGATTCTCTATGAACATTAGCACTTATTTCATCAGAACTTTGTGCAATTGTAACTTGATTCAACCTTTTTCAATCCTCAAATCTTTTCTGAAACTCCTTTTGGAAGGAGGTCTAATATTCAATTTGTCTTTTCCTTTGTGCAGATGGTTCTAATCTTCTGTGTTGGCTTTACAACACAAGCATTGTGCAATATTCCTAGTGCCACAAACTGCAACAAAGTGCTTCAGCAATGTATGTGAAGTTTTTCAAGTTCCAACTATATATCCCTATATATATATATATCTGTTATCTTCAAAACTCGAGAAAAGCTTTATGTTTTATGTAAGTATTAACTAAACTATGCTGAATAGCATGGGAACATTTGCCAGTTACTTTTATATTTCAAAATAATTGACTATATGAATCTTATCTTATAGCATTACAGAACTAGCTCCCATATTTTTCTTACAAACTCTGCAATCTCTATAATAATAAATTATTAATTGCTATATTCAGATTTACCTTAAGAAACATACTCGAACATGGGAATAGATCTATGCTCGATCTGAATTAGATCTTTCTTTACCATTCTTTCTATTTAAGAAGATGTGCCTCTACCCTGGAATCTTCTTCCTCCCTATCTCCATGCAAGTACACCCACAAACCCAATTCTTTGTCAAACTTCACACATGAATCAACTTCGCACTTCAAGTGATCCAAAGTCCCAAACACAATTTACTCTTGTGTCTTCTCTGGAATGTCATCAATGACATTGCCGAAGCATCTCTCCCAAGACTTAGTACAATAAATTTATGTGATATGCCATCCTTAAAGAGATGATTACCACACGACTCCCCTAATGTTTTTTGCTTGATTTTCTCAATGGAGCCGATGAAGATTTCGCATCATCCAAGGCAGTATATTTAAAGCTTTAGTCAGTACACAAGTACATTAAAGCTTCTTCTCAATGAGAATTAGCTCTTATTTCATCAGAACTTTGTGCAGTTGTAACTTAGATTCAACCTTCTTCAATACTCAAATCTTTTCTGCTCCTTTTGGGAGGATCTTTAATACTCAATTTGTGTCTCCTATTCTGCAAATGGTGCTGATCACTTGAATCCTATGTGTTGGCTTTACTACACAATCTTTGCGCACTATTATTCGTGTCTCAAACTCCAACAAAGTGCTTAAGCAATATATATATATATATATATATATATATATATATATATATGTTGTTTTTAAAGTTCCAAGTATATCTGTTCTTTCCAAAACTCGAGAAAAACTTTATAATTTATGTAATTATTAACTAAACTATGCTGAATAACGTGGGAACATTTACTATTTACTTTTTTATTTTAAAATAATTGACTCTATGAACCCTATCGTATAGCATTACAGAACTAGCTCCTATATTTTTCTTAAAAATTCTGCAATTTCTATGACAATAAATTAGTTATTGCTATATTCAGATTTACCTTAAGAAACATAATCGAGCATGGGAATAGATCTATGCTCAATTTGAATTAGATCTTCATTTACCCTTCTTTCGTTTTAAAGAAGATGTGCCTCTTCAGTGGAATCTTTTTCCTCCCTATCTCTATGGAAGTACACCCACAAACCCAATTCTTTGTCTAACTTCACACACGGATCAACTTCGCAGTGCAAGTTATCCAAAGTCCCACTTACTATTTGCTTCAATGTCTTCTGTGGAATGTTATCCATGACATACTGAGAGTCTCTCACTAATTCACAAGTGTCGCCTCTTGTTCCCACCCGGCCTGGCAATTTTTTCGAAGCATCTCTCCCAAGAATTAGTATTGTCAATTCAGGTGGTATACCATCCTTAAAGATGTGATGACCAAGAGACTCTCGTATTGTTTTTTTGCATGGTTTTCTCAACTGAGCCATAGAGGATTTATAATCATCCAAGGCAGTATTTAAAGTTTATGTTAGTACACAAGTACCTTAAAGCTTATTCTCTATGAAAATCAGCTCTTATTTCATCATAAACTTTGTGCAATTGTAACTTGATTCAACCTTTTTCAATTCTCAAAGGTTTTCTGAAACTCCTTTTGGGAGGATCTATGGTATTCAACTTGTCTTTTTGATTTTTCAAATAGTTCTGATCTCCTGAATCCTCTGCGTCGGCTTTATGCATAAGCTTTGTGCACTATTATTTATTAGGGATTCGGTTCCTTCATCCTCGGCTGATTCTACTAGCCGTGATTCGATATCATGATTTTGTTTCCTTGTTTTCTATCTTTCCTTGTTGATAGATCGTTTGTTTCTTTTTTTTATGTAAATATGTCTTGTATCTATCTTTGTAAAATCTCTACGTTTCAATCAATATACACATAATTTTTTTTGAACCTTCATCTTCTTCTCTTCTGTGCGAAACCTCTGTAACATATGGTATCAGCAGATCTCACGTCTAACGACAAAAACGATCCTATGGCGCCATCATCTCCTCCGTCTCCCCCACCGGTGACTCTCTTGTTGCCATCAATGCGCACTCTCAACTTCCCGTTCTTCTTACCGCCAGCAACTTCCCTTCCTGGCATCTCTTGGTCACATCTCTTTTCAACGGATACAATCTGTTTGGCTACCTTGATGGCACAACGACTGCTCCACCACTAGATAAGGATGGCCCTCCCACCGATGAATTTGTCTATTGGTTTCACCTAGATAAACTTATTCTCTCGACGCTTCTTGGCTCTCTCTCGCCCGACGTCCTTCCCCTTGTGGCGTCCGCCCAAACATCTCATGATGTTTACTCGTGCCTCTGTCGGCACTTCTCGAGTTCTTCCCGCACTCGAGTTATGACTTTCAAGGAATCAATTTCTACTCTCACACTTGGTACCAAATCTGTTTCGGCTTTCCTTCAAGAGATTAAGTCCCGCGCCGACGAGCTTGCCTAAATTGACAAGCCCCTATCCGCGATGACATTACCTTGTACGTTTTCAACGGACTCGGAACTCAATATCGTGAAATTGCAGCAGCTGTTCATGCGAGCAACACAGTTGTTCCTTTCTACACACTTCACGATATGCCCATTGCTCACGAGTCCTACTTGCAACGACAAGAGACATCAACCTCCACCCTTCTTGCCAAAGCTAATCAGGCCACAAATCAGCGAGCTCCTTTTGCCCCTGCATCTGGAAATCACGGCGACAATCAAAACTCCCGTGGTGGTAATCGCAATCAGCATGGTCGCTCTCGTGGCCAAAACAATTGGCATGACTCTTCTAATCCTCAACAGTGGCATACTAGCAATTCACAGGGATTCTTGGTCGATCTCCTGTGGTGTGTCAATTCTGTAACATTCCGAGACACCCAGCTCATACGTGCAATCGCATATAGGTTCAGGCGTATGCCGCTTCGCCTCCACCTCCACCGTCCCTGATTCCACACAGTGGCTGATGGACTCCCGAGCGTCGCACTCCCTCACCTTGGATTTGTCCAACTTGTCCCTTCATTCTGAGTATGAAGGCCTCGACATGGCATTGTCGATGGTACAGGTCTAAAACTTCACATATAGGCAGCTCTATTATTTCTCATCCTATGCGCCTTCTACATATTTCCAATATTTTATGTATTCCGCAAAGCCGCACTAACTTACTCTCTGTTTCAATTTGCTAAGGCGAATAATGTTTTGTGGAGTTTCACCCGTTTCATTTCATTGTTAAGGACCGGGGCACGGGGGCGAAGCTCCTTAAGGGAAAATGTGAAAACAAAATCTAAACCTTGCGTCTTCCGCCAGAATCACGTCTCTTTCCCACTGCCAACCTCGGTGTTTGCCCTTCCCGGGATCATTGGCGCCATCGCTTAGGCCATCCACGTTTGGACTTATGTTCTTCATTAATTTCTAAGTTTAAATTGCCAACTTGTTCGGATCATTCTAGTTACAAACAATTTTGTACTTCTTGCAATTTAAATAAAAGTCACCAATTATCGTTTGGTGACATGTCTTTAATTAGTACATGTGTGTTGGATTACATTTATGCTGATCTTTGGGGTCCGACTCGGTCTCCTTCACTTGATAGCCATCGCTATTATCATTTATTCATTGATCAGTACACTAAATATATATGGCTTTATCCGTTGCAGGCTAAATCTCATGTTCGAGAGATTTTTCCAATCTTTCGTGCATTGGTTGAAAATCAATTTGGTTCCGAAATTCGAAACTTCTACTCCGACAACGGCGGTGAATTTGTTGCTCTCCGCCAATACCTCACAACAAATGGGATTTCTTGGTTTACATCGGCACCTCATACACCTCAGCAGAACGGGACTGCTGAACGCCGCCATCGCACTCTTGGTTCTCTTGGTTGGTCGTTACTTCATCACTCCCCACAGCCTACTTATATAATCGGCTTCCCTCTGTTGGTCTCCAGGAACGAAGCCCGCATGAATGCTTATTTGGTCGCCCACCTAATTATGAGAAGCTATGGATTTTTGGTTGCCTCTATTTTCCGTGGCTTCGCCCTTATTTGGCTCACAAGTTGGAACCCCATCCTGTCATTGCACTTTTCTGGGATATTCTCTTACTCAGAAAGCCTACAAATGCTTTGACCCGGTGTCGTGACGGATCTTTATCTCTCGACATGTCAAGACGATGAAGATGTCTTTTCGTGATTCTCTTTATCCTCACCCGAGCCGCCTCCCATCCCTCGTCACTACTGCTCCTCTCTTATTGAGCAGCCCTTGGCTGCACCTACAACGCCGCCAACGTCTGTACCTCTTGAGCAGCCCATTCTTGAGTCTCTGCGTCTTCCACAGCTGCTTAACTCTTCATCGGCTATACCTGCTCCTTTCCGGACTATGACCACTAGATCCATGAACAATATTCATAAACCAAAAAGTATTTTTGCAGCTTCTAAGCATCATCTCCCGCCACCTATTGAGCCTACTTGTGTGACTTCGGCAATGAAGGATGCTAACTGGTGCAGAGCTATATCCGAAGAGTTCAATGCTCTTGCACGACATGGTACCTGGGAGCTTGTGCCTCGCACCCCGAATCTCAATGTGGTTGGCCGTAAGTGGGTATTTCGTTTGAAACGAAAGGCGGATAGTAGCATTGATCGGTACAAGGCTCGTTTGGTCGAGAAGGGGTTTCGTCAATTCCCCTGGCTGGATTACACCAAGACATTTAGTCATGTTGTTAAGCCGGTTACTATTCGTTCCGTGCTTACCATTGCACTCTCTCATGGCTGGAGTATTCGTCAACTCGACAGTTCAAATTCTTTTCTCCATGTTTCTCTCTCTGAATCGATGTACATGATTCAACCCTCAGGTTTTGTCGATCCTTCATTTCCGAATCATGTTTGCCCGCTCAAAAAGTCCCTTTACTGCCTCAAGCAGGCCCCTCGCGAATGGTATCGTGCCCTTAGTCGTGCTTTGCTTGCTCTTGATTTTACCCAATCACTATCTGACACATCGCTCTTTCTTTTTCACAAAGGGGCTGTCAATATTTACATCTTGGTTTATGTCAACGACATAATTATTACGGGGAGTGATTCGACTCTTGTCTCCACTTTTATCCATCAATTGAGCTCCTCTTTTGCTCTCAAAGACTTGGGTACTGTTTCTTACTTTTTGGGTATCGAAGTATTGCCTTGCAAGGAAGGTCTTTTGTTGTCTCAACACAAATATATCAAGGAAGTTCTTGATTGTCATGGTATGGCGGATGCTAAACCCATTGCTACACGACTGCCGACTTCATCTCCTACCACCTCGACTTTCTCACCTTGTGATCAAGCTTTATTTCGACGCACTATTGGCGAATTCCAATACCTCACTCTTACTCGCCCGGATATTGCATTCGCTGTTAACCGTCTCGCAGAATGCGTCTCTAAACCGTCCACTGATGATTGGCTCTTGGTCAAGCGGGTGCTTCGATATCTCAAAGGAACTCTAGCACATGGTCTTCTATTGCGTAAAACTTCTGTCCAGTTTTACGATCCTTTTCTGATGCGGATTGGGGAGGTCATCCGACTTACCGCTCCTCTACTTCTCCCTTTGCTATTTTTCTCGGCGATAACCTCATCTCCTAGAGTTCTCGCAAGAAACGTGCTGTTGCTTGCTCTTCCACCGAAGCGGAGTATCGTGCGCTTGCCACAACCACCTCTGAAGTTCGGTGGATTCAAAACCTCTTTAGTGAGCTTCTCCTTCCGTTATGAACAAAGCCAATTCTTTATTGTGACAACATTGGCACCACTCACTTGTCACTACATCCGGTTCTTCATTCACGTATGAAATATATCTCTCTCGATATTCATTTTGTGCGCGACATTGTTACGAAGGGGCTTCTGAAGGTTTCCCATATTAACACACGGGACCAGCTAGCTGACTTACTCACTAAACCTCTCCATCGGACTCGCTTCTGACTTCTACTGGTTCCAAACTTGCCATTGCCGATGGCACGACAATTTTGCGGGGGCGTATTGTGGATTCGGTTCCTTCATCCTCGACTGATTCTACTAGCCGTGATTTGATCTCATGATTTTGTTTCCTTGTTTTCTATCTTTCCTTGTTGATAGATTATTTGTTTTTTTTTTTTTTAATGTAAATCTCTATTGTATATATCTTTGTAAAATCTCTTTACGTTTCAATCAATATACACATAATATTTTTTGAACCTTCATCTTCTTCTCTTCTGTGCGAAACTTCTGTATCACATTATTCATGTCACGAACTGCAACAAAGTGCTTCAGCAATATATGTGATGTTTTCCAAGTTCCAACTCTATCTGTTCTTTTCAAAACGCAAGAAAAGCTCTATGTTTTATGTAATTATTGACTAACATAAAGAACGTGGGAACATTTTCTAATTACTTTTATATTTTAAAATAATTGACTCTATGAATCATATCTTATAGCATGAGAACTAGCTCCCATATTTTTCTTACAATCTTGCAATCTCTATGACAGTAAATTATTTATTTCTGTACTTAGATTTACCTTGAGAAACCTAATCAAGCATGGGAATAGATCTATGCTTAATTTGAATTAGATCTTTCTTTACCCATCTTTCCTTTTAAAGAAGATGTGCGTCATCCCAGGAATCTTCTTCCTCCCTATCTCTATGCAAGTACACCCAGAAACCTAATTCTCTGTCAAACTTGACAATGGATCAACTTCGCAATGACATACTTAGATTCTCTCACTAATTCACAAATGTCGGTTCTTGTTCCCACTTAGCCATGCAATCTTGCCAAAACATCTCTCCCAAGACTTAGTACAATCAATTTACGTGGTATACCATCCTTAAAGATGTGATGACCACGTGACTCTCGTATTGTTTTTTCGCATTGTTTTCTCAACGGGGCCGCTAAAGATTTTGCATCGTCCAAGGTAGTATATTAAAGCTTTTTTCAGTACACAAATACATTAAAGCTTAATCTCTAAGAAAATTAGCTCTTATTACATCAGAACATTGTGCAATTGTAACTTGACTCAACATTATTCAATTCTCAAATCTTTTCTGAAACTCCTTTTGGGAGGATCAATGATATTCAACTTGTCTTTCCATTTTGCAAATGGTTCTGACCTCCTGAATCTTCTGCATTGGCTTTACTACATAAGCTTCGCGCACTATTATTCGTGTCACAAACTGCAACAAAGTGCTTAGCCATATATGTGACGTTACTTAAGTTCCAAGTATATATGTTCATTCCAAAACTCGAGAAAAGCTTTATATTTTATGTAATTATTAACTAAACTATGCTGAATAACATAGGAACAGTTACCAATTACTTTTATATTTCAAAATAATCGACTCTATGAATCATATCTCATAGCATTACAGAATCAGCTCCCATATTTTTCTTACAAATTCTGCCATCTCTACGAAAATAAATTATTAATATCTATATTAATTCAGATTTACCTTAAGAAACATAATCGAGCATTGGAATAGATCAATATATGCTCGATTTCAATTAGATCTTTCTTTACCCTTCTTCTCTTTTAAAGAAGTTGTGCCTCTTCCTGGAATCTTCTTCTTCCCTATCTCCATGCAAGTACACGCACAAACCCAATTCTCTGTCAAAATTCACACATGGATCAAATTTGCAATGCAAGTGATCCAAATACCACTCACAATTTGGTTTAGTGTCTTCACTAGAATGCCATCAATGACATACTTAGAAATCTTGCCGAAACATCGTTCCTAGGACTTACAACAGTAAAGTTAGGTGATATGCCATCCTTAAAGATTCGATGACCATGCGACTGCCCTACTGTTTTTTCGCATGGTTTTCTCAACGGAGCCGCTGAAGATTTTGCATCCTCCAAGGCAGCATATTTAAAGCTTTTGTCGGTATACAAGTACCTTAAACCTTATTCTCTACGAAAATTAGCTCTTACTTCATCAGGACTTTGTGCAATTGTAACTTGATTCAACCCTTTTCAATCCTCAAATATTTTCTGAAAATCCTTTTGGGAGGATCTATGATACTGAATTCGTCTTTTCCATTCTGCAAATGGTTCTGATATCCTGAATCCCTTGCGTCGGCTTTACTACACAAGGTTTGCGCCCTATTATTCGTGTCACAAACTGCAACAAAGTGCTTGAGTAAAACATGTGATGATTTTCAAATTCCAACTATATGTGTATACTTTTCAAAACGCGAGAAAAGCCTAATGTTTTATGTAAGTTTTAACTAAACTATGCTGAATAACGTGGGAACATTTACAATTTGCTTTTATATTCAAAATAATTGTCTCCACGAATCATATCTTATAGCATTACACAACATGCTACCGTATTTTCCTTAGAAATTATGCAATCACTATGAAAATAAATTATTTATTGCTATATTCAGATTTAGCTTAAGAAACATAATCGAGCATGGGAATAGATCTATGCTCAATTTGAATTAGATCTTTCTTTACCCTTCTTTCCTTTTAAAGAAGATGTGCCTCTTCCCTGGAATCTTCTTCCTCCCTATCTCTATGCAAGTACACTCACAAACCCAATTCTCTAATAAGTTCCGCACATGGATCAACTTCGCAATGCAAGTGATCATAAGTCCCACTCACAATTGGCTTTAGTGTCTTATCTGGAATGTCCTTAATGACATAAAGAGAGTCTCTCAATAATTCGCAAAAGTCGCCTTTTGTTCCCACCCAGACAGGCAATCTTCCCGAAGCATCTCTCCTAAGGCGTAGTACAGTAAATGTAGGTGGTATGCCGTCCTTAAAGATGTGATGACCACGCGACTCTCGTATTGTTTTTCTGCATGGCTATCTCAACGGAGCAGCTGAAGATTTTGCATCGTCCAAGGTAGTATATTTAAAGCTTTTGTGAGTATACAAGTACCTTAAAGCTTATTCTCTATGAAAGTTAGCTCTTATTTCATCAGAACTTTGTGCAGTTTTAACTTGATTCAAATCCCATTAAACCCCCCAATCTATGCCCTCTTTTACAAGATGCCACCTAATCTATTTTTTTTTACAACTAACCCCCCAACCTAATGAAAAATGTGCGAACTGCCCCCCGAACCTAAATCCAACCATTGACTTTGGCCACGTTCTTACGTTTATGTATGTTGGATTTGGCTTCAAGGGGCAGTTTGCACATTTTTCATTATGTTGGGGGGTTAGATGCAAAAAAATAAAGATTAGGGACAACTTGTAAAAAGAGGTTTAGATTGGGGGGTTTGATGCATTTTACCCTTTTTTTAATCCTCAAATCTTTTCTGAAACTCCTTTTGGGAGGATATCTGATATTCAATTTGTCTGTTTCATTATGCTTTTGATCTCCTGAATCCTCTGCGCTGGCTTTACTACACAAGCTTTGTGCACTATTAGTCGTGTCAAAAACTGCAACTGTATCCGTTCTTTCCAAAACTCGAGAAAAGCTTTATGTATTATGTAACTATTAACTAAACTATGCTGAATAAAGTGGGAACATTTACTAGTTACTTTTATATTTTAAATAATTGACTCTATGAATCATATCTTATAGCATTACAAAACATGCTCCCACATTTTTCTTACCACTTTTGCAATCTATATTACAATAAATTATTTATTGCTATACTCAGATTTACCTCAAGAAACTTAATCGAGCACCGAATAGATCTATGCTCAATTTGAATTTGATCTTTCCTGACCTTTATTTCCTTTCAAAGAAGATGTGCCTCTTCCCTGGAATCTTCTTCATGCTTATCTCTATGCAAGTACAACCACAAATCCAATTGTTTTTCAAAGTTCACACATGGATCCACTTCGCAATGCAAGTGATCCAAATTCCCACTTACCATTTGCTTTAATGTTTTCTCCGAAATGTCATCAATGAGATATTGAGAGTCTCTCACTAATTCAAGGCATTATTTAAAGGTTTTGTCAGTACACAAGCACCTTAAATCTTATTCTCTGTGAAAAATAGCTCTTATTTCATCAGAACTTTGTGCATTTGTAACGATTAAACCTTTTTCAATTCTCAATCTTTTCTGAAACTCCTTTTGGGAGGATCACCACAAGAAAATGTAACAATGGGGTCAAAAAAGTTACTCACCATTGCTATGTTTTTGTGAGTATTAATCAATAGTTACAGAAAATTTTGTAACAAGCTTTTGTTACTATAAGCCTTGTATGCATAAAGTTATGTGAGCAATGGCTACAGATTAATTATTCACCAACAATGATGTCAAGAAAATCAGTCACCACGTAGGTCAAAATAATCTGTAACCATGACGTGGGGTCAGATGAATTTAAAGCCATGCAATAATATTAAAAGAAAATAAAAAATATAAAAAAGGGGTGGCGTCAGATTAATTTGACACCACGCCTTTTTTTCTTTTTTTTTAAAACCGTGGCCTCCAAATATTTTGACGCCACAATTTTTTTTTTGTTTTATTTATAAAAAACCGCGATTGTACTGTGGTGACAGATTATTTTGACACCACGTTTTGTTTTTTTTTTTTTAATTGTGGTGTCAAAATAATCTGACCCCACGTTTTTTTTTCTTTTTTTTAGACCGTGGTGACTGATTATTTTGACACCCAATTCCAAAAATCTAAAAAAAAAATTGGTGGCAGACTTACCGCTACTTTTTTGCCAAAATTTCATTTTTTTCAATTCAGTGGGCTTTTTCCCTCCACTTTATTATATATACATATATAATTAATAATATACCAACACACACAAATATATATATCAACATTATATATATATATATATATATATATATATATATATATATATATATATATATATAAACACCCAAAACAATACATAACTAATTTAACACCCAAAAAAAGAGAGAGATAGAGGAGAGGATTTTTGGATTTTAGAGGGAGATTTTCGGATTTTTTAAGGGAGAGGAGATGATTTTCGGACTTTTTGAGGGAGAGGGGAGGATTTTCGGATTTTTTGAGGGAGAAGATGAAGAGATGAAGTTTGTGAAAAATGGGGTATTATTATAGATATATGAAATTGTGGTGAGAGATTTTTTTGACCCCATTGCTATCACATGGATTGTGCCCCCAATGGGGTCAACAAATTCTAACACCATTGATATCACATGGATTGTGCTTTTGTGGGGTCAAAAAAATCTGTCACCATGTGTGAACGTGGTGACTGATTGTTTTGACCCCACAAACTTTAAAGCAATGGTGATTGATTTTCCTGACCCTACACCTAGCAATAAATAAATCTGTCACCATTGCTTTTTTATGGTGACAGATTTTTTTGAAGCTATACATATATCACACTCATATCACATATTTCTTATCTTCTTCCCCAATTTCCCAAATTTTCTTCCATTTTCACCCGTTTTCATCCCTGTAAACCTCCATCTCCCAAATTGTTGTTTCAACAAACTCTCCAAAAATTTGTTGAGACTCTACTGCTCACAATTTGCGGCAATTAGTAAGTAATTTTAATACATTTACTGTGTTTTGTCGGCTTGGTTTTACTTGCTTAAATTTGGATATTTATTTAAATTATTATGTTTAATTTAGCATGCAATTTAATTATTCAAATACAAGACTTCAATTTTTTGTGGTATATATATGATCATTAGTGGTATATTGCTTGTATATTACAAATAGTTTGTTAGTGCATTTTAATTGTTTTAGTTAAGTTGCATATGTACATAAATGTTGTAGTGATATATTTGTTTTCCCATTTTAATAATAGACAACCTCCACACTCAATTGTTTATTAATTAATGGTAGTTTTTGGTGTTTGTAATAGGTTATAAAATGTATAACAACGAAGACCGAAGATGGATGTACGAAAGATTAAATCGAG
Organism: Misopates orontium; assembly: GCA_946800315.1. NCBI lineage: Eukaryota > Viridiplantae > Streptophyta > Magnoliopsida > Lamiales > Plantaginaceae > Misopates > Misopates orontium. The sequence goes on along the minus strand of OX326948.1, from coordinate 27,625,427 downwards.
GTGGTGATGATATTGGGTATTTGAATCCTATTTTTGAAGCAGGTGTGGGAATTTTTCTAGACCATGCATTTAGTGCAACACAATTATTACAAAATGACAAAGCTAGGTGCCCTTGCATTAAGTGTTACAATAGGAAATTTGGTGGTAGAGATGGTATTCGATTTCATCTTTACAAGAATGGACTTTTGCCTCAATACTACGTATGGATTGGACATAGTGAAATTCGAAGGCCCAAGGAGGGGCTTGACACAAATATGGGGTTTGATACAAACATGGACGAGTCGTCATCTGGGCATAACTTACGGGATCGACAAAGAGAGATGGTCGAAGATGCATTTGCTGGCCGATTCGAGAATACAAATGATTTTGAGATTGGAAACGCACAACCGAATAGGGAGGCACAAGCATTCTTCCAGATGTTGCGTGAGGCCGAGGAGCCCATACGAGCACGAGAGGGAAATACAATATTGGGATGGGTCGCTGAATTTCTCAATAACAAGGTACTCCACTCTATCCCTAATGTGGCGTGCGAAAAGAACATACAATTGTTTCGCCAATGGCTGAGTCCCGAAGATCGACAAAGGATGCCCGACAGTATGTATAACATGTAGAGATATATGAACCGATTGGGGCTGGGCTACCAAACATTTGATGTGTGCGTTAACAATTGCTTCTTATTTTATGGCGAGTACGTACACAGTAAGTATACAGTGTGTCCTGAATGCAATGAAGCCATGTTCGAAGAGATGCTGAATTTACATAACAGAGCGAAGTTGGTTGGTCGCAAAAATCTGTGGTACCTGCCGTTGACGCCACGTCTACAACGACTCTACATGTCTTGCGTCAATGTGGAACACATGACGTGGCATTTGAAATGTCGGAGAGACAGTGATCAAATGATCCATCCTGCATTTGGAGAAGCTTGGAAATCCTTTGATGCAACACACATAGATTTTGCTAACGAGCCGCGCAATGTTAGACTTGGCATTTGCAGTGATGGATTCAACCCGTTTACGAATAATGTCGTTCCATACTCTTGTTGGCCTGTCTTTTTGAGTTTGTTGATATCTGGATCCAGAAGCCCGGGGAAGAACATAGATGTTTTGCTTTGACCATTTATTGATGAGTTGAAATCACTGTGGGAGGTCAGGGTTGAGACATACGAAAGCTTTAGAATGCAAAATTTTATAATGCGTGAACCTGTTACGTGGACCGTCACTGATTTCCCTGGGTATGGCATGTTTTCGCAGTGGAGTACCCATGGCAGGTTGGCATGTCCATATTGTATGGAGGGGGCCAAAGCATTTCAGCTGAAGCATGGGAGAAAGAACTGTTTTTTCGACTGTCATCGACGTTTCTTGCCAGCTGACCATCCTTTCAGAGACAAGTCCACCGATTTCCTATTAGGAAGACAAAAGAGTCTTTGCCCTTGGTGAGAGATGCGGGAACTGGTAGAGTTCTTGCCTGATATTCCATTCGGCAACAAAAATATCATCATTAAAGATTTTGGAAAAGAGCATAATTGGAACCGGAGAAGTATATTCTGGGAACTGCCTTATTAGTGCACTAACATGATACATCACAACTTAGACGTAATGCATCGCGAAAAGAACTTCTTCGATAATATCAAAAACACGGTGATGGATAATCCGGAGAAGACAAGGATAACTTGAATACGAGAAGAGATTTGAAGTTGTTAACGAGCCGACGGGAGTTGTTCTTCGGGCTGGGCTGAAATTGTAGAGTTGTCAAGAAAAAAGCCAAGTAGTGCTTGAGTAAAGAGCAAAAGAAATTGGTGTGTGAATGGCTGCGGGGTTTGAGGTTCCCTGATGGGTATGCTTCTAGCAGTTCACGATGTGTTCATATGGACCAACTTAAACTAGTTGGGATGAAAAGTCATGACTGTCACATGTTCATGCAAAGATTGTTGCCTCTTGCATTTCGTGACTTATTACCAGATAGTGTTTGGGGTCTATTAGTGGAGGTTAGCAACTTTTTCAGAGCTTTGAGCGCCCTTGAAGTTCGAAATTTCGATATGGCCACGCTCGAGGTATCATTAGTGTAGACGATGTGAAAGTTGGAAAAAATATTTCCACCAGCCTTCTTTGATTCGATGGAGCATTTGGCGATTCATCTACCATGGGAAGCGAAGGTCGGGGGACCGGTTCAATATAGGTGGATGTACCCATTTGAGAGGTAAAAATTTTTGGATTATTACTCATTTCTATATTTATAGTTAGTAAAGTATATATATTTAATAAATTGGATATGTTTCGTACCAGGTGCATCCTAGTTTTGAAGAGATCGACGGGTAATAAAGCGAGAATAGAAGGGTTGATTGTGAAGGCCAATAGTATGAGGGAGATTACTAAATTTTGTGCAGTTTACTTCGGGCCAAGAGTTGAAACCCGTCATAGCCGCCTGAATAGGAATGAGGTTGAGAGGTCTCTGAATTTGAGCGAGAAGTTGTCCGTCTTTCAAAATAAAGGAAAACCTATGGGGAGACGAGACATATCACGCAATTTGACCCTTGCCGAGCACAGAGCCGCTGAGTTATGCGCCCTACTTAACTACGTAGAGGTTGGACCGTGAATAAGGTATTTATTATATTATGATCGGTCATGTTATGAGTTCTATACATATATACATATGTAATTTAAGTACATATCCCCTGAAGTTGTTTATATGTGATAGGTTGTTTGAACACAAGATGTGTTCCGGTGTCCTGGATCATGTGATTCAGGAAAGGCGCAACACTTATTTCATGGATTGGTTCAAAGAGACTATCAGGTCCGGGCGTTACACGGCTGACCAACGCCTGCTCGCTTTAGTACACAACCCACTATTAAGAGTAAAAACATTCAAGGCGTTTAAGATTAACGGTTTCCATTTCCACACTGAGGAGCATAGGATGGACAAGAAGACAATGAATAGTGACGTATATTGAAGGGAAATGTAGAGGGACCTTATGATATGATCTACTATGGCATGCTATAGGAAATTATTGAGTTGGAATACTGGGGTAGTGGTTCAATGAAGAATACTGTACTGTTCAAGTGTGACTGGTACGATATCTACGGGGGCATGACGGTACATCCCAGTTACCGGTTGGTGGATATCAATCTGCAGAGGCGATTGGAAACGAGAGTGGCTGAACCGTTTATACTTGCAAGCCAGACACATCAAGTGTATTACACAAGATACCGATCCCAACAAAACACGAGCACAAGAGGGTGGTGGGCAGTGTGTACTCAAAGGGCAAGATATGTCGTCGATGCCACTTCTGTGTTTCAAGATTAAAATGCAACTGTTGTCTTGTCCGTTCCTGATATCAGTTCAGTACCTCTCGCAGACGACAGAATTTGGCAAGTTGATGATGTATACGAAGAGGATGAGGAGGACGAATATGGAAATATAAATGACGAGGTTGGCGATGATTCCGCCCTTGAAGATGACAACATCGATGATGACCCTGATTATGTTAATTAGATTTAGCATTTCGATTTCAATGTGTAATGCATGTATTTTTATTGAACTAATGAAGAGACGATCGTGTGAACTTGTGGACTATTCTTAGTATTTACCAAAAATATCTATTTTAAAACTAACAGGAAAGAAATAACCATTCAACAACAACTTAATTAATAATTTAATTTAAAACTACTGAAACTGTTAATAACTAAAAACTTACACATTTAAACATTAAAAAAATAAAAATAAATGTTCAACTAGTTACATGCAGGGTCGAATGGGAATCTAGTGGGATCGGGGCCACCTCTGCTATCAGGGGGGTAAGTCCCGGGATGATGATCCTGAGTAATCCCTGTCTCTGGCGGGTGAGGAGTGTAAGTCCCTTGTGGCGTCATTTGCGCGTGCTGCTCGTTGAATTGACTCAACATGGCATGCTGATCGGGAAATGTAGGCTACACAGGCTGACTCATCCCACCCCGGTAGAGTGTTGTGTTTACTCGTGCCATGAACAACTCGAACACACTAAATCTCTCCTTCTGGCTCTGTAACTCTTCCTCCAATCCCGCGATTCGTTCATCTCTAGGATCGTAGCAGTTGCTTCTCGTTGACGCCCAGCTGTTGTCCTTCAATTTCAAGTGCGCCCTTTGATGGGTTTGCTGATAAGAGGCCAGCTAGAGTGACTAAACGTCCCACGTTCTTTAAAGATTATATTATGTAATTAGTATTTATAATGTGTAATTAATTAAATAAATTAGATTAGGTCAGTTGTTAGCAGTTTATTAGGGAAGTTGTTTAGGCAGTTTCTTCCACTTTATCCGTATGAGGAAAAGTGGAGTATAATAGGACTTATCTTGTGTATTTGGAATTTTAAGAAGATAATTATTATATTTTATTAGCATAGTTAAGGGTGTTCTTCTTATTCAACACCAGAATCTAGAATAAGCTCAACAATTTGGTGCTTTCATTCATTAACCATGCCTCCCAAACCAACTACGTCCGTTAATTTAGATGAATTAGCCGAGGAAATGGCGGCCAAAATTGATCTTTCAGCGATGGAGCACCGTGTGACACAGGCGATTTCGGAGAAGTTTAATCACAATTCCACTGAAATACTCCAGCGGATGCAGCAGCAAGAGCTTCAAATGACACAGTTGCTCCTCGAACTTCGTTCTCGTTCGCCATCTCGCGTTGACACGGTTCCACCGCCGCCTGACATTGGTCCTTCACAACCGAATGCGGCAGTTCATATGCCGACACAGTCGGGTGATTCCTACTATGGTAATCCAGTCTTACCATTTCAAGGTGAATCGTCGGACGCCGTTATTCCTCCAAAAATTAATTTATCATTCTTCGACGGCTCCAAACCGTTAGATTGGCTCTTTCAAGCGGAAGAGTATTTTGATCTGTATAACATCAATGCGGAGAAACGCTTACGTTATGCGGCATTTTATATGCAAGGTGAAGCGCTAAGTTGGTTCAAATGGCTAAAACAGAATGGTTTGCTCTCTACTTGGCCTGCGTTTAGTCGGGATTTACAACTGCGTTTTGGACCGTCCTCCTTTGAGAATCACAAGGCGACGCTATTTAAATTACAACAAAAAGGTACGGTTGGAGAGTATGTTAAGGATTTTGAGAAAATTAATAATTGTGTGGTGGGTTTGTCGGCTGATACGATTATGCAGTGTTTCATTTCGGGCTTGAAGTCTGAGATACAAGCCGAGTTAGCAATTCTGAATCCTTACTCCACGGCACATGCTATCAATTTGTCTAAATTGATTGAAGACAAATTTAATAGTCTGCGGCCGAAACCGTTCTACAAACAGCCGTTTATTCCTAACCGCGCCCCTTTACCCTCTTCATCGTCTATGGCCACTCCTCCATCGTCGGGTATCCAACAAAAGACTACCGCTCAACCGTCTCCAATTCGTCGGTTAACTCCTATCGAGATGCAGCAACGACGAGCAAAAGGTCTTTGCTACAATTGTGACGAACGGTTCACGCCGGGTCATCATTGTAAAGCGCCTCAATTCTTACTCTTAACAGAATTGCAAGAGGCAAATGAGGATACAGAACATGATGAAGAAATATTTTACCAACATTCTATGTTTCCTAATTCAGCGCCTCCGCCTTTGCCTACTCGTCTTCTCGAACCGAAACCAGAGGGTGCGTATATGTCCATGGCTGCCTACATGGGAATGGATTCACCGCGAACCTTGCGCGTACGCGGTCAGATTCGGGGTCAATTTTTTTCAATTCTCATTGACTCCGGGAGTACACATACTTAATTCCTCCACGGGTTGCCAAATTCCTACACCTGCCGGTTCTTCCCAGGGCTCCTCTTTCCGTTATGGTTGGAAATGGAGCGCAAATTGAGGGCAGCGGTTATTGTGATCGTGTGTGTATTGAGTTGAGTGGTGAATTTTTTTTCATACCTTTCGCAGTGTTGCCTATCTATGGTGCTGAACTTGTCTTAGGAGTGCAATGGTTACGCACGTTGGGGCCCATTCTCGCTGACTTTTCTGTTCCTTATATGTCATTTAAACGTAGAGACACTATGATCCATTTAACAGGAGATTCATGTATTGTACCTGCTACTTTTAGTGAAGTTAAGTGCATGATCAATAAAGATGACATTGTTTCTTGTTATTCTGTTTGTTCGGATATGTTCATGGCTTCGTCCTCTTCCTGTAATTCTGATTATTCTCACGACAGTCGCCTCACTAATTTGTTATCTGAATTTGATTCATTATTCCAACCCCCCACGTCCTTGCCCCCTCACCGCAATCATGACCACTATATTCACTTGGATCCGCAAGCCCAACCCGTAAATGTCAAACCATACCGCTACCCTCACTATCAAAAACCTATAATGACCCAATTGATTAAAGAAATGTTGTTGCAGGGGTTAATTCAGCCTAGCACGAGTCCCTACTCGTCTCCAGTTCTTTTAGTTCACAAAAAAGATGGTAGTTGGCGTTTTTGTGCAGATTATCGAGCCCTTAATGCAATTACTATCAAAGATCGTTTTCCTATTCCGACGGCAGACGAACTATTTGACGAGTTGCATGGTGCAGTGATTTTTTCTAAAATTGATTTACGAGCCGGATACCACCAGATCCGTGTTGCTGCCCAAGACACACACAAGACTGCTTTTAGGACAGTGGATGGTCATTATGAGTTTTTAGTTATGCCTTTCGGCTTAACTAATGCACCGTCAACCTTTCAAGCGGCCATGAATGATTTATTTCGAGATTTCTTAAGGCAGTTTGTTTTGGTTTTTTTTGACGATATTCTGATTTATAGCAAATCTGTGGACGATCATTTTTGCCATCTACGTCAGGTTTTTCAATTACTCGGTTCACATCATTATTTTGCTAAATTGTCTAAATGTGTCTTTGCCGTGAGTTCCGTGCAGTATCTCGGTCACGTAATTTCTGTGCATGGTGTGAGTGTGGACAATGATAAAATCGAGGCCATCCAACACTGGCCCGAGCCCAAAACCGTATCAGCCTTACGAGGTTTTCTTGGCCTCGCCGGCTATTACCGTCGTTTTGTTCGTGGTTATGCCGCTATCGCGAGCCCTTTGTCTGATTTATTACAAGATCGCAAATTCAAATGGGATGCTCAGGCTCAAACAGCTTTTCAACAACTAAAACAGGCTATGACTACTCTACCGGTCTTAGCACTTCCTGATTTTGAAAAACAGTTTGAACTCACAACCGATGCATCCGGGGTGGCTATTGGTGCTGTTCTCTCTCAAATGGAGCATCCAATTGCCTTCTTCAGCAAGAAGTTGTGCGGCCGCATGAGTGCTGCTTCGACTTACGTCCGTGAGTTGTTCGCGTTAACTGAGGCTGTTAAGAAATGGCGACAATATTTATTAGGTCGGAAATTCATCATCTATACCGATCAACGCAGTTTACGTCATTTGTTAACTCAATCAATACAGACACCGGAGCAACAGAAATGGCTTACCAAATTAGTCGGTTTTGATTATGAGATTCGGTACAAGCCAGGTAAAGATAATCGTGTAGCCGACGCCTTGTCTCGCACGCCACATATGTTAGCGGTGTCTACCGTTTCTCAACCTTGGCTGGAGGAACTTCGAACATATTATTCTGCTCACACGGATGGCCAAAAGTTTATGGCCGACATCACTGCGAGTCCTCACAAGTATCCTGGCTATATGGTTAAAGATGGGTTAGTTTTCTATGCACATCGAATATGGATTCCAAATCTGCCAGAATTGCGCACCAAGTTACTTACTGAATTTCATAGTTCCTCCGTGGGTGGTCATTCGGGCGTTAAAGCTACAGCTGCTCGCTTACTTCTGCGTGTTATTGGCCTGCATTAAAGAAACACGTCAAGGAGTTTGTTCAACAGTGTTTAATTTGTCAAGCTAACAAAGCAGTTAATCATAAACCATTCGGTTTATTACAACCGTTACCTGTTCCTCATCAAGTTTGGGAAGATTTGTCTATGGACTTTATCACACATCTTCCAAACTCCGGCGGCAAAACTGCAATCTGGGTGGTCGTGGATCGTCTCACAAAGTCTGCACATTTTTTGCCTTTACCTACAAGGTACACTGCCAGTTATTTAGCTTCGGTATTTATGACGGAGATATATAAACTACATGGTATGCCTAAGTCCATTGTGTCGGATCGTGATCCCTTATTCTTAAGTAATTTTTGGACCGAATTGTTTAAACTGTTGGGCACCTCATTACATTTTAGTACAGCTTATCATCCCCAGAGTGACGGACAAACAGAAGTTGTCAATCGCACTCTGGAATCTTATCTCCGATGTTTCTGTGGTGACGAGCAAACTACTTGGGGCCGATTCCTACATTTAGCCGAATATTGGTATAACACGTCCTTTCATTCTGCTATCAAAACAACCCCTTTTAAGGCACTGTATGGCCGTGATCCACCGAACCCCATTTCTTACTTACAAGGCTCTACAACAACTGAATCAATCGACTCTACCTTGTTACGTCGAGAAAAGATTTTGGATCAACTAAAAGCTAATTTACAGATAACACGGTCTCAGATGGCAAAATCAGCAAATTTAAAACGCATGCATCATGAGTTCAAAATTGGGGACTGGGTTTGGCTCAAAATAAGATCTTACCAGCAGGTGTCGCTGCACCGTCGCGATTCGCCCAAACTCCGCCGCCGATTCTACGGGCCGTTTCGAATTGTGCGCCGCGTCGGAAAAGTTGCTTATCAACTGGATTTGCCTCCGTCTTCCAAAATCCATGATGTTTTTCATGTATCTCTCCTCAAACCCTTCGTTGGTACTCCTCCGCAGACCGCTGTCGCTGCGCTTCCACCGATGCTCGAGACAAATCGCCTCTCTCTCTCTCCAGCGGCTATTTTAGACATTAGGGTTGTCAATGAGGGATCGACTTCTTCTACCCAATGCTTAGTTCGTTGGGCCGAATCTACTGAGGCCGAAAATTCATGGGTCGACCTTGGGCTCCTTTTTAGTTCTCATCCTGATTTTGTGTCTTCAGCTCAATTTGCAACAGACTTTTTAAAGTCTCAGGTCCACAACGAGTTAATTAACTTGGGCCTTGAGGACAAGGCCCATTCCGAGGAGGGGAGTATTGATGGGTTTGCTGATAAGAGGCCAGCTAGAGTGACTAAACGTCCCACGTTCTTTAAAGATTATATTATGTAATTAGTATTTATAATGTGTAATTAATTAAATAAATTAGATTAGGTCAGTTGTTAGCAGTTTATTAGGGAAGTTGTTTAGGCAGTTTCTTCCACTTTATCCGTATGAGGAAAAGTGGAGTATAATAGGACTTATCTTGTGTATTTGGAATTTTAAGAAGATAATTATTATATTTTATTAGCATAGTTAAGGGTGTTCTTCTTATTCAACACCAGAATCTAGAATAAGCTCAACACCCTTACATCGAACCCCGCGTACTCTGCATCCCCATGCGTCGGAACACCTGAAAATCAGAACATCTATTTTTATCAAGTTTCAAACATTAATAGTGGATGCAGATATAGAATGCATGACAACATTTAAACAGATAAAGTTTTAATTACCAGGCATCATGTTCTTGTTTGGGCCCCCTAAGCATCCGACCGCAGCTGCGGATCCAAACGGGGCCACTCTACATCCTGATATGACGCTGCTAGTCCCACGACATATTGTTCCTTTTAAAAGAAATAAATATACCAAGTCAATATTTCATTTAGTAAAAATGAATATTTAAAAGTGCTTATTTATCCATAGTACAGGGGGCAAGTCGCAAAAAGTAAAAGGATAGGGGGTAAAGTGCAATAGGGGTTATGGAATAGGGGGTTTAATGCTTTTATCCCTAAGTTTTAAGGCACAAAACAAGTGGAAAACTTATTTTGTTACATTAGGCTACATATTTTGTTATCGTTTCCATTTAAACAGAAAAAGGAGACATTTTTTCGATTTATAATTTTGTTACTTGTGTGATTACTGTAATCTTTACTATCACTTTTAGTAAGTGATGAGTCTGTTTTGTACTCATATTTATTGCGCCAAATAGACAAATTATAAGCTTGATTCTTAATTGTATTGAGTTTTCTTTACTTGTTTTCTCTTATTTTGTTATTTAGGTGTTAATATGGAGAAAAGTGACGAAAAGAGGTCGAAAAATGAAATATTGGGCAAAACATGCGAGCCGGAAAGCAAAGGGAATGCGAAGAGCAAGATCGCTAGAACATGCAATCTCTTAGAAGACATGAAGAAGGCATATGCAATTGCTTATGTCGGGGTGATTTGAAGATGACGTAGCCCAAAAAACTTTGTCGTCTCATACGAAGGGATATGAAACCACATACGATCGCATTCACTAGAAAATTTGATATTTTTATGTTGAATTAAAATCTGGTGCCTTCCAAGCCCAAGGGAGTATATTGAAAACCAGAAATGCGTGAAAAGTGTGATTCTCTGGTGAATACTGTGCTTCTTCAAGATTCTTTCATATATTTTGGTGCTATTGTATATTTTGGAAACTTTTAAGCCACGCGAAGAAGAAGAACTAGAGTTGCAATTGAGTTGATGTTAATTACTTTTACTTTTAATTTAGAGTTTAGGTTTTGGATATTCTTAATTATTTCAATTTTGTAGTTTGGTTATGGACAAGATTATCGTTTATTAGCTATTTTATTAAAGACAATGTTTGTTTTTACATATTCTTGTATTTGTACTTCAACTATGAGTAGCTAAATATGTGTATGTCGTGAGGCGATGGAAGTGTCTGGATAGAGATTATATTTTGATGATTGCGTGTGGAACAATTAAACTTGATACGGTAACTTGATTTTAATGCTTTTGTGCGCCTGATCAACACATGGTGTTTAGATTCTTATGACTGACTCGATCGAATAACTCACAGGATTAAATCTCATAAGTTATACACATCCACATTTCTTGTGATGTTTAGCGTCCATAAATTAAGGCGTATGTGATTCACTAAGGTAAATGCGTTTAGAGGAACATAATACACATAGTACCATTTCGAATTACAAAGTGGAGATCCCACAATTATAGGAATGCCTCATAGATTAATATATCCCACACATGAATCTATCATATTCCATCACAACAATGGTTTGTCTATGAATCTTCGATTTAATGTATCTAGAGTAACCTAGTTCCTTACGATACCTGTAGTTTATTATTGATTTAAAACAATAATTTTGAGTATTTTTAGTTATTAATTATTCTAATCAAAATCCCATTTTGTTTGGTTCATTTATTTTATCGTGAGTGTGAAAGGTGATAGTTTTGCATTCATTAGTCGTTATTAAAGCACGAATATATAGATATAGTTAAACTCAAGCGCTACACTCTCGTGGGATCGACATTTGAGGATCGCAATCTTGCTTCCCTTTACCACTTGCTACCCATACACTAGAGATGAAATATCACTGTCTAACTCTGGGCGATCGGTAACCGTGACGATACCGTTGGAGCACAAAATGTTTCGAGCAATTATTTTAAACTCTCTTATACACTATAGAAGTTAAGTGGCTACAATTTTCTTCATACCATTAGTCTCTTATTATTTGCTCTTATGTTATGGAAACTCTGTGAATTTGTCATAACTTCAAAATTTTATTTTCTCACTTCAAAAAACTTTTTTGAAGCAATTTTTGTTATATCAAATATGATGAAAATTTAGTTCCTTTTGATAATAAACGAAAAATAACTTATTTTTATAATAATCCAGCATTAACATATGTTTAAGTCTTTAAATATATATCCAAGAATTAGTTAACTTAAACAAAAAACTTTGTATATGACATCAAACTTAGTTAAGTTAAATTGTAGAGATCTTTTTAAGAAAAAGCTCCCTAAATCTTCATTCTTTTTACGTCCATCTTATTTGTGCTTAATTTCTCTTTGAAGCATATTCATGCTAACGTTTTATAAGCTTAGCACATTAAAAAAGTATTCTTTTATCCGTTCCTCTATTAAATTTATCTCTCAAAACTAAGTCAATCCTTTTAATTTAGTTACTTGATTGAGACTCACTGAATTAGAAAGGTAATTCATATTTTACATTTTTGCATTCACTTGAATTTTCTATCCTTTGGTTACTTCAAACATATATTCTTTTTTTTTTTCTTTTTGATATTTTTCCAAATGTTCTATGCATATGTACTTTAATTTCAAATATAACATTTTATATGAGACCTTACAATCTATTTTAATTATTTCATATAATGACTTACATATATTGCTAGTTCACTCTTATAATATCCAAATTAGAGGTATATTTAGAGGAAAATGCAGATAGTTCATGGAAAGTTGGAATACTTCTTTACAAAAGAAAATATTAAATACTTTAATTGCTTGAAGATTATTAATTGGAGTGAGAAGATAATTAGATTGTGTAATAATCTGAGGGAAGAATGAGTTTCCATTATACAAGGCTGATTAATTTGAAAACTTGGTATCTAAAAATTTAGAAATTGAAAGTGATTCGTTGAGAATGGCAAATTCGGAAGTTGCTCTAGCCACAACCGTTATAACTTTGACAGTTTGACGGGAATTTTGCAAGTCTAGTCCTTTAATGTGTATGCTCTCCAACTTTAATCCTTTAATGTGTACTTTTTCTAATTTGGTCCTATAATGTGCAACAATTCCTAAAATGGTCCTTTTTGGACTTAATCCTAAGATGATCATTAAAGAATTACAGAAAGTAGTCCTGAACTATGAGTACATTACACAAATCACCCTATCATGTTTGAAAAATTGCACGAACTACCCCTATAGTTAACTTTTGTTAAAATCCTAACAAAATGATTGAAATTCTATCTATACCTTCCTTTAATATTTTGAAACAATTAAATTAAGGAAAAGAAAAAGAAATTATTTAACAAACTAATGTTTTTATTTATAACTTCAAATTAGTGTACTTTATTAATCTCTGTGAATATTTTTAAGGTTTTCTATTTTAACGTCATAATATTAACAGAAAAAAAATGTAAAAAAGAAAAGAAAAACCAAAATCGGGGAAGACGACGGGGAAGTCGTCTTCCCCGATGTATTATTTGTCGTCGCGCGATGGCCCGACCCGGGGTAGGTCTCTCCGTCGCGCGACTAGAGATGGTGGGTTGCTAGCAGCAACCCACCATCTCCAATTTGGTGCTATTTGGGTGCAGCAACGTCCACGGTGAATTGACGGGCAGCGGGCCGGAGCTTCGCAGCAATCGATTCGCGCCGGCCTGATTGTGAAGACGCGGAGTAGAAGTGTGGGCGGGGGTCACTGTGATGGTGGAGGTGGAGGTGGTGGGCGGCGGTTTGTGATTTCGGTTTTTGTTTTCTTTTCTTTTTTCCATTTTTCTTGCTGATAATATTAATCCATCAAAATAAAAAACCTTAAAACTATTTACCGGAATTTAATAAATTACACTCATTTGAAGTTATAAATTAAAAACAATAGTTTATTAAATAAATTCATTTTCTTTTCCTTATTTAATTGTTTAAAAATTTAAAGGAAGGGTATAGATGGAATTTCAATCATTTTGTTAGGAATTTTAACAAAAGTTAACTATATGGGCAGTTTATGCAATTTTTCAAACATGAGAGGGTGATTTGTGTAATGTATCTATAGTTCATGGGTACTTTTTGTAATTCTCTATGGATTATTTTAGGATTAAGTCAAAAAAGGAACATTTTAAGAATTGTTGCACATTATAGGACCAAATTTGAGAAAATGCACATTAAAGGACTATAGTTGGAGAGCATACACATTAAAGTACTAAACATGCGAAATTCCCACAGTTTGACCATATAACCACCTTTTAGCTATGTTGCACGGACACTTTCAAAAATCACATAATATAGTATCCGATACGTATCAGATATGAGTACTCCTCAAACTAACACTCTTCGGATACATATCGTACGCACCACGTTGCGTATCCTATAACTAAAATTACAAAACAAATTATAGATACTTGTATCAGATACCTATCGACCACGTATACAACTATTTGTGACACGTCGTCAACCCCTGTTTTATTTCTGAATTAGTGTTATAAAATTATAATAACAAATGATGCAGAAAAGTGTCGACTTACGATCTTTCAATATTAGATAAAGCTCTCCTATCTTAAGTTGAGACAACTTTTTCACCTTTAATTTAGATAAACTTATTAGTACATTTTCTGTTTTAATGTTCCTTTATTTTATTTACAATAAAAAATAAGATATGAATATAAATTTTAAGATATAACGCTAAAATTGTAAACTTTGTCTATTCTAATTATATGGAATAGTTAAATTTATTATTTTTCTACCTCATACTGATATAAAAATGTATAGACGTATTCTTGACGTATCGCATCCTTACATTTGAAAAGGTTCGTATCCGCATATCTATATCGTACTGTACACGTATTCCCATATCCGTACCCATGCAACATAGCCTTGTAATAATATTTCAAGCCGTAGAATTTACCGTGAACCTATTCATGCTTTGGTGGAGGGACTTACTTTTAGTAAATTTTGCAGTACATGATATTGGTTATTGATGCTTTACCAACAAATTAACAATATTTGATAATGTGCAACTTTAATTTACTAGTACAATGTTATTGACGTGCTCTTGAGAAAACGTGTTCCTCGAAATTAAAGTACCTAGAAATGCAAGGAATACGTATCCACCTTTTGACCTGGTAATTGTACGTTTCAAGTTTAAATTACACAAAATATCTCTATAATATTAAAAAAAATTTAGTTATATGCACTAGTTTTATTGATTGCTTAAACAAAAATTCATGTAAAAGACGTGTTAAATTAAGCTATTGGTTGTAATAATAAATGTTGCATGTTGTCTTGAGTGCGTCTAATGCAACTACAATTCAGATTAAAATATTTTCTTAATTTATAGGAAATAACCACATTCCAGTCATGTACTTACATCAGTAGTCGGTTGTACGAACCACATCATCATACAACCATTGTATAAAATAGTTTTCCTATAACACAATCCAACCACATATCTACATCAGTGTAACCGACTTTATACACTACGTCACTATCCACCCATAGAAGGGTGTTATTTTCTTGTAAGGATAGACACTAAAATTTTGTGCATCATGTATTGAGCTCGTATCTTCAATTAATTAATCCGAAAGCTCGTTACTAAAACATGTGTATGTTAGGACCTATTGCTGAAGCAATTAAGTTTTTTTGTTGATAAATTATCCAAATTTGGCTTTAATATGTTTGTGATGGAAATCAAGCATGCAAAAACCCAAGTAAATAAAATAAAATTTTAACGTGGCTTTGTCAAATATCTAATAAACAGGGTCAGGCCCACTATCAAATTAATAATCATGAAAGGTCAAAGTGTTTACAACTAGGGTAAGACGCTTAAAACTCCCAGTCTATGGGGTGTTTAACAATGTGCCTCCTAAACTAAAAAAAAGAGCAATCTACCCCCTAACCTTTTAAAATTTGTGCATGCTCCCTCGTCAACTTTATGACCAATATTTACCGAAAGTGTTCCTTGCACGTGATTGTCAGAAGGGCATTTTTGTCCATCCACGTTTGACAAGAATGTTTTTTTAAAAAATCACACCCTAACCTATTGTCCCAACCCTAACGTTTCCAGTATGTGCGAAATACCACCTAAACTTTATGAGCACATCCCTTAATCTTTCTAGTATGTCCGTTGTACACCTAAACTTGTGAAATCTTCCATGCCTCATTCAAATGAATCAATTCACCATCTGCTTTGAAATTTGTCACGAGTAGGCTATAAAAGTTCAAATTGCAGGTGATTGCTTAAGAATAAGGCCATTTTAATGGTTAGGCCAATTAATTGGCTTAAAATTTTAATTGGCACAATGGCATTATTCACGTCAAATAATTACGCAATTCTTCTAAAATATTAAAACTCATTGATTTATAACTTGTAACAGATGTTTTGGGTGCTCTTGCGAAGAAACTTTTTGAACTAGAGAACTGAGTGTTTAGGAAATTGCTTGAAGTTATTTCTGAAATTCAAATATTTATGGTCGAAGCAAACTAAAAATTTCAGAATACATCTAAAGCTTGTCCATCAACGACCATATGAAATAAACATTCACACTAACACCCTCTTTCTTGTCACATGATAAGTCATTTACATTGAAGTCAATTCTATTGCACTATGAAAACTCACGATAAGTTATTCCTGATATATGAAATAGTAAGATAAATAAGAGATGTTTCTTAATTTCTTTAGACAGACAACATAGGTGACCATGTATGTAATCTATCCTCATGTCATCTGTTATGGCTTTAGTAACTTTTTAAATTGTCGTTTGCGCCTTTATCTAAAATAAATTTATCAATTTTCTTAAATTTTGTAAAAGAGAGATGATGTACCATATTTCGGTACCGCCACGGCATAATATCCGATACAGTACACGAACGTATTTCGGGACATATTATGCCACGTCAGCACCATTATTTTTTAATGCAAAATTACAATTCAAGGCAAAACGCGGAAATCGGCCCAAGTAGGCCCAAATAGAGCCCAAGCGAGACCTATTTAGGCCCGAAAAGGCCCGATTTGAGCTATATCAAGCCCAATCCGAGCTATATGGGCTCAAATTCGATCTATTTGAGGCCCAAAAGCCAAATTCGAGCTATATGAGCCCAAATTCGATCTATTTGAGGCCCAAAAGCCAAATTCGAGCTATATGAGCCCAAATTCGATCTATTTGAGGCCCAAAAGCCAAATTTCTAGCTATATGAGCCCAAATTCGATCTATTTGAGGCCCAGGAGTCAAGTAAGAGCTATATGGGCCCAAATTCGACCTATTTGAGGCCCAATTTGACCTATTTGAAGGCCCAATTCGAGCTATTTCAAAATAGCTCTAATTCGACCTATTTTGAGTCATAGTTCTACTTGGATTGCACTTTTAGACGAATAAGGACTCCTATTACTATATAAGGGGGTCCCATGCCTCATTCTAAGGTACGTTTTTATTTTCTAGCATTTAATTTCGAGCTATATACATCGAATTCGAGCTATAGAGCAATAATTCGAGCTATATTGCAATAGCTCTTGTTCGATCTATATAGAGTGTATTTCGAGCTATTTGAGAGTAATTCGATCTATTCGGGTTTTCTCATCACGGTTCTCAATACCATTTCGAGGTGTGCTAATTCGACCTATAGGGCCTAAATTCGACCTATTTGGGCTTATTTCGACCTATATATTCGACCTATTTTCGAGCTATAATTTCGAGCTATTGTCTCAGACGACAATACCTCAAATTCCGACCTATCTGACTTGAGCGTCGGAGTGCCTTCGCCGGAGGAGGCACCGGCTTAGTTTACGTGTAGTGTTGAGTGCAGGTTCCGAACTCAAAAGCTGCTTAAGCATCCAGTAGGAACTGAAGCAGTCTGACGTGGAGTGTTGGAGAGCGGACACGTATCCAGACGAAAATACCCCACATCAGTGGCGCCGTCTGTGGGAACCTCTATACGCACTTAGTAACAAACACTAACATTCAATGGCTCAACGAAGGGCAACGGAGAAGAATGGAATGGCAGGAAGGACTAGATCACAGAGGGAGGATGATAATCGGGCACATGATGCTTCTGAGCGAACATCAGTGGCAACACCTAGCACTCCCCTTGATCCACCAACTCAAACAGCGAATCAACCTGAAGTTCCTCCCACGGAACAACAGCTATTGAATTCCGCTCAGTTGGATCAAATAATGGCGGCATTCCAAAGGACTATGGTCCCAATGATTGTGCAGCAATTGGCTAACACTTCTGTTCTACAGAATGTTCAAGTTCCAATAGCACAACAACCAGCAACACAGCCTGCGCCACCGCAGCAAGGAAGGACTCATCCGACCCAGCGTCGTGATTCGAGGCAGTATACGCAAACTAGGATGACAAGGCCAAGGGATCCATCTCCCTCGCCTGAAAGGAGGAATCCTCGTTCAGTGAGGACCAATGCTAACCGAGCTCCCAGTCGGGCAACTGGTCGAGATAGAGAAGGAAGGGATGCAGAGGTGAATTCTAGGCAAAGGGTTCCTGATCATCGACCTGCAGCAAGTCGAACTGCCGGAAGAGATAGGGACTTGCCTGAGAGAGTCGCACCAAGATTGGAACCTGTTGTAGCGGAACACATTCCACTAAGGGAGAGGTCAAACCCCTTTTGTGAGGCGATCAGTAACTTGACGTTGAAGGAAGGAGCTAATCTTCCTGTTCTGAAGAAGTATGATGGAAATACTGATCCAGTTGCACACTATGATGAATTAGATGGAGATTTGCAGGTTTTGGGGTATGGAGAGAATATGAGGGCGAAACTTATTTCGCTCAGTCTGAGAGGTCCAGCAAAGGAATGGTTCAAAAACTTGCGTTCGGGATCAATCGAATCATCTGAACAGTTTAGGACCATGTTCGTAAAAAAGTTTGCTACTTATCGCGTAAAGAAGAAATCTCCGAGCACGCTGTTTAATATCTATAGAGGACCTGATGAACCTTTGGGGAGGTATATTGAGCGTTTGAATCTGGAGATCGGTAGAGTGAATGCTCCCACTGTCGACCTGGTCATATCTGTATTGGAGCATCGTTGCCAGAGTAAAAAGCTTATAGAAGTGATAACATGGAACACTCCTGATTCCATTGAGCAAGTAATGGACCTAGCTAGTAAGGTCATTGAAGTAGAGGAGGCAACCATGAATCAAGGATTAATGGACTCGCCAAGAATTCATGGAGGCAAAGAGAATAAAGATAGAGATTGGAGGAAGGAGCAAAGGGGAAAAGATCGAGATCGCAATCGACAACCTTTCAAGAAGTTTGAGAACTATACTCCTCTGAGGAAACAAATTGGTGAAATCTACGCCATAGAGAAAGATAGCAGATTGCTGAGAACTCCAAAACCGTTTCGAGAGACTGAAGAGACTAAAGGATCGAAGAAATATTGTAAGTTCCACAGGCAGAATGGGCATTTTACCAACGAATGCAAGGCTCTAAGGAACGAGATCGAACGACTCATTCAAGGGGGGAAACTCATCGAGTACATCCTTGAGAATAGAGAGTCACGAGAAGAAAAGGCGTCAGCTGGACGCAAGCGGGATAGATCCCCAAATGAAAAGAAGGATGAACCAAAGCGTAAACGGGGAAATGGGAATGATGAAATCGAGAATGGAATCAACGTGATTGCTGGCGGACCTACTGGTGCAGACTCGGTCAAAAGTAGAAAACGCATTTCACGAGACATATACAATGAACGACTGAAACGGCCTGAGATAGATCTTGTCTTTGCGGTGGATAAGTTGGATACAAGAATCACCTTCGATGATAGCGATTTCGACAGCTTGTCTCCACAAGCTAAGGAAGCGCAATACTTGAATTGCCCTATGGTGGTTTCCGCGGTGATTGCAAATCACGGGGTAAAGAGGATAATGATTGATAATGGATGTTCGTCCAACATAATCTTCATGGATGCTTTGCAACAAATGAAACTTGGGCAATATGAGATCACGGATGTTAATTCACCACTAGTGGGATTTGGTGGAAGTGAAGTAAAACCCATAGGAAGGATCTTGTTGCCCACATCCTTTGGCGTAAATCCAAAAAGGAGAACACTGAACGTGGAATATCTCATCGTTGATATACCGTTCGCATATAACGTACTGATTGGAAGGCCCGGAATAACGGCATTTGCTATGATCATTTCAACGATTCATCAGAAGGTCAAATTTCCAACACCTGGTGGAATTGCAGAACTCACTACAAATTATCGTGATTCGTGGAGTTGTTATGTTACATCGACTAAACCTATCAAGGCAAAAACGGATCTAAATGTCGCGATAGTTGACATACATCCAAAGGAGACGTCTGAAATAGGGAAACAAGTTGATACTGAGATGGTGCTTGCTGCGCAAGTGGACCAAGAGATGATGCAGGAGGATCATACTCCCTTCAATATAGAGGACTCTTCGAAGAAACTGGATGAAGAAAAAGAAGACAAGACGACATTGCGCTACAAAAAGAAGATGGAGATGGAGCGTCTGAAACCTTCGGGAGAGTTTAAGGAGGTGATTTTGTCAAAAGATGAGCCTGACAAGATAATTAAAATTGGTAGCGAGTTGACTTCGGAGGTTGAGAAGGCATTATTGGAATGCTTGCGAAGAAACTTTGATGTATTCGCATGGACGGACTCGGACTTGAAGGGAATAGATCCTCGAGTTGCGGTACATCACCTGAATGTTAATCCAAATGCTAAACCCATCCGACAAAAGAAAAGACACTTTAGCGATGAAAAGAACAAGGCTGCGGAGTTGGAAGTACAAACAAAGCTTGCTGCAGGCCATATATTTGAAGTTCGATACTCTGAATGGCTAAGCAACGTTGTGCTTGTCCCAAAGAAGCCGACCGTGTGGAGGATGTGCGTGGACTACACCGATCTGAACAAACATTGCCCGCGAGATCCTTTCCCGTTACCCAGGATCGATCTCGTAGTAGACTCCACAGCAGGCTGTGCGTTGCTAAGTCTTTGTGATGCACAGAGCGGTTTCCACCAAATACTAATGGCAGTAAAGGATCAACATAAAACGGCCTTCATCACTGACAGGGGGATATACTGTTACAAAGTGATGCCGTTTGGTCTGAAGAATGCAGGAGCAACCTTTCAGAGGTTAGTTGCCAAGATGTTTTATCATCAAATCGGCAAGACAATGGAAGTTTATATTGACGACATGCTCATCAAGAGCCTGAAGGTGGAAGATCACGTGAAACATTTGGAAGAGGCTTTTGGTATCATGAAACAATATGGGATGAAACTAAATCCTAAGAAGTGCACATTTGGTGTTAAGGCCGGAAAATTTCTGGGGTTCATGGTCAATGAGAGAGGAATCGAAGCTAACCCGGACAAAATTAGGGCTATAATGGATTTACCATCCCCCAAATCCGTTCGAGAGGTGCAACGGTTGGTGGGGAGGATTACGGCACTTAGTCGATTCATATCGCATTCTGCTGAAAAGAGTTTACCTTTTTTCAAGAAATTACGCAAGACACCTAAGTTCGTATGGACTGATGATTGTGAAGAGGCTTTTCGCCAATTGAAGGTGTACCTTACGACACCACCATTACTATCTAAGCCCAAGGACAATGAGATGCTGTATCTCTACTTGGCCATAACGAAGAATTCATTAAGCACAGTATTGGTGCGCGAGGAAGACAAGAAACATTTGCCTATCTACTATGTTAGCAAAGTGCTAAATGGAGCAGAGGTGAATTACTTGGAGATCGAGAAGTTAGCATACGCACTTGTGATAACCGCACGAAAGTTAAGACCATATTTTCAATCACATCCGATTACTGTCTTAACTAGTCAACCACTGAAACAAGTTATGGCAAAACCGGAGACATCTGGGAGATTAGTGAAATGGGCGATCGAGTTAGGAGAATATGGCTTGGAGTATATGCCAAAAACAACGATCAAAGCACAAAGACTAGCGGACTTCGTGGCTGAAACTATCTCGGAGGCGGAGCAAGCGCTTGATGTAGCAATGGTGACTGAAGAGGTCAAAAGTGACAAACCTATAGTTACAAAGGGAACTTGGACTCTGCATGTAGATGGGTCGTCCACAAATGACGCTGGAGGTGCAGGAATTTACCTAAAATCGGCGGATGGTAGAGAATTCGACTATGCAATAAGGCTAAATTTTCAAGTGACCAACAATCAAGCGGAGTATGAGGCTATGCTTGCTGGCATACAAATGGCAAAATCGTTAGGTATAATGAACCTTGTAGCATTCACGGATTCACAGTTGATCGCCAATCAATTTGAAGGAAGATATGAGGCGAAAGATGCTGCAATAGTAAAGTATCTCGAAAAACTGAAGGAAGTGACATCAAATTTCGATACTTTCTCTATTTCGCAGATCCCTCGATCAGAGAATGAACGCGCTGACTCCTTGTCACGATTTGCTAGTACCGCCGAAGTGTTTATTGAAAGGCGGGTAACTCTTTTGGCTTCAGAACAGCCCTCTATAGGCAAGGAAGTTGAGTCAAAACAGGCGCAAGCATTGGATTACGTTCTGCCAGTAGACATAGAGGCTTGTTGGAAGGATGAGATAATCAATTATCTTCAGAACGGGAACTTACCTAATGATCCTCAAGCGAT
Organism: Misopates orontium; assembly: GCA_946800315.1. Lineage (NCBI taxonomy): Eukaryota > Viridiplantae > Streptophyta > Magnoliopsida > Lamiales > Plantaginaceae > Misopates > Misopates orontium. Next base: position 27,603,298 of record OX326948.1, on the reverse strand, counting down.
CAGAAGGCTCAAGTATAAATCTGCAAGATTTACTATGTTCAATGGCGAACTGTACAAACGGTCATTCGAGGGACCACTCTTGAGATGCCTATCTCCCACACAGGCAAAACAAGTCTTGCGCGAAATTCATGAAGGGAGTTGCGGAAATCATGCAGGAGGACGATCTTTGGCCCAGAAAATACTCCGACAAGGATATTTCTGGCCAACTGTTATGAGAGATGCTATGGATTACTCAAGGAAGTGTAGAAGTTGTCAACTGCATGCGAAGATCATTCATACACCTGCTCAACCTATGACAACAGTGAGTTATGGATGTCCGTTTGATCAATGGGGAATAGATATAGTTGGACCAATGCCTAAGGCTACAGGAGGTAGAAAATGGTTATTGGCGGCTGTCGAGTACTATACGAAGTGGGTTGAAGCTGAAGCACTTGTAAACATTACAGAGGCTAATGTGAAACAATTCATTTGGAAGAACATCGTTTGTCGATTTGGAATACCAAGAGTCTTAATTTCCGACAACGGAAGACAATTCCAAGGTTTTAAGATTCAAGACTGGTGTAGGGACATGAAGATTGAGCAACGTTTTACATCTGTTACGCATCCAGAAGCAAATGGACAAGTGGAGGCCACTAACAATACATTAGTGAAGAGTTTGGAGAAAAGGCTGGAAGGAGAAGGAGGAAACTGGGCGGATGAGTTACCAGGGATATTATGGGCATATCGCACAACTCCTCGTACCTCAACAGGAGAAACCCCATACTTATTAACATATGGATCTGAAGCAGTGATACCCGCTGAGATTGGAATGCCAACTTATCGAATTATTACTTATGATGAGGAGCAAGCATTGAGGGCAAGACAAATGGATTTGGAATTGATTGGAGCAACTAGGGAAGCAGCATACCAACGTACTCAAGCGTACAAATCCATGATGGCGAAAGCATATGATAACAAAGTCCGTTTCAGGAACTTTCAAGTGGGGGACTTGGTACTCAGGAAAGTGGAAGCTACTAAGCATGTTGGTAAATTGAAGCCGAACTGGGAAGGACCTTACAGAGTGGAGAAAGCAAGCTCAAAAGGATATTATTACTTACAAGTTTTTTGGACTTTGTCACGCCCCTGGAACGTCAAGAACTTACGAAGGTTTTATAGTTAGAACACTAGTTTTCTAATGGCCTTGTGGCACAATAGGATCGTAGTTACAGTACTTCATTCGCTTATTCTTTTACGAATTACGAGTCCCTCTACGTGGATTCTCATTGTAATAGTTAGCAGCGAACTACGAGGACTTGATTCCTAGCCAACCTAGATACGGCGGGATACGTAGGCAACTCGGAAGTTACTCGAGCTAAGTCCCAAAACTAATAAAATCTCTTATTTTATTCTAGTTCAGCTGTTGCCTACTATTTATCCGCACGATTACAATCTATCAAGAAACATGAAGATGAACTCAAATTGTCTACTAATTTTAAGTTTAAAAACTTAATCAAAACGAACATTAGCTTCGTATTACGAGCACTAGCCTCGTGGAGTCAAGCACAAGTCCTTGTACTCCCGCGAACATAGCTTCGCAAGCGCAAACATAGCTTTGCACAACGAGCACAAGCCTCGTGGAATCGAGCACAAGTTCTCGTATTCCCGCGAATATAGCTTCGCTAGCGCGAACATTAGCTTCGCACAACGAGCACAAGCCTCGTGGAATCGAGCACAAGTTCTCGTATTCCCGCGAACATAGCTTCGCTAGCGCGAACATTAGCTTCGCATAACGAGCACAAGCCTCGTGGAGTCGAGCACAAGTTCTCGTACTCTCATAGACACTTGTTTATAAAACTTAAGTGTTTTAACAAGTATTAAATTTAAACTTAAAGAGTAGACACATATGAGTAAAGATGTAACAAGACAAAACAAAGACATTCAAAAGATTTTGCAAGTCAAAACTGTACTAAGCAATTGTCAAGAGCGCTAAAATCGCGCAAACGTTAGCAACAAATACTGTACGGAAAGAATGTACTAGAACTAAATGTATATACGGAAAGTAAAAATGTTCTAAAAATATTGAAAGCAAGGCACAAATGCCAAAGATAAGGGCACGCAGGCCACTCTAAAGATCAAGGCAGCAAATTCAACCCAAGAGCCTTCACCGCACCCTCACTCTGCTCCTGGATATCGGCAAAAGACTCGTTCAAGGGCCCAATATCATCGAGAGGAGAGATCTGACGAGGAGCAGCAGCGGCAGCAGGGGCGTCAGGCATAGGCTGATCGCCATCAGCAGGCTGATCCAAGATCTGTGGATCGAACCCCATCTCACCCTCCTCCGGAGGATCGTCTAGAGCAGCACCAGAAGCAGCAGCAACAGTGGACGTAGAGGGAAGCTCGTCGGCAAAGTCGGAGAGCCATACCTGCCGCAGAGGATAAAAGGAGGTGAAGGGGTCATGCTTCGGCTCGTCGTCAACCACAGTCGCTGCAGGTTCGCCAGAAGGAGGATCGGCCAGAGCAGGATCTGCAGCAGCAGCACTAGAGGACTCGCCGACTTCAGTGTCGTCCTCGTTCAGGCAATTGAGGACATTGAAGTCCTCCCTCTTGAACCCAGGGGCGAGAGCACCGCGGGCAATGATGTCATCAAGGGCCATGTTGTAGCCCTTGGTCGTATCAAAACCACCCCGCTCCATGGAAATCTGCTCCCAGGTGGCTGAGCGGAAGAGTTCGATGGCCACCATCACTTTGTCCTCATCAGGGAGCTCCTACGAAACAAGTAGAGGAAATGTAAGAGTGTAATATGCAAATTTCAAGGAAAAAGAAATAAAATCAAGTTTCAAATGAATACCTCAGTCATGGCCCTGTTGTAGCCATCCTCCTCAGCAGTCGCTAGGCGAGCTTGTGCATCAGCCAGCTCAGCCTCAAGTCTCAGACGTTCGGCCTCAGCAGCAGCAGCAGCATCCTTCATCGTCCGGATGGTGTCGACATGATCGTCGACAAGGGCAGTGGCATGCTGGCAGTCGGTGGTGAGCTGACTGGATACGCGCCTTTCCTCAGCAAGCTCTCGATCGACGGCGGCTTTCGCTGTCTTCAAGGCTTCAAGCTCTGCCTGTACTGCCTTCAGCTCATCAACGGCAGCGACCAGATGTTTCTCCACCTCAGCCTTCGCTTCCTTGGCCTGTTTCTCCAGCCGTTGGGCTTGCAAGGCCGAAGAGTGGTGCTTATCCATCAAGGCCCTTTGCTGATCCTGAGTCGTCATGACCATGTTGAAGTTCTCAGCCATGGTCTGGACGTTGACGAAGAACTACAAGAAAGAAAAAACGTTAGTGATAGTCAAGTATGAACATAAAACAAAGATAAGTGAAAGCTCTAAAACCACATACCTCACACAAAGCCAAGGCAGTGCGACTGACCAGCTTCTCGTGGCCCATCGCCTGATAATAGGCCTGACGATCAAAGTCCGGCATGAATCCCTTGACGAGTCGAAGGGCAGTAGTGTCTTTCAAAGTGAACTGCCCCGACTCGACTGAAGCTCGGACGATCTCCTCCACGTCAATATCGACGTCATCAGCATCATATGCTCGTTCCTGCGCGACGCGTTTACCACGTCGGATCTCCTCAGCAGTAGCAGCAGACCTCTTCCTCGTTGCTGCTTCAGGGTTGGCTTCATTGAAGCGACGAGCCGCTTCAGCAACTGAGGGAAGATGCACTCGTCCAGATGAAGGTGCAGATGAAGGAGAAACGTCCGGAAGGATGGGCTCAGAACCGCCAGGGGGTGAAGCGGGAGCAGTGTCAGCAGTCGACTGAGAAGGAACAGTCTCAGGCACTGGTGCTGGAGTAGGAACAGGGACAGGAGCGGCGCCTCTACCACGCCCCGCTCCTCGTGTCGAGGCAGTAGAAGCATTACCGCTTCTTGAACTGGTACCAGCCGTCTTCGCACCTCGACGACTGGTCTTCTCAGGAATGGGCACTGAGGATTGAGGAGCGTTGGCGCCACGCTTCATCGCGGCCAGCCTTTTCTTTGTCTTGTCCATCACAATTCGTTCTGAAAATCATGAACAACGCAGAGGTCAGAAGACAACAAAGAACGATAGAATAAATGATTAAAAAGAATGAAAACATGCATAATATTATACCAAAGACAGAAGGCTCAACGCCTGCATGATAAGTATAACCGCCGGCCCGCAACACTGGGGTAGTGGTCAACTCAAAGGCATCAAATTCGTGCTCTTTCAAGTTTTTTACGACCGCCAAGGTGTAGACGGGAGGATCGGGGCGTCTCGGTGAAGGACGGGCATCAGTCCAAAGCCGCTTGAATCGAAATTCCTGCGGCTTGGATTCCTTTATATAAAACCACTGCTTCTTCCAGTGGGCCCCGAAACTCGTTTGAAAATCAGATAAGAAGCATTGCTTCTTTCGCGAGCTCAGATAATAGAACCCGGCGTCTACACCTCTGTTGCGAAACTTCACTATAAACAGTTGCCAGAAACCGGCAACAGAGCAAGGCAAGTCAAAGATGCGGGTTAGCATCGCATAAGCATACATTTGAGTGTATGCATTAGGGGTAAAATGTGAAGGACAAGAGTTGAGAGAGGACATGATCTCTGAGACAATTGGGAAAATAGGAAAACGTAAACCACACTGCAGATAACCACTAAAGATAGTAAGACACCCCTCTGGTGGGCTGTTCATCCTATCGTCTGGCCCAGGAACGATAATTTCATAAGTGTCGGGAATGTCAAACGTATCGCGGTAATAATCTATGGCATGAGGTAACGAGGAAGGGAACTGATCAAAATTGATCAAATTGGGCGGAGCAAGTTGTTCGGGAGAGTTAGAGGAAGGAATGAGAACGTTCTCAGACGACGGTAAATAAGGCACTATGGGGAGAGGGTTCGATTCAGCCTCGTCATCTCCTAAGATGTCTACGTCTACTTCCATATCAGACACCCTATCCTTGCTGTTTCTCTCATTACTAGATGAGCTATCGTCACTCGAGTCGTTACTACTATCGCTAGTCGACGCATTCTCTCTAGCTTTAGATACCTTAGATGACTCACTACTATCTTCCCTACTACTACTACTGGAAGATTCAAGGTCAATAACTCGCGTCATAAAGAAGGTTAGGTGGAGAGTTTACCGGCACGAGGATCTAGATCTACTGAAACTTCTTCGTTTGGGTGAATTTGCTCGTAGGACCTCTGTGCAGGGGCAAAGAGTTTCGGAGCGCCTGGTAATCGGATTCGTGCAGGTTCTGGTTGACGAGGACGATTTGGAGATGATGGACGTCGTGTGTTTGATTCACGAGGAGCTCGATATGATGACTCTCGTGACGGATTGCGAGCGTTATAATAGGCTCGTTGGTGTGATCGTGGTGGTGATGGACGACGTGGAGAACGGTTACGTCGGAGTCGCGCCGTTGTGAATGAATCTGCAAAAGTGATTTATTAGCATTTTTCAAATATTTTCAGAATTTTTCAAAAAATTCAAAATTTCTCTAAGTACTATAGCTCGAATTTCACCATGAAATTCGAGTTATATTTTCGAGCTATTCAACACTCACCCAAGGAGATAAGTAGCAGAAGAGTTTTTCGAGTTATTCACGAAAATTTCGATCTATTAAGGGTAAATTTCGAGCTATATTGAGGTTTTCGAGCTATTTTCTCACACTTACTAAACTTGGAGGTCTTTTCGAGCTATTTTCAGTCAACTTTCTATTTTTGGTAATTTCGAGCTATTATTTCGAGCTATTTTTTGAGAGCTCTGAAATGATTCTTAGGCGCGAAATGAGGAAATGAAGCTGGGAGTGGGGTATTTATAGGAGAAATGATGCGGGAATTACCAAAATGCCCTTAAATTCGAGCTATTTCTAATTTCGAGCTATTTTCAGAAAATTTTTCTGAAAATTTCGATGTATATTTTTGGAGGCTCAATTCGACCAATATAGATTTCGAGCTATTTTCAGGCAAATTCGAGCTATTTTCAGGCAAATTCGAGCTATTTTACGGAAAATTTTTTATGGACTTCGAGTTATCTTTTCCCAAGATAAATTCGACCTATACCAATTCGAGCTACCAAACATAGTAAATTCGACTTATTTTCGAATTTTTATATTTTTGGTCACATTTTTGGTTTTTTATTACGACGCCGATCTCGTTGCACGATTCTCGGTTATGTGACTTCTTTATAGTTCGTATGATCAATGTTAGTACACATTACTCTTACGAACTGGGGGACTCCATGATGTACCATATTTCGGTACCGCCACGGCATAATATCCGATACAGTACACGAACGTATTTCGGGACATATTATGCCACGTCAGCACCATTATTTTTTAATGCAAAATTACAATTCAAGGCAAAACGCGGAAATCGGCCCAAGTAGGCCCAAATAGAGCCCAAGCGAGACCTATTTAGGCCCGAAAAGGCCCGATTTGAGCTATATCAAGCCCAATCCGAGCTATATGGGCTCAAATTCGATCTATTTGAGGCCCAAAAGCCAAATTCGAGCTATATGAGCCCAAATTCGATCTATTTGAGGCCCAAAAGCCAAATTCGAGCTATATGAGCCCAAATTCGATCTATTTGAGGCCCAAAAGCCAAATTCGAGCTATATGAGCCCAAATTCGATCTATTTGAGGCCCAGGAGTCAAGTAAGAGCTATATGGGCCCAAATTCGACCTATTTGAGGCCCACTTCGACCTATTTGAAGGCCCAATTCGAGCTATTTCAAAATAGCTCTAATTCGACCTATTTTGAGTCATAGTTCTACTTGGATTGCACTTTTAGACGAATAAGGACTCTTATTACTATATAAGGGGGTCCCATGCCTCATTCTAAGGTACGTTTTTATTTTCTAGCATTTAATTTCGAGCTATATACATCGAATTCGAGCTATAGAGCAATAATTCGAGCTATATTGCAATAGCTCTTGTTCGATCTATATAGAGTGTATTTCGAGCTATTTGAGAGTAATTCGATCTATTCGGGTTTTCTCATCACGGTTCTCAATACCATTTCGAGGTGTGCTAATTCGACCTATAGGGCCTAAATTCGACCTATTTGGGTATTTCGACCTATATATTCGACCTATTTTCGAGCTATAATTTCGAGCTATTGTCTCAGACGACAATACCTCAAATTCCGACCTATCTGACTTGAGCGTCGGAGTGCCTTCGCCGGAGGAGGCACCGGCTTAGTTTACGTGTAGTGTTGAGTGCAGGTTCCGAACTCAAAAGCTGCTTAAGCATCCAGTAGGAACTGAAGCAGTCTGACGTGGAGTGTTGGAGAGCGGACACGTATCCAGACGAAAATACCCCACATCAAGAGAAAAGATTGTAAAATTTGAATAATGTGCTCTACCATTTTCTATGATGGAAACCACTGGGTCATTATATTTTTATTTCAGAAACTACGGGCAGTTACCACTTACCAAGTATGTTATGTCCATTCTGCTTTTAGAGGTAGAAATTCTTTGTCTAATATATAATGATGTTACAATTTTTATCATGGAACTTTAGAACTGGAGTTGAAATACTCTTGTATTATGTTGCTTACTCTGTGTATATAATGTAACTATGTAGAAGGGAATGATGGGATTTACTGACTTTTGGATCATTTCAGTCAAGTTTACTTTTGAACTATGATAAGAGTTTGAAAAAAAAATTTCTCTAGTTTCAGCCAAGCTAACACAAAATTGAATTTCTTTTTTAATATGAAAAATTATATTTACGCTATGTAGTCTTTAAAGTTATCTCATCCACGTCTCTTATTATTTTATGAATGGTAGAAGCATCCTTTGAAAGATATAACAGTATTTGAAAAATAACATTATAGATGGAACGACTCTCTAATAGTTTGAATACTTATATAGCCACAAAAACGAAAAGAATATTTGTGATATTTTCTGAACATTAACAGAGCTTTTCATAATTAGGCCAAACTCAAGAGGCATATATGTGATTTTCCTTCTTTATTGTAGGGTCACTCATTTATAGTTGTTGCTTAGTAGAGTTATAATAATATAGTTATTTATGAATGACCCCAATTTTCGGAGAAAAGAAGAAGGATGTTGGTGTCAATTTATAAATCCTAAAGTGTTTGTGAATAAGAAACATATTTCTATATTCGAATGACAAGCATGATTAACAGAGGCGGAGCCAAGGGGGGCAGCCCCACCTTATGTATATTAGTATATATATTACAGTTACAGGATATTTGCTATTGTAATTACAGATTAATGATTAGTATTAGATAATTAAGAGATGTTGAATATTTGATTTACTCTAATCAAATATACCGTGTAGATTTTATATGGAAATGTATTCTGTGTGGAAGTTGATATCCTAATTCTCAATTAGCAGATTCAATATATTAAGTTGACTTGATTGATTGACTTTCACCATAACTATAGAAAACATAAGGTTGATCAACACCCCCATGCATATATACCATATATATTATTTTCAATGATCTTATATAATCTAAAATTCCGTGTTATTAGTTCTTTTTATTGTTCCCTTTTCAACGCATTCAGATGCTCATTTTCATAACATATTTACAATTTGTTGACTATATCTTAATTAATCAAAAACAGAAAAAAATAAACACTCTATCTTTATTATTAATTTGTTAATTCTTTATGCAGTAAATAAACTAAAAGGTTATCACTTTAATGAAATTTGAGTGTATATTCTATTGCTAAAATATGTTAACATTGTTACAAAATGTGTACTTTTTGATATATATAAAAAAAAGTAGTGGAGACAAGTTATAGATCAAAATCAAAAATACTTTATTAAATATTGCATTAATAACACACATTAAGAAAACTACTCAGTTTGTATTAGTTTAGCTTTCATCTAAGGGAAATGATATATACAGAGCAAAATCCCTCAATACAGAGCAATTTTCCATTGTTTACTATTATACCCCTTTCAAATTTATTGTTCAATTTTTTTTTCTTAATACCTATCTTAATTAGTAGAACTTTTGGAAACTTAATTAAGACAGTCTTCTTTCCAATTTATAGAATGGAAAGATAATATTTCTTTATATAAAATTAGTTAACAACTTATGTGAATAAGTTAATTAAAAAAAGTTAATTCAATTAAATTCTAATTAACCATCTCGGCATTCTCTTCATCTAATTAGCCATCTGGGCATTCTCTCTAAGAACAAATGTAAATAATTCATTTGTGCTGATAGCTGTGTTGTCTTGAAAGTTGAAACGTTGTTCCACTGATGTCTCTTCTTTAAATTTAAAAATTGTTCCTGATTTGAGAATAAGTTTGTGCACTCAACAGTAATAGGAGTTTTCACGTAATGGCAAGAAATGTACGTTTCTAAGTAAACTTGTAAAACACCTTACAAGTTTTGAATGCATCTGTTCTCCCTACACAAGGTGGAGATTCTTGAAACTTAAGTTAAATTCATCTTCCATCAGATGGAAGTTCTTTGTCATTATTGTCTCGATGAGTAATTTACATATTAAAGTTAGAAAATCTGAATGTTATTGCTCTTGTTACGCACTACCAATACTGTGACATACTTGAATTAGAATTTAATTAATTAATTTATTCGCATGAGTTATTTATTATTTTGTATAAAGAAAGATTATCTTTCCATTCTATAAATTGAAAAGAGAATTATCTTTAAGTTTCTTAAAGTTATACTAATTAGATCAGTTTTAAGAAGGAAAATGAATTAACAATAAATTTGAAAGGGGTATAATAGTAAACAATGAAAAACTGCTCTGTAATTAGGGATTTTGCTCTGTATATATCATCTCCCTTCATCTAATCCTCTTAAGATACTCGACCCATATTATAGATGTTTAAGTAAACATAAATAATAGAAAATCTATTGGAGCGTATATATTGTCTCTATTTTTCACTACATATGCAGTTTTATTTTGATTAGTGTACTTATGTTTTCCTTATATTATATTGGTTTCTAAAATAAATTAAAAATACTTTAGAATAAAAATATTCATACTTATAAAATCGCACATAATTCCGCACCCCTAAACTGTAATCCTGGCTCCGCCCCTGATGATTAATGAGCCTTGAAGTCTAGTAAATATACAGCGTGCCAAATTGTAAATCATCAATTGCTTTTCACTAATTAAACTATTACATGCTTATAAAAACAATGCACACGTTGTAAATCAAACTACAAAATGAACTAGATATATATAAATACCACCTTAGCATGAAAGCCAGAGCTCAATCTTTAGCCTCTTGATTCCCATTGGTCTGATTATATGGCTAATACCAATACGAAGCAAGTGATATTGATGTGTCATATTTCGGTATCGCCACGTCTTAATATTCGATATTATATCTGCAAGATTATTTCGGAATATTATGCCACGACAACACCATTATTTTTTAATGCAAAATTACAATTTAAGGCAAAACTCAAAATTAGGCCCATGCAGGCCCAATTTCGAGTTATTTGCGGCCCAATTCAAATTTCAGAAGCCCAATTCGAGTTGTTCCAGTCCCAACTCGAGCTGCTTTTAGTTCATTCGAGCTATTTCAGTGGCAGCTCATTCGAGTTATCTTGAAGGTCATTCGAGTTATTTCTGAAGAGTCCTAGTTTGACTTATTCAACTCATAGTCCTACTTGGAGTGCACTTCTAGCTGAATAAGGACTCTTATGCCTATATAAAGGGATCCCATTCCTCATTCTAAGGTACGTTTTACATTATTCCAAGCTCTAAGTTCGAGTTATATAAGTCGACCTGGACCTATTCCTCAAGCTCATTCGAGTTGTTCGTCAATAGCTCGAGTTCGACCTATATTGGCTTGCATTCGAGTTATTTCGTTCTGTGTTATTTCGACTTGTTTGACACAGTTCATTCGACTGGTTTGGCCATTCACATTCGACTTATTGCTTTCTGCTTATTCGACTTATAGTTCTCAGTTCATTCGACCTATTCTAGCCAGTTCATTCGATTTGTTGCCTTGCTCAACAAGATCTCATATTCCGACCCGTCTGACTTGAGCGTCGGAGTGCCTTCACCGGAGAAGGCACCGGCTTAGTTCACATTTGGTGTTGAGTGCAGGTTCCAAACTCAAAAGGTGCTTGAGCTTCCAGGAGGAACTGAAGCAGTCTGACATGGAGTGTTGGAGAGTGGACACGTATCTAGACGAAAATACCCCACATCAGTGGCGCCGTCTGTGGGAACCACTAAACGCACTTAGAAGCAAACACCATCACTAATTCAATGGCTCACTGCAAAGCCGCAGAGAAGAACGGAATGGCTGGAAGAACGAGATCGCAGAGGGAGGAGGAGAATCGAGTTGCAGACGCTTCTGAGCACACTTCAGTAGCTGCTCCCAACGCCCCTCTGGATCAAACACGCACTGTGGCGGACCAACCAGCAGTGTTTCCTACGGAACAACCATTGTTGAATCCCGCTCAACTGACTCAGATCATGACAGCATCACAACAAACCATGGTGCCGATGATCGTACAACAACTGGCTGACACAGGATTGCAGCAGAACATTCCAGCGCCGAATTCACGACAAACATTGACACAGCAAGAAAGATCTCATCATACACAGCGTCGTGCTGATTCATGACAACATCAGTCAAAGATGACAAGACAAATGCGGAAGGATCCATCAACTTCCCCAGAACGCAGAAATCCACGCTCAGTAAGGGTTGCAGGAAACAAAGTCACAAGCCGAGCAAACGACAAGGGAGGAGAAGTCAATTCTAAGCGAAGAGATCCTGAAGATCGTCCTGCTGCAAGTCACACGGCGGGTATGAGTAGAGACCATTATGAAAGAGTGGTACCAAGGACGGAACCAGTTATCGCTGAAAATATTCCATCAACTGAGCGACCAACTCCATTCTCTGAAGCGATTGGCAAGATGACACTGAAGGAGGGAGTCAGACTTCCTGACATGAAGAAATATGATGGAACAACCGATCATGCAACACATTATGATGACTTGGACCTCGAGCTGCAGATTCTGGGGTACAACGAGAACCTAAGGGCGAAGCTGATATCATTGAGCTTAAGAGGAACTGCTAAGGAATGGTTCAAGAGTTTGAAATCTCATTCGATTGAATCAGCTGAACAATTCAAAAGCATGTTCGTAAAGAAGTTTGCCATTTATCGGTTAAAGAAGAAGTCTCCAAGTACTTTGTTCAATATCTACAGAAAGCCGGGTGAGACGCTGGGAAAATATATAGAACGTCTAAATCTGGACATTTGAAAAGTGAATGCTCCCACTGTGGACTTGGTTATCTCGGTATTGCAGAACCGCTGCCAGAGTGCAAAGCTGATTGAAGTGCTAACTTGGGACGCTCCTGATTCGATAGAGCAAGTCATGGATCTCGCCAATAAAGTTGTGGAGGTGGAGGAGATCACTATAAATCAAGGATTAACAGACTTGGCAGAAATTCCTAGAGGAAAGGAGAATAAAGACTGGAGGAGAGATTCTAGAGGGAAGGATCGTGATCACAACCGACAACCTTTCAAGAGGTTTGATAATTGGACTCCTTTGAAGAAACCAATTGGCGAAATCTATGCGATAGCATGGGAAAAGGAGGGGTTCAGGTCTCCGAGACCCATGGTGCAAACTGAAGAGTGAAGCAATCCAAAAAATATTGTAAGTTTCACAGGCAAAATGGACATATCACTAATGATTGCAGGGCCTTGAGAATGGAGATTGAACAACTTATTCTTGAGGGAAAACTTATTGACTATGTACTAGAAAACAAGCAACAAAGGGATGAGAAATCAACGGGTGGACGTAAGCGAAGTCGTTCACCAAAAGAAAAGAAGGACGAACCAAGGAGAAGGAAGGGCAACGGTAACGATGATATCGAAAACGGAGTAAATATGATTGCCGGAGGACCTACTGGTGCGGATTCGACCAAAAGTAGGAAACGGATTTCGCGCGATATACAATACGAGCGTTTGAAACGTCCAGAGATAGATCTTGTCTTTGCAGTAGACAAAATGGATACGAGGATCACATTCGATTATAACGACTTTGATAGCTTGTCTTCACAGGCTAAGGAGGCTCAGTATTTGAATTGCCCAATGGTGGTTACCGCAGTGATTGCAAATCATGCCGTAAGAAGAATCATGGTAGATAATGGATGCTCGTCTAACATTATCTCTATGGATGCTTTACAACAAATGAAGCTAGGACAGTACAAGATCACGGAGGTGAATTCACCTCTATTATGATTTGGTGGAGGTGAAGTTAAGCCTGTCGGAACGATAATACTACCGACATCCTTTGGTGTCAATCCAAGGAGGAGAACATTGAATGTGGAATATCTTATTGTGGATATGCCATTGTCGTACAATGTATTAATTGGAAGACTGGGGATAACCGCATTTGCTATGATCATTTCAACAGTGCATCAGAAGACAAAGTTTCCAACTCCTGGGGGAATCGCAGAGCTGACAACGAACTATCGTGATTCATGGAGTTGTTATGTTACATCAACAAAACCGGCCAAGGCGAAGGTTGGTCCCGACATAGCTTTAATCGAAACTCAAGACGCAGCAACACGACAAATTGCGGGTAGTACCGATGTTGAGATGGTGCTTACAACACAAGAGGATCAGCGAGAAGCACCGGAAGATTCGGATGTCCCCATGAAGGGAGTTGAACCAAAACAGACATAGGAAGAAAAGGAGGATAAAACCACTTTGCGCTACAAGAAACAATTGGAGATCTAGCGCATGAAGCCTTCTCGAGAATTTAAGGAAGTTATTCTGATGAATAATGAACTGCTAATGGAGATTGAGAGAGCATTGATAGCATGCTTGCAGGGAAACTTTGATGTATTTGCATGGACTGATTCGGATTTAAAAAGCATACACCCACGAGTTGCAGTACACCACCTCAATGTCAATCCAAATGCGAGACCAGTTCGACAAAAGAAGAGACATTTCAGTGATGAGAAGAATAAGGCGGCAGAATTGGAAGTGCAAACAAAGTTAGCAGCAGGCCACATATTTGAAGTTCAAAATTCGGAATGGCTTAGCAATGTTGTCCTTGTGCCAAAGAAACCAACCATATGGCATATGTGCATGGACTACACGGATTTGAACAAGCATTGTCCACGAGATCCTTTCCCTTTGCCTAGGATTGATCTCGTGGTTGATTCAACAGCTGGATGTGCACTACTTAGCCTTTGTGATGCACAGAGTGGATTTCATCAAATCTTAATGGTGGTCAAAGATCAGCACAAAATGGTGTTCATAACAGATAGAGGGATATTCTTTTACAGAGTGATGCCTTTTGGATTAAAGAGCGCAGGAGCAACGTTCCAGAGATTGGTAGCAAAGATGTTCTACCATCAAATAGGTAAGACAATGGAAGTCTATATCGATGATATGCTTATCAAAAGTTTAAGGGCGGAGGACCATGTTAAGCATCTTCAATAAGCTTTTGGTATCATGAAGCAGTACGGGATGAAGTTAAATCCAAAGAAGTGTATATTCGGAGTCAAGCTGGAAAATTTCTAGGCTTTATGGTAAATGAAAAAGGCATTGAAGCAAATCCGGATAAGATCAAGGCTATAATGGATTTACCATCTCCAAAATCGGTTCGTGAAGTCCAGCGATTGGTGGGGAGAATAACGGCACTCAGTCGATTTATATCACATTTCGCGGAGAAAAGTTTGCCTTTCTTCAAGAAGTTGAGAAAAACACCAAAGTTTGTCTGGACAGAGGATTGTGAGGAGGCATTTCGTCAATTGAATATTTATCTTACAACGCCACCACTATTATCAAAGCCTAAGGACAGCGAGATATTATATCTCTACTTAGCCATAACGAAGAATTCACTGAGCACAGTGTTAGTCCGGGAAGAAGATAAAAAACATCTACCGATTTATTATGTGAGCAAAGTATTGAACGGGGAAGAGCTCAATTACTTGGAGATTGAGAAGTTAGCATACGCACTGGTGATAACTGCAAGGAAACTAAGACCATACTTTCAGTCACATCCAGTCACAGTGCTGACAAATCAACCATTGAAGCAGGTTATGGCAAAGCCAGAGACATCAGGCAGGCTAGTGAAGTGGGCAATTGAGTTGGGAGAATATGGTCTGGAGTATTTACCAAAAACTGCAATTAAAGCACAAAGACTGGCGGATTTTGTTGCAGAAACTATCTCGGAGGCAGAACTATCACTTGATGTGGCAATGGTGATGGAAAGTAATCAAAAGGATACGTCCGGGGTTGCGAAGGAGACTTGGACTCTACACGTGGATGGATCCTCCACAGTAGATGCTGGAGGTACAGGAATCTACTTAAGATCGGCAGATGGAAGAGAATTCGATTACGCCATTAGATTGAATTTCCAAGTCACAAACAATCAAGCGGAGTATGAAGCCATGCTAGCCGGTATTCAAATGGCAAAGTCGCTAGGAATAACAAAACTTATGGCATTCACAGACTCTCAATTAATTGCTAATCAATTTGAGGGGAGATACGAAGCTAAGGAGGCTGCAATAGTGAAGTACCTTGATAAGCTGAAGGAGGCAACATCCAACTTTGAGACGTTCACTATATCACAGATTCCCCGATTGGAGAATGAAGGGGACTGACTCATTGTCAAGATTTGCAAGCACCGCAGAAGTCTTTGTGGAGAGACGAGTAACATTGTTGGCCGCAGATCAACTATCGATTAGCAAAGGCGTGGAGTCAAAACCAACACAAGCTCTGGATTACGTTTTGCGAGTGGAAGTCGAGGCGTGTTGGAAGGATGAAATCATAGACTATCTACAAAACGGAAAATTGCCAACTGATCCACAAGCTATTAGAAGACTCAATTATAAATTAGCGAGATTCACAATGTTTAATGGAGAACTTTACAAAAGATCTTTCGAGGGACCGCTCTTAAGATGTTTGTCACCAACCCAAGCGAGACAAGTTTTGAGGGAAATTCACGAAGGAAGCTGTGGAAATCATTCTGGAGGACGGTCATTGGCACAGAAGATACTCCGGCAAGGATACTTTTGGCCAACGATCATGAGAGATTCTATGGATTATACTAGGAGATGCAGAAGTTGTCAACTACACGCAAAAATCATTCATACACCAGCACAGCCGATGACAATCTTAAGCTATGGATGTCCATTCGATTAATGGGGAATAGACATCGTGGGACCAATGCCGGTGGCGTCTGGCGAAAGGAAATGGCTATTGGTGGTGGTTGAATATTACACCAAGTGGGTTGAGGCGGAGGCACTTGTGACAATAACGGAGGCTAATGTAAAGAAGTTCATCTGGAAGAACAGTGTGTGCAGGTTCAGAATCCCAAGGGTACTAATATCTGACAATGGAAAACAATTCCAAGGATTCAAGATTCAAGACTGGTGCAAGGATATAAAGATTGAGCAGAGATTCACATCTGTCACGCATCCGGAAGGTAATGGGCAAGTAGAGGCCACAAACAACACACTTGTGAAGAGTTTGGAGAAATGGTTGCAAGGTGAAGCAGGAAATTGGGCAGACGAGCTGCCAGGAATATTATGGGCGTATCATACAACACCACGAACTTCAACGGGCGAAACTCCATATTTGCTAACGTATGGATCTGAAGCAGTAATACCCGCTAAGATTGGAATGCCAACTTATCGAATCGTCACATATAACGAGGAACAAGCAATAAGAGCTAGACAAATGGACCTCGAGTTAATAGGAGCAACAAGGGAAAAAGCCTACAACCGCACTAAAGCTTACAAATCCATGATGGCAAAAGCATATGACAACAAGGTTCGTTTTAGAAACTTTCAAGTGGGGGACTTGGTTCTGAGGAAAGTAGAAGCCACCAAACATGTGGGGAAGTTGAAGCCAAACTGGGAAGGACCATACAAAGTAGAAAAAGCAAGCGCAAAAGGATACTATTACTTACGAGAGTTGGGAGGAAGGACATTGTCACGCCCTTGGAACGTCAAGAACTTAAGAAGGTTTTACAGTTAGAAGAGCTAGCAGTACAACAAGCCGTGTGGCAAGATAGGACCGTAGTTTCAATGCTTTATTTACTTATTCTTTTACGAATTACGAGTCTCGGCGCGAGAACTCCAATTGTAATACTCAGCAGCAAACTACGGGGACTTGATTCCTAGCCACCTATACATGGCGGGATACGTAGGCAACTCGGAAGTTAATCGAGCTCAGTCCCAAAACTTATAAAATTTAATATTTTATTCAAGTTTGATTATTTGCCTACATCCTATTTACATCTTTATCAACACAAGCGTGATTTGACCAACTTCGTAAGTCGAGCATCGCGTCTCGCAATATCTTGGTAAGACGAGCATTGTGCCTCGCAGACTCTAAGTAGGCCGAGCATTGTGCCTCACAGCCTATCCGTAAGACGAGCATTGTGCCTCGCAACAATTTCATAAGTCGAGCATTGCGCCTCGCAGTCCGTCCGTAAGTCGAGCATTGTGCCTCGCAGACCATCCGTAAGTCGAGCACTGTGCCTCGCAGACTGTTCGTAAGACGAGCATTGTGCCTTGCAGACCCTAAGTAGGCCGAGCATTGTGCCTCACAGCCTATCCGTAAGACGAGCATTGTGCCTCGCAACAATTTCATAAGTCGAGCATTGCGCCTCGCAGTTCGTCCGTAAGCCGAGCATTGTGCCTCGCAGACCGTGTGTAAGTCGAGCACTGTGCCTCGCAAACTGTTCGTAAGACGAGCATTGTGCCTCGCAGACTTTAAGTAAGACGAGCATTGTGTCTCGCAGCCTCCTCAAAAGATGATCACTTCATAAGATGGATCATCACATCCACAAAAGAAGTACAAAATTTTTTCACCAAGAGGACGGATACAAAGTTTACAAAACACACAAGTAGAGAGAAAACTAAGCACACAGGACAAAAGAACACAAAGGAAATTCTAAAAGTCAAACATCTATTAAAGCAAATGGATAAGCGCAACAATGGCGCGATGTCAACAGGAATATACCCAACGAATATCAACACCACAATGACAAAATGCTAAAATGTGCAGAAAAGAGATAGCGGCACGCAGGCCCAAAAATCACAGCACATAGGCTGGCTTCAAAACTGCTTAGCTACTTCTTCAAACGGAGACCAACTGACTTCAATGCGCCTTGGCTCTGTCGAGCAATCTCCTCCATTGACTCATTCAACGGGGACGTGTCATCTTCAGGGCGCACCGGAGCCGGAGCAGGAGCAGGCTTGGGAACAGCAACAGCAGCGGGATAAGCCCCAGGGCCTGGAGATGGAACTGAGACGGTCACGAGGACAGCAGAGGCAAGAGGCACCCCCACGGGCACATCGGCAGATGAAGAGGGCGGCGAAAGCTCTTCCTCCTCAAGAACCTCGCTTGAAGACACCCTGGCGGAAGGGACTCTAGAAGTAGAAGCAACAGCAGCAGCACGCAAAGCGGCTCCCTTCTTGGCTCTGGACCTCGCCTGAGCTCTCAAATGATTGCGGAGCCAGACGGATCTCATATGCCTTACGCACTGGAAAGTCTCAGAATGATCGACGCCCTCAGTCTCTGAGACATCCTCGTTGTCTGAGTCAGGTACTCCCTCAGCAAGTCGGTCAAGGATGTCGAAGTCTTCCTTCTTGAAACCGGAAGCGAAGCCATCTTTGCGCTCCACATCATCTAAGGCGTAGTCATACCCCTTAGATAAATCAAAGCCTCCGCGCACAGTACAGATGGTGCCCCTAGTGGAAGAGCGGAAGAACTCAGCCACTGCTAGAACCTTGTCATCTGATGATAAACCCTGCAGTACGGCAAGAACAATAAAGTATAAATAAGACAATTACGAATGAAAATCATGATAAAAGGACCAAGGAGAAAGAAAACCTCAGCCTTAGCACGATCATAGCCGATCTGCTCAGAAGTAGCCACTCAAGCCAGAGCCGCGTCGCGCTCGTCCTCCACCACCTTCAAACGGGCAGCCAAAGCGGTTAGCTCTCCCTTGGTGCGGATTTCCTTCATCCCTAGGTCATCCTTGACCCGCTGCAGCTTGTCAAAGTCCTTGGATAGCGCTTTCAACTTGGCGTCACTTGCAACATGAGCCTCTTTTGACTTCTTCAATTCCGCCTGTGCCACCCGTAGCTCTTCCACGACGCTTCTCATGGTGGCCTCCACCTCACGAGTTTTCTTCTTGGCCTGCTCTTCCATAATCTAAGCCTGCGCTGCGGTAGACTTGTAATGGTCCAGTCGAGAGTTGTACTCGGCTCGGGCATCATTAATGATGTCAAAATTCTCCACCATAGTCTGCATGTTCATCATAGCCTGAAAATCAAAAGAGGGGAAGAGTCAACAAGTACTCCAAAGACTAAAGGAAGGTATGGAGAAATAAACGCAATGAACACTTACAGTGGAAAAGGCTAGAGCAGTGCGGCTGCACAAGCTCTCAGGACTGACTTCTTCAAAGTACCTTTTCCTATCAAAGGAAGAAAGGAAGCCCTTGCAAGCGCGCATGGCAGCAGTATCAGTAAGCTTATAATAGCCGACATCCATGGAAGCATGAGATACCTCCTCGACATTGATGTCCAAATCGTCAGTAGTGTATCTGTTAGAATCATCATGAGCAGGACGTTTCTCGCGCGGCGGTCATCTGAAGGAGCAGGGCGTCTACGTGCGTTCGGATCCGGACACGCAAGATTGCCATCACGCACAGCTTTAATCACCGCCGGGTTGCGCTCCCGACCACTAGCAGTAGTAAGAGGTGTAGGAGCCGGCCGAGGGGACTCGCCCGTCGTCTTCGTCTTACTATTAGAGCTCTGAGGTGGAACCGCGGATGAAGGAGCACTATGGAGCGAGGCGGCAACAGGGGCGTGACAGTAATAGGGGCAGTCGCATCAGAGGAAGAAGGGACAACTGCAGGAGCTGGCTCTGGGACTTCAACCTCGGTATCGGCACTACCGGATGCCAGATCCTCATATACTTCCTGTATCGCAGCCAGCTTGCGCTTGGATTTGCTGATAACCATCTTCTCTGCAAGAAGCAAACAACAAAGGTTAGTATTACACTTAAAGTATAAGAGTGACTTGGGAAAGGAGACAAGCAGGAATAAAAGACAAATATACCAAAATCAACCGCTCCCTTATATGGAACGACGGAATACCCCCAGCACGGAGAATGGTGGCGGGAGGACACCGGGGGCTTGAGCTCCATCAGTCCAATCTTGCCTGAAGTTGAATTCTCCAGGCATGGACTCTTTAATGTAGAACCATTGATTCTTCCACTCTTTCCCGAAACTAGACTGGAGGCCGGTTAGGAAACTGTTGTTCTTCCTAGCAGTTAAGAAATAAAAACCCGCATCCTCACCAGTTGTTCTAAATTTGCTAAGGAACATTTGGAAGAAAGAATCAGCACTGCAAGGTAACTTATATACCCTCATCAAAATAATGAAGGCATGGATGATACAGTAGGTATTGGGAGTGAAATGACATGGACAGGAAGGCAAACGAAGCAAAATCTGACGCACTACATCGTGGAGTGGAAATCTAAGACCACATGAAAGGAAATTATGAAAAATGGTCAAACAACCAGGAGGAGGAGTGTCTAAACGATCTCCAGGGCCAGGAAAGATAATCTCATAAGGGTCAGGTACGTCAAACATAGACCTATAGTATGAGGCCCCATGGGTGTTCATGGGACGAATACCGGCAAAGTTTAAAAGGTTGTTCGCAGGAGAGGGAGCGTCAAGGTTTATACCCTCTTCAGCTAATTCCTGCATGGTTTCATCTACAATACTATCGTTCACTTCTATAGGTACGGGAACGCTTGATGCACCTTCTATGGGGGTGGGTTCAGCAATGTTAGTTAAAAACTCATCGTCAGAATGATCCATAATATTCACTTCCTTATCAGAACCTTGGGCGTTAGATGACGAGGCATCACTATTTGAATCCCCACTAACCGAGGATGACCCAGACCCAGAACCCGACGATTCAACAACATCAGGGACACCTAAAGAGCTAGTGGTTTCCATGTCTGATTCAGAAGCCATTATAATACTAAGTAGGAAGAAGTTAGTGATTACCGGTACTAGGGTTTAAATCAATGACTCTTTTGAATTCAGGATCACGCCTCTCGTAGGACCTTTCCGCTAGGACAAAATGTTCTGGGAGCACCCACAACTGGGATTTTAGCTAGGCGGGATGGTCGGGTCGAACGTGTCGGGCTGGTCCTATGAGTTGGGAAGTGTTCGCGATCGGTAGTGGGATGTGTGGATTGTGGACGGCGATCGGAGTGTGCATGTGGTTTGCGGGGAGAACGATGCTGACTTGAACGAGCCGTCGTGAGGAATCTGCACAAAAGTCCGCTATAAATCAGCTCATGAAAGTTTGTAAAATTTCAGAAAAATTTTCTAAGTATTATAGCTCGATTACAAGTACATCCAGTCTATAGCAGATAAGTCAAAATAAAACCTTATAAAGCGTATTTCGACCTATCGAGTTATTTGCTGTTCATTCGAGTTATTTCACACTTATATGGGCTCTATGGAGTAGTTGAGTTAAACTTATGCCTTCTCGAGTTATTAGCTGTTCATTCGAGTTATTTTATTCTTGGGCTTTATGGAGTAATTCGAGTTAAACTTATCCTTTCTCGAGTTGTTATGCTGAGCATTCGAGTTATATGGGTTATTTCGAGCTGTACCTTTGCAGAATCGAGTTATTAAATTGTATATTCGAGTTATTTGGACGCGCTCAGTGTATTCGAGCTATTTCTATTTGACTTATTTTTGAGAGCTCGAGTTATTTGCAGAAAATCTGACGATGAGATGAATCTGTTCGGCGGGTATTTATAGGAGCGGCCAGCGATAGAATTACCAATATACCCCTGATTCGAGCTATAGTTCTTTCGACTTATTTTTCAGACGAATTTTTTCCGAGTTTTTTTTTAAGACTTGGGCTTTGCAATTTCGAGGGCCCAACTCGTTGCACGATTACCAGGATCATTATGCTATTTTAGTTTGTATGACCAATGTTTTCACATATTACTCTTACAAACTGGGGGACTCCATGATGTGTCATATTTCGGTATCGCCACATCTTAATATTCGGTATTATATCTCCAAGATTATTTCGGAATATTATGCCACGACAACACCATTATTTTTTAATGCAAAATTATAATTTAAGGAAAAACTCAAAATTAGGCCCATGCAGGCCCAATTTCGAGTTATTTGGGCCCAATTCGAATTTCACCAGCCCAATTCGAGTTGTTCCAGGCCCAACTCGAGCTATTTTTAGTTCATTCGAGCTATTTCAGTGGCAGCTCATTCGAGTTATCTTGAAGGTCATTCGAGTTATTTTTGAAGAGTCCTAGTTTGACTTATTCAACTCATAGTCCTACTTGGAGTGCACTTCTAGCTGAATAAGTACTCTTATGCCTATATAAAGGGATCCCATTCCTCATTCTAAGGTACGTTTTACATTATTCCAAGCTCTAAGTTCGAGTTATATAAGTCGACCTCGACCTATTCCTCAAGCTCATTCGAGTTGTTCGTCAATAGCTCGAGTTCGACCTATATTGGCTTGCATTCGAGTTATTTCATTCTGTGTTATTCGACTTGTTTGATACAGTTCATTCGAGTTGTTTGGCCATTCACATTCGATTTATTGCTTTCTGCTTATTCGACTTATAGTTCTCAGTTCATTCAACCTGTTCTAGCCAGTTCATTCGACTTGTTGCCTTGCTCAACAAGATCTCATATTCCGACCCGTCTGACTTGAGCGTTGGAGTGCCTTCGCCGGAGAAGGCAACGGCTTAGTTCACGTTTGGTGTTGAGTGCAGGTTCCGAACTCAAAAGGTGCTTGAGCATCCAGGAGGAAATGAAGTAGTCTGACGTGGAGTGTTGGAGAGTGGACAGGTATCCAAACGAAAATACCCCACATCAGATATCCTAATCCACCCATTTTGTAATGCCTGAACATCGATAATGACCGAACTTAAGTTGTGTTATATAATTAAATATTTGTTGCATCAAACACTAAATGCTTTCATTCATGAACTTGAAATGTTATGAGCCGAAATCTTAGTTAAGGGTGTACAAAAAAAAAACATACTAGAAAAGTTAAGGGGCATAGTCATAAAGGTCAGTGGGTATTTTGCACATACTATAAAGGTTAGGGTGGAGACAATACGTTAGGGGGTAATTATTATTTTTAAAATTGTTACCAAATATGGATGGACAAAAATGCCCTTATAACAATCACGTGCAAGGCACACTTCCAGTAAATTTTGGTCGAAAAGTTGACCAGGGGACATTTCGCACAAATTTTAGAGGTTGGAGGTAGATTGCTCTATTTTGTAGTTAAGGAGTTACACTAAAACACCCCATAGGTTGGGAGGTTTTAACTTTTAAGCGTTTTACACCCTTACAACTATTAACTTGAACAATAAGAGAAATACTTCTCATGACAATCCACAACATAGAATAACTTGTCTATTTCTCTCGGGGTTGGTTAGTGAACATGAGTTCATCTTCTTCCATCATCAGTATTATATGTATCTCGAAGTGCTTAAATCACAATAAGACTTTCTATATTCTTCTTTCAAAGAGCATACTTCTCCTCAATCTCTATCATGTGCAATGTATAGCTCGTATTCAAGATGATTTAGAATGGAGAATTCTCTTGTATATATAATACATATGTAGACACGCAAAATTTATAAAATATATTTTAGAAATTAATTTGCTTTATACTATTTGAATTTTGGGATTTTACTAAATTAAATTCCAAAATAAAATAGTTAAGTTAATTAATTTTCTTATATATTTTGTTTGCCAATTAAATGGTGACAAGTGTCAAAGATGATGTGTTTTTTGTTAATACCTCTTGATAAATACAAATTAATTTTGTATTTATCTTGAGAATGGAAGAACCAATAGTAGGCCTTCACCTCAGCAGTTGATCTTATCAAGTCTCTACTTCTACATCTATAAATAGAGGTCTTCACTCAATAAAAATTCATAACACAAATATCATATTTTGAAGAGGAGAAGCTCTGGAAATTCTCACTCAAGTTCATCATCTTCGAGGAGTTCTTCGCGGGGATCAGGATCGTTCTTCACAAGGATTAAAGCTGTAGAAATTCTCCCTTTGATAGCTGTGGAAAGCGCCCTCAAATTTATCATCTTCAAGGCGTTCTTTGCGAGGATCAAGATTGTTCTTCACGGGGATTAAATAAAAACTCCATTTGATTCTACATCAAGCCGCAAAGCCGTTGGGAAACTGTTTCTGAGGATCGGACTTCTGATAAAAGAGATCAAACCTCAATATATTCAACAAATTCAAAATAACTCAAGGCGAATATCATATTGTTCGCCGGGCTTCAAGTCAAGTTCAACTTTAATTCAAGATCAAGCTCAAACGCCCTTGAATCGAAGTTCAAATCAAAGCCACGTGGAAGATATCAAAATCAACTCCACTCTCAAGTCTACCAATTTTTTTTTAAGTTCATATGTTCTAGAAAATAATGAGAGGATTATTGAGATTGTAACCCATATTCTTTTTGAATATATATAAATTTTATTTGTTCTAACTTTTCTTGTCTTTTATTTTAAGGACTCGAAATTTCATAGCAACAAATTTTGGCACGCCCAGTGGGACAATCTCTACCTCTCATCTCTTTTTTAGCAAGTCTCAAAAAGCTAACTCTTGCTCAGCAATGGACAAGTCAATGGGGGCAAGAAGTGAAGTTCATCTCAATTGATGATCAAACCTCCACTTGTACCGGGGGCAAGGCATGTAGTTGAGGAACTGACTCCATCACCTTCAGTGGAAGAGCGAGTTGGTGTGTAACACCCCTAAAAATATTTTTATTTGGTAACTCAAAATGGTATTTGAGTATATTTCAATTTAGTCCTTCAACTTTTAGAAATCTTATAATTGACCCCAAGTATTTTCTTTTAGATCAATTGAGTCCTTAAAACTTTCAAAATTGTCCTTTATAATTTTTAAATATCCAAAAATACCTTTATAATGGTAAATCTTCACATTTACTCCTAGATATTTATATCTTATAATGGTTAAAAGTAGAATAAGGTAAAAGTAATTTCTTGCTTTGTCTTCATTCATTCAATAATAGTAGATATTTCTTATGTTTAATATTATAAAATTCAAATCAGAGATAAGGGGTAAGATTTCCGGAAAATTCATCATAAATAGGGGTGGTCAAGTTAAAATAAAATAACATTTGGGTAGGGACTCAATTTAATTCCTTGTCTCCCATTTTCACCTATAAAAGGAGGGCTTCCTTCAACAATTTTTCTCACACCTCAAATGTCTGAATCTCTCTTCACTCTCTTCACGAAAAATCTTCTTTTATAAGTCTTCTAGCTAAGAAAAATATTTTCAGAAATTTCCCAGTTCAAAATTTCCGAGAAAAATCCCTAGTCCCGAAACTGCGCAGAAATTACAGTTTCAACTCGAAATTTGCAAGCCCCAAAATAAATATCAAACCTTCATATTTTGAGCTGATTTTTGGAACAGAGACTCTTGATCGTGTCTTTGACAAAACACCTCAATCAATTTCATATTTTAACCAGTTCTAGACGTTCGATTTAAGGTTACTCTCGGACTGCTACAGCTTTCAGCCCTAACTGTGCGCATTCATTTTGTTTCTTAAATTAATACTAAAATCCGGATGATAAATATCAATTTGATGATACATACGTGTTGATAACATCCTAAGGAATGTTAAAAGTCATTTTTGTTAATTTTAATCTTGTGTTAGTTTCTGTTTTGAATTTAATAACATATTAATGGTTTATGTAGCACATTTTCATATTTACTTTCTTGCTTACTTTAGTTTCCTATAAGTTACTTTAGTCACTTAATGATCTAGTCATATAACTTGATTCTTATATTATACTTAAGTTGTACAATGATTTATTTTGATGATTTTAATAACCTTGTGACTTTTATGATTATATTAATCTTACGAACACTAATTTATAATTTATGATAACAATTAGAACATGTTATATGACAAAAGTGATACTTATATGTTAATTCCATATCTTGATGAAAACATTTGCTTGGTTAGTGAATTATGGTGATAATGTAAGAATTAGTTAATTATCTTAAAGATAATTTAGAGAAAAAATAAATATTTATTATTTGAAAGATTGTTAACACCTTTAATTTTATTTAGGAGACGGTCGACTTTTGCCAGAAAACCAAGGATTAGAAGGAGGTGATATTCATGTGGTTTATTCCAGCCCTTTTGGCATTTGGCCCTGAGACTCTTGGACAGAACAATCGTGATTATTTATTTCCAATCATGATCAACCTTTATCACGTTTCTCGTTTCGCACATGTTATCTCATTTCATATTTCACTTGCTAAAATACTGTTAAACTAAAACTATTCTTAATCCATTATCACATTCTTATGAAAATGTATTAACAAATCTGAGATTAAACAATGAATTCTTGAACTGTGCAATGAGCGACGAACTATGTTCGGCCTATGTAGCTTAAAAACGAGCAACGGATTTTATCCGGCTTACTAGCTCATCTGATATTTCTGTTTCACCCATTGGGACGCCTTTGGGAAGTTGGTCCCAGGGATTGAGATAATTTACTGCTGGGCAACACGGGTTGTCGGTTAGTAATTTAAATTAATACCCATTCTGTCTAAGCACCGCTTGCAGTCAGGAGTTGGCTGTAACCCGCGTGTTAGACTAGCATGTACTCGAGCATGTCTTCTGTTCTGTTACGAGGTCACTCCTCGTAGGGAGGTATACGTTAAATTTTCGGTGTTATGGTTGGATATGTTATAAGTAATTGCACAAGTTCATTATTCCATATTAATCCTGTTGTTATTGGTTCTTTTCGTTCTAATACCTTACTGATAACCTGAATAGATTTTCGTTGCAATAAACCTGTCATTATTGTTAAAAATCTCACTAAGTCCTCTAAGACTTACATCTCTCTTATTTTTCTGTCCATTCTCAGAACAAGAGTGATATTACCTGGCTGGATCGACTATCTTTGGATTACTGCGATTTCATTTAAAGCTTTATGGATTTTTATAAGCATATTTGGTCTCTCAAACCAAAATATGTCCGAAATATCGTTTGCTCGTGTGTTTGAATAATTATGTCTTAAGATTTGTGGTTTGTAATAATTAACTGCTATTGTAACTTTGAAATTTTTCCGCTGCAATAAATAAGTTTGTTTGGCTTTATTCGATTCCGTTCTACGGTATTATTGAGGTTTGAAATCATATATCGATTTTGGACTTCAATAAGACTTTAGATTTTGGGGCCTCACATGATGCATTGGCCAGAGTTATTGAAAATTTCACCAAACAATTGGATAAACGTGAAGAACGCTTGGATTATATATTTCAAAAGCTAGAGCTCCAAAAGGAAGATGATCAAAATGCTGAAGAGATCATTGACAAAGTTCAAGATGGAGAACATATACCAAGTCAAGAAGTTCAAGGCCCCTCGCATCTCCAAAATTTGAAACTCTTGAGGAACGACAGTCAAAGCATAAAGCCAAACTCTCTTGAAGGAGCTACTCCAGAGGCCAAAGTGATCCCAAGCCAAGGAATCTATGGCTCCTCCAACGGTCTTGTCTCTGTCAATCAATTGAAGGAGCTTGTTCAAGAAGTTGCAGAAAATTATAAAGCCAAACCTAAAACTTTCAAATCTTACATGAAGCCATATACTCAAAGGATTGAGCAATTGCAAATGCCTGAAAGTTATCAACCTCCAAAATTTCAAAGATTTGATGGGAAGGGAGATCTGCGACAACATGTTGCTCTCTTCATCGAAACATGTAGCAGTGCTGGAACCGATGGAGATCTTCTTGTTAAACAATTTGTGCGATCCTTAGAAGGTTTTGCTTTTGACTGGTACATTGGCCTTGAGACAAACTCCATTGATAGCTGGAAAGATTTGCAAACTAAGTTCTTTGACCACTTTTATCGCACTCGCCGCACTTAAGCATGATTGAGCTTGCCAATGCACATCAAAGAGAATGTGAGTCTGTGATCGAATATGTCAATAGATGGAGAAATTTATCCTTAAGCTGCAAAGAAAAGTTGTCTGAAACTTCTGCTATTGAAATATGCATTCAAGGGATGAAATGGAGTATTTCTTATATACTTCAAGGAATAAAGCCTAGAAATTTTGAAGAGCTAGCAACTCGAGCGCATGACATCGAGAAAAGTTTAAAGTCTACAAAAGACAAACATTCAAGTTATATCCCTGATACTGAAGATGATGATGTAGATAAAGATGATGAAGAAGAGGGCGCGACATCAAATTTTGTTTCCACCAATATGCTCCTTGATACGAGCTTAAACTATCTAAAATCTTCAAATTAAATGTATCTTCATGTTCTCCTTGATAAGAGTATAAACTATCAACAAACTCCTTAACACGAGTATAAGCTGTTTAAATATTCGTGAAAAACAAATGACTCCCTCGCAAGTCAAATCTTCAAATCTCCTGGGCACGAGCTAAAAGGTCCACATGTTTCTCAATCTTCAAGTCTCCTGGACACGAGCAAAAAGGTCTGCAAATTCCTCAAATCTTCAAGTCTTCTGGGCACGAGCAAAAAGGTCTGCAAATTCTTAAGTTTCCAAGTCTCCTGGGCACGAGCCAGAAGGTCCATATATTTTTCAAATCTTCAAGTCTCCTGGACACGAATAAAAAAGTCTGCAAATTCTCATGTTTTCAAATCTCCTGGACACGAGCCAAAAGGTCCATATGTTTTTCAAATCTTCAAGTCCTCTGCAGATGTCCCATGCCTCTTCAAGCTCCGAACCATATTCCCCAAATTTCTGCTTAAAAGTCTTCAAGTGGATGATTAATGCCTCCTGAATTACTTCACCAAAACATGCACAAAGAAGGGATAATTCCAGACTAAATTTTGAATAAAGCTCACACAAAATCTGTTTCATGGTCTCGTTTTTTTCTTTTTTTTTTCAGAAACGACCTGAAAAAAAAAGAAGAAAAAGAAAAAAGGGATCCATTTCAAACTTCAAACTCCGGATGAAACTCACGTGTTTGGCAAAATTGAATTCGGTGTTCTGTTTCTCCTCACAGATTTTTTGAATCTGTTAGGCAGAAGAATAAAAGAAAAAAAAAAACACACAAAAAGGAAGAGGAAGAGGAATCTGGCTTGTTGGCTGCATTTGTAATTGATGAAAAAACAGAAAAAACAGAAGGAGGCTCTGTCTATTATATAGATTTTTTTTGGAAGAAATCTGAGTTCAAGCAAAACTCTAAGAAGGAGATGTAGTTGAACTAGGATTAAACTCTAATATGTAGAGAAATTGCGATATCAAAGCAAAATTGTGAATTTATGGGACTCTATGATGCGTTTTGATTCATTTGGGTTTCTCATTAAATTGTGTTCAAGTATTCCGGTTGAAATAGATTTCGAAATCCTTAGTTTAAGTATTATTGTGGGATTAGAATTCTTAATTAATTGGGTCGTTAAAAGAAGAGCCCTAAGAGAAGTTGGAATTAAAAAAAAAGGTGCAGGGAACGATCTCGTGAAGAAGATGAAGAAACGAATTATCGAGTGTGGTGGTCTACATAGACCACTTTAGTTTGAATCCTGTGTGGCTGGTCCAATGCACCTAAAGAAAGAATAAAAAAGAAAGTGGAAAACTGCGTCAATTGCACTAGTAGTGGGAATTATCACCTATCGTGGTCTACATAGGCCACTCAAGTAGGAGCAATAACATGCTACTGGTCTACATAGACCGAAAGTCAAAAAAGGGGTCATCCACGCATCCGTACAGGGATCAAATTGGTCCCCAAACTTCTACATATTCAATTTGGGGACCCTAGAAATACTTTTTTTGACATTATGGCCCAACTAAACTATAATTTTGACATGAAGTACACAACTTTATGTTAATTATCCACTTCAAGAGTAAATTAGACTATTTACATGAACAAGTCTCGAGGGGGCATTTGTAGACACGCAAAATTTATAAAATATATTTTAGAAATTAATTTGCTTTATAGTATTTGAATTTTGGGATTTTACTAAATTAAATTCCAAAAGAAAATAGTTAAGTTAATTAATTTTCTTATATATTTTGTTGGTCAATTAAATGGTGACAAGTGTCAAAGATGATGTGTTTTTGGCTAATACCTCTTGATAAATACAAATTAATTTTGTATTTATCTTGAAAATGGAAGAACCAATAGTAGGCCTTTACCTCAGCAGTTGATCTTATCAAGTCTCTACTTCTACACCTATAAACAGAGGTCTTCACTCAATGAAAATTCACAACACAAATATTATATTTTGAAGAGGAGAAGCTCTGGAAATTCTCACTCAAGTTCATCATCTTCGAGGAGTTCTTCGCGGGGATCAGGATCGTTCTTCACAAGGATTAAAGCTGTGGAAATTCTCCCTTTGATTAAAGCTGTGGAAATCGCCCTCAAATTTATCATCTTCAAGGCGTTCTTCGCAAGGATCAAGATTGTTCTTCACGAGGATTAAATAAAAACTTCATTTGATTCAACATCAAGCCGCAAAGTCGTTGGGAAACTGTTTTTTGAGGATCAGACTTCTGCTAAAGGAGATCAAACCTCAATATATTCAACAAATTCAAAAGAACACAAGGCGAATATCATATTGTTCGTTGCGAACTTCAAGTCAATTTCAACTTTAATTCAAGATAAAGCTCAAACGCCCTTGAATCGAAGTTCAAATAAAAGCCACATGGAAGAGATCAAAATCAACTCCACTCTCAAGTCTACCAAGTTTTTTTTTAAGTTCATATGTTCTAGAAAATAATCAGAGTATTATTGAGATTGTAACCCATATTCTTTTTGAATATATATAAATTTTATTTGTTCTAACTTTTCTTGTCTTTTATTTTAAGAACTCGAAATTTCATAGCAACAACATAATTGGACTTGAATGGTTGAGCAAACCATGACCCCTGTTTCTGATTGATTTTCTAAGCCTGAACTAATCTTCTTTCTTTAGCTTTCGTGATATCCAAAATATACAAACAAAAAAAGAAGAAAAAAGAACTGTTTATGAGTCGAAGTACTTGTTAAAGCCTGAACTGAATTTTTTCATGAGAATATATGATTTTGAAACTTTTTCTCTATTTTACGTTACAGACGTCAGTTTGCAGATGCACAATATCGTCAAAGATTGTAACGTTAGGCCTATTACATTTTCCCAATTAATTGTATGTAAATAAGAGGAATTTTGATGGTGCTCTTTTCAACGACCAAGGTGAGACAGGCTTAGCTGCAGTGGCTCGTAATGATCAAGGTTGATGGGAAGCATGGAGCCAGAGGCGTTTGAAAGGAAGGCTCTTGCCGGAGAGTGGTGAAGCTTTAGCAGCTAAACTAGCCGTTGAATTGGGTCAAGCACGAGGATGGCGCTGCATTATCATCGAAGGTGACTGTGCTAATGTTCTTCGTACCATTGGTGAAGGTTCAACATGTATGGCAGAGTATGGATCAGTGATTGCAGACATCAAACACATAAGCTCTGGATTCGAATCATTCGATTTTAACACGGTCAAGAGAGATGCCAATGATGTGGATCATAACTTGCTCGTACTGCAGTTGAAGATTGGATTAGGACTGCTGATGTTTAAACTTTGTTGTTGCTTCATATTGTTCTTTGTTTTTTCTCCAGTTTGTTTGTTTAGTTATGGCTTTGAGATTGTACTGAACTGTTGGTTGCTTTGAGATCAATAATATCACCGTTTCCTTTCAAAAAAAACATAAAAATTAGAGGAGTTTTGAAATACTATTTCACATGTCTGTTGTTTAATCGCGACTTTTGATCTTCTAATTTACGAGTACTTCAAGATACTTTTCTATTTTAATCCAATTATAGTTTGTTAAATTTTGTATCACTCATTTCGGATATTTCTGAAGCCAAATGTGATGAGTTGTGTTCATAAATACTATCATTAAATTTGCTTTTCTTCTAAATTCACGGTTGTACCTCCGAGCACTAACAACTTGTGCACAAAGGGAGCGCGTAAATCCCGCGTCTTGACCAATACTTTTCATGTTTTTTGTTTCTATGTGAAATCGAATTATTATTAATTAACATTGGTATCACGTGTAATTTATTTGTCTTATGCACTGTTTTCATAACCGGTCCGACCGGTGTACAGACCCTTGGCCGGTCCGGTTAGGCATCTAAACCCAGTAAGGGCGCGAACCGTTTTGAACCGGTCTAAAACCGGAACCGGTGGACCGGTTTTTACCGCTTTTGACCGCTGCCAATCAATTTTCTAATTTAAAAAGAAAAAGTAAAATTACACAATAAAAGATCATACCCAAATTAAATTCATTGAAAAGAAACTAAATAATCTGATGAATCAATCAATATAATGAAGAACATAAATTATTTCATGATTAGTTCGTTATATTAAATATGTAATGACAAAGGTTTTGGAAGTTAGGGGTTTTGGCTAGGAAAGTTTGACTAGTTAATAAAATCACTTTGTTCATGATTTACTTAACTTTATAAGAAGTTCATACTTTAATTACAAGACAGTTATACCTCTCACTGAAATAAGTATCTTCCACTAATTATGTAACTAAGATTTGGCTTCCTTTTTTATCAATAGTAATGATGATAATTTAATTATTCCACTGATTGGGTTTCTTTAATTTATAGATTTTTCTTCTTTTGAACTTTCCTCCAATAACTTCTAAGTATCAAAAATGTATCGTTATTATTTTTTAGTCACCAGATTGCCTTTTAGCATCTAATTGTACAAGTTTATTCAAGATCATTTATCATTATGGAAAGCGTTGTTTAAGATAGTATACGATGATACTCCTAATTAATTTACATGAATGTGCAGTGTGCACTAATTTAGTGACACATATTTTAAATTGATGGAAGTAATATTGTTATAGTACCAAAATATATAATTGAAAAGTATTCTATATTACTTGATCTAATCCAATTATAATATCACATTTTAATTTCATTTTCAATGATGTATAACCTATTCAACATTTTTAAACATGACATAGTTATATATAGCATTTTTAAACCTAAGTCATCCTAATTGAATTCTTTTTATGTAAATACATTAAATAAATAAGGACAGATGCAACTATAATGTTTTGCGCATATATATATATATATATATATATATATATATATATATATATATATATATATATATATACTCTGTTCATGATTTACTTAACTTTATAAGAAGTTCATACTGTAATTACAAGACAGTTATATCTCTCACTTAAATAAGAATCTTCCACTAATTATGTAACTAAGATTTGGCTTCCTTTTTTATGACTAGTAATGATGATAATTTAATTATTCCACTGATTGGGTTTCTTTAATTTGTGGATTTTTCTTCTTTTGAACTTTCCTCCAATAACTTCTAAGTATCAAAATTGTATCGTTATTATTTTTTAGTCACCAGATTGCCTTTTAACATCTAATTGTACAAGTTTATTCAATATCATTTATCATTATGGAAAGCGTTGTTTAAGATAGTATACTATGATACTCCTAATTAATTTACATGAATGTGCAGGGTGCACTAATTTAGTCACACATATTTTAAATTGATGGAAGTAATATTGTTATAGTACCAAAATATAGAATAGAACAGTATTCTATATTACTTGATCTAATACAATTATAATATCACATTTTAATTTCATTTTCAATGATGTATAACCTATTCAACATTTTTAAACATGACATAGTTATATATAGCATTTTTAAACCTAAGTCATCCTAATTGAATTCTTTTTATGTAAATACATTAAGTAAATAAGGACAGATGCAAGTATAATGTTTTGCTCATATATATATATATATATATATATATATATATATATATATATATATATATATATATATATATATATATATATACTTTGTTCATGATTTACTTAACTTTATAAGAAGTTCATACTTTAATTACAAGACAGTTATACCTCTCACTTAAATAAGAATCTTCCACTAATTATGTAACTATGTTTTGGCTTCCTTTTTTATGCCTAGTAATGATGATAATTTAATTATTCCACTGATTGGGTTTCTTTAATTTATTGATTTTTCTTCTTTTGAACTTTCCTCCAATAACATCTAAGTATCAAAATTGTATCGTTATTATTTTTTAGTCACCAGATTGCCTTTTAACATCTAATTGTACAAGTTTATTCAATATCATTTATCATTATGGAAAGCGTTGTTTCAGATAGTATACTATGGTACTCCTAATTAATTTACATGAATGTGCAGTGTGCACTAATTTAGTCACACATATTTTAAATTGATGGAAGTAATATTGTTATAGTACCAAAATATATAATTGAAAAGTATTCTATATTACTTGATCTAATCCAATTATAATATCACATTTTAATTTCATTTTCAATGATGTATAACCTATTCAACATTTTTAAACAAGACATAGTTATATATAGCATTTTTAAACCTAAGTCATCCTAATTGAATTCTTTTTATGTAAATACATTAAGTAAATAAGGACAGATGCAACTATAATATTTTGCTCATATATATATATATATATATACTTTGTTCATGATTTACTTACCTTTATAAGAAGTTCATACTTTAATTACAAGACAGTTATACCTCTCACTTAAATAAGAATCTTCCACTAATTATGTAACTAAGTTTTGGGTTCCTTTTTTATGACTAGTAATGATGATAATTTAATTATTCCACTGATCGTGTTTCTTTAATTTATAGATTTTTCTTCTTTTGAACTTTTCTCCAATAACCTCTAAGTATCAAAATTGTATCGTTATTATTTTTTAGTCACCAGATTGCCTTTTAACATCTAATTGTACAAGTTTATTCAATATCATTTATCATTATGGAAAGCGTTGTTTCACATAGTATACTATGGTACTCCTAATTAATTTACATGAATGTGCAGTGTGCACTAATTTAGTCACACATATTTTAAATTGATGGAAGTAATATTGTTATAGTACCAAAATATATAATTGAAAAGTATTCTATATTACTTGATCTAATCCAATTATAATATCACATTTTAATTTCATTTTCAATGATGTATAACCTATTCAACATTTTTAAACATGACATAGTTATATATAGCATTTTTAAACCTAAGTCATCCTAATTGAATTCTTTTTATGTAAATACATTAAGTAAATAAGGACAGATGCAACTATAATGTTTTGCGCATATATATATATACATATATATATATATATACATA
This sequence comes from Misopates orontium, assembly GCA_946800315.1. Classification (NCBI taxonomy): domain Eukaryota; kingdom Viridiplantae; phylum Streptophyta; class Magnoliopsida; order Lamiales; family Plantaginaceae; genus Misopates; species Misopates orontium. The sequence goes on along the minus strand of OX326948.1, from coordinate 27,568,098 downwards.
TATATATATATATACATATATATATATACATATATATATATATATATATATATATATATATACTCTGGTCATGATTTACTTAACTTTATAAGAAGTTCATACTCTAATTACAAGAGAGTTATACCTCTCACTTAAATAAGAATCTTCCACTAATTATGTAACTAAGATTTGGCTTCCTTTTTTATGACTAGTAATGATGATAATTTAATTATTCAACTGATTGGGTTTCTTTAATTTATAGATTTTTTTTCTTTTGAACTTTCCTCCAATAACTTCTAAGTATCAAAATTGTATCGTTATTATTTTTTAGTCACCAGATTGCCTTTTAACATCTAATTGTACAAGTTTATTCAATATCAATTATCATTATGGAAAGTGTTGTTTAAGATAGTATACTATGATACTCCTAATTAATTTACATGAATGTGCAGTGTGCACTAATTTAGTCACACATATTTTAAATTGATGGAAGTAATATTGTTATAGAACCAAAATATAGAATTGAAAAGTATTCTATATTACTTGATCTAATCCAATTATAATATCACATTTTAATTTCATTTTCAATGATGTATAACCTATTCAACATTTTTAAACAAGACATAGTTATATATAGCATTTTTAAACCTAAGTCATCCTAATTGAATTCTTTTTATGTAAATACATTAAGTAAATAAGGACAGATGCAACTATAATGTTTTGCGCATATATATATATATACTCTGTTCATGATTTACTTAACTTTATAAGAAGGTCATACTCTAATTACAAGACAGTTATACCTCTCACTTAAATAAGAATCTTCCACTAATTATGTAACTAATATTTGGCTTCCTTTTTTATGACTAGTAATGATGATAATTTAATTATTCCAATGATTGGGTTTCTTTAATTTATAGATTTTTCTTCTTTTGAACTTTCCTCCAATAACTTCTAAGTATCAAAATTGTATCGTTATTATTTTTTAGTCACTAGATTGCCTTTTAACATCTAATTGTACAAGTTTATTCACTATCATTTATCATTATGGAAAGCGTTGTTTAAGATAGTATACTATGGTACTCCTAATTAATTTACATGAATGTGCAGTGTGCACTAATTTAGTGACACATATTTTAAATTTATGGAAGTAATATTGTTATAGTAACAAAATATATAATTGAAAAGTATTCTATATTACTTGATCTAATCCAATTATAATATCACATTTTAATTTCATTTTCAATGATGTATAACCTATTCAACATTTTTAAACATGACATAGTTATATATAGCATTTTTAAACCTAAGTCATCCTAATTGAATTCTTTTTATGTAAATACATTAAGTAAATAAGGACAGATGCAAGTATAATGTTTTGCTCATATATATATATATATATATATATATATATATATATATATACTTTGTTCATGATTTACTTACCTTTATAATAAGTTCATACTTTAATTACAAGACAGTTATACCTCTCACTTAAATAAGAATCTTCCACTAATTATGTAACTAAGTTTTGGCTTCCTTTTTTATGACTAGTAATGATGATAATTTAATTATTCCACTGATCGGGTTTCTTTAATTTATAGATTTTTCTTCTTTTGAACTTTTCTCCAATAACCTCTAAGTATCAAAATTGTATCGTTATTATTTTTTAGTCACCAGATTGCCTTTTAACATCTAATTGTACAAGTTTATTCAATATCATTTATCATTATGGAAAGCGTTGTTTCACATAGTATACTATGGTACTCCTAATTAATTTACATGAATGTGCAGTGTGCACTAATTTAGTCACACATATTTTAAATTGATGGAAGTAATATTGTTATAGTACCAAAATATATAATTGAAAAGTATTCTATATTACTTGATCTAATCCAATTATAATATCACATTTTAATTTCATTTTCAATGATGTATAACCTATTCAACATTTTTAAACATGACATAGTTATATATAGCATTTTTAAACCTAAGTCATCCTAATTGAATTCTTTTTATGTAAATACATTAAGTAAATAAGGACAGATGCAACTATAATGTTTTGCGCATATATATATATATATATATATATATATATACATATATATATATATATACATATATATATATATATATACTCTGGTCATGATTTACTTAACTTTATAAGAAGTTCATACTCTAATTACAAGAGAGTTATACCTCTCACTTAAATAAGAATCTTCCACTAATTATGTAACTAAGATTTGGCTTCCTTTTTTAAGACTAGTAATGATGATAATTTAATTATTCAACTGATTGGGTTTCTTTAATTTATAGATTTTTCTTCTTTTGAACTTTCCTCCAATAACTTCTAAGTATCAAAATTGTATCGTTATTATTTTTTAGTCACCAGATTGCCTTTTAACATCTAATTGTACAAGTTTATTCAATATCAATTATCATTATGGAAAGTGTTGTTTAAGATAGTATACTATGATACTCCTAATTAATTTACATGAATCAGTGTGCACTAATTTAGTCACACATATTTTAAATTGATGGAAGTAATATTGTTATAGTACCAAAATATAGAATTGAAAAGTATTCTATATTACTTGATCTAATCCAATTATAATATCACATTTTAATTTCATTTTCAATGATGTATAACCTATTCAACATTTTTAAACAAGACATAGTTATATATAGCATTTTTAAACCTAAGTCATCCTAATTGAATTCTTTTTATGTAAATACATTAAGTAAATAAGGACAGATGCAACTATAATGTTTTGCGCATATATATATATATACTCTGTTCATGATTTACTTAACTTTATAAGAAGGTCATACTCTAATTACAAGACAGTTATACCTCTCTCTTAAATAAGAATCTTCCACTAATTATGTAACTAAGATTTGGCTTCCTTTTTTATGACTAGTAATGATGATAATTTAATTATTCCACTGATTGGGTTTCTTTAATTTATAGATTTTTCTTCTTTTGAACTTTCCTCCAATAACTTCTAAGTATCAAAATTGTATCGTTATTATTTTTTAGTCACTAGATTGCCTTTTAACATCTAATTGTACAAGTTTATTCAATATCATTTATCATTATGGAAAGCGTTGTTTAAGATAGTATACTATGGTACTCCTAATTAATTTACATGAATGTACAATGTGCACTAATTTAGTGACACATAGTTTAAATTTATGGAAGTAATATAGTTATAGTAACAAAATATATAATTGAAAAGTATTCTATATTACTTGATCTAATCCAATTATAATATCACATTTTAATTTCATTTTCAATGATGTATAACCTATTCAACATTTTTAAACATGACATAGTTATATATAGCATTTTTAAACCTAAGTCATCCTAATTGAATTCTTTTTATGTAAATACATTAAGTAAATAAGGACAGATGCAAGTATAATGTTTTGCTCATATATATATATATATATATATATATATATATATATATATACTTTGTTCATGATTTACTTACCTTTATAAGAAGTTCATACTTTAATTACAAGACAGTTATACCTCTCACTTAAATAAGAATCTTCCACTAATTATGTAACTATGTTTTGGCTTCCTTTTTTATGCCTAGTAATGATGATAATTTAATTATTCCACTGATTGGGTTTCTTTAATTTATTGATTTTTCTTCTTTTGAACTTTCCTTCAATAACCTCTAAGTATCAAAATTGTATCGTTATTATTTTTTAGTCACCAGATTGCCTTTTAACATCTAATTGTACAAGTTTATTCAATATCATTTATCATTATGGAAAGCGTTGTTTCAGATAGTATACTATGGTACTCCTAATTAATTTACATGAATGTGCAGTGTGCACTAATTTAGTCACACATATTTTAAATTGATGGAAGTAATATTGTTATAGTACCAAAATATATAATTGAAAAGTATTCTATATTACTTGATCTAATCCAATTATAATATCACATTTTAATTTCATTTTCAATGATGTATAACCTATTCAACATTTTTAAACAAGACATAGTTATATATAGCATTTTTAAACCTAAGTCATCCTAATTGAATTCTTTTTATGTAAATACATTAAGTAAATAAGGACAGATGCAACTATAATATTTTGCTCATATATATATATATATATATATATATATATATATATATATATATATATATATATATATATATATTTATATATATATATATATATATATACTTTGTTCATGATTTACTTACCTTTATAAGAAGTTCATACTTTAATTACAAGATAGTTATACCTCTCACTTAAATAAGAATCTTCCACTAATTATGTAACTAAGTTTTGGCTTCCTTTTTTATGACTAGTAATGATGATAATTTAATTATTCCACTGATCGGGTTTCTTTAATTTATAGATTTTTCTTCTTTTGAACTTTTCTCCAATAACCTCTAAGTATCAAAATTGTATCGTTATTATTTTTTAGTCACCAGATTGCCTTTTAACATCTAATTGTACAAGTTTATTCAATATCATTTATCATTATGGAAAGCGTTGTTTCACATAGTATACTATGGTACTCCTAATTAATTTACATGAATGTGCAGTGTGCACTAATTTAGTCACACATATTTTAAATTGATGGAAGTAATATTGTTATAGTACCAAAATATATAATTGAAAAGTATTCTATATTACTTGATCTAATCCAATTATAATATCACATTTTAATTTCATTTTCAATGATGTATAACCTATTCAACATTTTTAAACAAGACATAGTTATATATAGCATTTTTAAACCTAAGTCATCCTAATTGAATTCTTTTTATGTAAATACATTAAGTAAATAAGGACAGATGCAACTATAATATTTTGCTCATATATATATATATATATATATATATATATATATATATATATATATATATATATATATATATATATATATATATATATATACTTTGTTCATGATTTACTTACCTTTATAAGAAGTTCATACTTTAATTACAAGATAGTTATACCTCTCACTTAAATAAGAATCTTCCACTAATTATGTAACTAAGTTTTGGCTTCCTTTTTTATGACTAGTAATGATGATAATTTAATTATTCCACTGATCGGGTTTCTTTAATTTATAGATTTTTCTTCTTTTGAACTTTTCTCCAATAACCTCTAAGTATCAAAATTGTATCGTTATTATTTTTTAGTCACCAGATTGCCTTTTAACATCTAATTGTACAAGTTTATTCAATATCATTTATCATTATGGAAAGCGTTGTTTCACATAGTATACTATGGTACTCCTAATTAATTTACATGAATGTGCAGTGTGCACTAATTTAGTCACACATATTTTAAATTGATGGAAGTAATATTGTTATAGTACCAAAATATATAATTGAAAAGTATTCTATATTACTTGATCTAATCCAATTATAATATCACATTTTAATTTCATTTTCAATGATGTATAACCTATTCAACATTTTTAAACATGACATAGTTATATATAGCATTTTTAAACCTAAGTCATCCTAATTGAATTCTTTTTATGTAAATACATTAAGTAAATACGGACAGATGCAACTATAATGTTTTGCGCATATATGTATATATATATATATATACATATATATATATATACTCTGTTCATGATTTACTTAACTTTATAAGAAGTTCATACTCTAATTACAAGACAGTTATACCTCTCACTTAAATAAGAATCTTCCACTAATTATGTAACTAAGATTTGGCTTCCTTTTTTATGACTAGTAATGATGATAATTTAATTATTCCACTGATTGGGTTTCTTTAATTTATAGATTTTTCTTCTTTTGAACTTTCCTCCAATAACTTCTAAGTATCAAAATTGTATCCTTATTATTTTTTAGTCACCAGATTGCCTTTTAACATCTAATTGTACAAGTTTATTCAATATCAATTATCATTATGGAAAGTGTTGTTTAAGATAGTATACTATGATACTCCTAATTAATTTAAATGAATGTGCAGTGTGCACTAATTTAGTCACACATATTTTAAATTGATGGAAGTAATATTGTTATAGTACCAAAATATAGAATTGAAAAGTATTCTATATTACTTGATCTAATCCAATTATAATATCACATTTTAATTTCATTTTCAATGATGTATAACCTATTCAACATTTTTAAACAAGACATAGTTATATATATCATTTTTAAACCTAAGTCATCCTAATTGAATTCTTTTTATGTAAATACATTAAGTAAATAAGGACAGATGCAACTATAATGTTTTGCGCATATATATATATATACTCTGTTCATGATTTACTTAACTTTATAAGAAGGTCATACTCTAATTACAAGACAGTTATACCTCTCACTTAAATAAGAATCTTCCACTAATTATGTAACTAAGATTTGGCTTCCTTTTTTATGACTAGTAATGATGATAATTTAATTATTCCACTGATTGGGTTTCTTTAATTTATAGATTTTTCTTCTTTTGAACTTTCCTCCAATAACTTCTAAGTATCAAAATTGTATCGTTATTATTTTTTAGTCACTAGATTGCCTTTTAACATCTAATTGTACAAGTTTATTCAATATCATTTATCATTATGGAAAGCGTTGTTTAAGATAGTATACTATGGTACTCCTAATTAATTTACATGAATGTACAATGTGCACTAATTTAGTGACACATATTTTAAATTTATGGAAGTAATATAGTTATAGTAACAAAATATATAATTGAAAAGTATTCTATATTACTTGATCTAATCCAATTATAATATCACATTTTAATTTCATTTTCAATGATGTATAACCTATTCAACATTTTTAAACATGACATAGTTATATATAGCATTTTTAAACCTAAGTCATCCTAATTGAATTCTTTTTATGTAAATACATTAAGTAAATAAGGACAGATGCAAGTATAATGTTTTGCTCATATATATATATATATATATATATATATATATATATACTTTGTTCATGATTTACTTACCTTTATAAGAAGTTCATACTTTAATTACAAGACAGTTATACCTCTCACTTAAATAAGAATCTTCCACTAATTATGTAACTATGTTTTGGCTTCCTTTTTTATGCCTAGTAATGATGATAATTTAATTATTCCACTGATTGGGTTTCTTTAATTTATTGATTTTTCTTCTTTTGAACTTTCCTTCAATAACCTCTAAGTATCAAAATTGTATCGTTATTATTTTTTAGTCACCAGATTGCCTTTTAACATCTAATTGTACAAGTTTATTCAATATCATTTATCATTATGGAAAGCGTTGTTTCAGATAGTATACTATGGTACTCCTAATTAATTTACATGAATGTGCAGTGTGCACTAATTTAGTCACACATATTTTAAATTGATGGAAGTAATATTGTTATAGTACCAAAATATATAATTGAAAAGTATTCTATATTACTTGATCTAATCCAATTATAATATCACATTTTAATTTCATTTTCAATGATGTATAACCTATTCAACATTTTTAAACAAGACATAGTTATATATAGCATTTTTAAACCTAAGTCATCCTAATTGAATTCTTTTTATGTAAATACATTAAGTAAATAAGGACAGATGCAACTATAATATTTTGCTCATATATATATATATATATATTTATATATATATATATATATATTTATATATATATATATATATATACTTTGTTCATGATTTACTTACCTTTATAAGAAGTTCATACTTTAATTACAAGATAGTTATACCTCTCACTTAAATAAGAATCTTCCACTAATTATGTAACTAAGTTTTGGCTTCCTTTTTTATGACTAGTAATGATGATAATTTAATTATTCCACTGATCGGGTTTCTTTAATTTATAGATTTTTCTTCTTTTGAACTTTTCTCCAATAACCTCTAAGTATCAAAATTGTATCGTTATTATTTTTTAGTCACCAGATTGCCTTTTAACATCTAATTGTACAAGTTTATTCAATATCATTTATCATTATGGAAAGCGTTGTTTCACATAGTATACTATGGTACTCCTAATTAATTTACATGAATGTGCAGTGTGCACTAATTTAGTCACACATATTTTAAATTGATGGAAGTAATATTGTTATAGTACCAAAATATATAATTGAAAAGTATTCTATATTACTTGATCTAATACAATTATAATATCACATTTTAATTTCATTTTCAATGATGTATAACCTATTCAACATTTTTAAACAAGACATAGTTATATATAGCATTTTTAAACCTAAGTCATCCTAATTGAATTCTTTTTATGTAAATACATTAAGTAAATAAGGACAGATGCAACTATAATATTTTGCTCATATATATATATATATATATATATATATATATATATATATATATATTTATATATATATATATATATATATATATATATATATATATATATATATATACTTTGTTCATGATTTACTTACCTTTATAAGAAGTTCATACTTTAATTACAAGATAGTTATACCTCTCACTTAAATAAGAATCTTCCACTAATTATGTAACTAAGTTTTGGCTTCCTTTTTTATGACTAGTAATGATGATAATTTAATTATTCTACTGATCGGGTTTCTTTAATTTATAGATTTTTCTTCTTTTGAACTTTTCTCCAATAACCTCTAAGTATCAAAATTGTATCGTTATTATTTTTTAGTCACCAGATTGCCTTTTAACATCTAATTGTACAAGTTTATTCAATATCATTTATCATTATGGAAAGCGTTGTTTCACATAGTATACTATGGTACTCCTAATTAATTTACATGAATGTGCAGTGTGCACTAATTTAGTCACACATATTTTAAATTGATGGAAGTAATATTGTTATAGTACCAAAATATATAATTGAAAAGTATTCTATATTACTTGATCTAATCCAATTATAATATCACATTTTAATTTCATTTTCAATGATGTATAACCTATTCAACATTTTTAAACATGACATAGTTATATATAGCATTTTTAAACCTAAGTCATCCTAATTGAATTCTTTTTATGTAAATACATTAAGTAAATACGGACAGATGCAACTATAATGTTTTGCGCATATATGTATATATATATATATATACATATATATATATACTCTGTTCATGATTTACTTAACTTTATAAGAAGTTCATACTCTAATTACAAGACAGTTATACCTCTCACTTAAATAAGAATCTTCCACTAATTATGTAACTAAGATTTGGCTTCCTTTTTTATGACTAGTAATGATGATAATTTAATTATTCCACTGATTGGGTTTCTTTAATTTATAGATTTTTCTTCTTTTGAACTTTCCTCCAATAACTTCTAAGTATCAAAATTGTATCCTTATTATTTTTTAGTCACCAGATTGCCTTTTAACATCTAATTGTACAAGTTTATTCAATATCATTTATCATTATGGAAAGCGTTGTTTAAGATAGTATACTATGATACTCCTAATTAATTTACATGAATGTGCAGTGTGCACTAATTTAGTCACACATATTTTAAATTGATGGAAGTAATATTGTTATAGTACCAAAATATAGAATTGAAAAGTATTCTATATTACTTGATCTAATCCAATTATAATATCACATTTTAATTTCATTTTCAATGATGTATAACCTATTCAACATTTTTAAACAAGACATAGTTATATATAGCATTTTTAAACCTAAGTCATCCTAATTGAATTCTTTTTATGTAAATACATTAAATAAATAAGGACAGATGCAACTATAATGTTTTGCGCATATATATATATACTCTGTTCATGATTTACTTAACTTGATAAGAAGTTCATACTCTAATTACAAGACAGTTATACCTCTCACTTAAATAAGAATCTTCCACTAATTATGTAATTAAGATTTGGCTTCCTTTTTTATGACTAGTAATGATGATAATTTAATTATTCCACTGATTGGGTTTCTTTAATTTATAGAGTTTTCTTCTTTTGAACTTTCCTCCAATAACTTCTAAGTATCAAAATTGTATCCTTATTACTTTTTAGTCACCAGATTGCCTTTTAACATCTAATTGTACAAGTTTATTCAATATCATTTATCATTATGGAAAGCGTTGTTTAAGATAGTATACTATGATACTCCTAATTAATTTACATGAATGTGCAGTGTGCACTAATTTAGGCACACATATTTTAAATTGATGGAAGTAATATTATTATAGTACCAAAATATATAATTGAAAAGTATTCTATATTACTTGATTTAATCCAATTACAATATCACATTTTAATTTCATTTTCAAGGATGTATAACCTATTCAAAATTTTGAAACATGACATAGTTATATATAGCATTTTTAACCCTAAGTCATCTTAATTGAATTCTTTTTATGTAAATACATTAAGTAAATAAGGACAGATTAAACTATAATGTTTTGCTCATATATATAAATATATATATATATATATATACATATATATATATATATATATATATATATATGTATGACATAATTACATATTTTAATCTATTATTATAAATATAATGTCAAACCGGTTCAACCACTTTTGTTTAACCGGTCAAACCTGTAAAACCATTAACTAGTGAAGCCGCTGGTTCTGTGTCCGGTCCGGTTATGAAGACACTGGTCTTATACACTGTTTTCATACCTGGACCGGCCCGGTCGGTCGAACCGGTGTCCGGATCCCTGGCCGGTCCGGTTAGGCCTGTAAAATGAGGTACTGCGCAATCGGTTTCAACCGAAAAAAACCGGTCCAAAACCCGAAATCGGTGGACCGGTTTTGACCCGTTGAAACCGGTTCACCCCTCAATTAAAAAAATTGTAAAATTACAGAAACACCCCTAATTACCCAGCTAACTCACGCTCAATTTTTTTCCAAACCCTGAAACCCTAACCCCCTCCATCGTCGCTGCCCCACTCCCCCTCCATCGTCGCCGCTCGCCGGCGGAACCAAGGCGCCGCCCGCCTCAATCTTTACTCACCTGCGCGGCGCCCGTACAAGGTATTTCCCTTTTTTTCTTTTTCGATTTTTTGTTATTACAGTTTAAACTGGGTGTTTTTTGCATAATATAAATTACATTATGTGTTGATGGGTTGGTTTATGATGAATTGGTGATAGATGAAGTGATTATTGATGATGTGTATAATATATTGTATTCTGCCGAAAATTAGAAAAAATATATTTTGATTATTGTTTTTTTTTTATTTTAATCATTGATAATGTTTGGTCTGATTATAATGCTTAAATGAATGTAGAGAATTTTTAAATTTCACTATATTTAGTTGCAAAATAATTGAACTTGATGTTATTCTTGCAATGTTTTATTTGGTCTTGTTTTTCTTACGACACAATCTCATTTTTTATTAGATTGCAATGTTGAAAATGATATCGTTTATAATTGTAATAGGCAATGGAAAAAAAATACTTCAAACACTCAAAATTCAACGGATCAATCGGCTAGCAATCAATATCCTCGGCGTAAAGTACTGCAGTCTTCATTTCTTGTTGATGTATAAATATATTTGTTCACATTATCAATTGTCTGCCTAATATGTAGCATTACAAAATCCGCGGAGATCGTAGAACAATGGAGAAATGCTGAAAGATCGTATTCATGCCTGCTCAAGAACAATGTTGAATCAGTGAAATCCTTTGTTAAGTAAGCTGAAGAAAGTTTAGCATTCCATGGAGGAATGATGAAGATATATGTATTCAGTGTATTTTCCTCAATATTATTCTTTTCATTACAGCAAGCCGCCTATATATACAATCTATATTGATGACGCATACTCTCCCTCCTAGGATCGTACCCGTCCATGTGGCCTAATCTCCTGATCCAGGCCTATCTCTCGACCCTCTCTCTCGGATTCCCTGACCCTGGTAAGCATTATAATATATATTTGCCTTGCCAACCCCTCGTTATATCAACGAGGGGAAGGGGGTCGTATTTTGCACGTGCAGGTATAGCATCCTTAGCTGTTAAGCAAAGGCAACCCCCGCCTCTGGCCAACCCGAGAAGGCAGCTGACGTCAGTCTCGACGTCACCCTCTACTATCCGAGTGCGTTGGCGCCTTTACAGGGCTCGACCGCCTTGCTTCCCCAATAAAGAGCGGGGGCTCGGGGGTTATAGAATGTCAACGGAGCATGGCATGCACCGAGGGTAACATGCAGGCACCACGTGCCCTACTCTACGAAGCCTACTCAAGCATCACATGCCTATATCCCCAAGACTCACAAGCTCCACATACCCTACTCTACAAAGACACGCAAGTAATCTACTACCCTCGAAATCAACATGCATGCCGACACGTGCCCCTGGTAAAGTTACATCTATACCTTCCCCTTGCCCTATAAATAGGGAAGCAGGCTGGTCATAAATAAATCTCCAATCCAAGCAAGCATACAACTATAGGGATCCCCACCTAAAGAGAGAAAGAGCGAAGGCAAGTGAGCACGGTCGGAAGAGCTCGAGCCCCAGCGGCAGCAGAAGGTTGAAGGGAGATCGTGCGAACGGAGCTCGAACCCCCTAACGAGCTCCTCAACGCTTCCCCAAAGAGCTTGCCAGATCCAGGATCATCTTAGGTCGGGATCGGCGTGCGGACTGCCTCGGTGACGAGCACGGCGATCCAGGGGCGTCATCAGTGGCGCCGTCTGTGGGAACGTCATTAGAGTCCCTGAGGTAGCCTAAGTAATGAGCCTGGATTCGGTAAGTTCTCACTCCATAAATAGTATCGTTAGCTTTCAGTCTCCCACTCGTATATTTGCCCAAGCTGTTATGGCCATTTCCCCCCGAAACTCCGGTGAATCCATTTCCTCCACATCGGAGTCACCGAGTCTGCGCGATTACGTGTCTCCCAATCGGGGAGAAACCCCTGATAAAGGAACTTCGACCGAAGTCCATCTGACCATGAGCAAATTTGATCGTTTGCTGGAAACCGCCGGAGCGAGGTGCCCGACGAGTATGACAACAAGAGGCTCGTGCAAGAGGAAGATGGGTTCCACCTCCTCCCAACACCGTTGCACGTGCTAAGGGACATATACGCGCGGGATCCGAGCTTCGGCGGTCAAAAGCGAAAACAAAGCACACATGCAGCCGAGGCGAGCGACCCATCGGAAATCACCGCAATGGAACCTATCGCCCGTTTCCAGGTATGACCAGTAGTAATCAGCAGTTTATGGATATGATGTCTGAGTTAAGAAGAGAAGTACAAGCACTGAAAAGAGATCGAGATGGAGATGCGGAAGAGGATGAGAAGGGCAGCCCCTTCGCTCCCCACATACTAGCTCCGGAGATTTCTGTATCCATGCGCTTGTCCAACCCCGTAGACTACACTGGAGACCGCATTGCCAGAGACCCTTGAGATCACATCAACTAGTTCCTGGCGGTGATGGACATACTGAACGCCCCTGATCATGCCTTGTGTCGAATCTTCCGATCCACCCTGACAGGGAGAGCGCAAGCCTGGTTCTCCCAGTTGTCAAGAGGATCCATACGCAGTTTTGATGACCTCCAGGAGCTATTTGTACGACAGTTTGCATGCAACCGCCGATACCCGAAAACGGCCGGACACCTGATAACGATGGTTCAAGCTAAAGGAGAAAGCCTCCGGGAGTATATGCAAAGATTTGTCGACGCCGTAATCAATGTAAGGCACGTAGATCCTCACATCCTCTCCGAGTTCGTGGCCCAGGGTACCCGATCTGTAGAATTTGCCGAGTCCCTAGTAAGACATCCCGCCCGAACATTGGAGGAGGTCATGCAAAAGGCCGAAAGGTACATGTTGCTAGAAGATACACGGCTCGCAAAACGAGGGTTACCGGGGCATGAGGATCGTATGAGGAATAGGCGAGGAGATAATACCCGTGGTTGGCAGGATGTAGTAAAAAGGTACTTAGAACCTCTTTATTTGACTCCCTTGAAAATTTCTAATATCGAAGTGCTACAAATAATGAAGGGGAACCCAGACCTCCGTTGGTCGCCTCAATCTCGAAATTCAGAAACTATGCACCATACTGGGAAATGGTGCTTGTTTCACCAAAGTTGGGGTCATAAAACGAAACAGTGCGATCACTTGAGGATAGAGATTGAATGCCTCTTGAAGATCGGATATCTACCCCAATTCCTCGCAAGGAAGGAGGCTTCCCCTAGAAATTAGCGACCTATGGAAAGGAGAGAAAGGATCCGACCTCATGAGCAGGTGCAAGAGCTACGCCAAAGTGTGGAACGACGGGAGAGGGAGAGAGAAGATTCCCAGAACAGTAGGAGGAGATACGAAGACAGATTGGCGCCCGAAGAACAACTCCAGCACAAACATCTACCACCCCCACCTTTGAACTACACACACAATCCCCTCTTAGGCAGAACCATCAACATGATCGAAGGGGGCCTGTTGGTGGACTCGTCGGCTCAGAGGAAGAGGAAATTCGTCAAAGAAATGCAACGGGTTAGCCTAAAATATCATGTTTTCTCTACTACCGTATCTGCCCCCTGCAATTACCTTCGGAGCGGCGGACCTTATAGATATTTTTCACCCTCACGATGATCCCACAATAATCCAAGCCACAATCCACGGGGCCGAGGTTGCTAGGGTACTAATCGACACTGGAAGTTTGGTAGACGTGATGTTCCTGCCTACTTTTCTAGGTTTGGGGCTTCCGCTAGAATAGATAGTGCCGGAGACGACCCCGTTGGCAGGCTTTGATGGAAGTCCGAGTGAAACCTTAGGCTCCATCCCACTCCTAATGTCATGGGGAGCAGGGCACCTGCGTAGAACGGAAGAAGTTAGGTTCTGGATCTTTAATGCACTTGCAAAGACCTACAACGTAGTCTGTGGACGGTCGTCCATTTGCTTGTTCGATGTTGTACCCTCAGTCCTCCACCTGAAGGTAAAGTTCCCCGCTATGAAGGGGATCGGGGAGGTTAAAGAAAATCAGGCAAGGGCTCGAGAGTGCAGGCTGAATACCATTGCCACGATCGAAGAGGGGGAAAGCAGCAATAAGAAGAATCCAAGCGAGCTCCGACGCACCAAAGCAGGCAAGCTGTATCCCGTGGAAGAACGTAAAATGGTGGAAGTTGTCCCTGGAGAAGCCGAGAAAGTTGTGAAGATGAGGAGGAACGTCAATCCGCCGATCGAGATGCAGCTCCTCGAAACACTGCAACGCTTTCAGCAAAATGGGGCTCGAGAGGAACAAGGTGATCAAGTCTAAGATACAAAGGCTGATCGGCCTGAACCAAATTTGAGAATTACAATTTCCCGAGTGGCTGGCCAATGTAGTCCTGGTTCCGAAATCGGGAGGATGATGGCGGATGTGCATCGATTTCACCGATCTCAACAACGCATGCCCAAAGGACTGCTTCCCTCCGCCTAGTATTGACCAGCTTGTGGATTCTACGGCGGGATGCGCTTTACTTTCCACAATGGATGGGGATCAAGCATACAACCAGATCCCAATGGCCAAAAAGAATCAAGAAAAATCCAGTTTCATCACGGAGTTCGGTACGTACTGCTATCTCGTCATGCCTTTCGGATTGAAAAACGCAGGAGCAACATACCAAAGGCTCATGAACACTATGTTCTCCTCAATGATCGAGAACAACCTCGAGGTGTACGTGGATGACATAGTGGTCAAAAGCCAGGACGCCAGCCAGCACAAAGCCGATCTAATTTTGGGTTTCTGGATCATGGATAAGTTCGGCCTAAAGGTAAACCCGCGTAAGGGTTCATTCAAAATTCAAGGAGGAAAGTTCATAGGGTTTCTCGTCATCCAATGGGGAATTGAAGTAAATCCTGAGAAAGCTAAAGCGATACTGGAGATGCCGCCGCCCCACACGGTTCCAGACGTACAACGAATCACTGGAAGGATGGCCTCGCTTAAATGTTTCATCTCGAAGGTAGCCAAGAAAGGTCTCCCCTTCTTCAAGGTACTCTGCAGCATTAAAGACATTCAGTGGACCGATGAATGCCAGAAAGCATTCGATGATTTGAAAGGATACTTGCTTTGCCCGCCTCTCCTGGTCAAGCCACAACATGGAGAACGGCTCTATGTGTACCTAGTCGTAGGGAAAGAAGTAGTAAGTGTCGTGCTGGTTCGAGCAGAAGGCCGAGATCATCTCCCAAAATACTACACCAGTCGAACCCTGAAAGACGCTAGACATGGTACTCCCCTATCGAGAAGTTCGCCTTTGCTCTTGTTACAACCGCTCGAAAGTTGAGGTCATACTTCTTAACTCATCCCACCACTATACTTACAACACCCCCTTACGAGCCATACTGATTCATTCTCAAGTATCGGGAAGAATGGTCAAGTGGGCGGTAGAACTTGGAGAATACGACATCTAGTATGCTACGAGGCCGGCAATAAAAGCCCAAGTATTGGCCGATTTCATGGTGGAAACTAATGATACATCCAAGGAAGCCTCTGCGGTCAAGTCCTGGAAAGTCTATGTGGATGGGTCTTCCAGCAATGGCATTGGAGGGGCAAGCATCGTATTTAAATTGTCGCACGCGGATCGACCCGAGGAAGTACTATCTTTTGCTGTGAAGATAGGGTTCCCCGTATCCAACAATGAAGTAGAGTACGAGGCACTACTTATTGGAATGAGGCTGGCAAAGGAAGGGAAGATGACCCGAGTCCACTTTCATAGCGACTCACAGTTGGTGGTACAGCAAGTAGGAGGCACGTACGAAGCGAGAGACGAAAGAATGAAGGAGTACTTGAATGTAGTACGCAAATCGCGTGAAAGCTTCGAAAAATTCACCCTCGAGCAGATCCCTCGGGCGGAGAACGAAGAGGCCGACACATTGTCAAGAACTGCAGCTGGTATGCACCCCATCGAACCACGACAGGTAACCTTCATCACCATCAGCTCGTCTAAGAAAAGTCACGTGGCGTTGGAAGCGTTGAATATAGAAAAGGGTGATCGCAAAGGATGGATGACCGAAGTTACGACATACTTACAAAACCCAGAGAAGTATGAGCATGACAGAGAATTAGGGAAAAGAGCCGCTCGGTGTGTTATACAAGAAGGGGTTCTCACAACCTTACCAACGATGCTTGACCGAAGATGAAGCAATCGAAATAATGCAAGAGGTACACGGAGGAAGCTACGGAAATCACTCGGGAAGTAGGAGGCTCGCCCAAAAGATACTCCGACAAGGTTATTTCTGGCCCACCATGCAAAAGAACACCAAAGCGTTTACCCAACAATGTGAGCAGTGTCAGAAGCATGCGACGATGTCGCACCTACCTGCCGCAACATGGGAACCTAACCTTGTTCCCTGCCCTTTTGACAAATGGGGTCTTGACATTGTCGGACCACTAATACAAGATCGTGGGCAAAAGAAGTACATCTTGGTGGCCGTGGATTACTTCACCAAGTGGGTCGAGGCAGAGCCAATGGCGCAGGTCACCTCCGCAGCAGTTATCAACTTTCTGTGGCGGAATATCATCTGTAGATTCGGAGTACCCCGAGTCCTCGTCAGCGACAACGGGTTATAGTTCACCACTGACCAACTTGCAAAATGGTGTGACCATTGGAAGATTCAACACCATTTTACCTCCGTAGGGTATCCGCAATCCAATGGCCAGGTTGAGGTCACGAACCGCACTCTGATTCAGGGACTAAAAACACATCTGATGGCATATCAGGGAAAGTGGGTCGAAGAAAGCCCTGGTCTATTGTGGGCTTACCAAACCACTGCAAGATCTTCCACCGGCGAAACACCTTTCAGCCTGGCTTATGAACACGAGGCAGTTATCCCCGCAGAGATATCTACACCCAGTTGGAGAATACATGAATACGAAGAAGACCACAATGGTGAACACATGGTCCTTGAACTGGACCTCTTGGAAGAGCATCGGAGGCAAGCCGCGCTTCGAAGCGCCCATTATGCTCGCATGGCCAGGTACTACAATAAGCATGTGAAAGACCAAACGTACCAGGTCAGAGAGTTGGTCCTATGGAGAGTAGGGGCGTCCAAAAATGTGGGAATGTTGGACCCCGCGTGGCAGGAGCCTTTCCAACTATCCCGCATCCTCGGGGCAGCAACATACCAACTGCGGGAGATGGAGGGTCGGACTTACTCTCGTTCATGGCACGCACTTAACCTCATAAAGTTCTACCCCTGAAGACAGCTTACGCAAGGAAGGTAACTTTCCCACTCGGAAAAATGAGGAAGAAATCAAACCCAGGTATATAAATAAACGTCGTAAGCTTTAATTTTGGTAAGTTTGTATTTACTACTTAGCTTCATGTAATTTAGAGAACTACGTGTGGCATGATTCCCAATTTTACTTTGAGGGATACGTAGGAAGCTCGGAAGTTACTCGAGTTCAGCCCCAAAAAATAAAAATAACTTACGTACACCAACGCACAGGCACGAAAGTAAGCTAACACTGTAGTTCCATTCAAAAGGGAGTGGGTTTCTACAAGTTAGGGGTCGAAGCCCCAACGATTCGCTTCGCCCACCACCCACTTATGGGACGGGCGAAGATACAAAAGATGCAAAAAGAAAAAGAGAAAAAGGGCTAAAAGCTAAAGGCCAACCAGAGCCACTACCCTACACCACTATCTAAAGGCCGCTCCGGGCCACCATCGACTCTTCTTCCTCAAGGCTCCTCTCGACGACGCTTCCCGGCTCGAATGGCTGCTCGACGCTCCTACTCCATCACCTCCATAACCACCCTCTCGAGGGTACTCCTTGGTTCACGTGGAGGAGCAGCAGGTGCTGCGAGCGCAGCAGGACCAACAGGGGCAGCAGGAACCGGGGTGTGACCCCAAGGACAACAGGGCTCAACCCACATCCGACGGGACTCGTTTAATGAAGGGATCTCCAAATCCAGGGGCACACCGGGCAAACGATGTACGATGCTCATGCACCGGTCGTAGCCCATGCCCATAAATACCCGAAAATCCTTACCGGAGATAGTCTCGGTAGGCTTTGTCTTCCGGGCTGCCTATGCCCGTGCAGCGGAAAGCTCCTACACCAACCTCCTCTCAAATTCAACCCGGGAAGCGTCCAACTCCGCTTGCTTCTGGGCCTTGAACTCCACCCTCAAAATATGCTCCCTCACTAGCGCCGCTTCCACCTCGGCCACCCGAGCCTCAGCTCGTGCCAAATCCTCCCTTAAGCCATCCATCTGCACCCGGTCCGCCATCAGCAAATCTACCAACGCCCTTGAATCTTCTCCCATCTCCCGCAGGTTCTCTGCCCTCTCCGCCAAAAAATGCTCCCTTGAGATCGCCGCTTCTAGGGCATTCCTGAGAGTCGCCATCTTGTCCCTCAGTTTAAAAGACTCCTCTTGCCAGGATGCCCTCGCCTCCTCTAGCTCTTCGCGATATTTCTCTGCCACCTCCTGGTGCAGATGGGCCATTGCTTGGGCTCCTTGCACCCGTTGAGAGTCTCGGGACGACATGATCTCTCGTGAATCAAGTTCCGGAGCCAAAAGCAGCGCCTGAAAAAAGAAAGGGATGAGGAAAACTTTGTACAAAAAACGTCAAAGGAGAAGAAGAGGAAACAACTTACATCGACAAGGTAGCAAGACAGGCGAACCAGCAAATGTGCGCCCTCTTTGTTGCCTAAGCGCTCCCGCTCCTCGGGCCTCAAGATTCCATCCACCAAGTTCCGAAGATCGTTCATCTCGCCGGAAGAGTATGTAGCCCGAAGGTCACGAGGCAGAGAAGGTTCTCTACTAGTTCCTTTGCCCGAGGGAACTACGAGGGTCGGTGCTAGCGGAATGTTGGAAGGTTCGGGGTCGGCTGAAGTGGCGCCCCTCGAGAAGTTACCACCAGACCTATCTTTGGATGAACCGCGAAGGAAGTCATTTATGGAATAAGTGCGGCCTGGTGGGATAACACTAACCCCTGAAGTAGGGCTCGACAAAGAAGCAGAAGAAGCCCTACCGCTTCCTGAGGAGAAGGGGTCAAGAGGAGAAGTAAGACTGACGTGGCACCTCTCCGAAGTGGCATGGCCTTCAGGCGCTAGAGAATCGTCATCAGAAGAGATCAACTGGGCAGCCTCTACAGAGAGAATTGCCAGTGGCATGCGTGGCCAACTCGACCCCTGACAACTCGACCCAAGAGAAGAAAGTTCAAAACTTACCGAAGGGGGTGCCTCTTCCCATTTGAGCACCGATGAAGTTGATGTAATCCGGGCCACCTTGAAGACCCACCATCATCATGGCTCGAGGGCGCTCAAGGATCGTCACCGCATCATACGTAGAAGAAAAGAACCCTTGGCGCTACAAGGAGGCAGTGTCCTCGGCAGGGTTAAGGGAGTCTACAAAACTCTCCCCTACCTGGTAGATATGCCCCATTGCCCACTACGAGGGCGGAGGAAGAAGAAGTGGCTCCTCCAGTTGCGGTAAGAAGGGCAGGCGGTCGAAACCCTAGAAAGAAAGAAGTTTACAGACTGACGGGCTACCAGTTGAGAAAACGGCTAGCCCCGTCTTATAGGCCGCATGGAAAAAGCCCCAAACGATAGAGCATGAGACATGGGGATGTTGAGATGATAGCACAAAAGGGTAAAACCTACCAAACATCGGTAGGAGTGGGGGACTAGCTGGCTCGGGCAAATCTGCATGAATGTCAGCATAAGTGTCATGAAAGGAAGGAAGAAGCAGCGAAGACCGTTATGGACATGTTCAGAGTACATCATCAAGTAACCAGCGGGAGGGTCGAAAGCGCGCTTGGCAGGAGTCGGCACCCATACGTCCATGCCCAGGATGCCGTATTGGTCCAGCAACACCTGCACATACTCGACCGTTTCAGTCAAAGGGGTCAAACCAGCGCGTCTGGCCTCGAGCATTTGACCGGGCTTGGCATCACGAGATATCAATTGAAACCCCGTCGATGGAGCCACGTACGGGTCATGATCGTTGAAGGCAGCAATAATGTCGTCAGCAGGAGGATCAGAAGGTAAAACCTCTCCAGCGGCCACCCTACGTTTGCGAGCGGCAGCGGCGAGTTGACTCTCTGTCCTCTGACGAGTACGGGAAGCCACCGCACGAGAACCACGACGTTTTTGGAAAGTCGCACTGTTTGCTTATAGTGCAACAGACGGTGGAGTAGGAGCACGGTGGTTCATCACCGAGATTTCAGTAGAGGAAGGCTGAGAAGATTCAAAGGAAAGCGGAGTTTCAGAAGCAGAAGATGCGGAAGAAGCCATTAGCAAAGAGAAGCTAGAGAGAAAAAAGATCGGGTTTGCTAAAGAAGGAAGTTGAAGTGATGAAAAAGGCAGGTAAAGGGTCTATTTATAACCTCGGAGGCGACGCTTTGATTTAGGCAGGAATTTGCGAAACGCCGAATATGAAACTTGTGTGAAAATCGCTACCGCCCACGATCGCCAATAAGAGGTAGCAACGAAGGACACGTGTCGGCTGTACAGAGTCGTCTATCATCAATGCGCCTTCTCAAAGAACTAATGATGGCTGCGAGATTTTATGCGTGCGAAAGTAAATGATATCTAGAATAGCGCGGTAATCGAGAGCACAGGATGGGACGTATTGGCGATAGGAAACGACAAGTGGTCAGAAACTAAATCAAAGAGGCTCTTTGAGCCGTTACAATTTCTCCAAGAAGCTATATCGAAGTGGCTCCTCGAGCCGTTAAAACTTCTCCAAGAAGCTACATTGAAGAGCCTCCTCAAGCCGTTACAACTTCTCCAAGAAGCTAAATCGAAGAGGCTCCTTGAGCCGTTACAACTTCTCAAAGAAGCTACATCAAAGAGGCTCCTCGAGCCGTTACAACTTCTCCAAGAAGCTACATTGAAGAGGCTCCTCGAGCCGTTACAACTTCTCTAAGAAGCTAAATCGAAGAGGCTCTTTGAGCCGTCACATATTCTTGAAGAAACTAAACGGAGAGGTTCCTCGAACCATCACAACCTCCTCTTATACATAGCTACAACTCCTTTAAAGTAACCGCCACTAAAGACCTTATGAAAAGTTTGACTGATTCGGGTAGCATTTTGAGGGGTTACATCAACTGCTCTAGCGAGGTGTTCCATTATGAACCTCTGAGTCCCATGCGTACTTCCAAGGGGAAAAACAACAACCCTTGTCGAAACACGCAACGAGGGTTAAAAGGTACACCCTGATGACCGGCGGAAGACCCTTTAGCGGTATCATGAGTCGACTTGCTCCTTGTAATACATCTGAAGGGTTTTAGCTAACTGCTCTACGAGGTGACCCATTATGAACCCCCAAGCCCCCACGCGTTCGTTCCAAGGGGAAACACAACAACCCTTGTCGAATCACGCAACGAGGGGTGAAGCATACCCTGATGACCGGCGAGCTCCCCTTCAGTGGTATCACGAGTCAATTTGATCCTTGTGATACACCTTGAGGGTTGAGGCCTTCTCCAGGGTATCCCACAGAGTTGTCAACTCCAACGCTCCATTGTCTCTCTCCCCCTCGACCACTCGAAGGCGCTCTCGTGCAAGGTCCCGCTCCCTTGCTAGCTCCGTTGCATGGGCTTCCCATTCGAGACACCTCTTCGTACGGGCCTTGAGCGCAACTCGGGCCTCCTGCAGTTTGGTCAACACCCGAGAGTGGTCCGACCTCAACCTGAGGATTAGGCGCGGAAGCCTCCAACTCCGCTACGCGCCCCTCTAAAGTCTGGATATGCTCCAGCAGCAAAAATTGGCGGGCACTAAACTGAAAAAAAAGGAAGAAGAAGGGGTCCGAAAGCAAACACAGTAATGAAAAATAGAACAGAAACAGATCAAGAACTTACGTCAACCGCACCATAACATGTCGTATCCTTCAACCATTGGAGCCATCATTTCCGGAGCGACTCAACGCGAAGGTCCACTGATTGGTGTAGTTTGGCAAAGCCAGAACCCACGCCACGCAGTTCCTCCACCAAGGAATGCTCAACAAGACTAGGACGAGCCAACTGATCCACCGCCACCTGTGAAGAAGTCCCTTCTTCACGAATCTCCACCCAAATATTGGCTCCATCACCGTGAGCCGCAACATTCTCCTGTAGCCTCCCACTTCCCGCTAATGATTCCAGCAGGACAACCTCCTCTTGTCCAAGAGCCGCGTCTTCCGCAGGACTGGAGGAAATAGAAAGGGAACTCCTACCCACTCCCCAAGAAAGGCCCTCAGCTGATCCCGCCAAACCCTCACACAACGTTGGGGAAGAGGGTTCAGACGCATCCGTTTCCCCTCGTCCTCGACCAAAAGAGAAGACCCAACATCCCTTTCAACAGGGTCCGATGGAGCATGTGAAGAAGAAGCCCGAGGAGGAGAAGCACGAGATATCGAAGCCACCTCGTGTCCCAGCGAGGGGGTGGCAAGACAGCTGATGTCGAAGGAGGCAGGAAAGGATTCTCGCAGCCAGTCGAAACCAGTGACAGACCTCGAAACCAAAGGAGCAGGGTCATGGAAGACTTCAAGGTCATCCTTCGAAGGTTCTGGAAGTTTCCGAAAGATGGCAAGCCTGAATCTACCTCCCTACTCGTTTCAGGCACTGAACGAGAAGATGGAGAAGGCTCCACACTCGGTTCAGGCGCTGAGTGAGGAGATGGAGAACGTCCTCCACCCGGTGCAAGCGTTAACTGAGGACATGGAGAAGGCTCTTCGACCCTAGGGGAAACCGTTGATCGGGAAGATGTGGCTTTCCCCCTAGTAGACCTACTCCCCGTGGGTACTTTAGGAGCCACCGTATCCATTGCCGCTTCCGCCAAAGGGATACCAGCGCACCCGAAGTATGTTGATCAGTACCATATGAAAAAGAAGTCAAAAGATACAAGGGAAGAAAAGAGCAGAGGGAACAGAAAGGCACTTACAGAACTCGGGGTCCTTATCCAGGTTCGGACAATGGACAGAACGAGCCCCCTCCTGAAGACCGTAGAGATGAAACAACCTCGGGATCTTGGCCAGTTTCAGAACGTGGTACTTCATCTGGATGTAGCCCTCCTCCTTCATCCGAAGCCTAACTCTCTCGAGGTGAGAAGAATCCAACTCCGCAGGGCCGCTTGACCAGATGTTCGTAACCCCCCAGCACTCGCAGCTGCGTCCCGAGGGCTTCACGAAGAAATCGAAGGACTTCCAACTCCCATAGGAAGTGGAGGCATTGGTGAGAATTCTCGCCCCCGGGACAGCTTGAGAAGAACGAGGGGTTAGATAAAAGAAGGGTGCCTAGCCCGCGCCTATATCATACATAGCCAACAGACGCTCCCCAGTGCAGAGAAGCCCTCGGCTTTGGTAGGTAACCTTGAACCCAACCATGATTGAAAAGGCGTTGGTCGTCAACTAGCTCAGACAAAGCCCTAGGGCTTTGGCCATCTCTTGGAAAAAGGACGGGACGAACATCCGCCATCCCGCCTAAATCTGAAGGAAGTAGACGGTTAAATAGCCGGCTGGAGGGCTATTGGCCCAGTGCGAAGACTCCGGGATCAGCACTGCCACGTTCTCCCTCGCCACATTATACATGGCGAGATGGCTGTTGGCGGATGCCTGAGTCACGGTGCTGGCGATGTCCTCCACACTCAGCCTGCTTCTTAGATGTCGTTCCCTTATAGCCCGCCTTGGAAAGGGCGGCAGATATGGCCGGCCCTTGCCGCAATGAGTAACCAGAGGAGAACGCAGATGCGATTGAGATGGTGAAGCAGGAGGAGTGGAATCGGAGTTAGCGGCGGCAACGGTATTAGCAGACGACATGATTACGGCGAAGAGAGAATGCATAAGAAAAGAGTGGTTGTGAAAGAAGGCAGAGAAGACTAAAAGGCTATGAGCCCTAGAAACCGCAGCGCAAGAGACCTAAATAGATGGGCAAAAGGGCGGTTTAATTCCCGCTCACTACCCTAGAAGCAACAGATGGAGGCCACATACCACTAAGCGTACGACGAAAGTGTTAGGAATCCCAAGAAATCAAGGTATGAGACAGACGCATGATCAAATGATTAGGCCCCTAAATGTTTTTACTCTCTGCCACGTTCTGCGATTTGTGACAGAGACTGGGGATTTATGATGATGCAAACTCTCCCTCATGGGAGCGTACCCGTCCATGTGGCCTAATCTCCTGATCCCGGCCTATCTCACGACCCCCTCTCTCGGATTCCCCGACCCTGGTAAGCATTATAATATATATTTGCCTCGCCAACCCCTCGTTATATCAACGAGGGGGGGTTGTATTTTGCACGTGCAGGTATAGCATCCTTAGTTGTTAAGCAAAGGCAACCGCCCGCTCTAGCCAACCCGAGAAGGCAGCTGACGTCAGTCTCGACGTCACCCTCCACTATCCGAGTGTGTTGGCGCCTTTATAGGGCTCGACCACCCTGCTTCTCCAATAAAGAGCGGGGGCTCAGTGGTTATAGAATGTAAACGGAGCATGGCATGCGCCGAGGGTAACATGCAGGCACCACGTGCCCTACTCTACGAAGCCTACTCAAGCATCACATGCCTATTTCCGAAAGATTCACAAGCTCCACGTACCCTACTCTACGAAGATACGCAAGTACTCTACTACCCTCAAAATCAACATGCATGCCGACACGTGCCCCTGGTAAAGTTACATCTATACCCTCCCCTCGCCCTATAAATAGGGAAGCAGCCTGGTCATAAATGCATCTCCAATTCAAGCAAGCATACACCTATAGAGAGCCCCACCTAAAGAGAGAAAGAGCGAAGGCAAGTGAGCACGGTCGGAAGAGCTCGAGCCCCAGCGGTAGTAGAAGGTTGAAGGGAGATCGTGCCAGGAAAGCTGGAACCCCCACAGGTCGCGAAAAATGTCAGCAAGTGGCCTCCCCAAACGAGCACCCCCCCCCCCAAGAGCTTGCCGGATCCACGATCTTCTTCGGTCAGGACCGGCGTGCTGACAGCCTCGGTGACGGGCACGACGATCCAGGGGCGTCATCATATATTATTAATTTTTGACAACCTTCACATACTTTCTTATCTTAACACATTCAACAACCACTCTCACGTACCATTCTTTCCACCCAACAATCTTACCACCTACCATTCTACTTTATATATATATTCTAACAAGTCACTACAAGAATACATTGCAATAGGATCACTATAGTGAGTGATTAAAATCTGTTGCCATGTAGGAAGAGAATTAAAATCAATACGGTCAAAAATATTTGTAGCACAAAATAGGGACAAAATATTTATGTACCTCGCCTGGAGGAAAAATAATTAGTCACCATAGCATAAAATACGGACAAAATAGTTTTTCCCTTAACAAAATACATGGGGTCAGATTATTCTTATCCCATAATATGGGGTAAGAATAACCTTACCCCATGAATCTACGGTTAAAAGACCCATATCATGCCTTGGGCACGATCTGGGCCATTAAACCGTGGTGGCAAATTTATTTTGGCACCACGATTTTTAACCATTGGAAATCAACCGTTCACAGGCTAGATCATGAGCAAGGCATGATGTAGCCCGTTGATCGTGGGGTCAGAAAAATTTAACCCCATGTTAGCATATACACGCGTGGTGGGTAGAATTTTCTCTCCCCACCACCATTTTCTTCTTCCCCAAACTTGGCCCCCTTCAAACTTTAAAAAAACTTTATAAACCACTCAATTCATCTCTAATTTCACAATTTAATTAATGTATGTCTTGTACACCTTTAGGAGAACAGTATTATGCAAAAAGAATCCAATTTTTATGGTTGAATTGTATGTTTTTGATTTTATAAATTATTCTCTTTATAATATTTGTATGCATTTTATATGTATTGTTGAGCTTGGAGAGTTTATTATTATTTGTGACGAAAGTGTAGTTTTTATTAGATATTGCTTGTTTTATATTTTATGGGATATATATATGTTTGTTTTATAACTTTTATTGAATATTTTGCATTTTATATTTGTTTATGCAATATTATTAATTATAATTTTAAGCATGCATGTCTTCATTATTTGTTATTAGTGAATCTATAATTAGGACCATTATATATTTGTACTCATTTTATTAGTAGTAATTAGGAGAATTTCATTTTAGGATACTTATAGTAAAAATGAGGGCAAATTTTAAAGTTAAGAACAATTATGATATTTAAGAGAAGGTTAAAATTTAACAAAAAATAGCTAGAATAAATGTCTAGTAAAATTAAGTGTCATGATTATATTAGTAATTAACACTATAAGCAATTATTCCATAATTAGTAATAAAGTTATAAATTAAAAATTAATTTGATTAAAATTAATTAGTTAAGTTTGCGTAAATCATGATTATATATGTGTACTCATTTTATTAGTATTAATTAGGATAATTTCATTTTTAGGATACTTTTAGTAAAAATGAGGGAATATTGTTATAAAAATTAGGAAAAGTTATAAAATAATTATTATATTTAGGAGAAGATTAAAATTTAGTAAAAAATAGATAGGATAAATGTGTAGTACAATTAAATTTCATGATTATATTAGTAATTAACACTTTTATGCCAATTATTTTATGATTAGCAATAAAGTTATAAATTACAAAGTATTTTGATTAAATTAAGTAGTTAAGTTTAGGTAAATCAAGATTACTTTTAGGATATATATATATATATATAAATGTAGAAAAATTAATTAGTTTGATTTTATAAAAAATAGGCTTTTAATTACTTGGTCAATTAGTATAAATAAGAAACTTTCAAATATCTATACCACTATTAGCATATATTTGGAGTTTGTAGTACATATTAGTATTTGTTAAGTTTTTAGTTTTTCTTATAATATTTCGTATATTAACTCAATTATTTGTGTTGTTATATAACAAATGGCAGATAGACGACTGATCGATCCCTCGAAACAGGGTAAAGGAAAAGGCAAGGCAAGATTAGTCCCAGTCCACTCAATTGCTGCTTCTAGACAGCAGGTTGTCACGAACAGCCATTCACTACCATGTAGCAAAACCAGCCATTCACTACCATGTTATTGTGAGAAACAACCACACGGTACGGCTGGAGAATAGGGGATTAGTGCGTATCAGATGTATCAAAACCAGCCATTAACTACCATGTTGCAGTCTCAGGCGAATGTAGGGAACATGAGCCCTGCTGTTACTCCCAGACTGTATTTCAACACGGGCAACCCATTGCAGGGTATGGTAGGTCAGACTGACAACCAGTTATATCCACAGTAATCCATGTCGATGCAGATGAGCCATCGACGGTAGCTAGATAGATTAACGTCTCCTCGTTATTCGACAGCTAGAGTTCCAGGAGGTAGTCTAGCAGTTGATCCCGACGGTCAGTTATCGGGATCACAGGGTGTTGCTTTGACAGACGTCGTCAGTGCATTACACCGAGATACAGAGATGGTCCATTTAGGGGATGACGTGGACGCCGGGGATCATGGTGAGGACGGTCCAGGTGATGACGAGGAGGGTGTCGAGGATGGTGATCAAGAGGTAGAAGATGATGCTCTGCATCGTGGGCAGACTATTCCTTAGCATCCCCCCGGAGACTAATCTCAGAGGAAAAGTATTTAGGTCAACCCTTTAACTGGGAATTAAATGGCAGTGCAAATTGGTATGGACAATTTGCGCCAAATTTGAAGGCAAATATGCATGAACCCTATCTCACGTGCATTTTCAGAGGAAGATCGGGAGGCGGGCTGGAATAAAGTGATGAACGCTTATTAAATTTTAGGCGACGTATCAGTGGAGCGAGAGGGATGTTGTTAGAGTCAGAAAAGCATACCACAACATTTGTTCCAAGAGATTTGGTTCTGAAGTGTCCTATGTTAAGAGCTGTTAGATAATGAAGGAGAAAAATCGAGAGATGAGGAAGGTTTGTAATTATTGGATGCTCGATGAATGGGTCCCGCATTATATTGCCCACTGGAAGAGTGAGGCAGCTGAAAGACGAAGAAAGATTGCACAAGTGAACAAAGCCAGGGCACCGAAACCGACTTAGTTTTGCGAGTCGAGGATTATAGAAAAAGTAAAGGCAAAAATGGTAATTAATTTACGTTTAATTATCAATTACATATTTATTTACTTTAAATTTAGTGATCTAACAGCTACTTCTGTGTGAATGAATAGGCAGAGGGTATGGGGGCGATCCAAACACGATCAAGCACCATGATGCATGGAAGGCAACAAAATGCAAAAAACTCCAGGACGGACGGGAGGTTTGGACGAGCGATAAAGACAAGAGGGCATATGTAAGTAATATCAACCTTGAATTAAAGTGATTGTTTTAAATATTCATTTGTGCCAAAGAAAATTAGTTTGATTCACTATTGTATAATTAATTTTAAAAAAAGGAAAAATATGTTGCGGATCTAGCAGCGACATATAGAGATCAAGACTGGACACGGTTGGATGTTAAGAAGTGGCCGGAGGCGATAGAGGGCGCAAACAAGACCAGGGTGCCTGGTAATCATTTATTTGCTCTTGTTTTGATACTGTCTATATCTTCATTGTTACTGTTTGAGATGTGATACAATACATGTTTTGATTTTTAGGTATTCCGATACAGGGGGATGTAGAGTACCCAGGGTTTGGGGTTCGAAAGTACCCAAAATATAAGGATAATAGTTGGGCGTCAACGAGCAGCAACTGCTACGATCCTAAAGACGTGAAAATCGCAGGCTTGCGAGAAGAGATAAAGGGGAGTCACGATAGACATGACTGGATGGAGGCAATGCTACTACGAGTAAACACTCAAGTTTTCCAGGCCTAGCCGCCTATGGGGCCTGCGCAGCCTCCAATTTTCGATCAACATGCAATCCTAAGTAGCTACCACTCGCAGCGCATGAAGACTCCACCACCAACCGCCAGAGACTGAGACTACTCAAGTTCACCAACCTCGAAGTCAACCCCCCAACCTAGGAGATGGAGTTGATCCCACTGGATTTCCATTTTGATAAATTGTAGTTGAACATTTATTTCCTTAGATTGTTGTGTTTAATTGTGTTACTGTTGAATTATTAATGGTTATATCAAATTAAATTATTGTTTAATATCATGTTGAACTGTTACTTTTTTTGTCAATTTTAAAATAGATATTTTCGTTAAATATATTAAATAGTCCACAAGTTCACACAATCATCTCATCATCAGTTCAAGAAAAATACATGCAATACAAATTGAAAGAGAAATGTTGAATCTAAACATAATCAGGATCATCATCGATGTTGTCGTCTTCAGGCTGGAAATCACCGTCCACATCTTCATTTACATCGCCATATTCATCCCCCTCATCAACTTCATATACATCATCAACTTGCTGAAGTTCGATGTCGTCCTCCTTGGCCACGGTTCGACCTCAGTGCAGTTAAGAAAAACGTTTAAGTCAGCGGCTCTGTGCTCTTCAATTGTCAAATTGCATAATTTTTCGTGGCTCCCCATAGGTTTTTCTTTATTTTAGAAGATGGAAAACTCTTCGCTCAAATTTAGAGGCCTCTCAACCTCATTCCTATTCAGACGGTTTATTCAAGTTTCAACTCCTGATTCAAAATAAATTGCACAAAAGTTAGTAATTTCCCTCATAATATTGGCCTTCACAATCGACCCTTCTATTCTCGCTTTATTACCCATTGATCTCTTCAAAACTATCATGTACCTGGGTATGAAACAAACTAAATTTAATAAATATACTAAACTAACTAAAAATATAGAAATGAACTATTAACCAAAAAATGTTACCTTACAAATGGGTACATTCACCTATATTGAACCGGTTCGCCGACCTTCGTTTCCCACGATAAACGAATCGCTAAATGCTCCATCGAATCAAATAAAGATGGAGGAAATATTTTTTCCAACTTGCACATCGTCTCCACTATTGATACCTCGAGCTTCGCCATATCGGATTTTTGAACTTCAGGGGCGCTTAAAGCTCTAAAAAAGTTGCTAACCTCCACTAATTTACCCCATACACTATCCGGTAATAAGTCATGAAATGCAATAGGCAACAAACGTTTCATGAACATGTGACAGTCATGACTTTTCATCCGAACTAGTTTAAGTTGGTCCATATGAACACATCATGAAATGTTAGAAGCATGCCCATCACGGAACAACAAACTCCACAACCATTCACACACCAATTTATTTTGCTCTTTAGCCAAGCCGTACATGGCCTTTTTCTTGAGAACTCTCCCACCTCAACCCTCACTCAAGAACAACTCCTGTTGGCTCGTTAACTATTGCAAATCTTTTCTCGCATTCAAGTTTTCCTTAGTCTTCTCTCAATCATCCATCATCGTGTTTTTGATATTATCAAAGAAGTTCTTTTCGTAATTCATCATGTCTGAGTTGTGACGTATCATGTTAGTGCCCCAATATGGTAGTGCCCATAATATACTTTTTCGGTGCCAATTGTGATCTTTTCCAAAACCTTGAATGATCATATTTTGGTTGTCAAACGGAATATTTGGCAAGAACTCTACCTTCTCTCGCATCTCTTCATCAGATCTTCTCAACAAGGGCAAAGACTCTTTTGTCTTGCCTTTTAAGAAATCAGTGGTGTAGTCCATGAAAGAGTGGGTCAACTGGCAAAAAGCGTCGATGACAATCGAAAAAATAGTTCTTTCTCCCGTGCTTCAGCTGAAATGCTTTAGTCCCCTCCATACAATATGGACATGACAACCTGCCATGGGTACTCCACTGCGAAAACATGCCAGGGAAATCAATGATGGTCCACATAACACCTGCACGGATTAGAAAATTCTACTTCCTGAAGCTTTCGTATGTCTCAACTCCGACCACCCACAGTGATTTAAGTTCATCAAAATCAATGGTCGAAGCAAAAAATCTGTGTTCTTCCCCAGGCTTATAGGTCCATATATCAAAAAACTCAGAAAAATGTGTTCGTGCCTCATGCGAAGATCAGGCGGAAGATAATACGGCGTGATAAAGACAGGCCAACAAGAGTATGGAACTACAGAGTTTGTAAATGGGTTAAATCCATCAGTGCAATTGCCAAGTCTAACATTGCACGGCTCATTAGCCAAATCTGTGTGTGTTGTATCAAAGGATTTCAAAGCTTCTCCAAATGCAGGATGAATCATTTGATCACAGTCTATCCGACATTTCAGATGCCACGTCATGTGTTCTGCATTGATGCGGGACATGTAGAGTCGTTACAGATGTGGCATCAACGGCATGTACTACTACTTCTTGCGACAAACCAACTTCGTTTGGTTATTTGAATTCAGTCTCTCTTCGAATCTTTCTTCATTGCATTCAGGACATACCGTATACTTACTATCTACGTACTTGCCATAAAAATAAAAACAAATTGTAACGCAAACATCAAATGTTTGGTAGCCCAGCTCCACCCGGTTTATAAATTTATGCATGTTATACATATCGTCGGGCATCCTTAGTCGAACCTCAGGACTTAGCCATTGGCGTATCAGTTGTACGCTCTTGTCGCACGCCACATTAGAGATAGAGTGGAGTACCTTTTTATTAAGTAATTCGGCGACCCATCCCAATATCGTGTTTTATCACCACCTCGTATGGACACCTCGGCCTCACGCAACATCTGAAAAAATGCTTGTGCCTCCTATTCGGTTGTTCGTTTCCAATCTCAAAATCATTTATATTTTCAAATCGGCCAACAAATGCATCTTCGACCATCTCTCCTTGTTGATCTCTTACGTTATGCCCAGACGACTCCCCCGAGTTTATATCAAACCTCACATTTGTATCAAACCCCTCGTTGATCCTTTGAATTTCACCATGCCCAGTCCATATGTGGTACTGAGGAGAAAATCCTCACTAGTAAAGATGAAGCTTAATGCCATCTCTACTCCCAAATCTCCTATTATAACATCTAATGCAGGACATCTAGCTTTGCCCTGTTGTAATAGTTGTGCTGCAGCAAAAGTGTGGTCTAAAAAAATTTCCATACCGGCTTCAAAAACAGGATTCAAATGACCATCACCACCACCAATATTTAATCTTTCGTACATCCAACTTCGGTCTTCGTTGTTATACATTTTATAACCTATTACAAACACAAAAAACTACCCTTAATAAACAATCACGTGTGGGGTTGTCTATTATTAAAACGAGAAAATAAATACATAACTAGAACAATGATACATATGCAACAATAATTAACACTTAACTAAAACAGTTAAAATGCACTAAAAGCTATTTGATGTACCATATTTCGGTACCCGCCACGTCATAATATCCGATACAATACACGAACGTATTTCGGGATATATTATGCCACGTCAGCACCATTATTTTTTAATGCAAAATTACAGTTCAAGGCAAAACTCGGAAATCGGCCCAAGTAGGCCCAAATTGAGCCCAAGCGAGATCTATTTGGGCCCAAAAAGGCCCTATTCGAGTTATATCAAGCCCAATCCGAGCTATATGGCCTCAAGTTAGATCTATTTGAGGCCCAAAAGCCCAATTTGACCTATATGGGCTCAAATCCGATCTATTTGAGGCCCATGAGTCCAGTAAGAGCTATAGGGCCCAAATTTGACCTATTTGAGGCCCAGTTCGACCTATTTGAAGGCCCAATTTGAGCTATTTCAAAATAGGTCTAATTCGACCTATTTTGACTTATAGTTTGACTTGGATTGCATTTCTAGCCGAATAAGGACTCTTATTACTATATAAGGGGGTCCCATGCCTCATTATAAGGTACGTTTTCATTTTCAAGCATTTAATTTTGAGCTATATACATCGAATTTGAGCTATAGAGCAATAATTTGAGCTATATTGCAATAGCTCTTGTTCGATCTATATAGAGTGTATTTCGAGTTATTTGAGGGTATTTCGACCTATTTGGGTGCCTTCATCTCGGTTCTCAATACCATTTCGAGGTGTGCTTATTCGACCTATTCAGCCTAAATTCGACCTATTTGGGCATATTTCGAGCTATTTGTTCGAGCTATTGTCTCTGACGACAATACCTCACATTCCGACCTATCTGACTTGAGCGTCGGAGTGCCTTCGCCGGAGGAGGCACCGGCTTAGTCTACGTGTAGTGTTGAGTGCAGGTTCTGAACTCAAAAGCTGCTTAAGCATCCAGCAGGAACTAAAGCAGTCTGACGTGGAGTGTTGGAGAGCGGACACGTATCCAGACAAAAATACCCCACATCAGTGGCGCCGTCTGTGGGAACCTCTATACGCACTTAGTAACAAACACTCACACTCAATGGCTCAACGGAGAGCAACGGAGAAGAATGGAATGGCAGGAAGGACTAGATCACAGAGGGAGGATGATATGGCACCTGATGCTTCTGAGCGAACATCAGTGGCAGCGCCCAGCACTCCCCTTGATCCTCCAACTCACACAAGGAATCAACCTGAAGTTCCTCCCACGGAATAACAACTATTGAATTCCACTCCGTTGGATCAAACTATGGCAGCATTCCAAAGGACTATGGTTCCAATGATTGTGCAACAATTGGCTAACACTTCTGTTCTACAGAATGTTCAGGCTCCAATAGCACAACAACCAGCAGCACAGCTTGCAGCACTGCAGCAAGGAAGGACTCATCAGACCCAGCGTTGTGATGAGTCGAGGCATTATACACAGACTAGGATGACAAGGCCAAGGGATCCATCTCCCTCGCCTGAAAGGAGGAATCCTCGTTCAATGAGGACTAATGCTAACAGAGCTCCCAGTCGAGCAACTGGTCGAGATAGAGAAGTGAGGGACGGAGAGGTTATTTCTAGGCAGAGAGTTCCTGATCATCAACCCGCAGCAAGTCGAACTGCCGGAAGAGATAGGGACTTGCCTGAGAGAGTTGTGCCAAGACTGGAACTTGTTGTTGCAAAACATATTCCACTAAAGGAGAGGCCAAACCCCTTTTGTGAGGTGATCAGTAATTTAACGTTGAAGGAAGGGACTAGTCTTCCTGTCTTGAAGAAGTATGATGGAAATACCGATCCAGTAGCACATTATGATGAGTTAGACGGAGACTTGCAGGTCTTGGGGTAGGCAGAGAATATGAGGGCGAAACTTATTCGCTCAGTTTAAGAGGCCATGCAAAGGAATGGTTCAAAAACTTGCGCTCGCGTTCAATTGAATCATCTGAACAATTTAGGACCATGTTCGTAGAGAAGTTTGCTACTTATCGGATAAAGAAAAAATCTCCAAGTTTTAATATCTATAGAGGACCTGATGAACCTTTGGGAAGGTATATCGAGCGTTTGAATCTGGAGATTGGTAGAGTGAATGCTCCCAATGTTGACTTGGTCATCTCTGTATTAGAGCATCGTTGCCGGAGCAAGAAGCTGATAGAAGTAATAACATGGAACACACCTGATTCCATTGAGCAAGTGATGGACCTCGCTTGTAAGGTCATTGAAGTTGAGGAGGCGACCATGAATCAAGGGTTGATGGACTCGCCGGGAATTCATGGGGGCAAGGAGAATATAGATAGAGATTGGAGGAAGGAGTTAAGGGGCAAAGATCGTGATCGCAATCGACAACCCTTTAAGAAATTTGACAATTATACTCCACTGAGGAAGCAAATTGGCGAAATCTACGGCATTGAGAAAGAGAGCGGGTTGCTGAGAACCCCAAAACCGTTCCGAGAAACGGAGGAGACCAAGGTGTTGAAGAAATATTGCACGTTCCACAGGCAGAATGGGTATTTTACTAATGAATGCAAGGCCCTTAAAAACGAGATTGAACGACTCATTCAAGAGGGGAAACTCGTTGAGTACATCCTTGAGAATAGAGAGTCACGTCAAGAGAAGGCGTCATCTAGACGCAAGCGGGATAGATCTCCAGATGAGAAGAAGGATGAACCAAAGCGTAAAAGGGGTAATGGGAATGATGATATTGAGAATGGAGTCAATGTGATTGCTGGCGGACCAAATCCCAAAAGTAGAAATTGCATCTCACGAGACATATACAATGAACGACTGAAGCGCCCTGAGATAGATCTCGTCTTTGCAGTGGACAAGTTGGATACAAGAATCACATTCGACGACAGCGATTTTGACAGCTTATCTTCACAAGCTAAGGAAGCGCAATACTTGAATTGCCCAATGGTGGTTTCTGCGGTGATTGCGAATCACGGGGTAAAGAGGATAATGATTGATAATGGATGCTCGTCCAACATCATCTTCATGGATGCTTTACAACAAATAAAGCTTGGACAATACGAGATCACTGATGTTAACTCACCACTAGTGGGATTTGGTGGAAGTGAAGTTAAACCTGTTGGGAGGATCATGTTGCCAACATCCTTTGGCGTGAATCCGAAGAGAAGAACACTGAATGTTGAATATCTCATTGTCGACATACCTTTTGCATATAACGTACTGATTGGAAGGCCTGGGATAACGGCCTTTGCTATGATCATCTCTACGGTGCATCAAAAGGTCAAATTCCCAACGCCTGGCGAAGTTGCTGAACTCACTACAAACTATCGTGATTCTTGGAGTTGTTATGTTACATTGACTAAACCTATCAAGGCAAGAACAGATCCAAATGTTGCGATGGTTGACATACATCCAGTGGAGAAGCCTGAAATAGGAAAACAAGTTGATACGGAGATGGTGCTTTGCTACGCAAGTGGACCAAGAAGTGATGCAGCAGGATCCTACTCCTCCCAATGTTGAAGACGCTTTGAAGAAGGTGGAGGAAGAAAAGGAAGACAAAACGACTTTGCGCTATAAAACGAAGATGGAGATTGAGCGTTGAAACCTTCTGGAGAGTTTAAGGAGGTGATTCTGTTGGATAATGAGCCTGACAAGGTCATTAAAATTGGAAGCGAGTTGACCCCGGAGATTGAGAAGGTGTTATTGGAATGTCTACGAAGAAACTTTGATGTATTCGCATGGACGGACTCAGACTTAAAGGGAATAGATCCTCGAGTTGCGGTACATCACCTGAATGTTAACCCAAATGCTAAACCTATCCGACAGAAGAAGAGACACTTTAGTGATGAAAAGAACAAGGCTGCGGAGTTGGAAGTACAAACAAAGCTTGCTGCAGACCATATATTTGAAGTACGATACTCTGAATGGCTAAGCAACGTTGTACTTGTTCCAAAGAAGTCGACCGTATGGAGGATGTGCGTGGATTACACCAACTTGAACAAACATTGCCCACGAGACCCCTTCCCTTTGCCAAGGATTGATCTCGTAGTTGATTCAACAGCAGGGTGTGCACTGCTAAGTCTTTGTGATGCGCAGAGTGGTTTTCATCAAATACTAATGGCAGTGAAGGATCAACATAAAACGGCCTTTATAACTGACAGAGGGATATACTGTTACAAGGTGATGCCGTTTGGTTTGAAGAACGCAGGAGCAACCTTTCAGAGGTTGGTTGCCAAGATGTTTTACCATCAAATCCGCAAGACTATGGAGGTTTATATTGATGATACGCTTATCAAAAGTCTGAAGGCGGAAGATCACGTAAAACATTTGGAAGAGGCTTTTGGTATTATGAAACAATACGGGATGAAGCTAAATCCCAAGAAGTGGAATCGAAGCTAACCCTGACAAGATTAAAGCTATA
The DNA here is from genome assembly GCA_946800315.1 of Misopates orontium. Lineage (NCBI taxonomy): Eukaryota > Viridiplantae > Streptophyta > Magnoliopsida > Lamiales > Plantaginaceae > Misopates > Misopates orontium. The sequence continues at coordinate 27,530,737 of OX326948.1, read as the reverse complement.
ATGGATCTACCGTCCCCCAAGTCTGTGCAAGAGGTGCAACGTTTGGTGGGGAGGATCACGGCACTTAGTCGATTTATATCGCATTCTGCAGAAAAGAGTTTACCTTTTTTCAAGAAGTTACGTAAGACACCTAAGTTTGTCTGGACTGATGATTGTGAAGAGGCTTTTCGCCAATTGAAGGTGTATCTTACGACACCACCACTACTATCTAAGCCCAAGGACAATGAGATGCTATATCTTTACTTGGCCATAACGAAGAATTCATTAAGCACAGTGCTCGTGCGCGAAGAAGACAAGAAACATTTGCCTATCTATTACGTTAGCAAAGTGTTGAATGGGGCAGAGGTAAATTATCTGGAGATCGAAAAGCTAGCATACGCACTTGTGATAACTGCACGAAAGTTAAGACCATACTTTCAATCACATCCGGTTACGGTCTTAACTAATCAACCACTGAAACAAGTTATGGCAAAACCGGAAACGTCTGGGAGACTGGTGAAGTGGGCGATCGAGTTAGGAGAATATGGCTTGGAGTATATGCCAAAAACGGCGATCAAAGCACAAAGACTTGCGAACTTTGTGGCTGAAACTATTACGGAGGCAGAGCAAGCGCCTGATGTAGCAATGGTGACGAAAGAAGTCAAAAGGGACAAACCTGTAGTTGCAAGGGGAACTTGGACTTTACATGTAGATGGATCGTCTACAAACGACGCTGGTGGGGCAGGAATTTACCTAAAATCGTCGGATGGTAGAGAATTCGACTATGCAAACAAAGGTTATGCGTCTATAAGGTTAAATTTTCAAGTGACAAACAATCAAGCGGAATATGAGGCTATGCTAGCTGGCATCCAAATGGCAAAATTGTTGGGTATAACGAAGCTTGTTGCATTCACGGATTCACAATTGATTGCTAATCAATTTGAAGGAAGATATGAGGCAAAATAGGCTGCAATAGTAAAGTATCTCGAAAAATTGAAGGAGGCGACATCAAACTTCGATGCTTTCTCTATCTCGCAGATCCCTCGAACGGAGAATGAACGCGCTGACTCTTTGTCACGATTTGCAAGTACCGCCGAAGTGTTTGTTGAAAGGCTAGTAACTCTATTGGCTTCAGAGCAGCCCTATATTGGCAAGGGAGTTGAGTCTAAACCAATGCAAGCATTGGACTATGCTCTGGCGGTAGAGATTGAAGCATGTTGGAAGGATGAGATCATTGATTATCTACAGAACGGGAACTTACCTACTGATCCTCAAGCGATTAGAAGGCTCAAGTACAAATCTGCAAAATTTACCATGTTCAATGGAGAACTGTACAAAAGTTCTTTCGAGGGACCACTCTTGAGATGCCTATCTCCGTCACAGGCAAAACAAGTTTTACGAGAAATTCATGAAGGAAGTTGCGGAAATCACTCAGGAGGACGATCTTTGGCCCAGAAAATACTCCGACAAGGATATTTCTGGCCAACTATTATGAGAGATGCTATGGATTACTCTAGGAAATGCAGAAGCTGTCAATTGCATGCGAAGATCATTCATACACCTGCACAACCTATGACAACAGTGAGTTATGGATGTCCGTTTGATCCATGGGGAATAGATATCGTTGGACCAATGCCTAAGTCTACTGGAGGTAGAAAATGGTTATTGGTGGCAGTCGAGTACTATACGAAGTGGGTTGAAGCTGAAGCACTTGTAAACATTACTGAGGCTAATGTGAAACAATTCATCTGGAAGAACATCGTTTGTCGATTTGGAATCCCAAGGGTCTTAATTTCCGACAATGGAAGGTAGTTCCAAGGTTTTAAGATTCAAGACTAGTGCAAAGACATGAAAATTGAGCAACGTTTTACATCCGTAACGCATCCAGAAGCAAATGGATAAGTGGAGGCCACTAACAACACATTAGTGAAGAGTTTGGAGAAAAGGCTGGAAGGAGAAGGAGGAAACTGGGCGGACGAGCTGCCAGGAATATTATGGGCATATCGCACAACTCCTTGTACCTCTACAGGGGAAACTCCATACTTACTGACGTATGGATCTGAAGCAGTGATACCGGCTGAGATTGGAATGCCTACTTATCGTATTGTTACATATGATGAGGAGCAAGCATTAAGGGCAAGACAAATGGATTTGGAGTTGATCGGAGCGACAAGGGAAGCAGCATACCAACGTACTCAAGCATATAAATCTATGATGGCGAAAGCATATGACAACAAAGTTCGTTTCAGGAACTTTCAAGTGGGGGACTTGGTACTTAGGAAACTTGAAGCTACCAAGCATGTTGGAAAGTTGAAGCTAAACTGGGAAGGACCTTACAGAGTGGAGAAAGTAAGTTCAAAGGGATATTACTAGTTACAAGAATTGGGTGGAAGGACTTTGTCACGCCCCTGGAACGTCAAGAACTTACGAAGGTTTTATAGTTAGAACACTAGTTTTCTAATGGCCTTGTGGCATGATAGGACCGTAGTTTCAATACTTCATTCGCTTATTCTTTTACGAATTACGAGTCCCTCTACGCGGATTCTCATTGTAATAGTTAGCAGCGAACTACGGGGACTTGATTCCTAGCCAACCTATATACGGCGGGATACGTAGGCAACTCGGAAGTTACTCGAGCTCAGTCCCAAACCTAATAAAATCTCTTATTTTATTCAAGTTTAGCCGTTGCCTGCTCTTTACCCGCAAGATTAAAATCTATCAGGATACATGAAGTTAAACTCATACTGTCTACAAACTTTAAGTTTAAAAACTTAATCAAAACGAACTTAGCTTCGTACAACGAGCACTAGCCTCGTGGAGTCAAGCACAAGTCCTTGCACTCCCGCGAACATAGCTTCGCAAGCGCAAACATAGCTTTGCACAACGAGCACAAGCCTCGTGGAGTCGAGCACAAGTCCTCGTACTCCTGGGAACATAGCTTTGCAAGCGCAAACATAGCTTTGCACAACGAGCACAAGCCTCGTGGAGTCGAGCACAAGTCCTCGTACTCCCGCAAACATAGCTTCGCAAGCGCAAAAATAGCTTTGCACAACGAGCACAAGCCTCGTGGAATCGAGCACAAGTTCTCGTATTCCCGCGAACATAGCTTCGCAAGCGCGAACATTAGCTTCGCACAACGAGCACAAGCCTCGTAGAGTCGAGCACAAGTTCTCGCACTCTCACAAATACTTGTTTATAAAACTTAAGTGTTTTAGCAAGTGACAAATATAAAATTAAAAAGTAGACACATATGAGTGAAGATTTAACAAGACAAAGTAACAACATTCAAAAGATTTCTAAAGTCAAACTGTACTAGCAATGGATAAGGACTAAAATTGCGCACAAGTTAACAAGATATATTGTACGGAAAGAATGTACGAATGTGAATATACTGTACGGAATGAAAAGATGTTCAAAAATACTAAAGATAAGGCACAGACGCCAAAAATAAGGGCACGCAGGCCACTCTAAGTCATCACGGCTGCAAATTCAGCCCCAGAGACTTCACGGCACCCTCGCTCTGCTCTTGGATATCTGCAAACGACTCGTTCAGGGGCCCGTGTGTCATCAACGGGAGAGATCTGACGAGGAGCAGGAGAAGCAACAGTAGCATTGGGCATAGGCTGATCGCCCTCAGCTGGATGATCCAAGACCTGAGGGTCGAAACCCATCTCACCCTCCTCCAAGGGCTCATCTGGAGCAGCAGCAGTAGACGTGGACAGCTGCTCATCAGCAAAGTCAGAGAGCCATACCTGACGGAGAGGATAGAAGGAGGTGAATGGATCATGCTTGGGCTCGTCAACTTCTGCAGTAGGAGCAGGCTCAGTAGGCGGATAAGCAAGAGAAGGATCGGCAGCAGCAGCACCTGAGGATTCACCAACCTCTGTGTCATCCTCGTTCAGGCAGTTGAGGACATTGAAATCCTCCTTCTTGAACCCAGGAGCGAGGGCACCTCAGGCGACGATGTCATCAAGGGCCTTGTTGTAGCCCTTGGTCGTATCGAATCCGCCCCTCTCCATGGAAATTTGCTCCTATGTAGCCGAGCGGAAGAACTCGATGGCTACCATCACCTTATCCTCATCAAGGTGCTCCTGCGGACCAAGTGAAGTGAAAGTAAGTACAAAACATAAGAGATCAAGAAAAGAGAAATAAAGTCAAGTAAGATAGGACTGCCTCATTCATGGCCCTGTTGTAGCCATCCTCTTCAGTAGTCGCAAGGCGAGCTTTGACATCAGCTAGCTCAGCCTCGAGTCTCGCACGTTCTGCCTCAGCAGCAGCAGCGGCATCCTGCATCGTCCTAATAGTGTCAACGTGGTCATCAACAAGGGACGTGGCATGTTGGCAGTCGGTGGTGAGCTGACTAGACAGTCGCTTCTCGTCGATGAGCTCCTTGTCAACGACAGCTTTAGCTGCTTTCAGGGCTTCCAGCTCGGCCTGCACTGCCTGCAGTTCGTTGACAGCTACGATCAGATGCTTCTCTTCGTTGAGCTTGCAAGGCTGAAGAGAGGTGTCTGTCCATCAGCGCCCTCTGCTGATCCTGAGTCGTCATGACCATGTTGAAATTCTCCGCCATGGTCTGGAAGTTAACGAAGAACTACAAAAGATGGAAAGAGTCAATGATATTCTAAAACAAATACAAAACGGAATTCAATGAAAATTTATAAATACACAAACCTCGCACAGAGACAAGGCAGTACGGCTAACTAGCTTCTCATGCCCCATCGCCTGGTAGTAAAGCTGAAGGTCGAAGTCAGGCATAAATCCCTTGATGAGTTGAAGGGCAGTAGTGTCCTTCAGTGTGAACTGTCCTGATTAGACCGAAGCTCGCACTATCTCCTCTACGTCGATGTCGACCTCGTCACCGTCATAAGTTCTGTCCTATGCGACGCGCTTACCCCGCCGAATTTCTTCAGCAGTGGCAGACCTCTTCCTGGTCGCTTGCTCTGGGTTAGCCTCGTTGAAGCGACGAGCCGCTTCAGCAACAGAAGGTAGATATACTCTTCCAGTTGAAGGTGCTGGTGAAGGAGAAAGCTCCGGAATGATCGGCTCAGAACCGATAGGTGGTGATCCAGGAGCAGCCCTAGCAGTCGACTGCAAAGGAGCAAGAGAAGGCACAGGAGCAGGAGAAGGCATAGGAACAGGAGTACAACCCCTACCACGTCCTGACCCTCAAGTCGAGACAGCAGCGGTGGAAGAAGGAGTAGGAGCACTGCCGCCCCTCGAACTGGTGCCAGCCGTCTTCGCACCACGGCGACTGGTCTTCTCAGGAATGGGCACTGAGGATTGAGGAGCGTTTGCGCCACGCTTCATAGCGGCCAGCCTCTTCTTCGTCTTGCCCATAACGATGCGCTCTGAAAATCGCAAAAAATGCAAAGTTTAGAAGACAATAAAGGAAGACGTAAAATCAACAAGTGAAAAGGACAAACATGCATAATGTTATACCAAAGACAGAAGGCTCAACGCCTGCACGATAAGTATAACCGCCGGCCCGCAACACTGGGGTGGTGGTCAACTCAAAAGCATGAAACTGATGCTCTTTCAAGTTCTTAACCACTGTTAGGTTATAGATAGGAGGATCGGGGCGTCTCGGCGATGGACGGGCGTCAGTCCAAAGCCGCTTGAATCGGAATTCCTGAGGCTTGGATTCCTTGATGAAGAACCATTGTCTCTTCCAGTGAGCCCCGAAGCTCGTTTGTAGATCAGACAGGAAGCATTGCTTCTTTTGCGAGCTCAAATAGTAAAACCCGGCTTCTACACCTCTGTTATGGAATTTCACTATGAATAATTGCCAAAAACCGGCTACAGAACACCAGAGGTCAAAGACGCGGGTTAGCATCGCATAAGCATACATCTCTGTGTATGCGTTGGGGGTAAAATGTGAAGGAGAAGAATTGAGAGGGGCCATGATTTCTGAGACAACAGGGAAGATGGGAAACCGTAAACCACAATGGAGATAACTACTGAATATAGTGAGACACCCTTCTGGCGGGTTGTTTATCCAATCATCTGGCGCAGGAACGATAAACTCATAAGTATCAGAGATGTCATAGGTATCACGATAATAAGCTATGTCATGAGGAAGGGAAGAAGAAAACTGAACAAAATTAATCAAGTTTGGCGGAGCAAGTTGTTTAGGAGAGTTTGCGGCAGGTATGGGAACATCATCAGGAAGAGGTAAATAAGGCACGATGGGGAGAGGGTTAGATTCAACCTCGTCATCTCCTAGGATGTCTACGTCTACCTCCATATCAGACGCCCTATCATTGCTATTTCTCTCATTGCTAGATGAGGTCTCGTCACTTGAGTCGTTACTACTGCCGCTAGTCAACTCATTTTCTTTAGCCTTAGACGACTTAGAAGACTCACTACTACTTTCCCTACTACTACTGGAAGACTCAAGATCAATAACTCGCGTCATAAAGAGGTTTAGGTTGAAAGATTACCGGCACGAGGGTCTAGATCTACAGAAACTTCTTCGTTTGGGTCGATTTGCTCGTATGACCTCTGCGCGGGTGCAAATAGCTTTGGAGCGCCAGGTACTCGGACTCGGGCAGGTTCTGGTTGCCGAGAACGAATCGGTGATGATGGACGCCTTGTGTTTGAGTTACGAGGATTCTGATATGAAGAATCCCGTGATTGATTGCGTGAGTTATAGTAGGCACGTTGGTGAGATCGTGGTGGTGATGGACGACGTGGAGACCGGTTACGTCGAAGTCGCGCCGTCGTGAACAAATCTGCGCAAAAAGTTAAAATTTTAGCATTTTGAAAATTTTTCAAAAATTGAAAATTTTTTCCAAGTGTTATAGCTCGAATTTCCACATGAAATTCGAGCTATATTTTCGAGTTATAAATCACTCACCAATGGATATAGTTAGCAGGGGAGTTTTTCGAGCTATTCCAGCAAAATTCGATCTATTTGGGATTATTTTCGAGCTATGTGGAGTATTTTCGAGCTATTCTGCTGAACTTACTAAATTCGGAGGATTTTCGAGATATTTCAGTGAACTTACTAAATATAGTAATTTCGAGCTATAAATTCGAGCTATTTTTTGAGAGCTTTGGAGGAATGCTTAGGCGCGAAATGAGGAAATGAAGCTGGGAGTGGAGTATTTATAGGCGAAATGATGCGGGAATTACCAAAATGCCCTCAAATTTGACCTATTTGTAAATTCGAGCTATTTTCAGAAAAAAATTTAACGAAATTCGAGTTATCTTTTTGGAGGGTAATTTCGATCAATATCAAATTCGAGCTATTTTTCGGGAAATTTTTTCTGGCATTCGAGTTATCTTTTTCAAAGGTAATTTCGATCTATACTAATTCGAGTTACCAAAAATAGTAAATTCGACCTTTTTCGAATTTTGATATTTTTGGTCAACTTCTTGGTTTTTACGCCGACGCCGATTTCGTTGCACGATTCTCGGTTATGTGACTTCTTTTTAGTTTGTATGACCAATGTTTGTACACATTACTCTTACGAACTGGGGGACTCCATGATGTACCATATTTCGGTACCGCCACGTCATAATATCCGATACAATACATGAACGTATTTCGGGATGTATTATGCCACGTCAGCACCATTATTTTTTAATGCAAAATTACAGTTCAAGGCAAAACTCGGAAATCGGCCCAAGTAGGCCCAAATTGAGCCCAAGCGAGATCTATTTGGGCCCGAAAAGGCCCTATTCGAGTTATATCAAGCCCAATCCGAGCTATATGGGCTCAAGTTAGATCTATTTGAGGCCCAAAATCCCAATTCGACCTATATGGGCTCAAATCCGATCTATTTGAGGCCCAGGAGTCCAGTAAGAGCTATAGGGGCCCAAATTTGACCTATTTGAGGCCCAGTTCGACCTATTTGAAGGCCCAATTCGAGCTATTTAAGAATAGGTCTAATTCGACCTATTTTGACTTATAGTTCGACTTGGATTGCACTTCTAGCCGAATAAGGACTCTTATTACTATATAAGAGGGTCCCATGCCTCATTCTAAGGTACGTTTTCTTTTTGAAGCATTTAATTTCGAGCTATATACATCGAATTCGAGCTATAGAGCAATAATTCGAGCTATATTGCAATAGCTCTTGTTCGATCTATATAGAGTGTATTTCGAGCTATTTGAGGGTATTTCAACCTATTCGGGTGCCTTCATCTCGGTTCTCAATACCATTTCGAGGTGTGCTTATTCGACCTATTCAGCCTAAATTCGACCTATTTGGGCATATTTCGAGCTATTTGTTCGAGCTATTGTCTCTGACGACAATACCTCACATTCCAACCTATCTGACTTGAGCGTCGGAGTGCCTTTGCCGGAGGAGGCACCGGCTTAGTCTACGTGTAGTGTTCAATGCAGGTTCTGAACTCAAAAGCTGCTTAAGCATTCAGCAGGAACTAAAGCAGTCTGACGTGGAGTGTTGGAGAGCGGACCCGTATCCAGACGAAAATACCCCACATCACTATTTATAATTATACAAAAATAACACTGATGATACCATACTAAATTCAACTCTCGTATTTCAATAATTTATTAGCATGCTAAAACTTAATAATTTTCAATAAATAAATATCTGTAAAGCTAGTAAAATCAAGCCAACAAACATAGTAAAAGTATTAAAATTACCTACTAAATGCTTCAAAAATTGTTAGCAGTAGAGTGTTAGAATATTGTTGGAGAGTTTTTTGGATATATTTTTTTGGAGATGGAGGTTTTTGGGGATGAAAATGGGGGAAATGGAAGAAAATGGGGGAAATGAGGGAAGAAGTTAAGAAATTTGTGATATGAGTGTCATATTTGTATAGGGAAAAATAAATTTGTCGCTATAGATTTATATGGTGACAGATTTATTTCTTCTGAGGGCGTGGGGTAAGAATAATCTGTCACTATTGCTTAAAGTTTGTGGGGTTTAAAAAATCTATCACTATTTCTGAATATGGGGAATGATTATTCGAACAATACAAAAGCACAATCCATGTGATGCAATGGCTCAAAAAAATTTCTCCCCACAGTTTCATATCTATAAAAATACCTCGTTTTTCACAAACTTCATCTCTTCATGTCCTCCCCCCTCATCAAACTCGAAAATTCCCTCTCCTCTCCTCTCCTCTCTTCTATTTTTTTTTTGGTGTTATATAAATTATATAGTTATTTATATTAATTTGGGTGTTTATACATACATACATATATATACATATATATTTTACCTGAATAAACATCTACTACACACTATATACATATTATAAATTCCACACCATTTATCATATATATATATATATATGTTTGTGTGTGTGTGTGTGTGTGAGTATATTATTATGTATATAATGCATGTTATAATATATTAACATACAGCCATATAATATATATGTTAGTAAATATTATAAACAACAAGTTATATATTATACAAAATAAATTTTGTTTTTGTTTTAAACGTTAAAGAGAATTTATTAAAAAATTCTCCTACATGTATATATATATATATATATATATATATATATATATATATATATATATATATATATATATATAGGTGGAGGCATAAATCCCCCACCAAATTTAAAATATTCAAATTTTTGACCAAAAGGTGCTGGTAAAACCGCCACAAATTGTTTTTTACAATTTTCAGATACGTGGGGTATGAAAAATCTGTCACCACAGTGCTAGCTTGGTGACAGATTTTTCATAGTCCACGATTTTTAAATTAAAAATAAAAGAAGACGCGGGGGAAGAAAATTCTGTCACCACGCTAGCACCGTGGTGACAGATTTTTCTTCCCCCATGGTTTTTAAATAAAAAGGAAAAAAGGTGTGGAGAAAGAAAAATATGTCACCATGGTACTAACGTGGTAACAGATTATTCTTCCCCACGCCTTTTTCAATAAAAATTAAAAAATGCGTGCGGAAAAAAATATCTGACTCCACGGTACTAACGTGGTGACAAATTATTCTTCCCCCACGCATTTTTTTTTTATTTTTTTATATATCTTTATAAACATCTACTACACACTATATACATATTATAAATTCCATACCACTTATCATATATATATATATATATATATATATATATATAAGTATTTTATACATATAGTACTATATATAACATATATATATATATATATGTGTGTGTGTGTGTGAGTATATTATTATATATATAATTCATGTTATAATATATTAATAGAGACATCTATATAGTATATATGTTAATACATATTATAAACAACAAGTTATATATTATACAAATAAATTTTGTTTTCTTTTAAATGTTAAAGAGGATTTATTAAAAAAATTCATCTATATATATATATAGGTGGAGGCAAAAATCCCCCACCAAATTTAAAATATTCGAATTTTTTACCAAAAGGTGTCGGTAAAACCGCCACAATTGTTTTTTTACAATTTTTGGATACGTGGGGTTTAAAAAATATGTCACCACGGTGTTAGAGTGGTGACAGATTTTTCATAGCCCACGATTTTTAAATTATAAATAAAAAAAGACGCGGGGGAAGAAAATTTTGTTACCATGCTAGCACCGTGGTGACAGATTTTTCTTTCCCCATGGTTTTTAAATAAAAAAACAAAAAAAGGTGTGGAGGAAGAAAAATATGTCACCAGGGTACTAACGTGGTGACAGATTATTCTTCCCCACGCCTTTTTAAATAAAAATTAAAAAACGCATGCGGAGAAAAAATATCTGACACCATGGTACTAACATGGTGACAAATTATTCTTCCCCCACGCATTTTTTTATATTTTTTTATATATCTTAATAAACATCTATTACACACTATATACATATTATAAATTCCATACCATTTATCATATATATATATATATATATAAGTATTTTATACATGTCGTACTATATATAACATATATATATATATATATATATATATATATATATATATATATGTGTGTGTGTGAGTATATTATTATATATATATAATGCATGTTATCATATATTAACATACACATCTATATAATATATATGTTAATACATATTACAAACAACGAGTTATATATTATACAAAATAAATTTTGTTTTTTTTTAAATGTTAAAGAGAATTTATTAAAAAGATTCATCTATATATATATATATATATATACACACACACACATAGGTGGAGGCAAAAATCCCCCACGAAATTAAAAATATTCGAATTTTTTACCAAAAGGTGTTGGTAAGACCGCCACAATTTTTTTTTTACAATTTTTGGATACGTGGGGTGTGAAAAATCTGTCACCACGGTGCTAGCGTGGTGAAAGATTTTTTATAGCTCACGATTTTTAAATTAAAAATAAAAAAAGACGCGGGGGAAGATAATTCTGTCACAACGCTAGCACCGTGGTGACAGATTTTTCTTCCCCCATGGTTTTTCAATAAAAAAGAAAAAGGTGTGGAGGAAGAAAAATATGTCACCATGGTACTAACGTGGTGACATATTATTCTGCCCCCACGCATTTTTCAATAAAAATTAAAAAACACGTGCGGAAAAAATATCAGACACCACGGTACTAGCCTGGTGACAAATTATTCTTCCCCCACGCTTTTTTATTTTTTATATTTTTACTTTTTTTTTAAATATTCTGACATAATAGCGTATGGCCACAAATTTCTCTGACCCTACACATGGTTGACAGATTATTTTGATCCTATATAGTGACAGATTTGCTTTTCCCCACTTGTGCGGTCAAAAGAATTTGTTATTTGCTAACAATATATTATGACCCTAATGTACCATATTTCGGTACCGCCAGGTCATAATATCCGATACAGTACCACGAGTGTATTTCGGGACATATTATGCCACGTCAGCACCATTATTTTTTAATGCAAAGTTACAATTCAAGGCAAAACTCGGAAATAGGCCCAATTCAAGCCTATACAGGCCTAATTTGGGCCCAAGGAGGCCCATTTTGAGCTATTTCATGCCCAATTCGAGCTATCCGGGGCCCAATTCAATCTATCTTGAGGCCCAATTCGACCTATTTGGAAGCCCAATTCGAGCTATTTCAAAATAGCTCTAATTCGACCTATTTTGAATCATAGTTCTACTTATAGTGCAATTCTAGCTGAATAAGGACTCTTAATACTATATAAGGGGGTCCCATGCCTCATTTTCAGGTACGTTTTTACATTTTCAAGCATTCATTTCGAGCAATATTAGTCGAATTCAAGCTATAGAACAATCATTTCGAGTTGTTTGAAATAGTTCTCGTTCGACCTGTATTGAGGGTCATTTCGATCTATTTGAAGACCTTCATTTTGACTTATTGTGCCACTATGAGGGTTTGTTTTTGACCTATTCAGCATATTTTGATCTATCTATTCGAGTTATTGTCTCTCACGACAAGATTTCGTATTTCGACCCATCTGACTTAAGCGTCGGAGTGCCTTCCCCGGGAAGGCACCGGCTTAGGTTACGTGTGGTGTTGAGTGCAGGTTCCGAACTCAAAAGATGCTTAAGGATTCAGCAGGGACTAAAGCAGTCTGACGTGGAGTGTTGGAGAGTGGACACGTATCCAGACGAAAATACCCCACATCGGTGGCGCCGTCTATGGGAACCTCTATACGCACTTAGTAACAAACACTATCACTGATTCAATGGCTCACCGCAGATCCACGGAGAAGAATGGTGTAGCAGGAAGGACAAGATCACAGAGGGAGGATGATAATCGGGTTACTGATGCATTCGAGCATACATCAGTGGCAACACCCAATACTGACTTAGATCCACCAACTCATGTAGCAAATCAACCTGAAGTTCCTCCCACGGAACAACAGTTGTTGAATTCTGCTCAATTGGATCAAATCATGACAGCTTTTCAAAGGACTATAGTACCAATGATTGTGCAACAATTGGCTAACACTTATGTGCAGTAGAATGTGCAAGCACCAATTGCACAACAGACATCGGCGCAGCAGGAAGGACTCGTCAGACGCAACGTCATGCTGATTCGAGGCAACATACTCATACAAGGTTGACGAGACCTACTAGAAGGGATCCATCACCTTCACCTGAAAGGAGCAATCCTCGTTCAGTGAGAACCAATGAAAACAGAGCTCCAAGCAGAGCAACAGTTAGAGATAGAGAAATTAACTCAAGGCCGAGAGGTCTTGATGTTCGTCCAGCCGCAAGTCATACAACGGGGAGAAACAGGGATCTGCCTGAGAGAGTTGTTACAAGGCCAGAACCTTTCATTGCTGAACATATTCCACTAATGGAGAAGCCAACTCCATTATGTGAGGCAATTAGCAAGTTGACACTAAAAGAAGGAACTATTCTTCCGGAGATGAAGAAGAATGATGGAACAACTGATCTTGCAGCACACTTTGATGACTTGGATGCAGAATTGCAGATTCTGGGCTACAATGAGAACTTAAGGGCGAAGTTAATATCGCTAAGTCTGAGGGGAACTGCCAAGGAAAGGTTCAAGAACTTACGTTCGCGCACAATTGAATCATCTCAACAGTTCCAGTTCAGTAGCATGTTCGTCAAGAAGTTTGCTACTTATCGATTGAAGAAGAAATCTCCAAGTACATTATTCAATATCCATAGAAAGCCTGATAAACCATTGGGAAAGTACATAGAACGTTTCAATGTGGAGATTGGAAGAGTGCAGTCACCTACTGTTGATTTGGTTATCTCCGTGTTGGAAAATCGCTGCCAGAGCAAGAAGCTAATAGAAGTAATCACTTGGGAAGCACCAGATTCTATCGAACAAATCATGGATCTTGCTCGAAGAGTCATTGACATTGAGGAGGCCACTATGAATCAGGGGTTGATGGATTCACCAGAAATCCCTAGAGGAAAGGAGAATTGAGACTGGAGGAAGGATATGAGAGGGAAAGATCGTGATCGTAATCGAGAACCCTTCAGAAAATTTGATAACTATACTCCATTGAAAAAATAATTGGCGAGATTTATGCAATTGCAAAAGATAGCGGGATATTCAGATCACCCAAACCCTTTCGAGAAATTGATGAGACGAAGCAGTCAAGGAAATATTGCAAGTTCCTCAAGCAGAATGAGCACTATACTAATGAATGCAAAGCCTTGAGGAACAAAATTGAACAACTTATTCAAGATGGGAAACTCGTTGAGTACGTCCTTGAGAATAAGGAGCCGCGAGAGGAGAACTCGTCAGGTGGACGTAAATGGAGTCGATCTCCACATGAGAAGAAGGATGAACCTAGGCGAAAAAAGGGTAACGACAACGATGCTGCTGAAAAGGAAATTAATGTGATTGCTGGAGGACCGACTGGCGCTGACTCAACCAAAAGCAGGAAATGGATTTCACGTGACATACACAATGAGCGTCTAAAACCGCCAGATATTGATCTTTTCTTTGCAGTAGACATGTTGGATACAAGAATCACACTCGATAATAGTGATTTTGAAAGTTTGTCTTCACAAGCTAAGGAGGAGCAATACTTAAATTGCCCTATGGTAGTTTCTGCAGTGATTGCAAATCATGCAGTGAAGAGGATCATGATAGATGACGGTTGCTCGGCTAACATTATCTTTATGGATGCATTGCAACAAATGAAGTTAGGACAATATGAGATCACGAAAGTAAATTCTCCGCTATTGGTATTCGGAGGAGGCGAAGTTAAACCCGTTGGAAGGATCATGTTGCCAACATCTTTTGGTGAAAATCCAAAAAGGAGAACTTGGAATGTGGAATATCTTATTGTTGACATTCCATTCGCATACAATGTGTTGGTTGGAAGGCTTGGAATAACCGCATTTGCTATGATCATATCGATGGTGCATCAAAAGATCAAATTTCCAACACCAGGGGGAATTGCTGAGCTCACTACAAACTATCGCGACTCTTGGAGTTGCTATGTTACCTCAACTAAACCAATTAAGGCAAAAGCTGATCCCAATGTCACGATGATCGGGATTCATCCTTTAGAAATGCCTGGAATAGTTGAACAAATGGATACAGACATGGTGCTTGCAACGCAAGAGGTTCATACGGTGATGCCAGAAAATCTTGACACTACGGACAAAAAACGTGTGCCATAGGAGACTAAGGAGAAAAAGGAGGATAAGACTACTTTGCGTTACAAGAAACAAATGGAGATTGAGCGTATGAAACCCTCTGGAGAATTTAAGGAGGTTGTTCTGGTGAACAATGTACCTGACAAGGTCGTTAAGATCGGCATCGAGTTTCCATCTGAGATTGAGAAGGCATTGTTAGAATGCTTGCGGAGAAAGTTTGATGTATTTGCATGGACAAACTCAGATTTGAAGGGAATAGATCCTCGAGTTGCGGTACATCACCTGAATGTCAATCCGAATGCCAAACATGTTCGACAGAAGAAGAGATACTTCAGTGATGAAAAGAACAAAGCTGCAGAATCGGAGGTACAAACAAAGTTAGCGGCAGGTCACATATTTGAAGTATGATACTCTGAATGGCTCAGCAACGTTGTACTTGTACCCAAGAACCCAGTTGTATGGCAAATGTGTGTGGATTACACTGATTTGAACAAACATTGTCCACGAGATCCTTTCCCTTTGCCTAGGATTGATCTCATGGTTGACTCTACAGCTGGATGCGCATTACTAAGCCTCTGCGATGCACAGAGTGGTTTCCATCAAATACTAATGGCGGTAAAGGATCAACACAAAACGGGTTTTATCACAGACAGAGGCATATTCTGTTACAGAGTGATGCTGTTTGGCTTGAAGAATGCAGGAGCAACCTTTCAGAGGTTGGTAGCAAAGATGTTCTACCATCAAATTGGTAAGACTATGGAGGTTTACGTTGATGAGATGTTTATCAAAAGTCTAAAGGCAGAGGATCATGTTAAACATCTTGATGAGGCTTTTGGTCTTATGAAAGAATATAGAATGAAGTTAAATCCCAAGAAGTGTATATTCGGAGTCAAGGCTGGAAAATTTCAGGGCTTCATGGTAAACGAGCGAGGCATTGAAGCTAATCCAGACAAGATTAAGGCTATAATGGATTTACCTTCTCCCAAGTCCGTTCACGAGGTGCAACACTTGGTAGGGAGAATCACGGCACTTAGTCGTTTCATTTCACATTCTGCAGAGAAAAGGTTACCTTTCTTCAAGAAGCTACGGAAGACACCTAAGTTTGTCTGGACTGGGGACTGTGAGGAAGCCTTTCGCCAGTTAAAGGTATATCTCATGACACCACTATTACTATCTAAGCCCAAGGATAACGAGATGCTATATCTCTACTTGGCCATAACGAAGAATTCATTAAGCACAGTACTTGTGCGCGAAGAAGATAAGAAACATCTACCAATCTATTACGTGAGCAAAGTGTTGAATGGGGTAGAACTAAATTATCTTGAAATCCTAGCATATGCAGTCGTGATAACTGCACGAAAGTTGAGACCATATTTTCAATCGCATTCGGTCACTGTCTTAACTAACCAACCATTGAAGCAAGTTATGGCAAAACCAGAAACATCAGGTAGACTAGTGAAGTGGGCAATCGAGCTAGGCGAGTATGGTTTGGAGTATTTAACAAAGACTGCGATAAAAGCACAAAGGTTGGCAGACTTTGTGAAAGAAACTATATCGAAGGCGGAGAAAGCGCCTGATGTAGCTATGGTGACGGAGGAAACTAAAAAGGATACATCTGGGAGAGCAAAGGAAAAATGGACTTTGCACGTGGACGGATCATCCACAGTTGATGCTGGTGGAGCTGGATTTTACCTAAGATCGGCGGACGGAAGGGAATTTGACTATGCTATAAGATTAAATTTTCAAGTTACAAATAATCAGGCTGAGTATGAGGCTATTCTAGCTGCTATTCAAATGGCAAAATCGTTGGGGATAACAAAACTTGTTGTATTCACGGATTCACAAATGATTGCTAATCAGTTCGAGGGTAGATATGAGGCTAAGGAGGCTGCAATAGTGAAGTATCTCAACAAGCTAAAGGAAGTGACATTAAACTTTGAGACATTTACTATCTCGCAAATCCCACAAGCGGAAAATGAACGGGCCGACTCTTTCTCGCGATTTGCAAGTACCGCTGAAGTTTTTGTTGAAAGGCGGGTTACTCTATTGGCTGCAGAGCAACCTTCAATTGGTAAATGGGTAGAATCAAAACCAACACAAGCATTGGACTACGCTCTGCCAATGGAGGTTGAGGAATGTTGGAAGAACAAGATTATTGACTACTGACAAAACGAAAATATGCCAACTGATCCACAAGCGGTCAGAAGGCTCAAGTACAAATTGACAAGATTCACAATGTTCAATGGAGAACTTTACAAAAGGTCATTCGAGGGACCACTCTTAAGGTGTCTGTCGCCATCACAGGCAAAACAAGTCTTAAGAGAAATTCATGAGGGAAGCTGTGGCGATCATTCAGGAGGACGATCCTAGGCAGAGAAAAAACTCCGTCAAGAATATTTTTGGCCAACTATTATGAGAGATGCTATGGATTACACTAGGAATTTTTCAACTACATATAAAGATTATTCATACACCTCCACAACCTATGACAACAGTAAGCTATGGATGTCCATTTGATCTATGGGGATAGATATTGTTGGACCAATGCCAATAGCTTCTGGAGGTAGAAAATGGCTATTGGTGGCAGTGGAGTACTACACCAAGTGGGTTGAGGCCGAAGCACTTGTATCAATAACGGAGGATAATGTGAAGCAACTTATATGGAAGACTATCGTATGTAGATTTGGAATCCCAAGTGTCTTAATTTCAACAATGGGAGGCAGTTCCAAGGATTTAAGATTCAAGACTGGTGCAACGACATGAAAATTGAACAGTATTTCACATCTGTTACGAATCCTGAGCAAACGGGCAAGTCGAGGCAACAAACAATACACTGGTGAAAAGCTTGGAGAAAAGGTTGGAAGGAGAAGGACGAAATTGGGCAGAGGAGCTGCAAGGAATACTATGGGCATATCGCACAACGCCTCAAACTTCAACTGGAGAGACTCCATATTTGCTAACATATGGTTCTGAAGCAGTGATACCTTCATAGATTGGGATGCCAACTTATCGTACTGTCACATACGATGAGGAACAAGCAATAAGAGCAAGACAAATGGACCTTGAACTGATAGGAGCAACAAGGGAAGAAGCTTACCAATGCACTCAAGATTACAAATCTATTATGGCTAAAGCATACGACAACAAGGTTCGTTTCAGGAACTTTCAAGTCGGGGACTTGGTTTTGAGGAAAGTCAAAGCTACTAAGCATGTTGGAAAGTTGAAGCCAAACTGGGAAGGGCCGTATAGAGTAGAGAAAGCAAGCGCCAAAGGATATTACTACTTACAAGAGTTGGGTGGAAGGACCGTGTCACGCCCATGGAACGTCAAGAACTTAAGAAGGTTTTACAGTTAGGACACTAGCATTCTAACAACCTTGTGGCACGATAGGATCGTAGTTTCAATGTTTTATTCGCTTATTCTTTTACGAATTACGAGTCTCTGCACGTGGAATCCAATTGTAATACTTAGCAGCAAACTACGGGGACTTGATTCCTAGCCACCTAAATACGGCAGGATACGTAGGCAACTCGGAAGTTACTCGAGCTCAGTCCCCAAACTCATAAAATTTCCTATTTTATTCAAGTTTGATTGTTTGCCTACATCCTACTTACATGTTTATCAACACAAGCATAATTAAAATTGAGTTCACACACTCTAAAGTACAAGTATAAACACTTAGAAAAATAGAGCACTAGCCCTCGTAAAGCCGAACACAAACCCTCGCACTCATAAAACGAGCACAAGCACTCTTAAAGCCGAGCACAAGCCCTCGCACTCATAAAACAAGCACAAGCACTCGCACTCATAAAACAAGCACAAGCACTCGTAAAGCCAAGCACAAGCCCTCGCACAAGCCCTCGCACTCATAAAATGAGCACAAGCACTCGTAAAGTCGAGCACAAGCCCTTACACTCATAAAACGAGCACAAGCACTCGTAAAGCCGAGCACAAGCACTCGCAAAACGCACACAAAAACTTGTAAATAAAATACAAGTATTTCAACAAAAAGTAACAAGGCTAACACATTTAGCATGGAAAGTCAAGCGAATTACACAAGTACTTAAAACATACAAGTATGGAAACATATTCACCAACGAAAGAAGCAAAAAGATACAAACACATAAGGCAAAAAGACACAAGGCAATGTCAAAAGTCAATATTTACTAAAAATGAAGGATAAGCGCCAAAAACGCGCACTAGTCAACAAAATGTATTGAATCAAAAAATACTTTACAAATGGAAAGATACTGTACGAGTGAGAAGATGTTCTAAAAAAGCTAAGGCACATGCGCCGGAAATAAGGCACGCAGGCCAATCAGATCAGCATCAGCAGAGAAGGTTCAACCCAAGCAACTCCACAGCACCATGACTCTGCTCTTGGACGTCCTCAAACGACTCATTCAGGGGGCCAGTGTCGTCAACAGGAGAGATCCTACTCGGTGCAGCGACTGGAGCCGGAGCATCTGGCATCGCCTGGTCCATCTCCACTGGAACCTCAAGAACCTGAGGGTCGAGGCCATCTCACCCTTCTCCAGTGGCGCAGACGGTGCAGCAGCAGCAGCGGAAGTAGAAGGCTGCTCGTCCAAGTAGTCGGAAATCCACACCTGCTGCAAGGGGAAAACATGGGCAAATGGATCATGCTTGGCCGCACCAACCTCTTCTACAGGTGCGGGATCGGCAGCAGCGGCTGCAGTGCCAGAGGTTTAACCAGCCTCAACGTTGTCTTCCTTCAGGCAGTTGAGGATATCAAAATCCTCCTTCTTGAACCCCGACGCAAGCGCACCTCGGGATATAACGTCGTCCAAGGCCATGTTGTAGCCCTTCGTCGTGTCATACCTGCCCCTGGTCATGGCAATCTCCTCCCAAGTAGCCGAGCGAAAGAAATCGATGGCCACAGATACCTTCTCATCGTCAGGAAGCTCCTACATAGTCGCAAAAAGTTAAAGTATAAACACAAGATAAAGAATCAAAAGTACAAGGATAAGTTAGAATAAAAAGGGGGTTACCTCGAGCATCGCCCTCTCGTAGCCGTTCTGCTCAACAGTCAAGAGCGTGGCTTTCACAGCAGCTAGCGCAGCCTCGAGCTTCGCACGTGCCTCTTTCGTAGCCGCAGCAACATCCGTCATAGTCTTGATTGTATCAACATGATCATCGATCACTGCACTGGCATCCAGAACATCCTGAGTAAGCTGACCAGCATGCAGCTTCTCCTCCATGAGCTCCTTCTCAACGGCAGGAGTAGCAAGACATGCAGCCTCCAACTCAGCGCGTGTGGTCTTCAAATCTTCAACGACCACCAATAGATTCTTCTCAGCCTTAGCCTGCTCTTCCTTAGCCTTCTTCTCGAGGTTCTGAGCCTGGACCGCTGAGCTGTGATGCCTCTCCAGCATTGAGTTGTACTGGCTCTGAGAATTCATGGCAATATCAAAGTTCTCCGCCATAGTCTGGGCGTTGATAAAGAGCTGCAGAAGACAAAGAAAGTTAGTACAAAGTACGATATACAACAAATAGAGAAATCGGCATAAAAACTTGATAAGTATAAAACAATAAATCTACTAACCTCGCACATGGACGGTGTCATGCGGCTGATCAGCTTCTTGTGGCCAAGCTTCTTGAAGTACAACTTGCGATCGAAGGCATGCATGAATCCCTTCATCAGACGAAGAGTAGTGGTGTCAGTCATCTTGAACTGACCTGCCTCGACAGAGGCCCGGACGATCTCCTCGACGTCGATATCAAGCTCGCCCTCCTCGTATGTGTTTGACGTGTCATGCGCAGGCCGCTTGCCACGACAATGGTCCTCAGAAGAGGAAGGCCGCTTCCTCGCAGCAGGGTCAGGATCCATCTCATTCCCTCGACGAACTGCCTCCACAACAGATGCAATCCTCACTCTCTCAGTCAAAGGGGGAGGTGGAGGAGAGCGCTCTGGGATGAAGGGCTTAGCATCGACTGGCGGCAAAGAAGGAACGCAGTGGAAGTTAACTGTAAAGGTGCTAGAGATGGAGCAGGCGCGAATCCCCTACCACGACCCGAACCTCGTGTCGAGCCCGCAACAGTAGTAGGGGGAGTAGGGGCGTTTGGAGCCCGAGACCTGGTACCAGCACCAGCAGACTTGGCACCCCGACGACTGGTCTTCTCAAAGATAGGCGCCGCAGCTTGTGGTGCATTGGCACTCCGCTTCATAGCCGCAAGCCACTTCTTCGTCTTTTCCATGACTATGCGATCTGCAAAGTACAAATATTAAATGTTAGAAGACAGTAATAAAACTAAGGAAATAGCAAACGAAGAACGGAAAAAAAGGGAAGGATCAACAGCAGCATGATGAGTAAAACCACCGACCCGCAAGACTGCGGTCGTGGTCAACTCAAAGGCAACAAACTGATGCTCCTTAAGCGTGTCGATCACCGTCTAAGTATAGAGAGCAGCAGGACACGGGGGTGACCGGCGCGTGTCAGTCCAAAGCCTCTTAAATTGGAATTCCTATGGCTTGGACTCTTTCACAAAGAACCGCTACTTCTTCTAGTGCACCCCGAAACTCGACTGCAGCTCAGAGAGGAAGCACTGCTTCTTCCTTGAACTCAGATAATAAAACCCAGCGTTGACACCCTTGTTGTGGAATTTAACCAACAACAGTTGCCAGAAACCGTTCACCGAACAGGGCTGGTTGAAGACGCGGGTAAGCATAACATACGCATACATCTGAGTATACGCGTTCGGTGTGAAGTGTGAAGGGTAGGAGTTTAAGGAGCTCATAATCTCTGAGACAATTGGGTCGATGGGAAACCTAAGACCGCACTTGAGGTAATCGTTGAAAACGATGAGACACCTCTCAGGCGGGTTGTTCATCCTATCGTCTAGCCCCAGCACAATGACTTGGTAGGTATCAAGGATATCGTAGGTTTCGCAGTAATAACTTATGTCATGTGGCAAATCAGAAGGAAATTGGTCAAAGTTAAGAATATTGTGGATAGGGCTTGGAGCAAGAGAGTTTAAATTAACACCCTCGGCAGCTAACTCCTCGATAGTCTCATCTACTATGGCAGGATTAATAGAAGGAGTGTCAATAGTAGGAATAGGGTTAGGGGTATCAGCAGGTGGGGCTACATACGGAACAATGCTAGAGCTAGTCCTAGCTGAAGTAACCTCATGCTCATCCTCACCTAAAATGTCTACTTCCCTGTCTGAGCCCCTATCGTCACTAGATGAAGTATCGTCTGAGGAATTGTCACTACTATTGCTAGTGGACTCTTCATTCTTAAACCTATTCGACCTAGTACTTTCGTGGCTACTATTACTGGTAGACTCGCTATAGGAAATATGCGTCATTAAAAGGTTCAAGGTAAGTGATTACTGGAATGAGGGTCAAGGTTGAGACGAGTTCCTCACTAGGATCACGCCGCTCGTATGATCTCTGAGCAAGCACGAACAACTTTGGTGCACCAGGGACTCGGATCTTTTCAGGTTGTGATTGGCGAGGCCGGTAGGGAGATGTCGAGCGCCTTGTGTTCGAATTGCGGGGATTCCTGTGATGGTTTTGGTAGGATCGAGAGGAAGAAGGACGAGACTGGTCGCGCGAATTGTAGTACGGTCGAGGATGTGACTGTGACAGTGGGATAGAAGGACGCCTCGGAGATCGGTTACGCCGAAGACGAGCCGTTGTAGCAAACTCTGCAAAAAATTGACTCGTTAAGCACACGACAAAAATTTTCAAAACTTGAAAAATTTTCACAAGTATGATAACTCAAAATAATTGGGGTCTTTTGACCTATTATTTCGAGTTATCAGAGTCATTTCGACTTAGAGAGGGCAAATACGTAAAAATGCAGGTTTTCGATTTGTTTTAGGATGTTTTCGAGCTATAATGGAAGTAATTCGATCTATCTGCACTGCTCACTATGGGAGTATTTCGAGCTATGTATTTCGACCTATTTTTTGAGAGCTTTGGGTTACAGTGTGCGCGAGAAATGAAGAAATGAAATGCGGCGGAGTATTTATAGGGGAAATGATGCGTGAATTACGGAAATTCCCTTATTTCGACCTATCGCCTATTTCGACCTATTTTTCAAATTCGAACTACTGAATTTTGAGTTACTACTTTGGGTATGTATTTCGAGCTATTCTTTTTCGAGTTACCAAAAATAGCAAATTCGACCTATTTTTGAGTTTTGTTATTTTTGTCCAAAATGTTGTTTTTTTACACCGAGGCCATTTTCGTTGCACGATTCTCGATTATTTGACTTCTTCTATAGTTTGTATGACCAATGTTTCTACACATTACTCTTACAAACTGGGGGACTCTATGATGTACCATATTTTGATACCGCCACGTCATAATATCCGATACAGTACCACGGGTGTATTTTGGGACATATTATGCCACGTCAGCACCATTATTTTTTAATGCAAAAATTATAATTCAAGGAAAAACTCGGAAATAGGCCCAAGTAGGCCCAAATCAAGCCCATGCAGGCCTAATTTGGGCCCAAACAGGCCCATTTTGAGCTATTTCAAGCCTAATTCGAGCTATCTAGGGCCCAATTTGATCTATCTTGAGGCCCAGTTCGACCTATTTGGAAGCCCAATTCGAGCTATTTCAAAATAGCTCTAATTCGACCTATTTTGAATCATAGTTCTACTTGGAGTGCAATTCTAGCTGAATAAGGACTCTTAATACTATATAAGGGGGTCCCATGCCTCATTTTCAGGTATATTTTTATATTTTCAAGCATTAAATATTAGTCGAATTCGAGATATAGAGCAATCATTTCGAGCTGTTTGAAATAGCTCTCGTTCGACCGATATTGGGTGTATTTCGAATTATTTGAGGGTCATTTTGATCTATTCGAAGACCTTCATTTCGACTTATTGTGCCGCTTTGAGGTGTTTGTTTTCGACCTATTCAGCATATTTCAATCTATCTATTCGAGTTATTGTCTCTCACGACAAGACCAAGACCTCGTATTCCGACCCATCTGACTTAAGCGTCGGAGTGCCTTCGCCGGGAAGGCACCGACTTAGTTTACCTGTGGTGTTGAGTGCAGGTTCCGAACTCAAAAGTTGCTTAAGGATCCAGCAGGGACTATAGAAGTCTGACGTGGAGTGTTGAAGAGTGGACACGTATCCAAATGAAAATAGCCCATATATGGTAATAAATTAATCTGTCACTATTGATGTACTAACTTTATGCCTACAAGACCTATACCAATAAAATTTTGTTACAAAATTTTCTTACCCCATTGATCTATAGTCACAAATTTCACACCAATAGGGAGTAATTTTTTGTGGTTATTGCTCCAAATTCTTATAGTGAGCTCCTTAAATTATAAATTTACTGTTGAGCAGTGTTTTAAAAGGCGAAGGCGTAGGGTGAGGCGTTTTATGTCTCCAGAGGCGAGGCGTAAGCCTTGAGGCACGAGGAGTAAGCCTTGAGGCACGAGGCGTAAGCCTCGTGAATTTTGACATTTAATATTTTAAAAATATATATGGACTACTTATAATAAAAAAAAATTATTATTATTAATATTACATAAAGAAAACTTTATCAAAAGAGCAATGTAGTTGGAGAGTTGTAATATGAAACCATTCAATATGATACTAAAAAGGTACAAGAAAAACTCCCAAATCAGAACTATTTTAAATTAATGTATAAACTAAAATATGAACTGTAATCACATGAGAAATAATAATATTTACTATATCAAATCTTCCAACTCATTTAGTATATCAACTATTTGAACAAAAAACAAAAGAAA
This sequence comes from Misopates orontium, assembly GCA_946800315.1. NCBI lineage: Eukaryota > Viridiplantae > Streptophyta > Magnoliopsida > Lamiales > Plantaginaceae > Misopates > Misopates orontium. Next base: position 27,505,995 of record OX326948.1, on the reverse strand, counting down.
AAGCAAAACAAAAAAGGAAGAAAAACAATCGTGAAGAACAACCAATCATAATAATATTACGATGTTGATGCAATTCCCACAATGACTAGATCATATTTAGTGAACTCGTGATGATTCTGGATGATTCTGGAAAGAGGAAAAAGGGTTTTGCCTTGATTTGAGGTGAAAGTCCAAAAGAGCCGTATTTTTTTTGTTCAAGAAATACTGCACATTCTTTAAAATTGAAGTGAGATTCGCTTTTTGCCCTCAATTGATTAAGTAATTTCATTTTTCTTACATCACATCAGAAAAGCATAGGTTTTTGAGTAAAGCACAAAAGGCGTAAAAGGCGCCCCCAAGGCGTAAGCCTCGACAAAAAGGCGTACGCCTTTTGACATTTACGCCTTTTCTAGTGCCTCGAGGCGTTTTAGGTAAAATTTGCCCCAAGGCGAGCCTCAAGGCGAGCCTCAAAACCGCCTTTTAAACACTGCTGTTGAGATTCCCACACTCCCCCTCAAGTTGGATGGTAAATATTGATGAGATGCAACTTGCAAGTGAGATCAGTAAACATATGACGTGATAATCCTTTGGCAAAGATATCAACGATTTGATGCTTTGTAGGAACATATGTTATACAAATAGACCCATTATCAACTTTCTCCTTGATGAAGTGTCTGTCAACCTCCACATGTTTTATTTTATCATGTTGAACTGATTACGTGAAATGCTAATGGCTGCCTTGTTATCACAATAAAGTTTGGCAGTAGACTGACTTGAGACTTGCGGCTCATGTATGAGTTTTTGTAGCCATAAGACCTCACATATTCCTTGGGCAACAACTCTGGATTCAGCTTTAGCACTGCTTTTGGCAACAACATTCTGTTTTTTGCTTCTCCAAGTCACTAGGTTTCCCCTTACAAATGCACAATATCCCATAGTCGACCTTTTATCTTTCACCTGATCCTGCCCAATCCACATCTGTAAAGATTTTTACTTCTCTGCTTACGCCTCTTTTAAAAGGTAAGCTCCTTCCAAGTGAGCTTTTGAGGTATCTGAGAATTTTGTACACAACTTTGGGGTGCAGCTCCATTGGAGAATGCATATGTTGGCTTACAAAACTAACCGCATATGCGATATCAGGTCTCGTGTGAGATAAATTGATGAGATTGCCAACTAATATCTGATGTCTTTACTTGTCAACTGGTCCACCAAAATTTTCTGTCTTCTTTCCAGATTCAATTGGGGTGTCGCTCGATTTACATCCAAGCATCCCCGTTTCTCTAATAAGATCCAATACGGATTTTCTTTGTAAGACAGTAATGCCACTTTTTGATCTAGCGATCTTCATTCCCAGAAAATATCGCATTTCCCCTAAATCTTTAACTTCAAATTCAATACTCAATATTTTGTTCAGTCTCTCCATCTCAACACAGTCATCTCCTGTCAATAAAATATCGTCAACATAAACAACGAGAATTGTCTTTCTTCCACTACTATGGCGGAAGAACATTGTATGGTCAGATTGACTATGTTGATACCCTTGACCTTTAATCACCTTTGAGAATCTATCAGACCATGATCTTGGTGATTGTTTTAGGCCGTAGAGAGACTTTTTGAGCTTGCACACTTGATTTTCATTACCAATTTTACTGAAACATGGTGGCATGGTCATGAAAACTTCTCCTTCCAGCTTGCCATTTAAAAAGGCCTTCTTATTATCAAGTTGTTGAAGTGGCCAATCAAAGTTTGCTTCCAAGGACAAAAGGACATGAACTGTATTTAACTTTGCCATAGGTGCAAACGTTTCCATGTAATCCATTACGTAGGTTTGAGTAAATCCTTTGGCAACGAGTCGGGCTTTATATCATTCCATAGTTCCATCAGCTTTTTACTTAACTGTGAAAAACCATTTACAACCAACCGGCTTCTTTCCCATCGGTAAATTCACCACATCCCATGTATCATTTTTCTCCAAAGCTTTAATTTCATCCATCACTGCCTCTCTCCACTTAGGATCTCCAAAGGCTTCCTGGATATTATTTGGGATTTCTGTCGTGTCAAGTTCGGAGGTGAATGCACTTATCCAGTAGACAAATTGTTGTATGACACAAATCGTGAGATAGGGTGGATGGTGCATGAACGATTTTTCTTTCTAAGAGCAATAGGTAAATCAATATCACAAGTTTCAGAGTTACCTGAATGAGATGGTGATTCTGGAACAATCAAAGGTTCAGACTCTCTTGGGAGAAATCATTTGTTGCAACCGTTGCACCACTTCATCACGTCTGACGTGGTGCAACCAACCAGTTCTAATTTTACACGAATTAATAAAACCCAATAAAATCCACATAGCCATCTTCTTCCACATCTATCAGCACGTTTTCTCTCTCACACACATTATTGAAGATACATACACAAACAAAATCTTTTTCAACCATGTCAATAGTGGCTCTACCATTACATTGTTTTCTCCTCTTAAATTCAAATCTGAAAAACTGGAACAACTTGCCCCTTTTTCTTATTCATCACAAGTGCCCCCTCTTAATAATGCCTAATAATTATGTAACTTTTGGAAATAAACCCACGAATTTGAAGAATTTTACAAAAACTAAAAGTAGAACAAAAATAATGAAAATAGACGAAGAATCAATAGTTGAAGGGCGACAATATTCGTAATTGGCAAGTTTGAGTTTAAAAGGTTCAACTGTTTAATAGAACAAATATATGATTTTGGCTTTGGATCCAAGCAAGACAAGGAAAAAAAAAATGAAGCAGATCTGTTGTTGGTGATTAGCAGAGAGGCCTGAGTATTAATTTTGATTTCGTGGCTCAAAGGAATTTTGTTTGTGCATTTTCAATAACATGTGTGTGTGTGTGTGTGTGTGTGTGAGAGAGAGAGAGAGAGAGAGAGAGAGAGAGAAATTGGTGACGATGGATGTGGAGGAAGATTCCTACGTGGGCTTAGTTAATTCCATGTGTAAATTTAGAATTGGTTGGTTGCACCACGTCGGATGTGATAACGTGGTGCAACAGTTGCAACAAATAATTTCTCCTCTCTTGATGCTTTAGGTGTGAGGTTCTCCTTGTTCTCTGGTTTTGGCTTTCTCGATTATACAAGTCTCTCTTTGCCATTTTGATTATGTTCTCCACCTTAGTTCAAGTTTTTGTATGACACTATAGTTAGGTTGTTCGAAGAAGGAAGGTCAGTAGTTTCAGTATTTAGTATACACTCAGATAGATTGAAATCAAAAAACTGATCCTCACTCACATTCTCCCCACGAAGGGAAGATTTTTGAAAATAAGGTGTTTTTTCAAAGAAATTTACATCAAGAATGACAAATGGTTTCCTTGTAGAGGGGTCATAACACTTGTAACCCTTCCGAGTAGGAGAATAACAAATAAAAACACGCTTGAGTGCACGAGGGTCTAATTTCCCTCGATCATGAGGATGAACATGAACAAATGTTGCACAACCAAATACTTTGGGATTGACACTCGAGTATATGCGAGAGGTAGGAAAAGAATTTTGAAGGGTTTGAAGTGGTGTATTTAAAGATAGAATACGACTTGGCATTTTGTTGATAAGGTACGCAACGATTAAAATGGCATCCCACCAGAATATTTTTGTCATGTTAGTGAATATTAAAGCTCGAGCCACTTCAAGTAGGTGGCAGTTTTTCCGTTTAGCCCATTTTGTTGAGGAGTGTCAATGCATGAGCTTTGATGAACTATCCCACGTTCTTTTAGATAATCACTCAAGATATTGTTGTAATATCGTGTGCCATTGTCAGTTCTCAAAATTTGGATTTGTATTGGGAATTCTGTCTGCATCATGGTATGAAAGCTAATAAAGACCGAACGAATCTCACTTTTGTGTTTCAACGGGTAAACTCAACATGCACGAGTATGATGATCGATAAATGTAATAAACCATTTTGTTTGACTTCGATTAGGGATGCGAGAGGGACCCCAAATATCAATGTGAATCATAGCAAAAGGTGCAGTTGGTATATATTAGATTTTGGAAAGGAGGTGCATTGATGCTTAGCTAATTCTCAAATTTCACACTGAAAGTCACGATGTGAATTATTCAGAGACATGGGTGGTAACAAGTATTTTATATCTAATGTGCCATAACAAATTATGACTTTTATTAGACGCATAAACAGAATCACAAATTGTAGTTCGGCCTAGTTTATTTAGGTCCGCCTCCTCAAGGTAGTAGAGTCCCTCACACTCTTTAGCACTGCCAATCGTCTTTCTCGATGATAGATCCTAAAATATAACATGAGAGGGAAAGAATTGAGTAGTGCATATTGAATGTTTTGTTAATTAGCTTACTGAAAGTAAACTGCATGATAAGTTAGGAATATGGAGGACAATTTGAACTGCCATTGATTCGGAAATCTTAATACTTCCTGTTTTTGCGAAGGGTGAAAGGGTTCCATCTGCAATTACAACTTTCAAATTTCCAGTACAAGGAGAATATGTAGTGAATAATCAGTAACAGTTAGTCATATGATCCATTGCACCTAAATCAATTATCTACGAATTTCTGACTTTTGAGGATTAACACTAAGTGCTTTTATAAAATTACCTCGTTGTGCTAAGGAACGAGATGGAATATTTGTAGAGGACTGACCAGAGGATTGACTAGAGGAATGAAAGCTATTAAACATTTTGTAGAGTTGTTCTAGTTGTTCAGAATTGAACCCTGTGCTTTCAGATTTTTCAGCATGAACCTGTCCACTTTGAACTATAGCTTGCTATCCCTTGTTCTCATTTCCTTGCCTCGATTTTCAGTGTGCTGGTTTCCGTGGATCTCCCAACATGTTTCTTTAGAGTGTCCTGGTTTATGATAGTGGTCACAAAAAAAAACGTCTTTTCTGATTTGTGCCAAACCCATTGCTTGTGTATGATGGACCTGATCCACAGGTCACTAGTGCAGAGGGATCTCCTCTGTTTTCTTCATTTCCTTCTCCACAGGCTTGAAAGATAAGGGTAGAACTTTCTCGATCATGTGGATTACTACACTGTCTTGCTATCCCCGTTAGCCTCATATTTCGACGGTTTTCTTCCTGCCTAACCTTTGCAAATACTTCTCTTGTTGATGGTAAAGGTCGTCCACCCAGAATTCGACCCCTAACATCATCCAAATTTGTGTTGAGGCCAGCGAGAAACTCGAAGACCCTCTCTGTTTCAATCTTTCTTCTGTAGAGAACGCTGTCTTAGGAGCATTACCATTCTTCTTCAAAACTTAGGTCAAGTTCTTGCCATAGTGCCGACATCTCCATGAAGTAGTCGGCAGCATCTCTCTCTCCCCTTTTGTCATCTGCCATGATCATGTTTTAATTTCGAAAATCTGAGAGAAATTTTCAGCATTAGAGTATGTGTCTCTAATTGCACCCCACACATCTTTGGCAGTGGGAAGAAAAAAGTATGTTTTTCCGATAGATGACTTCATCGAATTGACTAGCCATGCTATCACCATGGAGTTCTTAGACTTCCATCTTCTCATGGAAACAATATCAGAGGAAGATGGTTGCTTTATTTCCTAATTTTCCTTTACCGTCCATCACGAGTTTAATCGACTGAGCTCATTCACGAAAATTCTTTCCATTTAATTTTTCCACCGTAAGTTGGAATGCTGATAAATCTGAAATGTTGGAACCCAAGGAAGAGATTGATTCAATCTCGTCTTTTTGGGGTTCCTACAGATCTTCACTGGTGTTGGCGGATTCCACCAGTCTGATTTGGGGTTACAAAACCTTTAGCTCTGGTACCATGAAGAAAGCTTAGCATTCCATGGAGGAATGAAGAAGTTATATGTATTCAGTGTATTTTCCTCAAAGTTATTCTTTTCATTACAACAAGTCACCTATATATACAATCTATATTATTAATTTCTGACAACCTTCACATACTTTCTTATCTGACACATTCCACTACCACTCTACCTACCATTCTTTACACCTAACAGTCTTACCACCTACCATTCTACTTTATATATATTTTAACAAGCTCCTTAAAAATTTACTGCTGAGATTACTACAGAGCTTCCACGTAAGCTCATCTTGTATCAACCGCATTATATAATTTCTTGGTCATATCCTGTTCATGTCACGCCCCAGATTTTAAAAGATGGAAAACATGGCGTGACGGCCGTGTCGCCAAGAAAAAGAACAAAAGGCAACACAAAGCCCTTGAAATAAAGACATTTTATTTAAAAGCTTGTGGAAGAGTCGAGACTAGAAACAACATGAACAGATTTATACCTTCAAACTTTAAGAAAATACTCATTTACAAACTTTGGCACAGAGCATCTAATATTTCAATGGATATTTAACACTAAATACTGAACAATACAATGTGAGCAATGATAAATAAATGCAGTAACGATCCTTGACAAAAGTACAAAATTCCTTCTAATGTATGACTTCAAACTTGAGACTCGATTATAATCCTAAACTCGATCTCGTAACTCACAAAATGCCAAACTAAATCTGAAAAATAAAACATTGCAAGGGGTGAGTTGCAAACAAAATAAGTAGTTCAGAGTACTTAACTATCGGATCAAGCACAATTTTGAAAAGCTTTATAAAAATAGTGCACGCAGACAATAATAAAATCAATAACAATATATATAGAAGAAAAACTCCATTTCTTTTACTTTACGAAATTTCACTTTCAGCAGACGCATAATTAGCAATATTTTATATTCTTAATCCGGTGTTAGCCCACTGGCAGAGGCCCATAGGTTTTCCAACAGTAGCCCGTTGGCGGCCCACATGATTCAACGATATTGACCGCTGACAACCCAAAAGTTTTCCAATAGTAGCCCATTGGCGGCCCACATGATTTCAACTGTTGCCCGTTGACGGTCCACATATTTTCAATGTTTTTCCGTTGACGACCCACATATTTTCCAATTGTATACCCGTTGGTGGACCAAAATAAAATATCTTTCGAACAGTTTTAATAATTTCCAAAATCAACATGAAGCTTATGATTTCAGAACATGTACAATTACTATTCATGTTCAAACTTACAAAAAATCAATATCCCTCCATATCATCTCGAAAAGTATAATTTTACATGCTTGATCCAAGCTTGACCAAAAATTCCAAAATATAAATCACTTCCACTGCTACTTGGAAAAGTATATTAAAATATGACAATCTTCAAAATACAATAAATACAATACTTTACGTTATAAAATTAATAGAAAAGTACAAAGAACTACTTACGTTAAACCCCAAATGCATGATAAATCAAAACCAAAGGTTAGCGTCTAATGTCTCTTTTTACTGGCACCGATGTAGAAGACACAGCAAAACTATCTCCCTCTCTTTCTATATATTTTGTGCTTATTTTTAAATGTCTATCCTTACAAACAAAATGAGTACAAAGGAACAAAAAGAAATATCTGCTCGATTTTATTCATCAACGTGCAATTATATATACACCAAAGCAAGGCCACCAAATTAGGAATTTAATAACAATAAGGAATAGATAAGTCCAAATAAGGTAAAAGAGAGATACATATCATTTACAAAGGCAACAAGATAGCTTTTGGTGGTTTGATAGCCGTGGATGAAAAGAATCAATTGGGGGTCAGTTTCAATACCCAAAATTACAATTTCTAATTTAGCCCATTATTTATTGGTCAAACTCATATACTTTTATATTTTAAAATGGTACTTATTAGCTAAAATTACTTACTCATATTTTTATTCCAAAATATGTGATCTACTTTACATAACAGTTTTAACAAACGAGGATGTGTACACTAAAATGATATTCATACATAATGAATAGATCACACATAAGTCATTCAATTAAAGAAAATCTATATCTCTGTAATTAAAAATATGCTAACTAAGTAGGCAATTTTACTTTCTAAAAGATAAAATTACAGCTTATAACTAATTAAATTATTTGTAGACACTTTGTGAAATCCAACTTAACATTTAACGCATTCATGATCATTAATGCTAAACCTAACTATCAAGTAAATACACCAACAATTATATTAAAATTGGGGTCGATACAGTTCATTAATCTATTTAACTTCTTAGGGATGGAACAGAAGCCAATGAAAGTATCCACACTCGTTTATCGTGTATTGCCAAATCAATTCTAGAAGAGACAGAGGATGCTGCCAAAAATATTATGTTGTCTGTCGAATGTAAGTAATTCTCTTATGTCGCTAATTTTTACTATCCATCTCATTTTTCCTAATTATCTATGACACTTATTTCCTGGCCACGAAATGTCCCACAAAATCAACGCCTTAACTGCTAAAAGTTTCCTGGCCATGGAGGAATTACAGAGATTTCAGAAACTGCGAGAAAATCCCTTGTAGGAAATTGACATTTTTCTGGTTCTTTTATCTTAAAAACTTGCTAATGTGACGTTTTCGCGCTTGTCGTAAACAGAGAGTTCAAGTTGCCAAGTAAATAATGTATTGGAAGTCTTATCAATGGATTATCTGGAGATCATTCACATGTACAGTTCCAACATCGATATGCACCAAGTGAATATTAGAGGTACTTAAGAATTGCGTAACTGCAATTATCTTAGGCGACCATGTAATATTTACAAGTTATTTTTCATGAGAAAGAAAATATAGGAATTCAATTTTTTTTTGTTATATGCTGATATTACAATTGACTTCTGTGTTTACTCAGGTTCTTTAGTACTTAATTATATTTTAGTATTTAATTATATTTAGTCATCTAAATAAGCCATTCGTTAAAATTCTCTCTCTCTCTCTCTCTCTCTCTCTCTCTCTCTCTCTCTCTCTATTTATATGCTGAATTCGTTTATTATTTTAAAAGTTGTTGGGCAAAAGATTTCTATAGTTTCATGATTGAAGGTTGAAAGAAATCCATTAAAAAGTAAGGAGCAAAACTGATGAAAAATAACGTAATTTGCTAACAATTATAGATAATAATAAAATAAAAAGAAATAAAAAAAAACTGCATTTCCAAATTATAAAAGAAAATTGAGAAAAGGGCTAAATTAATTGGCGGACTACCCTAACATAAAGGGCGTTTTTCGTAGTTAAAAAGAATACAGCCATCTTAAACTTAAAGGACTAAAGTTCACAATTTCTCCATCTTTTAGATTTTTATTGGGATTAAATCTTTTAGATTTTTATTGGGGTTAATTACAGCAAACTTCTGACCTATATGGTACGTGGCAATCAGCCACATAGGTATTTCAATTCATAAAGTAGAGGCGGGGGCATAAGGAGGCATGGGGCGTCAATATTATAAATTCGGATATTTGATGTTTATAATATATATTTGTAACAAAAATAGGAAAGAAAATTACAAAGAGAAATAATCACTTAATTTTTTTCGTTTGAAATAAATAAGAAATAAATATTTATGCCAATATAAAATTATTTACATATCATACTTTATATTATATAAGATGCATAATGAAAATCCCATAAACCCTCAATATGGTTCGCAGGTTGGGGCATGAGGCGTTCTCTTCTAACTATGCAGAATCTAGTAAACTCACACCACTAAAGCACTATGTGTATCCAAGTTTAAAGTTTCTATAATAATGGTGAGTATACCCTTTTGTTTTGCAAAATGAAATTGTTTCTGTTAGATGTAGTTACTGATTTCACAAGTAATGAGAAATAGTAACAAAGTTTTTCATTTATTCCAAATTAAAAAATAATACACTTATTTTTAGTTGGTGGGGTTTTTTGTTAACCAAGCTTTAAGTTTAGTTATAATATTATATCTTCATCTTTGATTTCAAGACAATAGGAAATTATGAAAGCTCGGAAGTGAAGCATTAGCTTCCCCGCAAAACTAGCGCTAGAATTAAATGGTTTAAATTTGCACTCCGGATTTTATATGTTAGGATCTCCGCAGAGTTAACTTCATTAGATGGTTGGTAGAATGCGACAACCATGCTAATCTTTGTAACGCATTGTGTATTGGTTCGTTAATAAAGCAGTAATTCATACGTACTACTTCCGAGGTTTTATACGAACTGACCATTGATGAAGGCAAGAAAACAAGAAAAGAGTTGGGAAAGAGAAAGGTTATAGAAGATGAATCCTCAAATAGCCTGAACAAAAAATTAAAGTGCTACCATCACCCTCAACTTCAGTTTTCTTCATCATAGCATTCGATCCCTTTTTTATGTGAAGAAACCTGCAAGAATTTCCTTTGACGCACCAGCTTTGGGCATGAAATAGACAAATAACCCTTAGTTCTTCATGCTTCTCAGGTCCCAAAACTTGATCAGTATCTTCCCTCTCAACTTCACTTCTCTTCACCACGTAAGAAACCTACACGAACTTCCTCCGGCGCACCACCTTTGGATATGGAATTGAAACACAAACCTGGGTGTCTAATTCTCCCCATCAAATTCAGCATTAGAAGATGAGCTTCTAAACTGTGGAATATGCAGCCTTGGAGATAGTTGCTTTGAGTACGATTCGACACAGTGACCAAAAGGAGCCTTTGGATCACTGTATTTGGAGGATCTTTCTCCTTAAAGCACTTTATTGTTGTTCACGACATTAGTGAATATAGTTATTATGGCACGCAAAGTTTGTGCAATAAATTTATCGCGGACAATGAAAGACATCAACATTATTTGCACATCTTTGATTTCATGCCAACAGGAAATTATAAGAGCGCAGAAGGGAAGCATTAGCTTTCCCGCAAAAATAGCGCAAGAAGTTCACTACAAAGAGATTACTAATTCAGAGGTTTTACATGAACTAGTCATGAGGAAGGAAAGAAAACGAGAAAAGAGTTGGGGAAGAGAATGGAAGATGAATCCTCAAATAGCCTGAACAAAAGTTAAAGCACTTATAGGACTAGATATGGCAACACCAAAAAATAAGCTACCTTCATTCTCTACTTCAGATTTCTTCATCATAGCATTTGCTCCCTCATTTATGTGAAGAAACCTGAAAAAAAATTCCTTTGATGCACTAGTTTTTAGCATGAAATTTAATAAACTTACAATCCTCGGTTCTTCATGGTTGTGCGGTAAGTGGCAAGAGATTCCCCAGGGTGAAGTCGTTATACAGCCACATGAAGTCACACCCCAATAGGGGTTATAGGCGGGTTACTCCGCCTTCATTCGTGTCAATAACCAGCTCCTCTTCTTCTCTATAATCGAAGGTTCAAAAGATTGGTGTTCAGATGGAAAATTTCGATGAAGGTTAGAAAAATATATCTGTTGATTTGTTGAATGACTTGTGGAACTGGAAGGTGAAATGAGGCCGTGGATCCATTGAGGACGAGGATACCGAAGTGCTAGAAGCTGCTAAGGAGCTCATGCTGATCGCAAATGGTGTTGCTGAATCTGAGGTAAATAGTACTTTTTATATTAATTCTGAAGTCTTGAAAAAGATTTGGTTTCTAAATTTAAAAGTTAAACAAATTTTGATCAATTTTCTCCACTGCAGCAGCTTGAGAAGGGTTGTTCCAACCAAATTGTGAAAGATAAACTTTAACGGAAATCCTTTGTGCGAGAAGAGAACAAGCCCAATCATGAGAACACCAACTCCAAGGAGGTGGTGATGAAAAAGAGGAAAAGGAAGATGAAGCTCTCCGATTTGACAATAGAACAAAATGCTGAAGAAAGATACAGGTGCTTCACTTGTGGCAAGTCTTTTTGCAACCTTCCAAGCTTTGGAAGGCCACAGGTCTAGCTACAAAACCAAGTTCAAAATTATCAATTAAAAACCTTGTTTATATCACCGCATGCGGGGGGGAAACAGAAAACAATGGTGTAAAAGGCGTGAGTTCGACCAACAGTTTTACTGTGGAAGCCTCAGCGAGCCAAGTTGAGCTGCCCGCAGCTGAATCCAGCCAGATAGTTCTGGGGCTTGATCTGAATGAGATGCATCAATCCATGGGCGGAAAAGCTTGATTCAATTATATTTCAAGTATTATTTCCTAGTTTTTTCATATTCTTTAGTTTTGCAGCTTCTAGTTACAGAGCTGATTAGAGAAGACTAATCATGGCCTGAATTAGTTCAAGGTTTTAAAACTTTTGGTTTTATATAGCTTATAAATGTTTTCTTAGTTCAGTTGTTCAGACAGTCAATTGGAAACCATGTTTCTTATTGCTTAAAATGGGGTTTTGAGAATGATCTTCCTACTGCTTTTGGGCTTAGTTTTTTCACATATGGGGAACATTATGAAGCCAATCAACAAATTCTATTTGAAAATTTACTTGAATATTATTCAGTCCATTGATTATCTCTTTAGACTTTTCATCTCCTAAATTAAGAATTACAGCTTTCTTAAAAATTGGACATGTGACAGCCTTGTGAAAAAGACACATAACCTCAAAATCCACATTTTTTGCAATATAATCACTTATATTAAGTACTAATTCTATCAATTATCTGTTCCAAAAAAATTTAAGTTTCTTATTCTCCCCATCAAATTCAGCACTAGAAGATGAATTTCTAAGCCGTGGAATATGTATCCTTGATGATAGTTGCTTGGAGTACGATTTGACGCAGTTACCAAGAGGAGCCTTTGGACTGTATTTGGATGATCTTTCTCCTTAAAGCACTTTATTGTAGTTTGCGACATCAATGAACATAGTAATTATTGTACGCAGAGTTTGTGCAATAAAATTATCGCGGATAATTCAAGACATCAACATTATTCGCACACTGCAAAGTGAAAACATGAAAAGTGCACATTAGTTAGAGAATAGACTTTTAAAAACATAATTTTTTGCTAAAATTAGTCTAACACACACCATTTTGCTGGCATAAGCATCCAGGCATGGGGCGTCAACATTATAAATTCTTATATTTGACATTTAAAAAATATATTTATAACAAAAATAGAGAAGAAAATTACAATGAAATCACGTGAAGTCGTTATACGGCCACATGAATCATACCCCATAGGTGTTGGAGAGGGATATTACTCCGCTTCATCAGTGTCGAAAACCAGTTCCTCTTCTTCTCTATCGGAGGTTCAAAAGATTGCTGTTCAGGTGGAAAATTTTGATGAAGGTCAGAAAAATAGATCTATTGATTTATTGAATGACTTGTGGAGCAGGAAGGTGAGACGAGGCCGTGGGTTCGTTGCTCCCGTGATATTGATGGAGGTGGATGACGATACTGAAGTGCTAGAAGCTGGGAAGGAGCTCATGCTCATGGAAAATGGTGTTCATGAATCTAAGGAGAGCTATCCCATAAATAGTAGAAATCCTAGGAATCAATGTAGAACACTCGTGTAACAAAATATACACCTTTGGGTGTTCTCTTTTATTTTGTTTTCTTAGTTTTTGCCCTCTTGATTCAATTCAAGAACGTGACGAGCTGACGAGAGTTGAATGGAGTTCAACGGGAAAGGATTGCGTGAGTTAGAGGGATCTATACGTACGTGCAGTTTGCTTGGAAGCTTGCTCATAAGAAGATCATTACGGGAGTTTTGGTCTTATGGGTCAAACGGAGTAGACGCAAAAAAGGTTCCGGTGGTATCAACATTAGAGGGATTCGGTGTTAGAGTAAAACCAGTTGGTGTAATAACTTTTGTCCGTTGAAAGAAGTTTGATTCAGGCGAAAGCCTCGTGGATGTAGGACATAGTCTGAACCACGTTAAAATCTGTTGTCTTACTTTAGTGTCTTATATACATGTCTTACATATCTGTCTAGACTAGGTATTGCAACTAGTGCTTAAAACGTAAAGTATTAGACCTAAAGATCTATCAATTGGCATCAAGAGCCTATCACCTACTTACAGTGGTGAGATTCTGGTTTTATTTAGATCTTGCAGATTTGATGGCACAAAACGTTGAGGGATCATCATCATCAAAGCCACCGCTTTTGAACGAATTCAACTATTTATACTAGAAGGTCCGCATGAAAGCTTTCGTCAAACGGAAAAATCAGAAAGCGTGGAAAATCATTCTCAAAGGATAGACTCCACCAAAAGATGAAGATGGAGAGCCAAAGCTGGAGCTCGACTGGTCTGACGCAGAAGATCTCGACGCGAGCTACAACTCCATTGCAATCAATGAAATTTTAAATGGAGTCGACCTAAACCAGATCAAACTTATTTCAAAGTGTGAATCGGCTAAAGATGCATGGAATGCCATTCGCGTTGCCCATGAAGGTACCCCATTCGTGAAAAGATCCAAAAGACAAATCCTTGGTACACGGTTTGAGGAACTCAAAATGGAGGAACATGAAACAATAGCTCAATATTATGCCAAACTTAGAGACATTGCTAATAAAGCCTTCCTCCTTGGTGACGAGTACAGTGAGTCCAAACTTGTTCATAAAACTCTTCACACTTTGCCCTCAAGATTCAATATGAAAATTGAGGCGATTGAAGAAGCAAGAGACGTAGAGAACTTGTCACTTGAAGAACTCATGGGTGCCCTTTCAACGTTTGAGTTGAAAAAGAATTTGAATGGAGTCACTACAAAAGGTGTTGCACTTAAAGCTGAAATCAAAGACAAAACTCAAAGTGACGAGAAGGACGAGTTCGAGAAGCCTCTCGCGTTTCTCTCCAAAGGACTCCGAAAGTTTTCCAAATGGAAAAATAAAGGTACGAACACTTTCCCTTCAAACTCTGATAATTCATTAAAATCTTCCGTTGCTAATGATTTTAGCTACAAAAGAAGAGGAAAAGGTGTTCAATGTAGGGAATGCCAAGGCTATGGTCATATACAAACTAATTGTGCAAATCTTCTCCCGAAGAATAAAAACAAAGCCATGGTATGTACCTGGAGTGATGAAGAGTTATCTGAAAGTGAAGATGAGGCAGGAGAAAAAGCAAATATTGCACTCTCCTCTGTCATTCGACCTGACTCATCACCTATCGCGATTGACCAGGACAACTCTGAAGCTGCTTCTGAGAATGAAACGATGATATCCATATGCAGTGATGATGAGTCAGATTTTTGTGATAATGAACCTGAAGAAAGAACATTCTTTGCATTTTCTTCTATTTTTGATCATGACTTACCACCTCTCTTGTCTAGTCAGGGAAACAACGATGATTCTGAGGACGGTGATTCCCCTAATCCATCTTTGGAAATCAGATTTCTTCAAAATTTGTTGTTTTCAGAAGTACGCAAGAACCTTGATCTTAAAAGACAAGTCATGACCCTCAAAATTGATGTGCATAGTATAAAAGAATCCACCACCATTTTTGAGGATTTAGAAAATCACTTTCAGGATGTTCTTAAGGTTCTCGATAAGGTTGTCTCAGACAATATGGACAAGGAGTCGGATCATCAAAGTCCTCGTCCCAACCATGCTGGTCTTGGTTACCATCCACCGATCCGTCTAAACAGGGAGATTTTTAGTTTATCTGATATAGACGATGATAGCTTAGCACGTGATCTTAAATGCTCACAGTCTCATACTTTTAATCGCAGGTCTAGTCCAGCTAACAGGCCCAGTCCTGTTTGGTGGTCAGGACCGACGCGCAAGTCTAGCAGAGTCTGTTATCATTGTGGTGGTAAAGGTCATATTCGTTCACACTGTCCTTACTTCAAACAGAACTCATCAAAGAGCACAACTAAGAAACCTGTTGGACTACGAGTCACGACAACACAGAAGACTCCATGAAAAATAGTGTTAGATGACTCCGATGGAGATTCTGAGCCAACAAATCACATAAGTGTGAAACATTTCTAATCATAAAAATATCTATTGTGCATTTTCCTCTGTTGAAAACGCCTCACCTGATTGTTGGTATCTTGACAGTGCATGCTCACATCACATGACAGGGAACAAAAACCTTTTGACTAACTATGTTACTGGTCCAAGTGGAACATTTCTGTTCGGAATGGTAAAAAGGGTCAAGTGGTTGCAAAAGGAACACTCATCATCAACGGGTGTCCCACGCTTAGCAATGTGTTCCATGTTGTTGGACTTGAGCAGAATTTGATTAGCATAAGCCAGCTATGCGATCAAAAAATGTTGCCACTTTTACACAAGATGAATGTCATGTGTTTGATAACCAAAAGTTTTGTGTTTTTTCAGGAAAGCAGACTGCTGAAAATTGCTATATTCTAAAGCAGTCACAACTCCCGACAGAACAGCTCACAAACTCTGTTTTAAATAGATTCATTCCTCCTAAAGTTAGTGAACGAATTTGTTTTTATGGTTTGCAGGTTAGTCAAAGAGCCAACAGATTGGTCATCGATCAATCCGAGTGTGTTCAATATCCTATCAAGGACCTTGACCATGAAACTGCTGAAAACTCATAGACCTCAATATCTCCACTTTCAGAACAAGAAGTCATCTCTACCTAACTGAACATAATCTTGTCATATTACTTGATGTTGGTTGGATTGATCACATGCTTAAGAATTTGAATTTTGTGCAAAGTGATATGTTGGTCTTTAGTAACTACAACTGTGCTATTAGCATTGCTCATAATCATGTTAAGCACTTATGTACACAGCACACGGATATATGGCACCATCTCATATGTGATTTAGGTGATAATGAATGTGCAGTCATTAAGCATGTCGCACTGGAAGACAAACTGTTATTATTTATATGAAGAAACTTGTTTCACAAAGCTTTGAGACCCTCAGAAAGTCTCTCAGCATTTGTCTTCACTAAGCGCTGGTCGCATGCCCGATTTAACTGAGATGTTTTATTTGTTAAACTAACTATAATGAATTACTTGCAGACCTGTTGGACAGCCGGTTCTGGAGTGTACTTAGAACTGCATTGATACACAGTGCACATCTTTTCCTCAGTAAAATCAGTGAAATCGAAGGGTTTTGCAACGGGCGATTTTTGTTATTAATTTGTTTTTATTATCTCTTTGATATGGACATTGTCCACTTTTGCTACCTCATCACATCAAAAACAGAAGGATTGAGCATGAAAAGAAAAGAATGAGTGTGCAAAAGAGTTATGAAAAGAAAAGAACAATGAGAGCATGAGTCAAAAGAAAAAGTGCTTCAAAAGAAAAATATATGGAGGAAAAAGCTGCCTAAACTCAATGAATACGTGTGAAAGCATTCAATTCATATCTCATGGTCATCACAAAATTGAAAAGAGCTATCATATTCTACATAAAGTTGTGTGCGAAAGCTACATCTATGCAAAAGGCTCAAAGTGTGTGTACATGGTGCAATTGTATTGTTTGAAAAGAGATATCTTGCAAAACGATTTTTGCCCCTTTCAAATTCTCTTCCCTTTCATCTGTTTATCATATGAGAATTCACACACACACATTCTAATGTATTCATCTGGTTCATGAGTATTCTTCAGTTCTGGATGTTCTATACTCAGTCTTATGGTTTGTCATGACAGGGTGTCTCGACATCCACTTACACCAGTTGAATTTGGTACTCGGTGAGTTATGTGTAATTTCCTGAGTTACTTTTTGTTTGTTTCTTTTGTGTTTTAATTTTATGCAGGTGCAATGTTTTATTTAATTTTATTTGTCTTTAAAACGCAAGATGTTTAATTTCGGCATGATTCGTTTCCCGCCTTTTCTTTGCCGCGTTTTTGTAGAGATTGAGTAGCGTGTTTTTCTGTTGGAATCTTTCCTTGATTAGTCTTGGTAAGAGTCCTATCACTTATGGGAAGTTGTGGATAATGATTATGGAAGATATGATATTGATTTGATTTTATCTATTTATATGTCTTTCCCTCATATCTCACGCCATCCTTACACTCTCTCTCTCTTGTGTTTATTTCTTTTGAGTGTGGTTGTTTATGTCTTCTTTCTCACCTTCGTTTCTCAAGAAAATCTTTAACATGGTGAAAAACAAGTCCACAGGTGAACCGTCCCAGTCGACCCCACTAGTCGACTATGATAGTGCATCCTCCACGGACAACCAGTTGTCCAATGTCTTGCAACCGACGCCACTTTCCGTCTGAATTACACCGGACTATGTTCCACCGGCTAGTGCAGCTGCACCACCACCGCCACAAGACACCACACCACCGCATCGGCCACAGTCACCACCACGTGCCATATCACCTCAGGCACGAGAGTTCTCTCCTCCTTTGGATGACTCTCACTCTGTTCTGCCGCCGGAAGACGCTTCGCCGTCACGAGTGGTTCCGTCACCTTCACGAACACAACCTGCACTTGTTCCTGCATCCTCTCGCCGCCACACCACCGCGGCCAAAGGAAAGCAGAAGGCTCAACCTCCAAAGCGCACTCCATCTGCTCGCCAAAAGTCCAAACCTGTTGTAGAGGGTGTCGCGAGCCGAGTCGGGACACGTACCAAGACTCCTACTCACAAACGTCCCCAATCCACTGCATCTGCCTCGGATTCTGCTCCAATCGAGGTCTCTGACACCAATTCGAGCCCCGTTAGCAAACAACAGAAATGGCCAGCTAAGTCCTCGTCTGATGAGGCAAACCAGTCTGGCGACCAGTCGGCCTCTGATGAAGGCAGTCAAGCCCAGTCTGAAGAAGAAGCTGATGGAGGTTACGCCGTCCCTCCCCGTGTCCTACCGTCCGATGAGCCTTTCCGGGTGAAAAAGGCTATGCCCGACAGCTTCTACACCGCCAATGCCAAACTCAGGTATCCTCTTTTTGCCCGATGCATTCCTGTTAATGAAGTTCAACTTCATGATGATTCATATGCGGGTACGGATATTATCGAGTTTTTGGAAGAGAGAGGGTTTCTTGAATCCACTAGCAGGGTGTAACCGTTTGTAACCCAGATTGTGCACGAGTTCTATGCTAATCTGGATACTCAACTAGGCGTTCCAGGCTCAGCCAAGGAACATTCAGCGTATGTGAGGAAATACATCTTCAAGATCAGTCATCAAATCCTGAACATGCAGTTGGGGTCTCCTGATGTGCAACTGGTTGCGACTCCGAGCTGGAACTGGAAGAAGATCTGGACGCAGTTGCATTAGCCATAACAGGTCAACCTATGAAATGGCCAAAGAATGGAAATCTGCAGCGAGGTTCTCTTTCTCCTTGGTATGGTCTGATCTACAGAATTATGGTAAGGAATTGGTACCCTATGTCTCCTACCTCTACCGTAAGTCCTTTAACTGCTTCATTTTTGTTCCGAATTGGTTCGAATGCTCCTATTAATCTTGGAAAACTGGTCTTTGAGCGCATACAACTCGAGGCATTCGACCAAAAGATAAGATGACCTTAGGCTATCCATCATTGATCTACCGCTCGCTCACATCTCAAATGGATATCCGGGTCAAGAGAGATAAGATGACGCGCCGACCTAATCCTTATCATGCCCCGAGTCACCTTGTTCAAGCTCTCCTTAGTTCCCCGATCTGGGGACCTGTCCTAACTGCTCGGGATAACGAAGCTGAACCATCTGTTCCCATGGCAGTCTCGACAGCATTCAGTCGCAACTAGCCCGTGTGATTATATTGTTGGAGTCCATGAACCAGTCACTTGCTCAATTGACTAGTTCTGGCAAAATGGGGGAGTAACAGAAAATGGAGAATGGGGGAGATTTTGAAGTATGGGGGAGATCTTCAAGGCTGCTGCTATTTATCTTATGTTTATTTTATTTTGTTTTTTATTATTCCGCTTAAGAACAATGTTTATTTAACTACTTATTTATTTTAAGTTGTTTTGCGGAGTGTTGCACTGCTGTTGCAACAAGTTGTTATTGCTGTTAAAACTCGTTAGTTGATTTATGTGCCTATCTCTTACTAACTTGTTTTATTTCAGCATGTCTACATTTTCCTTGGGATTTAAAAGCGTTTTTGCCAAACAAATCAATTGGGGGAGATTGTTAGGACCGCAAGTCCAATACGATTCGAACTTGATTGAACAGTTAGGACTGCCAGGTCCAACTCGATTTATTTCCTTGTTTGCAAAATTATTTTAAAGGAAAATTCTGGTTTTATTTTACTTTGATTTATTTACTTAATTATTTGCTCTTCATTATATGGTAATTATCTTGTTAAAGACGAGTGAATATTTGGGTAAGTTTGTAAAGATTTAACTTGATCTTATAGAATCTTATCTTATGGAAAGTTAATCTTTATCAAGCTCTTTGTTTATATCCTTAAGTAATCTATTCCTTGTGGAGTTCTCTTTTGTCTTTTGGTGTGCAGATTCACAAAGATCGTGAAGATCTTATCAAACGGAAATGAAGTCTCATCAAAAGGAAACGACGCCTTATCATGGAATGATTCGGATATATTTGGAAAGATCCTGTCTCGACTGGATATGGAGACTAGCCGAGATTCAAGGAGATCTTTCAAGGAAAGCTATCCTATAAATAGTAGAAATCCTAAGAATCAATGTAGAACACTCGTGTAACAAAATATACATCTTTAGATGTTCTCTTTTATTTTGATTTCTTAGTTTTCGCCCTCTTGATTCAATTTAAGAACGTGACGAGCTGACGAGAGTTGAAGGGAGTTCAACGTGAAAGGATTGCGCCAGTTAGAGGGATCTATACGTACGTGCAGTTCGCTTGGAAGCTTGCTCATAAGAAGATCACTACGGGAGTTTCGGTCTTACGGGTCAAACGGAGTAGACGCGAAAAAGGTTCTGGTGGTATCAACATTAGAGGGATTCAGTGTTAGAGTAAAACCAGTTGGTGTAATAACTTTTGTCCGTTGAAAGAAGTTTGATTCAGGCGAAAGCCTCGTGGATGTAGGACATAGTTCGAACCACGTTAAAATCTGTTGTCTTACTTTACTGTCTTATAAACCTGTCTTACATATCTGTCTAGACTAGGTATTGCAACTACTGCTTAAAACGTAAAGTATTAGACCTAAAGATCTATCAATATTGTTACTCAACTTAATTTGGACTGTACGAAAAACTTCTATTACTATGCGAGAGGCACAGAGTTCTATCCCCCCATCTCCACATTAACAGATTAATTTGTTGATCAGACTAATAACATCTAATGGAAAGAATTTCATTATAAAAAAAGAAGGCGTATGCTTACCAGTATTCTAGAAACTTCAAAGTTGGACATACTTGGTGCTTCAATTGAGTGATTCTGCACAATCAAAAGAGACGCAATGTGTTAGAGGCACATGATACATGCAACAATATGGTACCTGTAGTCTAAGAGTTCACATCAAGAGTACTACGTGAGAATTTAAGTGGTACAAAAATTCCTCTCTTCGGAATATGCGTATCAGGAAACGGCTTTATCTGCACAAGTATTTTGTGAAAATAAAGTCAAAACACCCTCAAGTGTTTTGTGAAAAATCTTTAGCAGCGTAAGCCAATAGAAAAAATATAGTGCCGCCACCTTCACTAAGAACATGGTAAATATTATATTTTCTTTCTATTCTCTCAATCTAGCAAAACTCCCCCGATGACACATAAAATAACGAACAGATATGTGCAAACAATTTGAACTAGTGCAAATGTACCATTGGCTCTAAGTTACTAATCCATATTATCTTACGGAATGGATTTCGTCTTGTTGACACGAAATGACTTGGTTGATGCATCATGTCGATACATAGACTAGTCAAAATACGAACCAAAGAGAATAATCACAAAACAGTACTGTTTTACCATTAAACAATAACTCGTAAATATTACATCCACACAGAGATTCCAATCAATGATTAAGGTATCACTAGAATGATAAATCTAAGTGAAAAAGTTACAAAAGAAAAAAAAAAGTGTTTTGCCTGAATTTCACTTTGTGGTGGCTTGTCAAGAAAATGCTCACTTGAAAACAAGAAGATGCAAAATGATTTAGACATCATTAGTCTCAGACAGCATCTCGAAGAAGATAAAGATCTTATAAAAGTGTACAAGGGCAGACTTCTACTAATGTAGCAAGTTGAAATAAAAGCAAGGAAAACAACTTACATTAAACCAGGTTTTCTCAATCCTTTTACACTAAAGCAGAGAAGAAAGCAAAAGAAAATGCAAAGGAAGAAGAGGATAAATGTGAAAAATGAAGGGAAGAATGAGGCAGTTAAATAGTGGGAGACTGAGAGATGCTGATGAGGCGAAATTAAAGAGGTTGATGGAAAAAATGGTAAGTAGAATTAATTATAAGGTGACTAGCTTGAATTGGAAATAATTAAATGGCACCAAATTTTGTTGTTTGAATATGTAAATGAGTGGGAATAATTCATTGTTGGTGCCTTAACTTTGCACAGTTTCAAACTTAGTGCCTTATTGTGACAGTCATCAAACTTGGTGCTTTATTTATGTGATTTTGTCAATTTCAATACGCCGGCGCCGGAAAATACGAAATTTCGCCGGAATTACACACATGGACGTGACAAGACATAAAATTTGGGAATTTTAACCCAAGTCAACTCGCCACATCAGCGAGACTCCACATTTGATGCCACATGAGCAATTTAAAAAAAAAACTTAAATCTCCAAATTTATTTATATTGAAAAATCTATATTTATTTATAAAAAATTGTTTTTTATAATACAAATAAAAAGAAGCATAGTTTTTAAAAAGAACATTTGTATAAGCAATTGTATTTATAAATTTCAGTTATAAACATTTTAATTTAAATATTTAAAATCAAGATTTATTAAATCAGCTTTCTAATTATATATTTTTTGGTAAAAAATAAATACTTTTAGAAAAGACTCTCTTATTGATAATTTATTTTATTAGTAAAATTATTATATTTTCCAATTATTTTAAATAATATTAAATAAAAAGGAAAAAACAAAAAGTGGTCATCCTGCTTCTGCCATTGTTGAGATCAATTCCAAGGTTTGGGATCAAAACCGCCTCTGCAACCTCCGACAAGCCTCTTCGTCTCACCACCACGGCCGCTGCCGAAGTCGGCCTTGCCAAACCCCAAAACTCCAATAAAAACTGCCTAACTCACCTCTACCGATCCTTCAAATCAAACCTCTAAAACCCCTGCACATAAATAACCAAAACTTTCTCCATGGATTTAGAGGCCCAAGCGGTCAAACTAACACTGGCACTAATCAACCAAAAAACGAGCAAAAGATTCCCACCTTAATTACTCTCAAATCTCTACAGACACGCACACAACAAACACAACACCACCAACAATGGTTGCCGTTAATGGCCACCTCCTCGCCGGAGTCGCCGTCCTTCTCCTCCTCTCCATCGCCACGTCTGATCCCTCCGACGAACACTGTCACACTCACCTCCACCAATCTTTCACCAACAAAAACCTCCAAAACTGGACCAAATCCACCTTCTCAATCCCCTGTCAAGGCTTTACCTCCTTCCTCCAAGGCACCACCTGAAACAACGACCGGATCTACAAGCTCTCACTCCCTTTCCCGTCGAATTGCAGTACCAATTTACAAACCCTAGACCTCTCCTCAAACCTCTCCCTCACCGACCAAATCGCCATCGAATTACAGTATCATATATCCCGTCTAACAATCTCAACGGCTTAATTCTGCCCAATGTGTGCGTGATTAAACGTAGTGCGGGTGGGGGCTCGGGGTGGGGAAGGGGAAGGGGAAGAAGGCGAAGACAGACTTTTCATTTTTTTTTTAATTTATCATTTAATCAGATTTAACAAAATCTTGATTTTAAATATTTACATTAAAATGTTTGTAACTTAACTTTAGAAATCACGACAAAAAAAGTATTTTTTTATGACAAATTTATATGACGCAATACCGCATTCGTTGCATAAATGTTAGCACATATGACGATATTTGATATTATCACATAAAAGCAGGTTTTTATGTGACAATCTTGTATATCGCCACCAAATCAATATATTCTCCACAATTTGCATAAATTGTGTGACGAAACACGCTTTCGCCATAATGTTTGTCACTTAACCTCCTTCCCTAAAAATACGGCAAGACATCCCGCGATTTTGCCAAAAACTCCCCCCATATTTTATTTTTCCCTCCCCTACCCTTTGCCACAATAAATAATTAATTTGTCATAAAAAACAAAAAACTACGTTGTTTTATGAAATCTTTTTGTTGACTCTCAGATTATTAAAACATATGTGGAATTTAACACCTCAAATTCAGCAACTCTCGCACACACACAACTCTCTTAGAAAAAAACCCCCATTCTCTAGCAAAAACACATCTCCAGCTAAAAAACCCTTATTTCTCTCCCATTTTTTTCACACAAACCCTCGATTTCACCCTCTCTCTTCACATGCAATGGTAAAAGTCCATTCTTCTCTCTTATCTTTGTAGATTGAGCTATTAATTCATTCTATTATAACCTAATTTCTTCATTTTTTGGGTGTTTAACAGGCGGGTTTGAAGACGACAATGGGTTCTTGACGTATTGTTGTAATTTCGTGTAAGTTGCATCAAATGTAGTTGTTTTTAGTATAAATGAGTAAATCGAAAGGTATTTCTTCTTATTTTTTGAAAAAATTCAACAAGTAAGGATGATGATTTGGGGATTAGAGTTTTTGAGGTTCTGCATGTACATTTTGGAGGTAGTTTCGTGAAATGATACAGTTGTGTTTCTTAGATCTGAAGAGATTTGTTGATATTCATCTTACTTGTAAAGATGTGTTGCAATTTCTGTTGAAAACTTTGAAATCTGATGGAATTGATGTGGTTTGTGTTATTGTTAAGTAAAAGTTCTTAAAAAATGTAGATTTGTAAAATCTCTTCGTAACTTTATAAGTTGCTGCTGTTGTTGTGATTCTTTTTTTTGTTTAAAGTCAGTAGAAGAATTATAATTGTTGTTTATTATTTTGCAAATTGATGGTTTTCATGTGATTTTTGGTTTTTAATTTATGAACTGATGGATTCTTTTGGCTTGAGTTGTTAAAAAATTTACATTGTCTTATGAAGGATCATTAAACGGAGGTTGGGAGTCACTGTCTTGGCAAAGGATTGAGAAATTGCAGAAAAACTTCTTCAGGTTGGTTTAAATTCTGATTGTGTTTGAATTGAATGGTTTTGTTGGTCTATTTGTATGTTTAGTAGTTATATATCAACTGGTCTTTAGTTAAGTAAGTTTTATGCATGTAAATATTTTGATTTGTTAGAATTTTCATGTTTGGTTGTAGAAAGTGTTGGTCTTGTACATTATCTTATGAACTGTGTTAAAATTATAGTTTATAACGTTATGAATTGTTGGTTTTCATGTGGATTCTGTTGTTCACTAAAAGCCCTTCAAAAATGTGTGAGTTTCTCATCTTTTTCCAACTTTGTAAAGTGGTGGTTTTACTGTGATTTATTTTGTTAGAAGTTCTTTATAACTTTATAAACAAACATTAGTCTTCTGTTTTGCTTTTATATAAGTGTTTAAGATGTTGTCTAGATTTGCAACTTATCTGAAGCACTTTATAAACAGTTGTGGTATTAATATTATTATGCAAAAGTTCATTGACAAATTTGATTTTGTAGTTTCTGTTTACTATTTTGCAAATTGATGGTTTTATGTGATTTGTGGATTTTTATTCATTAACTGATGGATTCTTGTGGCTTGAGTTATTAAAAAAAATTACATGGTTTTGTGAAAGACTTTCGAACGGAGTTTGGGAGTGATTTTCTAGCTAGGCAAAGGATTGAGAAACTACGAAAAGCTTCTTCAGGTTGGTTTAACTTGTGATTGTGTTAGAATTGAATGATTTGTTGGTCTTATTTATATGTTTTAGTAGTTATATATTAACTGGTTTGTTAGTTATGTAAAAATTATTGTCTTATCCTTACGCTTTTCAACCATGTAAATATTTTGGTTTGTGATAATGTTCAAGTTTGGGTTGTAGAAAGTGTTGGTCTTGTGCATTACATGCAAAATTGTGTTGAAATCTCAGTTTTGCTTTGATAAAAGTGCTTCAATATTGGCTGGATTTGCAACTTACTAAAGCACTCTATAAATTGTTGTGTTCTTTTATAGGATTTATATTGTTATGCAAAAGTCCATTGACAAAAGATATTTGATTTTGTAATTTTTGTTTATTACTTTGCACATTGACGGTTTTATGTAATTTCTGGTATTTAATCTTAACCGATGGTTTCTTGTGGCTTGAGTTATTAAAAAAAAATTGCATTGCTTTATGAAGGACCATTGAATAGAGTTTGGGAGTGATTTTTCTAGCTAGGCAAATGATTGAGAAACAGAGGAAACCTTCTTCAGGTTGGTTTAACTTGTGATTGTGTTAGAATTGAATGATTTGTTAGTTATGTATGTTCTGTTGTCCTATCCTTAGATTTTCAAGCATGTAATATATTTTGGTTTGTGAGAAAGTTCTTTGGCCATGCTTGTAGAAACTGTTGGTCTTGTGCATTACACGCAAGATTGTGTTGAAATCTCAGTTTATGATTGTATGAATTGTTGGTTTTCATGTGATTTTTGTTGTTAGGTAAAATCCTTTCAAAAAACATATGCATTTGTCATTTCTTTTTCCATTTGTAAAGTCGTGGTTTTCTGTAATTGTTTAGTTAAAAGTCCTGGAGAACTTTATTACAACCATAATTTGGGTTTTGATTTGGTATGATGTAATTGAGTAAATTGGTTAACATGTGTCCAGTATATACTTTTACAGTTAACATTGTATTCCTAGGTACACAAAGATGGACAAAAGTCGGATTAAAGAAAAGAATGAATTTTCCACCACTTACATTAATGGTGTCAACTCATTTGTAGATTTTGTTAAGAAAAACATGAATGGGCTTGATAGCTTAGTTAAGTGTCCTTGTGCTAGTTGTAATAACGCATATTACAAAATGATAGATGAAATAAAATATGATTTGCAAACACTTGGGTTCTGTCACACATATGTAGATTGGATATTTCATGGGGAGACAATACTACCTAGCTATGAGGATAATAATGATGTAGATTCAATGAATGATAGTAGTCGAACTGATTCTAAAAGTTCTGATGAGGGGGATGACCTTAGGGAGTTTTTAAATGAAATGAGAGAAGCCCAAAAATTCGACAATGGTGATGGAGAAGAATCAGAATATTTTCGTAAGCTATTATACAATGCACAATGTGAACTGTACCCTGGATGCAAGACATCATTATTATTAACTATTGTTAAACTCCTACATCTTAAGGTTTTAGGCAAATGGAGTAATAAATCATTTAATATGCTGCTGGAGTTTTTGAAAAGCATTTTACCAGAAGGTGAGAGACTTCCATCATCACTTTATAGTGCTAGAAAAGTGTTAGTTGAAATTCGGTTGGGGTACGAAGAGATTGATGCATGTAAGAATGATTGTGCCTTGTACTGGAGAGAAAATGAGAACAAATAACCATGTCCAGTTTGTAAACAATCTAAGTGGAATGTTAGTAATGTTAAGACAAAGAAGATTCCTCATAAGAAATTAAGATACTTTCCCTTAAAGCCTAGATTGCAAAGACTTTATATGTCTAGTAAAGCGGCGTCAAAGATGTTGTGGCATAAAGATAGGCATATAAATGAGGAAGGAATAGCTAGACATGCAGCTGATTCCTTAGCATGGAAACATCTTGACAATCAATTTTCGCACTTTGCTCATGATCCACGCAATGTGAGATTGGGATTAGCTTGTGATGGTTTTACCCCATGGTCAAACTTAGGCAACTCGTACAGCATGTGGCCTATCATACTTGTAGTTTATAATTTGCCTCCTTACAAGTGTATGCGTTCTTCATTCCTTAAGATGTCGTTACTCATTCCGGAGCCAAGTTCACCTGGCAAGGATATTGATGTATACTTGCAACCGCTGATAGAAGAGCTAAAGGAGTTATGGAATACAGGGTTCAAAACGTATGATATATGCAATAAGGACAAGTTCCAGATGTATACTGCTATACTGTGGACTATTAGTGACTTGCTTGGCTATAGTGTTTTATCTGGTTGGGTGACAATCAGTAATTTTGCTTGTCCGTCTTGTCTAGACGAAACTGATTCCAAGCAGTTAATAACAAAAACTTGTTATATGGGGCATCGTCGCTTTCTGCATAAAAGACACTTGTTTCGTAAAATTAAAAGAGATTTTAATGGTGAAGAAGAACACAAAGACAAACTTCGACAACTATCTGGGGGTGATATTTTGGATTGGCTTAATAGGTTGCAGCAGTTGTTTAGTGAACCGGGGAAGCATCAAACAGTGAATCGAAAAAGAAAGAGGGGGGCCGGGCTGATCAAGTAAATTGGGTAAAAAGAGTATTTTCTTCGAATTTCCATATTGTGACAAACTTTTAATCCGGCATAATCTCGATGTAATGCACATTGAGAAGAACATTTGCCATAATGTTCTTGGAACTATACTTGATATTAAAGGAAAAACAAAGTATCCATTCATTGCTCGAGAGGACTTGTGCGACTGGGGGATTAGGGAGGAGTTACATGTGCAGATTCGAGTTAGGGACAACAAACTCTTAAAGCCACCAGCATGTTTTACATTGTCAACAACAGAAATGACCGAATTCTACCGGTTCTTGAAATCAGTCAAGTTCTTGATGGATATGCTGCAAATATATCGAAATGTGTAAAGGAGAAATAATAGGCTTGAAAGCACATGATTGTCCTATTCTACTTCAAAGGCTGGTTCCAGCAGGCATTCGAGGTTATTTAACAAAGGAAGTGAACGAGGTTTTGTACGAGTTTAGAAGACTTTTTCAAGGAGTTATGTTCAAAAACACTAACTGCAGCCAATCTGGAAAATTTGGAAAAAATACATACCCATTATCATGTGTAAACTTGAAAAGATCTTTCCTCCGTGTTTCTTCACTATAATGGTGCATTTGACAATTCATTTGGCTCACGAAGCATTAATTGGAGGTACGGTGCACTTTCGATGGATGTATCCTGTTGAAAGGTACGTTACTTTAACTATAGACCTCTTTATGCATACTTGATGTTTCTTTTTTATATTAACTTCTTCACTTTATGTTACTTAGATTTCGGAGCACTCTAAAAAGAATTGTTGGAAATATAGGTTGCCCCGAGGGTTCGATATGTCAAGGATTTATAATGAGAGAAAGCTTAATATTCTTGTCTTTGTATCTGCCTAGCATTGAAACCATATTTAATCGGCCAAAAAGAAATTTTGATGGTTCGCAAGATCAAGGAGATGAAGAACTTTCTATATTTACAATGAACACAAGAATATTCGGGAAACTCAAGTCTCACTGTTCTCTATCGGAAGAAGAACTGGATAAGGCTCATTGGTATATATTGAGCAACTGTGAAGAAGTAGAACCATATTTGAAGTAAGTTCCTTTCGCTGATAAACTTATCTAATTTAATTATATAGTGTTTAATTCCCTTTGTTATTGTATATGCAGAATGCACAAGGCTGCATTGCCAGGAATACGTTTAGAAGAAGTTGATGATAATGCTGAACATGATGAAAGGCAAAGAAGTCATTTTCCAGCATAGTTCAAGGACCATGTATGTAATGATTTAGTGTTATTTGAACTCTAGCTTTGATTTCTGCATACTAATTAGCTCAAGTTTTGTTGTTTCAGGTAAATAAGATGCACCTCATGAATTTTGATGACACATCAGCTGAATTGTGGGCTTTAGCAAACGGTCCAAGCATTGAATACAAGTTGTTATGAAGGATGTAAATGAGGTCTAATTTCATACAAAAAGTCGGGATGAGCGTAGGAAAACTCAGAATAGTGGATTGGTTGTTCAAGGAAATTATAAAAACCACTCCATTGAGTATTTTGGGTTCTTAAGAAGAGTGGTGGAGTTGGTTTACATTGGGGGCTACAAATTTGTGTTATTTGGATGTGAATGGTCTGACATGGGAAGTAGGAAGACCACACAGGTTGATAAGCACTTTATTAGCATTGATACGAGGTCGCGATGGTATAAAGAAGATCATTTTGTATTACTGGTGCAAGTGCACCAAGTGTTTTACTTAAATGACACAAAATCGACATCGACATCTGTGGGATTTACCGGAGATGATGCTATGAATTCTGGCAGCAAAGAGCACTCAAGACAAGTGTTGCAACAATATGATTTTGATGGAGTTTGTTTAGTTGTCGAGCCTAATGACAACCACCATCATCAAACTCAGTTATCAAGGGATGATGTAGAGCCGGAAGAGGTGGATAGATCAGTTTTTCAGAATGCTAGAAATTACAAACCTTGTGATGATGCACCCTTCATTGATGAAGAAGAGGATGAGGGGGAAGAAGACATGTGTGAAATAGAGGAAGAAGAGGGGACTGATGAAGGAGAAGAAGGGTGTGATGAAGGAGAAGTAATTTCTGACGAATGAGAAGATGATGAGGCACACTTTGAAGAAGAAGATGAAGATTTTGATGAATTAAGCTAGAATAACAGTATTTAAAACATATATTTAATCTGTTTTCTTAGTCTAATTCTAGAAACATTATCTTTAATATTTCTATTGTTATTTTAAATTGGTTGTGTTACTTTTTAGTCATTCCAATTATAAGATTACATCCCTTGAATCTTCTTTTAAATATCATATTAACATGTTTTTTTGTTTATTCAGATGGCACCAGGACCAAACTTCAAGAAGGCTCCCAAACTAGTAGGATCGAAGAGGCAACCGGAATCACAAAGGTGTGGATCTAATGTCAATATGTCACTAATGGATGTTCCTGCATCTCCGTTGACAAGAAACGTTGCACGTAGACTAGCTAATGCAATTCCCACAGCCCCTAGTGGTGGGATTGGACATGAAGTTTTTCCTGCATCTCTGCTGACAAGAAACGTTGCACGTAGACTAGCTAATGCAATTCCCACAACCCCTAATGGTGGGATTGGAAATGAAGCTGTTCCTCCATCGCCATTGACAAGAAAGGTTGCCCGAAGACAAGCCAATGCACATCCCACAACCTCTAGGTTAGTTTGCGCATGAAGTTGCTCCTCCATCGCCATTGACAAGAAAGGTTGCCCGTAGACAAGCTAATGCACATCCAGCAGCCTCTAGTGGTGGTTCTAGACATGAAGATGTTCCTACATCTCCGATGAGAAGAAAGGTTGCACGCTGATTGAGTTGTGCATAACCCACAGCCTCTACTTGTAGTTCTAGACATGAAGATGTTCCTGCATCTCCGATGAGAAGAAAGGTTGTACGTAGATTGAGTTGTGCACAACCCACAGCCTCTACTTGTGGGTCTGAAAATGAACCAGAAAATGCGAGAACATTCTTGGCTACATCGGCACCAAATCCAGATGGATTAGGAGATCCTACCAATCTTGACTCTCCTATTACACCAAATTCAGTGGAATCAACACGTAATTCGGGTAACTTCTATAAGTCTCATATGAGTAACTTAACCAATTGTAATTTTCAATATGTACTAACATTTGGTTCCTTTATTTCATTTTAGGATCTAATGTTGTAAAGAACGGTCTGGGTGTAAGTAGAGGCCTGAACTTGGATAAAATAGTTGCTAAGGTATGTATATTTACTTTAACTTTGAGTAGGTAGAGTTTTGTTGGAAAGTATATATGTGGCTGTAGTTTTCATCTCTGTTTTGCATGTATTCTGTTGTGTCTCATCTGTTTTCAGTATTTTTTTGCGTCTTAACTTTAAGTGTCTCATGTATTTTTCTAATCATGTTATTTGCACATTTAAACTTAGAATCTTTGTTTTACATGTTCCCGTTGTTACTATTATTCGATAAAAGGTAGTTTGTAATAATTTAAAGGAAAATATTTCTAAAACTGTTCTTGAAATGAAAACTCTTCTCAAAATTCTAACACTTATCATGTTATTCTTAAAATTCTTTTGCAGTGTGGAAAGATGAAAATAAAGTTCGACCCTGGTGAGAAAATACATGCTAAACAAAGATGTCTGCCGTAAAAGATTGCAGGTATCTGTGTAACTATTCAGCATATATCTAACAGCTTAATATCAATATAAGTGTACCTACTAACTTGTTGACTTCGTTTTGTAGACACGGTCTGAAGTTGACGATTGGACAAGTGAACGTGTCAAGCAATCATTAATGAGATGTTTCAGACCTGCTACAGAAACTGGAGGTCCGTATTGGCTAGAAAATATCGTGACCTTGTACTGAAAAAGAAGAATCCAAGAGAAAGGAGTCCTTGAAAGGATGTGACTTATGCAAGATGGTTGGCTATATGTGATTGGGTTGAGACTGAAGAATTTAAGGTAATTATTTTCAGAAATCTCTTGCTTTACATTTATTTTTAAAACTATGATCTGGGTTTTAAAATACTATTCTAGAAAATATTATGCAGAAGAGATCTTTGACCGATTCGGCAAATAGGGGGTGCACGCCTTTCAACCATACTTCTGGGAAGCTTAGATATCTTACTCGTCATAGAAGAATGGTACAAAAATCATATGGTATCATTATTTTAACTATTGAAACGAATTCTTCATTTTTGATCCCTTGGTTTTTTATATAATATAGGCAAAGCCAAGTAAGTTCGTCTATGAAAGAGTACGCATGTTGACAAGAATGGTCAGTTTGTGAATGCTACTGCAGCCGCCGTATTTGTTAGATACACTTAATCTTTATTTTCCTTCCTAATATTAAAATTGTACATGGTTAACTTAATTGATATGCATTGATTTGTAGGAAAAAAATGACTGAACTTAAGGAGGCGGATGTCGAGTAGGGAGAAGATCCCATGTCTGAGGAGGAAATTATGGATGAAGCGTTAGGGCGTCGGTCTGGATATCAGAAAGAAATGGGTTATGGGGTAGAGGCACGTAATCATAAGAAGTTCCACTCAACCACAAGCACACCAGAAAATCCCGAACTTCAAGAGAAATTAACTGAAACACAAGTTGAGCTCGACAAAACAAAGGAGAAAATTAAGCTTCTCAACAAAGAGATAGTGGAGCAAAAGGAGCAGTTGAAAGATGAGTTGGAGGGACAGAAGACTAAGAACCTAAGGTATGAAGATCGACTCGAGGCTCTGCAAGCACAACTTGATAATATACGGAGCTTTTGGAGAAATCTGAAATAGGTAATGTTGCCATAACCTTGTTGTTTAGTAAATGTATAAAATGCTTTGAATTTGATAAATTGTTGGCTGAAAGTTTATGATTTTATTCAATATGTTTAAATATATGCATTGTGGGTAATGTTGAATGTTTGTAGTGTAAGCTATTTGAGATTTACTCTCATTTAATATCTTTACTGGTTTAGGGTGTTTGGTAATGGTTTGTGAGAATGTGGGTGCAATGAGTTTAGGTTGAACATGTTTCATTCTAATTTTCATGAAGATTATGTAGTTCTAGTAGTGATATTAGACAATTTACAATGTGTGAAAACGCTTTGAATTGCGAAATTTGTTGGCTGAAAGTTGGTTGTTTCATTCGATATGTTCGTATATATTGTGGTGATTGTTGAGTTTTGGTAGTTTAGGCTATTTTGATATGTTTGCTTGTCTGAGATGTCTGCTAATATGGTTCCTGGGAATGTGGATAGATTCCGGTTTGTGTGAATTAGTAGAATCTTCCAAATTAGTTTTATGGTCATTGTGAATTAGTAGAATATGCCTTTATTGATCAATGTCTAGTTTTCAAGCCTGCAGGTGTTAAATGGCCAGCCTCACCAAAAAATGGAGATCATGAAGTCTCTGGATATTGGAATTGAATGAACAAGGGTGAAGGTGCCTATGTTGATAACTTAATTTTGGTACTAGAACTAAGTCTTTTCCAGTTGTGAAAGCTATTTGGGGTTTAATTGATCTGGAGAGACTATATTTATGTTAAGTAAGTAGAACAACCACCCCCTTTCGATGGATGTAGGTTTTGATGAAATTCTCTCTAGTAATTAATTTAAGTGTAGTGCAACTTGTGATGGCAAAGTGCTAAATTGTTCTGTATATGCAACTTTGCCATGGGTTTATGGATTAAAACTTGATGTAGGATGCTTTTCTAGTTTATATGAAAGCGTGTATATTTTAGCAAGGACCTTAATTATGTGATTATGTAGTTTTGTTGATTTATTATGATGGTTATTGGATTTTCATTCACATTTCACTGCAATGTGTATGTAATTAACGACAATTATAGTACTAGAGAATTGGTAATTTTTAGTGACAATAATTAATATGCCATTGACAACAAATTTGTCACGAGAAAAATTCAAATAACACTTTGTAATGACAATTTATGTCGTAATAAAATGTTTTGTCACGGAATTACAAGTTATTCAAATACAATGACGAAATACAATGTCACAAAAATACTTTAAATGCAAAACTTCATGTGGCGATGCGATGATATGATGACGAAATAATACAGCTCATGTGACAATATTTCGCCATATAAGTTATCAATTTTTGTGACTAAACCACATTTGTCACAACTATATGTGGACGATAAAAAAAAATTCGCCACATAAGACCTTTAGTGACGGGGCTATCGTGGCGATTCTAGTGGCGAAACATTTTGTCGTGTAACATTCATGTGACGAATTTTTGATATTACATGACGATATTTGGCGTCGCAGAAAAACAGTTTTTTTGTAGTGAATACAATTCATGTTAAAAATGTTCTTTTTAAAAACTTTGTTTCTTCTTATTTTTATTATAAAAACTAAATTTTTATAAATAAACATAGATTTTTCAATATAGATAAATTTGAAAATTTAAGTTTTTTTTTTAACTGCACATGTGACATCATATATAAAGTCTCGCTGATGTGGCGGATTGACTTGGGTCAAAATCCCCAAATTTTATGCCTTGTCATGTCCACGTGTTCCGGCGAAATTTAAAAATTTTCGGAGCCGGAGTACTGAAATTGACAAAATCACCTAAATAAAGCACCACGTTTGATGACTGGACTGCCACGCCACAATAAGGCACCAAATTTGAAAGTGTGCCAAGTTAAAGCACCAAAAATGAATTAAACCCTAAATGAGTTCATGATTAAGTCATAGTCAGATAAGTTTGACATTGATTTTAGTTTCTTCATGGATATTAGTATTATTATTAGGTGTATTTACTCTTTATATGCTTTTTATGGGTAAATATTGTGCACTACTTGCGTCTTTTCTGTAATTTATCCATAGTTCAAGGTTTTCATGTGCTAGTCACGCGCTTCCTCCACCGAGAAATAGCAAATTCCGGCCAAAAAGTAGTAAGTTCAAATATTTTGCACAATAAGAGACTCAAAAAAAAAAGTACACAGTACACATTAAATTTCTAATGTTAAAAAAATCCCTTTGGTTTGGTGTTCGTTCAGATGAATTGAATTAGTAGGTGTTTTTATCAGTGGGATTACATATACATATTAACTTGTTAAAAATAATGTCTACAATAATTAATTTTATGCATAAACCTAAGTCGAGATAATATTTTTTGTCAAGGAAGAGAAAATGGACAATGGGCTTTCCACAATCTAATGCTTCCTTTCGTACAATGTTTCAAGAAAACAAAAACAGAAACAAAATATATTCAAACACGAATTCTCAGAAATATGAGGTGCACTTCAATTTGCTCAACAAAGATTAGGTTCCAGATAGCTAATTATATGGGAATCTGAGATGCTGAGTTTTATTGATTCATCAAAGTCGCCAAATTATACGTGCAAAACAAAAAACTGAAGGAAGAAAAGAAATATTATATACAGACAACACTAACATTAAGCACCAAACAAAAATGAATTCTCTAGACGTGATTCAGAATTCTGATGAATTACTTTCTTCTTTGTGCCTTCACTGCCTCTTTCAACTGATATAAACTGGCCTTCACTATCTTACAAAGCTTTTTCACAAACTTCACACCGTTTTTTTCCAGAATTCTGAACCCGTGTAGTTCTTTATATCAAGTTTGTTGTCAATGGTACTAAATTGAACCACAATGATGGTGCTCTT